>CM074079.1:16916105-17516105 GCA_037178815.1 Barbatula barbatula | reverse complement strand
TATATAGTAAGCATTGAAAGAAGAAACTGAGTGACTTCCTTTACAAGCATTAGTAGCCCAACTAACACTGATCAGAATAAAGGTGGATTGTTATAGGCGAAGTGACAGATTCAATGCAATTAACATTGACAAATCACTTTTATTAACATTGATTCAATGGTTTTCATCTGTTCTATTGGTATCAGAGACAATGTGAATAATGGGGTTGAACAGTCTTTGCATATGCAAAACAACACCACCAAAACACAAGTTAAAATGTTGTGATATTAAAGTGTTTGGGTAATGAGAGTGAGTAGGTAATGGCAAATACAGCCATATACGTTACCAACTGAATCCTTTTTATAAATCAGATGCAAACAAGCTTCACAGCCTAAAGAATAGCCTGTTTAAGCATTAGTTTTGTGACAATGGCTCTACATAGCAAATGTGCCAGTGTTAAATGCTGGGTGTACATATGTGTCCACACTGAAGCAGTGTTGAAAATAAAGAGATAATGAAGTGATCGATTATGAGCTGATTGATACAAAATGATGAACATCTGCTGTTTCACACACACTAGCACAGAAAAATACCATGAACAACAAGAAGTCACCATGATATTGTTAACTTGAGTTGGGCGCTTGATTCTAGATTTCAAAGAGCTAAAGTTTTTAAAATACATCAGTGCCTTTTTGTTGTTTTAAAATGCACACAGGTAATGTTTTTAATAAGGAATGTTTGTTAAACCTACTAAGGTCTAGTTCTGGTTTAAGATAATCCCTGCCTGGGAAACTGCCCCATAGACACCCAGCAGTGTTAAATTAACACTGGCCAGTTTTCTTTGTGAGGTTGTAATTCCTTGTTTCTACAATGTCAAGAAACAATCATTGGCTTTGCAATGCACAGATCCAGGTACATATGACTGAAAAATTATTCTGCAGATGTTTTTTTATGTAACATTTTTATATAAACCCACTCTAGTCTAAAAAATATCCATCGGCTAAACTTTCAAAAATAAAGGTAACTATTTGCATGGATCTTTTTAAGAGTTAGGTTGATTTACTGGGAAGGAGAAAGATACGTTTTGAGACAAACTAAAAACCCTCAGACTTTTTCTTATTAAACAGTTCTCAATATTGTTAGAAGAGATCATAAATGGCCAAACTCGGCCCTCAAGGGCCAGTGTCCTGAAGGGTTAAGCTCCAATCAAACAAAGCGAATGATCACATGAACAAATTCATGATCCTTATAAACCCAGACAGCTTGCATTAAATCAATGTTAAAACGTGTTGAATTGTTAATGCCATGGACAAAAGCTGATCAATAAAATAAGCCATTGTACCGTAATAGTCACACGAAGGGCTCGTATGCCTCAATTGACCCTTCGCCGGGAGTATGATTGACAGGCGACCCGGCCAATCATTACATTGATATTGCCCACTCTAGTGATATCTGTTGTCATTTGCCACTTTGTCCAACAATCAAACCAAAGAGTTGAACCTGCTGTGCATTATGCTGTTTTAAAAAGTCCTTCGCCATTGTTGCTGGCCGTCGAGAACACAATCCCAGCTATAAGTCATGTCACTGTGGAATCTTAAAGACTTTCTTAAACAGACTCATTCAAGAAGCTGCAGGACTAAATAGGACATTTTAAGTACTAATTTTTTATGATGAGAATAGAGAATAGAAAGCTACCCAACTTTACAGGAACAGTGTTGCTCCTCAATGAGGTTATTCTTGATCACCATTTGATATAGTGCTTTCCATTTTATGATCGGTAGGCTGAAGCTACAATATTAATTAATATATTTACTTTCAAAGCTTGAATATAAACTTCACATATGCATATTGCAGACCTTGCAGGCACTTTTATAGTATGGCGACTGGGACATTTTACCCCACCTCACATCAACAGGCCATTTTCCCGAGAGGCATCGACTGGACAACTCTACCCACCAAACAAAAGAATGTCCAAAAGACGTATTTTATTTGTATTTTTATGAAAACAAACGTTAACACTCATAATATTAAAAGTAGCTACAATGATGTTAAAATGTAATGTTATTTATTAATAATTTATGACAACTGAAAAACAGTTATAATCTAAATATACAGTATGTGACCTGCACTGACAGCTAGTTTAATCTTATTTTCAATTATTTTGTTCAAAAACAGAATAAGTTTCAAGCACCCAAGGGAACAGGAACACAAGGAGAAGAAACATCCATGGATGACGGTCCCTCTGCTTCTCCAAAACGAAAGGCTCCATGATCTCTGCTTGTGAGATTGCTGGGACAGTCTTTCACCGACACAGAAGGTATAGTAGAAGGGCTAAGGAGGAAGGCAGTAAAGCTCCATCTCTGCCTCTCACGGAGGACCCTTTGAACTGGTGGCGTGTCCATGAGGTCAAAATTCCTCTCCTCTCTCAGCTGTCAAAGTGAAACTTGTGTATCCCAGGCACAAGCGTGTCTGCAGAGCGTGTTTTCTCGACAGCAGGAGATGTGCTCACTGCTTAAAGAAGCACTTTTAAACAAGAGCATGCTGAGCAGTTTGTGATGTTTCAGGAAGTTCCCTTTGTTCAGTGCAGGTATTTTATATTTGTTGTTTGCTTTTATTTAGTTTATTAAAAATTTAGTTTTTTCGAAGATTGATTATCTGGTGTAGATTGGTGTGTTTAATGTTTATACATTTGTTTACATTTTAATGTTTTACATGTACATGGCACTATATAATTACTTAAGTACTTTAATCATTTACTTTTGTGTATTTCCTCCTGCTCCCGGGCATGTCGTACTTTAATACTTTGCAGGTCAAACTAATGGTTCAGTTCATATATATGCTTGTATTCGTATATATGTGAACCAGTAAAATTGAAATTTGAGTCGTCAATGCATCTTGATATCGAATTGACCCGAATCGATGACATGATAATCCTCGACTAAGAATACAGACAATTACGATATGGTTTAAGTGCTTCACGCTCAAATTAAAACTCAGTCGGGTCACTTTAGACCCATGTTGTGCGTCAAAGGGTTAATTGAAGACAAAATTAAATGTAAATCAGTCTCGGTACATCCAAACTGAAACAGGTTTTGCATAAAAGCTTTTCTGTAGGACATAAAACCAAGAATGTAGAGACTGATAAAGTTTAGACCATATCATCTTCAGTCCTGACTGTTCCTGCAGGTAAAATTTGATATTTTTGTTGTTATAATAAAATGTTTATCACTTGTCTTGCAGCCTAATCCTCGTAATTCAATTGTCTTTTTTCCACTGTTTAAGATTGATTTCATACTTTTACTCCATCAGCAATGGAAACGCTGCTCCTTCTCCTGCTTTTCTCAGGTCAGTGTGTTTATATATATAAATTTGTTTTGATTTATTCTTTTTTATTTAGGATTTTGACCACGTAGTGGCAATGCAGCTTTTAAAAAAATCTCAAAGCTAAGTTTTTAGTAGTATTAGTGTCGTGTGTTCAACGAACTACAGTATAACATTTAACAAGACTTTCATAATGTATCCAATGCATTTTAATCTATTGTGTCAGACACGTGCAATGTTTTGTGAGTGATAACCGCATTTAAATGCGAGAGTGAATCCCCTAAATGACAGTTTCATGTGTGTGGTAACAAATGCTGTAGTGACTGCGTGAAACAGAGTCACCTTGCGGGATTGAATAAGAATTTTGCCATTTTGTATCTGGTATTTTCTGGCTAAAGCATGTCTCCACCTTAAAGCATAAACATAACTGACAAAAGTCACCTTAGAAATGTCTTGACGTCTAGATGTCTTGTTTCATGAGTATATGTTTAAGACAAGCAAAAACATCTGCCAATAGATCTCCAGCTG
Organism: Barbatula barbatula; assembly: GCA_037178815.1. Lineage (NCBI taxonomy): Eukaryota > Metazoa > Chordata > Actinopteri > Cypriniformes > Nemacheilidae > Barbatula > Barbatula barbatula. The sequence goes on along the minus strand of CM074079.1, from coordinate 17,512,277 downwards.
TTCCTAGACCTTTTCTGTCAAGAACAGCCAGGAGCGAGTATGAATTGAATGCAAAACTTAATAGATTGAACATAACAGATCCCTATAGTGCACCCGGGATGCTTTTATCTTTTGTCAATAAAGAAACGGGTGGCTTTTTTGACCTGCAGGATCTAAATATTGCCAAATTTTATATCGTCCAACTCCGGAGACTCTTCAAAAGCATGTAATGGTAAAAATAAATGTTTTGTTATGGATATTCAATTTTGGAGTCTGCCGGCTTTAACTTGATTTTTCGTCATTGGAAGGGTAAGTCAACTGTGTTCAATAATCGCATGGTTTCCACCAATCACATGGTTGCAAACTGTCAAAATAAACTTCAACATAGAAATAAAAATAAGGATAAATGTAAGATATAGGCAAAATACAGATGATAAAACCACCAAATACACAGATGAACCTGGAACACAATACAATATATGGCCACCACATGGAATTCAGAACATATGAAATATCAGAAATTGAAACCATCCATCTAAAATAACTTAATATACGCATTAGTAAACCTCTTTAATAACAATATAGCTCCTTATATTACACTGATGGTCAAAATAATCATCAATTTATAAGATGGGAAAACCTTCCTTGCCTTCAAAGTAAACACAAATTTTTAAAGTTGTGATAACGTCTCTCCAATGTATTTCATACGACAAAATGTCAGGGTCTTTTACGTTATAAATATGTGTTTTCACAACGAGACAAACGATTTTTTTACGTTGCTTTTACTTTGTTAATTTACCTTGGGCCGTTTAATAACGTTATTTTCACGTCCGTTTTGGACCTGTTATTCACCCAAACCTGTGAAGCATCCTTTTTGGCTGTGCCTTGAATGTAGACTGCCTTGCGGTGTTTGACACTGTCCTGCTACGTCTGTCTTCTATGGTTTAACTGAAGTGTCGTAAATATTCAAGATATAACGATTCTTTTGGGACCGATAAAAACATTGATTGGATTGGATTTATTGTCATTATGTCACCCGGTGACAGGGCCGAGGGTTATTTACCACACTCCGGAGGAGCAGACACCAGAAAACACCGAGAGGCGGACAACAAGGATGAGTTTAAAAGGCAAGTTTCTTTATTAATCTAAAAAGGGATAAAAAGCAGGGGTGGGGATGCTCGTGGCTGTAGCGTGGACGCAATGAAGGGGGGCTGGTAGGTACTTTTCCATCCTTCAGGTAAGTATATTCCTCTCTAGGTGGGCCTGTGGCTGTAGCGTTGGTGAAGGGAGGAAGGGGGGTGCCGGTAGGTACTTTTCCGTTCTCCAGGTAAGTATATTCCTCTCTAGACAATTCGATAGTGAGGCAGGCAGTAGTAGGTGAGACAGAAAACGGGGTACTTTACCAGCCTTCGCTCTCGTTCTGGATATAATGGAACGGCATCGTCAGAAGAAATGGTAAGGCTGGGCTTTCGTTGATGTGGGATACGGTGCTCGTGATTGGTGGCAACAACGGTGCGTTGAGTTTTCCTTCCTCCTCTACACCATGCACACAATCTTTAGGGACCTGGAAACAACTACGGGGACAGTTCAATCTGAAAGCATCTTCAAGGTTATGGACCAGTTTCATCCATCAGAGACTCAGAGAAAACAGTTGTTTGATCTCACCACACTCGTGCATAAATCACTCTGGTAAATCCTCACACGTGTTGGTTTCACTCTTTCAGACACTGCAAACTCACTATCTTTACAGCGATTTATCAACTCGTTTCTCTCCTCTTCATAGGGTGGATGATCCAAAGGATAGTAGTTTCAGAAGATAAACCCAAACTCGATGGTCTCCCCAGCTGGTACAGTTTCTGTTCCTCACTCGCCACTCACTGCCGCTACGATGATCCACTCGAGTACTCCTGCAGCGCTTCACAACTGCCCAAACATTCTCTTCCCCCTTCCTTCTCTACCATGCTTTCAGCCTCTCTCTTTATACTGTGCTTCATTGAAGCATGTGCTTCAATGAAGCGCTAATCATTGGCTTCAGCTGGTGCTCATTATGGTGTCGCACCGGCATTTCTTCCCCCTAGCAACGAGTCGCAATCTTTCTTTGGTTCCTGGTTTGTTCACCCGGTGACAATTACACACATACAAGTGCAGTGCAACGAAATGTATTTTAAGAAGAAGATAAAGCATAACATGGGGAAGGTGAGGAGAAAAACATGTACACAATACACCAAAGACAAGACTTGCAACAGGGATAAGTAATCCAGTTCCGACAAGCAGCCATCTGATCCTGCTGCCATGGTGGCGCCGTATACAGACCCGCTTGTCAGGCTGGCAGGTCAAAGCGACGGAGGCGATTGATCTGGGGGTGGGAGACCGCCCTCGAGTGCGGCCTATGTTTGTGTGTGTGATAGTCTGTGTGATAGTCTGTGCAGGTGTTTCAGTATAATGGGGGAGGGACGCAAGAGCATCTCTCCGCACTGCTCCACTCAGGGTTGAAAAAAGATAAGATTGATTGTTAAGTCTTGGGGTGAGCAACCGCATTCCATTTCCACGGCTACTCTCTTTGTCCATTTTGGTCTCCAACAATATCAATTTTCCTTTGCAAAGTCGTGAGACCCTTTGAGAACCGAATTGAGAAGTCATTGGTAAAGAAACATACATTTTTTATTAATTTCATGAAGCAATTTATCCATATTTTGAACACAATAACAATGAATCAAATGTACAACACAATATAATCGAACATCTCTATTATAAATAAACTGAATTTGAAAACTATGAAAATAAAAATGATCATTTGATAACAGAAAGAACTAATACGGCTAATATACGGCATACATTTGGACACAAACAAGAACTGTGAACAACAAAAAAGAACAAACAAGCAACACCTTAACTTCAATCCTCACTTTCAGAGTGGAAGAGGGAAAGAGACTGAAATTCATAAATCCAATAAAATTAATTGTTTGTGTTTAACTAGCGAGATATGTTTAATAAGTTATCATTTAAACAATACATAAAATGAATGTAACTGTCCAAGCTGCGTCTGTCAAAGAAAAAAGCATGCTATGAGCAGAAGTATTGTCCTACAAGACCGGTAACATTTTTTAAATCATTTTGTAGAGCCATGAACACAATTCATAGTTAACATTGTTAAATTACGAACTTGTGTTCTATAACTGAGGAGCAAACACAGTAAGTGGCAGATCGAAACCATTTATAATTTTTCTCGGTCGCTGCGGCGCATTTCTCAGATCGCACTTAAATTTCTCAAAGCGTCTTGTTAAAGTATATATTATGTTGTTTCTTGCAATATCAATTGTTTATGCCATGTAGACCGGGGACCCGTTTCAATAAGGAGGTTCAAGCAACACTGAGTTAACTCAGAGTTGATTTACTCAGATAACCGCTACTCTGAGTTTTCTGTTTCAGAACAGCTGGTTTCAATCAGTTCAATCCACTCTGAGTAAATTCACTCAAGGTTACGCGTGTTCACCGCGGCTTTAAAAAGCCATCATCAATTGAGCGAAGATAACATGATTCACCATGGCAACGCCACGTGACAAAAAGCGTTCCGTTTATTTCTCGCAGTCGAATTGGAGGCACTATATATATATATATATATATATATATATATATATATACACATATATATATATACACATACCTACGATTTTGCAATAAAAAGAAGGCAGCAGCTGAAAATGAAATATAAAAACATCATTCAGTCCGGTGAGTTTAAATGCTCTTGCTAGTAGGATGCCTGACTGGGAAATGTTTGATATATTTAATAAACTGGCTTTGAAAGTTATGAGGACATGAGAACCGAGCACTGTGGATATAGAAGACAGAAAACTGGCCATTCTTGCTCCTGCTCCAGCTGTGTGTAACGAAGGCCAGCTAGTGAAGAGTTGTGCAGTGTGTAAGCCTCACTCCCCTACCAACAGAGACGCTCTACTGACAAACGCCATAGAGACTGTGGTCTTTAGCCTCCTCGTTAGAGCGCTCGTCTCTCATTCAGATCGACGGCAGTTCGAAGCCCGTGCAGAGCGGGGTGTGTGGGACCTTTTAAATGTGCACCCAATCACATTGGGAAATCCTAAAGGGTATTTGAATTATTATCTAATTCCAGAGGTGGCAGCAATACTACATTTATTTGATCAGTCTAATTCAGAAAGACGTTCACCATAATCCTATTAAACTCCTCTTTGATGGCTCTCACAGGAAACTTAACAAAAGTGTATAAAAAATGCTTGAGAGCGATGCACACGTTTCCAGTGGTGTAGTGATCCCTGGAGAAGTGGGTATACTCTCAGTATTCACCTTTTTTTTTTTTTTTTAAGTAGTCCAGAAAAAGCCCTGTTTTAGAAACAGTGACATGTAAGACTATGATTTAGTTTACCCAAAAATATGTAATTTCTACTTGCTCACTATTATAAAATGATCATGACTTGATTAGGAGCAGTTTGTAGTTACTACTGGTCACACAAGCAGCCTGGATGAATGTAAAATGTATTTATCATGAGGCAAACAGGCAATGGTGTTTCGATTATTTTTTGCACATTTATTTAAATAAAATACTTCAAATCTGAAGGTGACAATGCATCCTTGTTCATATTGCTATATGCTTTGTTTTGAACATGTTCATTTACCGGTAAATCATTCAACAAAATATGTTACAACAATATTAAGTTAACAATGAACAAAAATATATGCATTAACAACACATCAACAGTGATATACTCTCTCAACCCAGCACTGGGTTTCTGACCTTTGCTCATACTACAGTATATTCCAGACAAATTTGCTTTCTGCAGGAGCTTTCACACTGCACTGTCTAGAACGCACCGAAGAGGCAGCACGATGGCTCTTCAACCAGGTCCTTCTATATTTTCTAGGATCAAACTTGGAAGTTGGTGGGCCGTTGATATTAATCATCGTCAAGTTTGATATGTTTGAGATCAGAAGGACAGCCCTCTTGTCTGAGCTTATATTGTTCATAAGGCTAAAATTCCTCTCACACTCTGCTGTACTGACAGGGAATGTTTTCATACAGTTCATAAGTGGTTGGGCTCACTACTGGGCTCTTCCAGTAGGTCCCGCATCCCATTCAGTGCTTGGTCTGTGCACAAGTTAAATCGCGTGCACAGTCGCTACTAATAGTAGCTAAGCTGGTAGTTGATTTTTAAGTAAGTTAAAACACAAGAATGGGGACAAATAGTTTAAGATTCAGCCTAAAACAATATTGAGGTCTAATCTGTCTTATTTTGTATAGGGACATAGCCTACTATACAATTAAACTAGATCATATAGGTTAGTTAGGGCTAAGTAACTTGGCTAACGTTATAATTTAGACCTTTACAATAATAAACAAGCTTCATAGACATTGAGATAATCAGTTTCATCAGTCTGGTATGAAATTCTTATGAACTGGGTTGATTAAACACTCACTGAAAACCAACAATGCCCCAGTTAACCCACATTATCCCAATCTACGTAGCTAGCTTCATAACGTTAGCCGACTCGCACTAACTATTGGCGGCAACATATCTTCTCCTCTAAATGTGCAGTCACTGGCAATTTGCCAATAGTTTAAAATAATGATTAATTTGGAAACCACCTTAAAACTTACCTCAGAATCATGTCTTCAATCAACTGGGGTGGCACACCGCCGCTTGTGTTATTTTTTCATCTGTTGTTTGGTCTGCTGCCGTTATCGTAGTCAAGTGGCACCGGCACCTGAGTTTTTTTTTTTTTTTTTTTTTCCACTGGCACCTGAGGTATTAGCGATATTTTCCTCGGCATGACCCGCCCTACTCTGCCTCTGATTGGCTCATCAGTCCTCATGCCTAAAGTTAACCAATCTAATCAGTGAAAGCAGCGAGTACCAGCCAATTAGAGGCAGAGGAGGGTGGGTCATGGCTTCACTATCCCTGAGGAAGAAAATAGGCAATCTGGCTCACAGATATTACTGAATGGTGCGCATCAGGGGGGATTTAGAAGTGGGTATACGCAATGCTGACTGAAAAATAAGTAGGTATACGCCGTATACCATACGCCGTATACCAGCGTATACCCTGGACTACACCTCTGCACGTTTCTTACTGCTCTGCATACAGTTGCCTTGCTAACGTGTTCTGCATCGGTGTTATATAGAAAGCTTCCATTAGCAAAGAAACCTTAAGCCACACAGAGAATCTGCTCAGATGTAAGAGCGTGACCCCGATGAGTGAGGTTTGTGATGTAAGGATGAAGCAGATTGTGGATATATTTAATAGACTGTAAAGAAAAACTCTATCGCTCAAATAAAAAATCCTCCGGATATGATAAAACATCCAAACGGGGCTTCACCATATATTCTCTCCCGACGTAAATTTAACTCTCTCTGAATAAACGGACATGCCATTTTAATGTCTGTGTTACGAACGATTGAAAAAACAAATGGCGAAGGCAATTTCAACACCGCTCGCGCTTCTAAAAGGGGCGGAGATTGTAACAAACCTCGGGTTAGTGGAATAAAACCTGCTCCTGACCAGGTTAGGTTCACAGAGTAGGTTACTATGGTTACTCACTCTAAGTATAAGATACCTTGATTTCTGAAACGGGCTTGACTTACCCCGCGGTCACAGGTTTAATATACCTCGCGTTCTGAAACGGAAAACCCAGAGTATCCCGTTTTCTGGGGTTAACTTACACTGAGTTTGGACTTAACCTGCTTTCTGAAACGGGTCCCATAACACATTAGGCCTATAGGCATACTGATTCTAATTGGTTAATGAATTGGTCGTAGGTATACTCCCCCCAAAACATCCCAGGGCTAGATCTGTGAGTGATGCTGGGGTTGTGTAGATAAATGGTGATATGCAATCTAGTTGCATATAGACTGTGTATTAGAAAGGTATGTTCATAGGTGGTTCTGGAGTGCCCCCTGGTGGTAATACACATTTTGTATACTGGAGGCACGTGCTGTTGGGAGCTCCCGTGGTGAGCTAATAAACAAGTTGTTTCTCGGCATCCAAACGTCTCCATTTCTATAACGAACTACAGGTTGGTACAACAAAAGAAACATAAAAAACATTCCATCTGTGAAACCAGCTGTAAAAACTTTTAGGGGAAAAAATATGCATTTAATTTCCGTAGTTTCATGAATAGTAGCTTGCTATAAATGCCCATAGAGCTGCAAGATTTTGGCAAAAATCATAATTCTTATGAATCCCCTTGATATTACAACATAATTTGAGTTAAATGTATACAATATTTTCATAAAACATTCAAAACAACTAATAATGAACAAATTGATCACTGTTGTAGTCTCCAGTAACTTTAGTACGTACTTTGTTCAAATTAAATTATTAAAAACGTAATTTCGGAAATCGTCAAAAAAGTTGAATGTATTTTGGAGTAGAGATATAATGATTCACCTCGAGCCGGTTGAAAATCTATTATAAAATGTGACGAATCAAGCTGGTTGTATTTGAATCGCTATTTATGTTTTGAACAGCAGAGGACGCTGTTTACTGCAAACTTGCGTTCATATTCTGGCCTCTTATGGTTCTACACATCATGCATGATTCATGAGTTACGTACTGAATTTCGTCTTATGTCAATTTTATAATAAATAATAATATACACACTTTATTGACTGTTTTTTGACACAGAAGACTGTGATAATGGTGCTGAAAAGAAAACATAAACTAAAAGAAAATTGTTAAAATATGAACTAATCTTGTTACTGTTGTTTGCTGAGAAATGATGCAAAGTGTAATTTTATCGAAATGCTAGTTAATAAAACGAATACATTGTGAATAAGTATTAAACAAGTAAAACAAACAGTAAAAATAAAAAATAAATATTGTTTTATGTTTGTTTTATTTAAGGATTCACCAAAAGAGTTTCTGGCTCACAAGCAATATGTTTCTGATCCAGTCTAACAGTATTAAATTGAAAGGAAGAAAAATGTAATATTACCTCATCGTCATCATCAGCTGGCACTTGAGCCTTAAAAAGGAACACAAAAGTCATTGTACAAAAGTTGAATCTTGATTATACTTAGACTTTATAATGTATTGAATCACACAATTAATCACATTCACAAAAACACACACATACTATTCCAATTAATATTGCATGATAAATACCATGAGGTTGTTTTGCCCTCCTCTTTTATGTGGGGCATGCTTCAGAAACTTCTCCCTGAACCTCGGGCATCTTTGCATGTTTATATGCTCGCAAAATAACAAATAAGACACTGCTGACATTAGATATAATTTACTAGGTGTTTATATAACAAGTTAAATTATTCATGTGTTTTACCCTTTTTTGTGTTTTTTCATATTTCCCCCTGTAAAGCTGCTTTGGAACAATGTACATTGTGAAAAGTGCTATAAATAAAATTGAATTGAATTGAATATAACATTAGCAATAAAAATACAAAAAGATATTTAAAATATATAATTAAATGATTTTGTTTATTAAATGCTTTACATTTTATTATTTTAATTGATTTAAACCCTTACAATCCTGCCGTCCTCCGAAGAATCTCTATTATGGACTACATTACAGAATTACATTAAATGAATATTACACAACGATTTAATTGTTTTAATTAAATAAATGGTACATTTGTTTAATTATTTATTGTGTGTGAATCGTGGTTTGTAAAAGCCATAGCACTGGTAAAATATAAAACCATGGTTTTGACAATAGTGCTCAATAGCCTACTCAAAATAAAAGGGGTTACTGCACTTTTACCACAAAAAAACATTGTTAGATTGACTAGTGCATGTGCTCAATACTAAACAACAAGAGGCCAAACAACTGTAATTGTTTGTTGTTGGAATTATTTTTCTTTATTTGAATATAACCCCTCTTTATGGCCCACAGTTTGTGGAGTCCTGATATAAACGACCCTTTTGAAGAATAATGAAGGCATAATATGAGATTAGTGTAGTAGAGGGTTTAGGCATGATACAAATTGGGTTAAAGGTTAACACACATATTCAGAATTAAATACATAAATAGTAACGGTGTATACCTGTAGTTAAAGTGTACCTGTAGTAACGGTGTGTACCTGTAGTTACAGTGTACCTGTAGTAACGGTGTATACCTGTAGTTAAAGAGTACCTGTAGTAACGGTGTACCTGTAGTTAAAGTGTACCTGTAGTAACGGTGTATACCTGTAGTTAAAGTGTACCTGTAGTAACGGTGTGTACCTGTAGTTAAAGTGTACCTGTAGTAACGGTGTATACCTGTAGTTAAAGTGTACCTGTAGTAACGGTGTACCTGCAGTTAAAGTCTACCTGTAGTTAAAGTGTACCTGTAGTTACTGTGTACCTGTAGTTGCCGTGTACCTGTAGTTGCCGTGTACCTTTAGAGCATTCGTAGCAGGCCAAGAGACTAGAAATCAGGAAACGCAGCCCAGTAAAATGCTGATGCTGTCAAAAACATTGTCATAAATAGATTTTATTTATCAATTAACTTATATTAACTAAGTAAAATCAATATTTGGTGTGTCCATTCTTTGTGGTTAAAGCAGATTATGCCCTATGTGCAATTGTGCATTGTTTTTCATGTAGTTTTGCAGGTAGGTCTCTTGAAGCATCTTGGAAATGTTGCCACAGTTCTTCTGGATTTTATCTGTCTCAGATTGTTGCGTTTCTTCATATCAGACAGAGACTGTATGATGATGAGATCGGATCACTGGCCGTGGTTTATTTATATTGTCCTGGAATATTACAATTAATGTCAAAAGGAATATTTGGAAATGTAAGATGATATTTCCTACTAACACAATATAGCAAAAGTAAAAACTAAGATGCGAGCAACTTTAATATCATAGAGAAAATTATTTGTTGTGTTCATTCATTTATACAAGATTGCCATATGTTTAAACACTTAAGTATAATTTCTAAATAAATGCATTTAACTCTCGTGAGCCATTCAGAGAGAATATGTGAAGGTTAAGAATATTGACAGGACTTGTGATTTAATGTAATTTTCACAATCAAAATGAATTTACTGCTTAGATGTGAATGACTGGTGGATCTAAAGCTTTCCAAAACGACAGCTGAAATGAAAGAAATAAGAATGTAAGTTTATGAAAGCTTTGGTGTAGACAACAGTTAAACTTGTTAGTGTAGCTCAAGGTCATGATAACTCTGTGCTATTAAAAACACTTTTTGACTCGGTCTGTTACAGAGGAACTAGAGTGTCTCTGACTAAAACTATTAGGAAAAAACTATTAATACTACGTTTTTTTTGTTTCCAACGTTCTTCAAAATAGCTTCTTCTGAGTTCTGTATAAGAAAGGAAGTCATACATGCGTGACATCAAAAGAGTAGATGACGAGTTTGCATTTTTGGGTGAACTGTCCTTGTAAGTGTACATTGGTTGAGCGTGAAGACGGGACTTCAGTTTGAAGTTTTTATGTGCAGAATGGACTTACTGGTATTGAATGTAAACGGCGATCTAAAGCAGTCCGAAACGACAGCTGAAATGAAAGAAATACGAGGAAGAAATATGAGTTTATCATAGTGTTACTGATGAGGAAAATCATATCATGAAAATCAACTCCAATGTGGTTACAAATGTATTTCTATTTATAAACATACCAGATGATTATTTCATCCAACTTCAGATAAAACTTAAACCTGCAGATGAATGCTTGCATGCAATATAAGCGGGTAACTGTAAGGGACTATAGGGATTCCCATTCCCACATAATAAAACTGGACATATCATCAAACTCCAAATATATGCAGTACACGCGGTGCAATGATTGGTGCATATGAACTGTGGGCGGTCGCTTGTGCAGCAGAGGAATAAGTGCAAAGGGAGAGTTTACCTCAGTGTGTGTGGGTCAGTCACAGTTTAATTCAACTTTAGTCTCAAATAAATCATTGTTATTCGTCAGATTTGATATATCCGGAACGAGTTTCTCTCATATGAAAACAAATGCTGTCAGGGCTCGGGTTTGAACCCCTCTTGTTTTGTTTGTTTTGTTACCTTTCTCACCCGTGGTGTCCGTTTCTGCCCCGCCCTTGGTTTTGCACTTAGTCTCTGCGCACCAGACGCTCCTTCTCTCTAATCACGCCCACCTGCTTTCACTTTTCCGGTTATTTCCTTCACTACTTATTCCTCACCAATTTCCCCACCAGTTGTCAGATCGTTTGCTTTGTTAACGTTTTGACTACAGGCTTCTCCGCCTCATTTTAGTGTCTCTAGTCTTGTTACGTATCTCTAGTCTTGTTACGTATCTCTAGTCTTGTTACGTATCTCTAGTCTTGTTACGTATCTCTAGTCTTGTTACGTATCTCTAGTCTTGTTACGTATCTCTAGTCTTGTTACGTATCTCTAGTCTTGTTACGTATCTCTAGTCTTGTTACGTATCTCTAGTCTTGTTACGTATCTCTAGTCTTGTTACGTATCTCTAGTCTTGTTACGTATCTCTAGTCTTGTTACGTATCTCTAGCCTTGTTACGTATCTCTAGCCTTGTTACGTATCTCTAGCCTTGTTACGTATCTCTAGCCTTGTTACGTATCTCTAGCCTTGTTACGTATCTCTAGCCTTGTTACGTATCTCTAGTCTTGTTACGTATCTCTAGTCTTGTTACGTATCTCTATTCTTGTTATTTCAATCCAGACTAGTTAATTTTCTTTAGTTTTGTTATTTTGGGTTAATCTATAGATGCTCTTGTCTCGGACGTAATTCTGGCTGTGGACTCTACCCTTTCAGACGTCTAGTCTCTGCGCGTGGATGACGGCGCACCTATTATGTGTGATGGGACTTATTGTCAACTCGGTGTACACCATTCTCCCCTTCTCGACTCCAGGCAGCCCCGGATTGGCTAATCGGGAGCACCGGGAGAATTCCCTGTGGGCCGGTCAGTTTTTTTGGCCGCGAGGGCCGGTATTGTCATGGCACGGTTGAAATGTGGCTTTCCCTAGGCTGCCTTCACTCACAGCAGCCCTAATCTTTTTATTTATTATTTTATCGCAGCCCCACTCAGAGCGCAGCCTGCTCAAAATAAAAACCGTCAGAAATAAAAATGGATGACAGAAAGCGCAAAGGCGGCACTGAAAAGGCCAGAATAAAAAGGAAGAAAGCTCTGGAAACTGACGCGACCAAATGTTGTAAGCTGACCACATTTTTTCTCAAAACAAATGAAGACGACGAGACGGCCGGTAAGCTAGCGTTAAGGTAGTTAGGAATAGGAGCACTGCAAGATGCTAGCAGCCGTACAAAACAAAGTTGTCTGCAAACCACCGTTCATGTATCAAACTTTTTCTTGTAGCTCTTCAGCAAATTCTCATGTCTTTTTTGGACAAATAGACTGCGGTCTTTAGCTTCCTTGTTAGAGCGCCCGTCTCCCGTCGGTCCGAAGCCCGCGCAGAGCGGGGCGAGTGGGACCGGCTACACAATGAATACGGGATAGATAAAATTGCAGAGACCAGTGCTCTGCTCAGGCGCTTGTTCATGTTTTAGGGTTGTCCATGTTTCCTTGAAGCTACACTTATGCAGAGGAAAAAGAGATGAAACAATCATTAGAAAGTTATACTGTGAAAAAAAGTCAAATAGTTTTATTATTTAACTAATGTTCTCATATTTGTAAAAAATATTTGAAGTTGTAAAGCAGACGTTTAATTAAAATAAATTATAGTGTTCATTTTATTTTAATCTTTTTTAATTTAGATTTTTTCCTCATTTCAATGTTTGGATATCTATGAACACTAATTCTTGAAGAAAATAGATTCTGATACTGTCCGGCAATTTACTGTTCTAATAAATCTTCACTGTGAAGCAAAACTTAGGCTACTGTATTTTCACTGAATTGGAAATTATGATATTTCTGAAAAATACAATGAATTAAAAGGCTGTAGAGAACAGTGCGCTATTGCAGACTTATATTCTGAGGTTTTAATTATCATTATTTTAATATAGTCAGCCGTAAACTAAAGTGGGCCGGTTTCTAAGGCATGAAACTCCAGGGCTGAAAATGAGTCCCAATCCGGCCCTGACTCCAGGGCTTTAGACCTCCCTGCACGGTGTTTTCCGCATTATTCCCCATCGCTGAGAGACCTTCACCGCATCTAACGGTGAGCTTCTAGAGGCGAGACGTTTGCCCCGCCCCCCGGACATCGGGACGCTTCCCTCTTTCCTCGACTCCCCAAGGTTGTGACGGACGGTGGTACGACTCGAGCCCTCTTCAAAAGGAATTATCTCTCATTGGGATTATCCCTCTCACGTACATTCGAGAGGTTATTGATACACTGATCTGAGAACAGTTGAATCTTTACACAATCTTGTGTCCTTCTATTCAGCCATTGTTTTCTTTACGGGTCTGGACAACTTTGTATATAATTACTCCTTGAAAGTTTTTTGCCGAGCGCCTGAGCCTTGACTCTGGGGTATATTAAGGATCCTTGTGGGTGGGTTTTTTCCTGACTCCTCTGACTTTGACATTGTCGATTATCTGCGGTCCTGAATTCTGATTAAACCAACCATTTTGAAACCCGCATCTGACTCCGAGTTCTGATCCTAACAAAATGCTATGCATTTAGAAGGCACATTTTATTTGATTATTTATGAATGAAAGTGGCTGTTATGTATTTTGTTTTGGGAAAAATTCTGTCAGGAAAAAATAAACTGAAACCTTTACAGTTACAGTAATAAGACGATTTTTAACATATAATGAAGACCTTAATATTTTACATTACTTTCAATGAGTATTTTAGTTTTCAGCTGTTTTGCTGTGTTTTTTTAAGTGCATTTTATTTAATTGTAGTTTAGAAATGGTACAAAAAACTGGAAAGTTTTTAAAGATTTAATTTATTAATACAAATTTACATATATTTAAGTGAATTTTAAATAAAATATGTATTTAGTGACAATTTAAGCTTGACGTCACGCACCACCATATATGGAAGGGCAAACGCTTCCGTGTCCAAACGCTCTCATATAGATTCTATAGGCAAATAAAAACATGCGATTTTATACACATGGTGAGCTGCAATATAAGATCTAATGGCCAGACTGACATCATTTTAATCATCTGTTCATACATTTAAGAAGTCTGGAGACAGTAGTGTGTATACTGTGAGTTTATATAAGTTTCTCTTTGATATATAATATAAAAAGTGGTTTAATCTGTTACCCGTAAACAGTTATATAATACTAATCCAATATAACATAATAACACTTCTCAATGACTCTTTTAGCTGCTCTACCACATCAATCCACTAGGGGTCTTCAATGCTTACCAATGTTTGCTCTTTAAACTTAGTTACTTGGTATGACATTTAACATTAAAGAAACACATTGAGATGCTTTTTTCACTTTCTTTTTACTTTGTCCACGATCAGACACAATGAACAGTGACAAATGGACCCAAAATTATAATAAAAATAAAGAAATGGATATGATATAGATTTTAGAAAACATCACAAAATAAACAATTAGCAATTTTCAACATTTTACGAAGTATTTACAGCATTTGAGAACATTCTGACCTTCTAACTATTATAACAATTATTACAAATGATGTTCATCATGCCAGTAATTGAAACAATCACGTGTCTCTTGGAAACAGCAACAGATTGCATGCAGGGCACATTATGTGGTTTTTTGATGGCACACTTGGCATCTTCTCCTTTCATCTTTGCCTGGCTCTGTGATGGGCAGATATGGCCTGAGATGAGGTGGAAGGAGCAGAAGTGGAGCAGATTTCATTCTGAGGCCTCCAGTCTGCAGCTCCAGCGCCTCCCGGAGTTCCTTCTGTGTCATCTGCCTTCGGTTCTTTTGTGCAGCCAGTTGCTGGTGCAATATAAAGGCATTGTATCTGACTGTATCTGTAACATGTCAGAGGCGACCTGACCCTCCTAACAGAGTCTGACTTTTAGACACTGCTTTTATCAGGATGGTCTTTTTCTAAAACAATGCCCTGTAGCGTACTGCATTCTTCTCTGTTGTACTTTATACACGTATTTTTCCTCTATTTTTGTATTTTTCTTTTTCCTGTAAAGCTGCTTTGAAACTATGGAATATTGTCCAAAGCGCTATATAAATAAACTTGAATTGAATTGAATGTGCATTTGTGCTGTGTTCGTTATATTGTAACTTGATTTGCAAATGCAGGTTTGTTGAGGTGTGATGCTTGTAGTTAAAAGCAAGTAACTTAAAAGCTACAGTTGCTTAAACAGCTAAATCCCCATTATTAAATTAACACTGTTGGGTGTCTATACACAGTAAAATGGCCAGTGTTAAATCAACACTGCTCAGAGTGTATGTGTCCACACTTTGGAGTGTTAAAAGTAACACTGAAGCAGTATTAAAGTAAATTAGTTAACAGTGAAGAATTAAACACAAACACTATTAACATTTCACTTATTACAGACACCACTTTCACATTTACTTATATGTGCGTACAAGATTTTAAGGAGAAGCAACAGGGTTTAAACTAGTTTTATTTTATTGAAATCAAGTTGGTTTGTTGTCGCCATTATGGTGATCAGTGTTCAATATGATATATCATGCACTGTGATCAGCAGGTGAACACATTATTTTCAAAATAAGGGAGACAGCAGCACTCATTAATAAAATTCTGTTGCTAAATGGATAAATTGCTATGAGTTTACCCAACATGTACTGTAGCATAATGTTATTTTTGTTACCATTCTTGAGCTAAATAATCTGTTGATGTGTCTGTGTATAGCATTTATAACATCTCGGTTACGTATGTAACCTCCGTTCCCTGATGGAGGGAACGAGACATTGTGTCGAACCGACAGATGGGGTTCCTATGGAAAACGCCACAGCACTATGCCGCGTCACAATCTCTAGCGAAGCGACGGTGACTGGCCTAGGCGTGACAGACGGGAGCGCTTGCGCGAAATTGTAACCATCCAGTGGGTTTGGCAGGGCGTCCAAGAGCTTTGGCAAAGATGAGAGGCACCTGCCCTTGGCCACCACAGACGGAGGCCTTATATCTCTAGTGGCGAGAAGCTGTCCAGTACCGTAGGGCCACTGGGGAAGCGCCGTTCCCTCAAGGGGGATATGCGCTACGGAGACCACTTCCCGCCGCAGGGAGGAATATAGTGGAGCCACCAACATGGTCTCGCCCGTAGGGAAGACATCATGGGAGGTAAGCGCAAACTAAGGTACCGCTAGGTGGATGTCCACCTGGAGGAGGTCATGGGTCACCACGAGGGGGACCATCACATGAGGAAAACGTCAGACGGAACCACCCTGTTGGGGGGTTACTACGTGTGGGGCACTAGGTCCGGTTAGAGCAGTGGTTCTCAAACTTTTTTGGTCATTCCCCACTTTAGACAAGGGGGAATTTTCAAGCCCCACCTGCCCCCATCGCCCCAACACAATGCTAATGAAATGCGCAACAAGCTTAACATGTTCCAATTTATTGAACTAACAAGTAGTATCAGAGTAACAAGTTGTATCTAAAATACAAACCATATACATCAAATAACAGAAAGTTCTAAAATAAAGAAAATAAAAGTGCAGCTGTGTCATAATAACTTTCATGAAATTAAAAATTGAGAAAATAAAAGTGCAGCTGTGCACTACTAATTTCAAAAATAGAAAAGATATAAAAGTGCCATTTTGAAATCTGTAAAAAAAACATTTAAATATGGCCGCGAAAGTTTGTTCCGTTACAATTAATATACCGATGTCACGTTATTTTGGCACTTCGGTTCCAGGTTACGTTTTTCTCGGGGTCTCATATCTAATGTTCTTTTAATATAGGCTCCATGTAGACTAGTAATGATTACCCCTTTAATGTTTCCATGGCGACGCGTCATATTTGTCACGTGACACACCTTATGACAGATCGCCTTAATTTCCTTTTTTATTTCAAAATATTCACAAACTTGCTTACCACGTCATCAACTATCTGATATTCCGATTCTCAAAAATGTGTAAGTGAGTGTGTTTGGTCATTTATAAATAATCTTGATCTACGTGAGACGGGTGCCACCATGTTTCTTTGCAACGCAGTTCAGAGAGTTTATTTGTCTGTCATCAGTTTCTCCCGAAATACATGCAAGAAAGTGGCCGGTGAACTCCGAGAACTTTAACTCTTGTAAACTTTATAGTTACTTCCACTATGTTTGTCTGATGTGAATAACACGTCGTCAAATTATATTTGAATAGATTGTTATTGCTGCTTCCACAGACATGAGTGTGTATTTTACAAACTCCAAATGTATTGTTTTACTTGTGCTTATGTGTATTTAAATGGCTGAAACCTAAAATAAACATTATTAGGTTGAAAACACTGCATAGTTGTGGTATATGACAGCGCTGAGCTCGTCCGTCTCTGGCTCCGCGCAAACCAACGCGCGAAAGCACAATTTGAATCTGGCAGTCACTGAACATTCTTAATCTCATATCTGGGTTGGCGAACCGCTCAAAAGGTTAAACATTTCTGTAGCGAGGTAGGCGGGACGAGAGCCGGGATTCGAGGCCGGTGCGTGAATGCTAACGAGCGCCAGCTGTACGCGCACCGTACTATTGGGTTTCGGCATCAGTGTAACAAAGTTCCATGAAGGAAGGAAGGAGGCGGGAACCGGCGAACATTTAACATCTTAAATCAAATAAACAAGGACGTAAAACACAAACACAATTTCTCACTGATGGTCCGGTCGCTCGTCCACTTATGCTTCACAATCTCCTCCGTGATACCAGACCGGTGCGCGTACAGATGACGCTCGTTATCATTCACGCACCGGCCTCGAATCCCAGCTCTCGCCCGCCTACCTCACTACAATTTCATTTGTACCCATGAACACAAAATTCCGGAAGATTTGATCTCACGTTTCCATATAAGGCATAAAAATGAACGTTTCCTCACGTTTGGCGCGCCCCACCTGTTACGTCTCTATTCCCCACCAGTGGGGCGCGCCCCACAGTTTGAGAAACGCTGGGTTAGAGCTATTTGATAACTCAGCTGATACCCGGCCATACGAGGAGGGGCCCGCCCCCAGGAGTACTAAGTGAGGGAGGAAGCCGTTCTTCGCCCGAGGGGAAAGAAGTGAGGCTGAATTAGCGCACTGACCCACCCGGAAAGGGGGGAAGGCGCTTTCGCAGGCGTATGCACTACCGGCCGCCGGTCTCACGTGCTTGCACCATGCAAGACTCGGGCTGACACCAGTTCTACACGGAGGTTATAGAACCTCACGAAGGTGTTGGGCGTAGCCCAATCCGCAGCTCTACAAATATCTGCCAGAGAGGTGCCCTGAGCCAGTGCCCAAGGGGAGGCCACACCCCTAGTGGAGTTTGCCCTCACTGCCAGTGGGCACGGGCAGTCCTGTGATCGGTATGCCGTCGTAACGGCGTCCACGATCCAGTGCGCCAACCTCTGTTTGGAGACAACCCTCCCCTTACGCTGACCTCCGAAACAGATAAAGAGCTGCTCAGAGCTCTGAAGCTCTGTGTGTTGTTTAGGTAGAGGCGCAACGCGCATACCGGACACAACACGGACAGGGTTGGGTCTTCCTCCCCAGTGGGGAGCGCCTGCAAGTTCACCACCTGGTCCCGAAAGGGAGTGGTGGGAAATTCGGGCACGTAGCCAGGCCGGGGTCTCAGAATCACGTGAGAGTTACCAGGCCCAAATTTAAGGCAATCCGGGGATACGGAAAATGCTTGTAGGTCCCCTACCCTCTTGATGGAAGCGAGCGCCAGCAGGAGGACCGTCTTCAACGAGAGGCGAGGAAGAGCAGCCTCCTAGGGGCTCAAAGGGGGCCTCTGAAGGCCCGCCAGGACCACATTGAGATCCCAAAAGGGAACGGAGCGCGGACAGGCCAGATTCAGCTTTCTCGCGCCCCTCAGGAACCTAATGACCAGGTCATGCTGCCCCAAGGGCTTGAGAAGAACACCAGGACGAGAAGAGGCGCCACTTTACAAAGGCGTAAAGCCGCCTAGTGGCCGGGGCCCTTGCCTGTGTAATGGTCTCTACCACCGCAGGGGGCAGACCACTCAGGATATCCTCGTCCCAACCAGAAGCCAGACATGGAGGTCCCAGAGGTCTGGTCTCGGATGCCACAACGTGCCATTCCCCTGGAACGTTAGAGGAATCGGCCAGGGGGGAGTTGTAGTCAAGAGCATTTGCTCCGAGAACCAAGTCCGGTTGGGCCAGTAAGGCGCAACTACACAGATTTGATGCTCCTCTTCCCTGACCTTCAACAGGACCTGTGCAATGAGGCCCACTGGGGGGAAGTCGTACTTCCGCTTGTCATGCAGTCGTGCCGAGGGGGCCCTCGTTCAGGGAGTACCAAAGCGGGCAATTGGTAGTGTCCAGGGAGTCAAACAGGTCCACCTGCGCCTGCCCAAACCGCACCCAATGAGCTGAACTGAGTGGGGGTGAAGTCGCCACTCTCCCCGAGGCGTCGACTGACGAGAGAGTGCATCGGCTGTCTGGTTGAGGTCGCCCGGGATGTGTGTGGCACGCAGGTACTTCATCACTTGTTGACTACACAGGGGGAGGCGTGGGGCGAGTTGCATTAACTGCCATGAGCGAACGCCACCCTGGCGGTAGATATACGCTACGGCAGTAGTGCTGTCCGACCTGACCAGGGGCGCAAGTAGAACAGCTAACAACTCTTGGCAATTGAATGCCAGCGCAGGCAGGGGCACGTCCACCGACCCGATACTGCGTGCCCGTTGCACACCGCACCCCAACCCTGCGAGGAGGCGTCTGTCGACACCATGACTCGCCTCGAGACCTGCCCGAGAGGGACTCTGGCCCGTAAAAAAGGTCATTGAAGGCCCGGGGGGTTAGGATGTCAAGATGCGCCTCTGCGTGAGCACCGCCTTTCTTGGGGACGATGAATTAGGGGCTGTAAAACCCGCTGGACATCTCGGCCGTAGTACAGGAGCATCTCTGCCTCTAGCTGAGATGAAGAGGATGCCCTGAAACCTGGGCGGAGGCCTGGCGAATTGGATCGCATAGCCGAGACGGATCGTCTTCTGTAGCCACCGTGACGGCTTGGAAAGTGCTGCCCAAGCACCCAAAGACCGAAACAGGGGGACTAGAGGTACGATCTGCTTCACTGCCCCCGCGGGGGTTAGTTCGACGGCCAGCAGTGCCGGTCCCCCGCCGGGGGTGACCCCCACGGGAAGGCTCTTAAAAGAACACAGCCACCCATGACTGCAACGTCTGAATAGCCATACGCCCGCAATGCGGGCAGGACTTATCCACAACGGCTGCCTCAGCGTGTTGGACCCCCAGAACTGTATTCATGAACTTTGAAAGACTAAAAAAACAAACACATATGATATGTGATTGTGTCTGAGAGGCAATGTATGAATGCAGTTTGTTTTGCGATGATGAACTTCTATTTTCTTGACCAAAGTAACATGGGTTCTAACAAACTATTGTAATGGCCTGAAAAAATAACTAATATCAAAAGGTAAGCGTGAAGTGCTTCAATAAATGACACAATGATCACCATAATGTTGACTTCAAACTAAAAAAGATTTATGAAATATAAACAAGATCTTTTGTACACGTGTGAAATAAAGTGGTGTGTTTCATCATTTCATCACTGAGGTTCCTGGCCAACGGGGGGGGGTAATATTACTTTTTGTGCGGCCATGGGTTTGGAGGGGCTTGTCCACCGGCATGCTGTCCTTGAGTCTTACAACAACCAATGTCTCCTCACCTTCCTAGATGAGATAAAAGACATCCTCCTGGACCGCCAACAACACCATCCTGGGCCCGCACATCACATTTATGTGATCATTTGGGACAATGTACGCTTCCACAGAACAAACCAAATCAGAGAGTGGTTCACCACCAACAGTAACCACTTTTTAAACGTCTGTCTGCCACCCTACTCCCCTTTCCTGAACCCTATAGAGGAGTTATTCTCATCGTGGAGATGGAAGGTTTATGACAGACAACCATACACTAGATAGAACCTCCTAAGGGCAATGGAGCTGGCCTGTGTTGACATCCCAGTGGAGGCCTTCCAAGGATGGATTCGCCATTTCAGGGCGTTTTTCCCGCGGTGCCTGCCAAGAGACAATATAGCCTAGGACATAGGTCACTAACAGGCGGACCGCGATCCGGATCCGGACCTAGAAGCCGTCCCATACGGACCCGGACCAAAACAAAAGATTATGAATTAAAACCTGACGGGGCGCTTCTATTTTAATATGCACAGCTTTTGTAGTCTTTACGGTACTCCTTTTGTGAATGAGGAAACTCACCGACCAATTGCATGTGAGTTAAGCGATCCCACGTGATACCACTCAGCCAATGAAGTCTTTGCATTCCTGGCGGTAAACATTGGGACTCTACAGTGCAGACAGATGAGAGTTTTAGAGGCAAGTTACCAAGGAAAAGAAAGTCGGATTAAAAAGATAGTGATACATGTCGAAAACAAAGGGAGCGAAAACAGACGAATGAGATGGAGAAAGGGAGAGATACAGACGAGTGTGCCGGAGAAAGCTGAGGAAAATACGAGTGAGACGAAGAAAGCTGAGGAAAATACGAGTGAGACGGGAGAAAGGGAGAGATACAGACGAGTGAGACGGAGAAAGGGAGAGATACAGACGAGTGAGACGGAGAAAGGGAGAGATACAGACGAGTGAGACGGAGAAAGGGAGAGATACAGACGAGTGAGACGGAGAAAGTTGACGAAAATATGAGTGAGACGGAGAAAGGGAGCGAAACAGACGAGTGAGGCAGAAAAAGGGTAACAGTTAGAGAAAATAAGGAACAAATGGCACTCTCCAAAAAAAGAAAAGTGGACAATGAAAACAGAGCATTTAATCCAGAATGGACAGACTCATTTCTGTTCATACTTCCCAATGGGAGCACTAAACCAGTGTGTCTCATATGTGCAGAAACCGTGGCACTTATTAAAAGTGGCAATGTGAAACGCCATTATGAGACAAAACATAAAGGTTTTGAACAAACGTACCCACTCAAATCTGAATTGAGATCACAGAAAGTAAGTAGTCTCAGAGCCCAATATGACCAGTCCACCAGGATCCTGAGCAACACATTCACTGCTCAACAACGTGCTCTTGAGTGTTCCCTCAGAGTTTCTTGGATTTTGGGTAAACACAAAAAGCCATTTACAGATGGAGGGGTTGTCAAAGAATGCATGAGTGCTGTAGCTGAAACACTACTTGAGGGAAAACAAAAAAATGAGCTTTGTGATAAAATAAAGCAAATTCCCATGTCAGCATCATCTGCCACAAAGAAAAGTGAAATATTAACTCAGGATGTGCTAACCCAGCTAGATGAAGCCATGCATAAGGCACCATGTGTAGGCTTAGCTGTGGATGAGTCCACTGACATATGTGACAATGCTCAGCTGTTAGTGTTTGCCAGGTTTTTCAACACAGCCCAGAAAACATTCTGTGAAGACATGTTAGGTGTCACTCCCCTTCAGACCAGTACAAGGGGAGAGGATATCTACCTGGCCATTAAGGAGATGTTAACAAAAAGAGGAATAGAGCCAAAACAAGTGGTTTCAATAACCACAGATGGAGCCCCTTCTATGATAGGGAAAGAAAAAAGAGCTGTAGCAAGACTGAAAGGGGACAATCCTGAGCTGTTATCTTACCATTGCATCATTCATCAATCTGTCCTCTGTGCCTCCCTGTCAGATGAGCATGCTGAGGTGATGAATACAATGATGAAAATGATAAATTTTCTCAGGGCATCCTCTTCCTACCAGCATCGCATGCTTAGGGAATTCCTCAGAGAAGTTGATGCCAATGCTGATGATCTTTTGCTGCACAACAATGTGAGATGGCTCAGCAAAGGCAGGGTGCTAGAGCGCTTTTGGTCCATCAGGAGGGAATTAGCATCTTTTTTGGCAGAGCTAAGCAGTCAGAAGGCAACACAGTTTTCTCTCTTTTTAGAAAATGAGAAATGGATGGATAATGTGGCCTTTTTGGTTGACATCACGTCACATCTGAATGAACTGAATTTGAGGCTACAGGGCAAGGACAATTCAATTTGTGAACTGATGACAGCTGTTCGCTCCTTTCAGAGGAAACTTGAACTGTTCAAGGAAGACCTGCAGGGAGACTGTGTACACTTCCCAGCAGTGCAGGAACAGGTTCAGGGACAGAGAGATTTGTCTTCTTTTGTTGATTTTATTGATAAGCTGATTGTAAACTTCAGCAACCGTTTTGACAGCTTCAGCTTTGGAGAGCAGCTCACCATGTTCATTCAGAACCCATTTCTGATCACAGATGTCAGGGGGTTCTCAAAGGAAGTCACACAGCACTTTAAATGGGTAAATGCTGGGTCTCTCCAGATGCAGTTGGTTGATCTCCAAGCAGATGTGGCCCTGAAAGAGCAGTTTGTAAGAACTGACCCTTCCACTTTCTGGCTCCAAATGGTCCCTGAGACTGCTTTCCCGGGTCTGAGGAAAGTAGCCCTATACATCTTGACCATGTTTGGCTCTACATACAACTGCGAGGCAGCTTTCTCCACAATGAACATAATTAAAACTAAATATCATTCCAGGCTCACCAATGAGCACCTTCACATGTGTATGAGAATGGCCCTGACTCCATTCAAGCCCAGGTTTAAAATTCTGGCAAGACAGGCTAAAGCTCAATTCTCTCACTGAGCAAAAACATGGTGGAGTGGGATATGACGGGAAGAAAGTGATACTCTAAAACTGTTCAATTGTTAAGATCTGTTGAGATTTATTATTTGTAAAATTGGTTGAGACTGTTGAGTCAAGATGTGAAACAGAAAAGGGGAAATTCAAACTTTTCCTCCCTTTATATTATTTTTCTGAAGTTAAGCACTTTTTTTGAATTTGATTTATTTTCTCTTATTTTGACATGCAGCCCTAGTTTTATTTAGTTAATTAATGAGAGCACATTGTACATATCTACAGTCATACATATATGTTGTTCTGTTCTATGTTACGTGTTAATAAATATTGTCAACAAGTTTTTGAATTGTACTGAATTAATTTGATTAGACGGCCAGTTATTGATTACATTCAGAACTACTAGGCTACTTAAATATATATACCACTAAATTGTTAGACATTATGATCTTCTGGACCTTTGCTTCAAAACATTTTCTCTAACTGGACCTTTTTTAAATTTTGTTGAATACCCCTGGCCTAGGATGTGGATGAGGGGATGTGGCCCGATGCAGCTCAGCGATATGGTGCCGCAGTGGGGGTGGGGGGGGTGTGGGGTGAATAAAAAAAAAAAAAAAACCCCACCCTCTTTTTTTTTTTTGTGGTGTGTTGTGTTGTGTTTTTTTTTTTTTTTTTGTGTTGTGTTGTGTTGTAGTTGTGTATATTTATTTTTTTTTTTTTTTTTTTTTTTTTTTATTAAAAATATAAATTTTTTTTTCTTCTTCTGGGGGGAAAAAAAAAAAATTTTTTTTTTTTTTTTTTTTTTATATAATTTGTTTGTTGAAAAAAAAAAAAAAAATTTTTTTTTTATTTTTTTTTTTTTTTTTTTTTTGTTTGTTTGTGTGTGTTGTGTTGTTTTTTTTTTTTTTTTTTTTTTTGGGGTGGGGTTGGTGTTGTGGGGGGTTTGAGTTTTGAAGTGAGAAGGTGTGGTTGTGTTTTTGTAGCTTTAGAAAAGGGTGTTGTGTTTCGACATTGGGGAACATGGAGGAAACGTTTGTGAAATGTGTTTTAGCAGTTGATAAAAAGGTAACAATACTTGTGACCAAACTGATGTCTTTGTCTTTTATAGATTTTGATGATTGGATTTAGGTTTTCAAATGTAAGATATTTGTCAATTAGTATAACAGTTATTTGAATCGTTTCTTAAAGGTTAAATCTGAATGTTTAGAAAATAATTGAAGGGTTTAACAGTATTTATTACAACATAAACCTTTACAGTTTTTCTCAATTGTTTACACACAAATATTGGTACTTGAGACACAATGACCACAACATGTAACTCACTCACCAACCACCTGAACCAATTCTGCTACACTACAAGCACAATTCCTGCTTTACACTCACATTGCAGATCTAAAACACACTTTTTTCAAAACACTACACACAATTCTCTGCATTTGGCACAATTTTCGGGCAGAAAGTCTAAATATTTGAGTTTTTCAGAATTGTTTTTGTGAAATAAAAGACCTTATGAGAGTGTAAAGTTCTCCCACCGATGTTTCTTGCCAGTACATTCCAGTTTTATTGTGATGAAAATGAAAAGCCACGAACTGGAATATACGTGTGAAGCTTTGACAAACATTTTGTGGAAACTATTAGACAAACAAACTTGAATTGAACTGAAGCGAGAGTTTCATAATTCAAGCTTCATACACACACGGACACAGCGGTGAATAAAAATACACTTTCCCCTCGTTCACATTACATCGACACACCTGATGCAGACCAACATTCCCTCACTTGAACACGGGTCCGATCCTAAAAAAGCGATCATTCAAATCAATATTTAACCCGTAAAACTACATTCACGTGAGGCCCTTCACTCTACATGTGTAGCAGGTTGAAAAATATTTAGGTATAGATCCTAAAATAAAAAGAGGAAAATAGGATACCCCTTTAAAAGTTGGAATTGTTCATAAAAGTGTCTTTGATATTCGTCTATTGATGGGTAAATTCATCATGACCTTGTCGTGGGTAAAGAAACTGTTGCTGTTGTTCTTGTCGCCTGTAGAGGGGGTTTCACGCTGTTCCTGCACCGGGAGCTTTAGGGTTAATTCAACTTTGCCCGGAGCTTGAAGCAGCGAGCATCTCTGTCAATCACCGTTTTATTCATCTTTCTACAGGTGAGCAAAACGTTTCAAAAATGGTCAAACATAATGTTTTAAAACTGTGTTTCAAACACGTATATGTTGGTAAGTTACTGAGAATGTTAGTTTTGTTAATACGCATGCCGAAGTAATGAGTCAAATATCAGATTACACTCGAGTGACAAATATGTGAATTTGAAATTAAATGAGAGAAAATAGTCATGTGAAAAGAGTTTAGGAATGTTTCCAATGTGTTTTATATGTTGATTGTAATTGAATGATGAAGTTTCAGCGAGTTTAATGTACATTTGTTACTGGAGTTGTTTCGAGCCAAAATGGCGGTGCCTTTATGAGTGAACTAGAGCCAAAATGGCGTCTTGCATGTAAAACATGAGGTTAGAGCGAAGCGAAAATTAAGATTAATTTAGGACTGAAATGGAATTCGTGTTCATGAGGATGTTAAGACATGTGAAACCATCAGTTGGTCAAGGAATTATGAATGAATATAATGAGTAACATTATAACAAGCAATAGAATTGTTCTGTAAGTTATGTATGTTATCTCTCATAAAATCTGTATATACATATCATACACCCTGCAGTGCAATAAATGTGTGCAATACTTTCCCTCAGACATTTCACATATATAAACTCATAACTTGTATATTTTTAAACAAAATTTCCGGAGCTCTTCTGTCACACTGCACTTTCACCTTGTGTGCTTAACTTATTTTCTGTACCTTCGTTGCCTTTGTTGATTGTTACTTGTCTTGTAACCTTACTTGTGTACTGGAAGCTTCTGTAACCAAGACAAATTCCTCGCGTGTGAAAGCACACCTGGCAATAAAGCTTGTTCTGATTCATGTTGTGAATACACCGGAATATGTAGAGTGAATTACACTTTGCCCGAAGCAACCAGTATTTCTCTCACACAGATCCGGCAGATTGATTAATTCGCGTCACCCCACAGGCTTCCCAGCACTGAAGCGGGCAACACATGAAACTCGACACGCGTTAAAATAATGTTGACACATAAGCTCTTTACGTCGAAACAGTGGGTGGCTCTTAAAAGAGCCTTTGGGTGGATAAACGCTTGATACGCGTCGCTTTACTTGGAGCTGGTGTACTTGGTGACGGCTTTGGTGCCCTCGGACACGGCGTGTTTGGCGAGCTCACCGGGCAGCAGCAGACGCACGGCGGTCTGGATCTCTCTGGACGTGATGGTGGAGCGCTTGTTGTAGTGCGCGAGACGAGAAGACTCGCCGGCGATGCGCTCGAAGATGTCGTTGACGAAAGAGTTCATGATGCCCATCGCCTTGGAAGAGATGCCGGTGTCGGGGTGGACCTGCTTGAGGACTTTGTACACGTAGATGGCGTAACTCTCCTTCCTGGACTTTCTGCGCTTCTTTCCTCCCTTCACGGCGGTCTTGGTGACGGCCTTCTTGGATCCCTTCTTGGGCGCGGGCTTGGCTGGTTCAGGCATGATGAAGAATAGACGAAGAATAACCGAGAGTTACCGCGCGGGGGTATTTATACACTCCAGCATGCAAATGTACAGCGTAACGTGCGTGCGCGCTCCTATTGCGTGTTTCCGTCGGCCAAACCCTTAAACTATTTCTATTGGTCAGCTGAAAGATAGAAGGGCGGATGGAAAGGGCCAATTAAAGTGTTTCCCGCCCATAGCCTCGAGTTTCAACAACCCTCTCCCCCCGCAATGACTTCCTTTGTTTTCACTTCCGGCTCATTTTATTTCGTTATTTTGATCATATTTAACAATTCGACGCGCGTTTCATTAACGCCTCTCAATTAAAGTTGTTTTATAGAGCGGGAAAGAGAGATTTTCAATAAACGTTCATAAAATTATATCCCTTTATTCTGCTACTTCAATTTGTAAATTGTAAATTATGTCTAAACTACACTCTTTTTCTGTTTATTATATTTTTCATATATTTTATTATAAAATACTTTGTTCACTTATACATCACACTTTTATATATATATATATATATATAGCACGGAGTAATATAAAATAACTAGATTTAGGCTACTTACATGTAATTATGCATAAATACATGTAACGTGTAACACAGGGACTGTAAATGACGTCTTTCCCGACACTCTTAATACTCCAGCCGGTCGGGTTCTACAAGAAAACAAACGATCGACTGAATGTGTTACAAAGTACAAAAGACCTCCTAAGAAAACCGCAGCATGATGTCGTGCGTAACGCCACTAACGATACTCAAGTGAAGCAGCGCTTCGTGCAACAGTAAACCAGAAGGTTAAGCTCTTTCTATGAAGTCGTGGGTGGCTCTTAAAAGAGCCGTTGGGTTTTCAATGAGAGTCCGGGTCACGTTTAACCTCCGAAGCCGTACAGGGTGCGTCCCTGCCGCTTCAGCGCGTACACGACGTCCATGGCAGTGACGGTCTTTCTCTTGGCGTGCTCGGTGTAGGTGACGGCGTCACGAATCACGTTCTCCAGAAACACCTTCAACACACCGCGAGTCTCCTCGTAGATGAGACCGGAAATACGCTTCACTCCACCGCGGCGAGCGAGACGACGGATGGCGGGCTTAGTGATGCCCTGGATGTTATCACGCAGAACCTTACGATGACGCTTAGCGCCTCCTTTCCCGAGTCCCTTTCCTCCTTTACCTCTTCCAGACATTATGATCGCTAATAGATTGAAAATTGACCGGCAGAGAAGGACCTTTACATAAGCCTACAGGACCTCGTAGAGACACATAAACGCGAGAGGGCAAAGCTAGCAGTACTTACGTTTTTTTTCCTCGCTGCAACCCAGCCCACATCTAAGTGTGATGTCATAAGCAACGCCCTTGTCCAAAAACGTCACATTCTCATTATGAGTGAAACAGTAAGATATTGAAGGCCATTTAGGCAGAAATGTCTTTAGACGTAACGTGTACAGACGCTATATTGCGCCTAAAGACGTAATTTCGCGTACAGACGTTTTGGTTTAGCCAATGGTAAGCCCCAAAACGGAAGGATTTGCATAAAATTGATTAAACATATAGCCGTGACGTCATCGTTCACGTAGCCACGTGTCATTCATGAATAATGCATTTAGACGTGACCTTATGCGTGGCATTTATGGAAGGCCATTTAGGCAGAAATGTCTTTAGACGTAACGTGTACAGACGCGTTATTGCGCCTAAAGACGTAATTTCGCGTACAGACGTTTTGGTTTACCCAATGGTAAGCCCCAAAACGGAAGGATTTGCATAAAATTGATTAAACATATAGCCGTGACGTCATCGTTCACGTAGCCACGTGTCATTCATGAATAATGCATTTAAACGTGACGTGCCCGTATGCGTGGCATTGCGTATGGTCCTAGTTCCGGATACGTTCCGGATGCGTCAGCAATACGTAATTTTAGGACAAGGAAAAAGAGAGCATTTCAAAATACAAGCGGTAGAAGTAGACAAGGAAAAGCAAGGGCTTTGCGAAATTTTCATAACAATTGCAGACGCGTTTTTCAGGAATGTGTACATCTTTGCATGTCAGATAATGTGGAGGTTTTTTTCCCCTTAACAGCCAAGTGATCTGCTGCTCCTCACAGTGTTCCCACTTAGATTAGATTAGATTCAACTTTATTGTCATTACACATATACAAGTACAGTGTAACGAAATGTAGTTTAGGTCTAACCAGAAGTGCAGTTAGCAAGTGCAGGATATACAGTGAATAAGTACAGAATACAATATTGAGAAAACATTATACAGTGGGCATGGTTATGAAAATATTTTACAGTAGGTATGTTCTATGAAAATATGACAGTATGTATGTACTAAGAACAATATATAGAGATGACTATATAATATGAACATTAACACTATGAACATTAATGTACAGGTGGATATGAGCAAATAATAATTTAGACTAAACAATAGTGCAAGTGATTTAAGTGTGTATAGATTATTGACATTAGCTGTTAAAGTTGCAATGCAATAAGTGAGTTAATGCAGTTGTTGAAGTAACAGTGCAGTGGATAAGTTAATGCGGTTATTAAAGATACGGTGCTGTATAAGAGTTAATAATTGGTTGCAGTCCAAAAGATGAGTTAATGCAGTTAATTAGGTTACAGTGCAGTAGATTAGTTAATTCAGTTATTGAAGTTACAGTGCAATAGATGAGTAGATGCAGTTATTGAGATTACAGTGCAATAGATAAATTAGTGCAGTTATGAAAGTGGTCCATTAGTGCAAATGAGCATATTTCAGATGTGCAAGTGAGCAGTATAGAGTGCAAATGATGCTGTGCATGTGTAAACATTCCAGTAGAGCAGATAACATGAAGTACTGGTGTGTACAGTTCAGTCATGCATGCAGCCCTGTAGTGCAATGTAAACAAGATGTTATAGCAGCTTGGAGTTCAAGGTAATAGATGTAGTGGAATCAGTGGGGGGCAGAGTTCAATATTGAAACAGCTCTGGAAAAAAGCTGTTTCATAGTCTGCTGGTTCTTGTCCGGAGGCACCGGAAGCGCCTACCAGAAGACGCGTTATAGCGTCTGTACATGTTACGTCTAAAGACATTTCTGCCTAAATGGCCTTCCATAGTAAGACGCCAACACACCAGGTGATGATAATACACATTATTGATTTAAAATCTGCTAAATGACTAAATGTAAATGTAAAATGTTTTGTTTTGTTATATTTTCTTCAAAACTATGGTACAGGTATACAGTTAGCATTTACTTCTGTCCATGTTCATGGTTTCATACATAATAAATTGTCTTAATAAATTAAATGCTTATGAAACCGAACATGTTGTTTCATTTTAGAGAACATGTCACCTACAAGGTACACACAAATGATTACTAAAATCAAATTGTAATACATTGACACTAAATATTTTTTTTTTAAAATTTTATTATGTAATTTTTTTTATAAAAACACAAAAAACAAAATGTTAAAATCTTTGAGTGGTTTAAAAAAAAAAGAAAACAAAAAAAAAAATAAATAAAACCAACCCCTCCCCCCCCCCCCACACAACAACACCACCACAAAACCCCCCCCCGCGCCCCCCGGGGGGAAAAAAAAAAAAATAATTTTTTTTTTTTTTTGGACACAACTTGTGAAGCATGATTTTTTTATTCATTTATATCAAGTATATTAAGATGTGGATACATATCCTTATCAAACTATGTTTAAAAGGCAATTAGATTAATGGCATGTTACTAAAGTGATATAAATCTATCAAGACAAACTATCTCTCTATTACTGTTATGTGTGTATGATACCTCATATAGGGAACTGACGAGCTCATTTGTTTTGACACTAATAGGACGTTCAAGAAATGTTATCAATATTATAAATTCAATGACTTACAATGTCAAGATCTAATTGTTCTATTGAATTTAATTAATTTAATTTTTGGGAAGGGTAGTATTAATTCATTAGGAACGGTATAATGGTAACTTCACAAATGTTATAACTAATCAATACAAGCGTTGTACGGGCTGTTTTGATGACGAAAATCAGCTCCGTATATTTTAAATTGTTTAAGTACTTGGGGTTGACCTGTAGTTCATTTAGTTCATTTAAAAAAAAACACGAAATCGTGAAGTAGTATAACGAAAGATAATTAATTCATATGAATCGCTAGACTGCTGGCCGGAAGTAGCGCCATTAACTCATGGGTTCGTTGAACCTGATTTCTATGGGCGGTGTCAGTTGTGGTGACGTATTGGACACGGGCGTGGTTTGTGACGTCACACTTGGATGTGGGCTGGAAATCCACCTCGAGTTGTACTTGTTGCAGGCCTCCACTCTGCGCTTCCAAAACAAGCAATAAACGCGCTAAAATGTAGATTCGTATTAGCTATAAATTAAAGGACACGTGTCAGTGGCCCACAGTATACATTTGTCATGCGCTATGACGTGGTTTATTATTGAAATCATCGGTAAAGAGTGCAGATGCTGAAAATAAGACAAGTTGGCCCACAGGCTTGTTCGCAAGTAATTCCTGGAATAACATACCTTCTGGAGATATGACCAATACCTTCATCAGTCTCCTCAGCTGGAAAAAACAAACACAGACCAAATGTAAAGTTCATTTCTGCACAACATTTGCATTTTCTTTTACACTTATTAGCAAATTTTAATCTTAACCGTTTATTCGTGTTCTTGCTTTCCTGTAGCTCAGTGGTAAAAGCATTGTGTTAACAACACATGGTTGTGGGTTGGATCTCTGGGGATTACAGATACATAAATGTATAGGATAATGCAATGTAAGTTGCTTTAGATAAAAGCGTCTCCTAAATGTAAATGTATCAGTTAGAGACAGATATACAAAAAATACACAAATGTATTCCCGCCTAACAGTGGTTGCAATCACAGAGATGAAACTATTTCACCTTGAGATGGTTCACTGTCCTCTTGAACTTTTAAATAAATAAATGAACATAAGTGCATGCATGTTATCTTTAAAAGGCAACATGTTTTTTGGCTTTCATTCGTCTAGTAAGGGACAACGCATTTTGTGTTACTTTGAACTCAGCTTCTGTTAACTCAGCACAAAATGACACATAGGCTTGTTTCACAGACAAGGTTTAAGGCTGGTCCCACTAAAATGAATATGTGACTTGTAATAACTGAAAATAACTTTCCCTAACACATCTTGAAATATGTCAATGCCATTGTTTTGTCCCAAAATCCACACCAGTAATCTGAGCCGTCATCACTGCTATACTGATGAAAAAATTACATTTCCTTATTTAATCTGCTTTTCTGGAACTACCAGTTTCAGCCATATAACATATAACGCATAACATTGATTTAGTTGTGAACTTACCTTTTTAGAGGACATGTTTGCCAGAGGTACAAATGCTGAGAAAACTGAAATTAACATTAATGTATATAAATTAACCTGTATACAAAGAACAAATAAGAACTTAACCTTTTAGGTTTTTGTTTTAAGTAAACAATTTCTCAAATTTAGTGTAGTTAATCATTTAAATAAACACATCAAAATGATAGTTCACCCAAAAATGAAAAGTCATTATGTATTACTATCCATGTTCTGACCAACACCGAAAAATACATCTGGAAAAATGTCAAACAGATCTCATCCCTCATTTACTGCCATAATAGGGAAAATAAATGCTAGATCATGTTGTCTTGTTCCCGATAGACACAATTATGGATCTGTGCCATTTCAGATGTTTATCTGAATATTTAAGTCTATGCTCAAAATATTAAATGTTTACAGAGATTAAGAGATAAGATAAGCAGTCAGGAGACAAAGTGATGTCAGCATAAGATAAGCAGAGTTTACTGAATAAACTTTTTTGCATTTCTGTGCTTTGTTTGACTAAAAACAGATCCAACAGATAATTATTATTATACCACATTCACAACATTGTCTTGTGACATTAAGAACCTTGAGAATGAGATCACATAACTACCAGTGAAGACGATAATATACTACACAAACATGTCTGTACTCTCAGTAAGAATCTCAGCATCTCTACAAAACACACATGCCCACGCTCGCACACAAATACCATATGATCTATCAATTGTTTTATTAGCAGGTTTACAGTTTTATTATATTTGATGATATTTATTCTGTGTTTTATCGTTCCGTCAGTCTGAATATAACAAATGTGCACATCAATAAAATAAAAGAGATTTGAGAGATTCACACAAATACCTCGAGAGTGTCCGTGTGTTTATCAAGCTGATCAAAACAACTTCTGTATGCAACACTGAACAAGTCTCTGAATGACCTTCATTTCACACACATCATGTTTCACACGTGTTTTAAATATTCAGAAAACGAGAATAATTCATCAAACTTTACACGAATAAATCACAAGGAATTCACACGAGACTTTCCTCCAGAGATCGATGCTGGTCGTGTTTTGAATCTAACACTGAATCAATAAAGCCTTCAGTGTCGTGTAGTTGAGTCTCTGAATAAAGCTCTGGATCTCTGCTGTGTGTTCTCGCTGTTTTCACTCCGTCAAATGATCTTTAAACTCTGATTTTCATTGTAAATGTCACGAGAGAAAACACAAGAGTTTGCGGCTCACAGAGCAGGTCGAGCTGAGTCTATCTGGTTCTCATGTGGTGTATAAGAGCGCAGCGCCGCTCAGTCCTCCCGCATTACTGATCTCTGATCCGACTACAGAAATGGCAGAAACCGCTCCAGCAGCCCCGCCGGCGAAAGCGCCGAAGAAGAAATCCGCAGCCAAACCCAAGAAAGCGGGTCCAGGCGCGGCTGAACTGATCGTTAAAGCCGTGTCGGCCTCCAAGGAGAGAAGCGGCGTGTCTCTGGCCGCCCTGAAGAAAGCTCTCGCCGCCGGAGGATACGATGTGGAGAAGAACAACTCCCGCGTCAAGCTCGCCATCAAGGGCCTCGTGACCAAAGGCACACTGGTCCAGACTAAAGGCACCGGCGCTTCTGGATCATTCAAGCTGAACAAGAAACCAGCAGAGACCAAGAAACCAGCAAAGAAAGCCGCGCCTAAAGCGAAGAAGCCCGCCGCAGTGAAGAAACCCGCCGCTGCCAAGAAGCCCAAGACTGCAGCGGCAAAGAAGACCGCCGTTAAGAAATCTCCGAAGAAGGCGAAACCGGCCGCCGCCAAACCAGCAGCTAAGAAGGCAACAAAGAGCCCCAAGAAGGCTACAAAGAGTCCAAAGAAGGCAACAAAGAGCCCCAAGAAAGCGAAGAAGCCCGCAGCCCCGAAGAAGACCGCCAAGAGCCCGAAGAAAGCCAAGGCTGCTGCCAAACCCAAAACTGCAAAGCCTAAAAGGGTCGCTCCTAAAAAGAAGTGAATGCATTACAGTTGTTAATATAAACAAACGGCTCTTTTAAGAGCCACCCAACCCCTCATGAAAGAGCGACTTTGTCGACTGATTTTGCCGATGGATTTGATCATTACAGTCGGTTGTATTGTTGGCGGTCATAACTATGCTGTGATGTTGAAAATCACGCATTCCTATAAGATAATTGTTTTAAATCATAATGTAAAAAGCAGTTTAAATGTATGTAATTCTTTACACATACCAATTGATTACTCTGTAACAACTATAGAGATATATTATTGTTTTCATTTAGGAGACGTGTAATATAAAAGCCCGTTTACACAGACCTGTTGCCAAACTTTTGTGTGAACGCGTATTCCGCAGTGCGCCCCCGACAGCATCTGTGAGGCGGGCAGAAAGAGGGGTTGGGCTCTGCGTTTGGAGGGAAGTTGACTGATTGGTTTAGCAGTTTAAACGGCTCCAACCAATAGCTGACTGACAGAAGGGATTAAAAATGGACAACTGCAGCACTTTTCTTCTCAGTTGTTATCAGACAGTCGATCTTAACAGCAGAAAATGAGCGGAAGAGGCAAAACCGGCGGTAAGGCGAGAGCTAAGGCCAAGACTCGCTCATCCAGAGCCGGACTTCAGTTTCCCGTCGGTCGTGTTCACAGGCTCCTCCGTAAAGGCAACTACGCGGTGCGGGTCGGCGCCGGTGCTCCCGTATATCTGGCCGCCGTCCTCGAGTACCTGACCGCCGAGATCCTCGAGTTGGCCGGAAACGCCGCTCGCGACAACAAGAAGACCCGCATCATCCCCCGTCACCTGCAGCTGGCGGTGCGCAACGACGAGGAGCTGAACAAGCTTCTGGGTAAAGTGACCATCGCTCAGGGCGGCGTGCTGCCCAACATCCAGGCCGTGCTGCTGCCCAAGAAGACCGAGAAGCCCGCGAAGTCCAAGTAAACGGGCGGAAAATCGTCTCCCGTAAACCCAAAGGCTCTTTTAAGAGCCACACACTTACTCGACAAGAGAGCGATGCGATTTCAGTCTTGTGTTCCTGGTTTATTATAAACTAAAATGCGCCTTATGATGTAGGTTCATTGAACACGTATTTGAGAAACTCTTCTGAGAGTGAACTTGTGTTCTGTTACATGATGAACAGATGCTTAAGATAAAAGCGACTGAAGGGGAGTTTGTCATAGTTGTAGTTTACCGATCCTTGTAAAACAGTAAAAGAAGAGTTTTGCCCTTTAGTCAGAGAATATTTTTATTCTGCATTAGTGATCCGAATACAATATATTTTGTAGGCGATAACCTTTATATCGTTGCAAGTTGCACATTTCTGATCCGATGAAATGACACGAATACAAAATAGAGATAAAGATAAATGATGGGATGGATTTGCTTTGTGTTTCGCGAACGGAGAAGGTCCTAGCTGCAGTACGGGGCGGTGCTAAACATGGAGGAGGAGCTAAATGTGGAGCGCCGCCCTCAACACATACCATTGGTTAGCAGGCGGGGTTATTTTTAAGTGCGGCCTTCATGTGTGGCTCTGCCCATAACTCTTCCCATTGGTTACAAGGAAATTACGTTGAAACCAGGAACTGAGGTTAAAAACATTGTTCTTCGACTTAGTGAGGTTGTAACACTTGCTGTTAAAATAATGCTTTTGATGCTACATAAATAATTAAGGGACCAGAGACTTTCACTTTTCAATGAGCCATGTGTATTAAACCAGAAATCAATATACAGTCAGTAAACTACAGTGTACATATGATCATTCAGTTGCAAGGGAAACATCAAACAGTTCAGTTCAGGTCTTTTTAGCAGTGTCTTTGGTTACCCAGAGTTCAGTTTTAAGAGTAGCAGGAGCAAGACGAAACAGTACTTAAGTGCAATGTTGATGAGGCCACATCTGTTCGCAACCAAGTTCCGAGTAACTGTCAGTAAAGTGAACTGTAGATTCTGAAGTGAATATTAGATGCCAAAAGATGTTGTGGGCCAAACGAAGACAATTAATCCCCTTTTTCTCAAGGTCCTATCGATAGTTGAGCTGCCTGCTCAGGCCAGCATGTTGAACCCCCTAAATCAAACAAAAAAAAAAACTTTGGGGCCCCCATAAACACTTTTTCTCACCCCTTTTTAATAAAAACTTTTTTGACATCATTATATAAAAAAAATTACTTTTTTTTGTGTTTTTAAAACCCCTGTTTTCCTAAAAATGGGGAAAAAAAAAAGTTGGGGGGGGAGGGTTCTTCTTTTCGTCGGTTTTCCCCCCCCCTCCCTCCCCTCTTTTCTTCTTTTTCTTTTTTTTTGGGGCCGGCCCCGGCGCCAGGGGCGCGAGCGGGGGGGGTAAAAAAAAAAAAAAAAAAAAAAAAAAAAAAAAAAAAAAAAAAAAAAAAAAAAATAAGGTGCCATTCAAACCGATTGTTATATAAACTCTGTATTTATTAATAAATATAAATAGTATGATTAAAAATATGATACATTGAAAGTTAATTCAGGGGAAGTGTTTCATTAATTTGTAAGTTTGTAAGCAAGAGTCTTTCTACTACTTGTAGGTTGATTTTGATTCAGATTTTGGCGTATCCTTTGCGAAAACTAACATAACTTTTAATAAGTGTAGTGACTGTTTAGGGTGTATTGATAATTGTTAATATTACGATGGGTTTACTACACATATTATGGTTAGAATATGGTTACCGTAGTAAGTCTTTGTTGAATGAAAAATGAGAAACAAACTGTAAACAAAGTATGTCATTGTCTATGTATTTATTTAACGTCCTTTACTTGTTTTTATTTAATATTTTTGTCATTATTAAAATTATTTTATCATTTTTTACCCTACTTCTTTCTATTACCGTTATTTAGTCCAGGGATTTTCAAACTGGGATCCGGGGCCCTTCAGAATGTTCTAAGAGAAAATATTGGAGAAATATAAAGATAAAAGAAAAATGACAGAAGTCTACTGAACATTATTACTGTTTCATATAAATATGTAAATTTTAATTTCTAAGTGAAGAAAGAAAATTTATAAAACAGTAAAAAAACTGTATATGAATATAAAAAACGACAACACAAGCAGATATAACCAACATAAAATGACCACAATAAAAAACAATAATGTCACGTTTCTAGACATTAAATTACTGGCAAGCAAAACAGCTGTCTGGGTCCTCTATGCTGCCCTAAAAACCATGCAGGACACCACGTTTGTCATTGCCAACAAATCCACAGCAAGATTTGAATAAAATTCGGCACTTGCTGCATTCCTTTACTTCAAAGGGAACCCGTAATTGAGCCTTTGATGCTTCATTCCAGTTCACAACACCTGTGGCCATAAACACAGACAAGATAAACATTATTAAGAATGCATAATTCTATATACTTAAATATTTCAAATGCAGGCAGTACATTAGACTCCATACATGTTAAAAGATTCAAGATGGAATTTCACAAAACCCTTTTTACAAAGGAAATACAGTTTTGTAACATGCATGACATGAATACACTTACTGTCAAGCCAGGCAAAGTGTGCCTTCCTTTGAAAGAAGGGTGTGCGCACAAGTGCATTGAAGCATCTGCAGGTGAGACCCAGGGTCATGTATGCTGCATCTCCATCCTGTTGGACTACTTCTAGGAGAATCCTGAGGTGGTGGTGCAGCGGTCAGTGGGAAGACGGTCGACTGAGGCGCAGTGGTGGCAGTCAGCAAGGCATCAGTTGGCTGAGGTGGCAGGGCCCCAGTCAACAGGGTAAATGAGGCTGGGTTGGATGGATGAGGCTGGGTTGGATGGATGAGGCTGGGTTGGTGATGAGTCTGTTGAACAGTTTGCAATGTGTGCCAGCAACTGTGCCCGATTTAACACAGTCACTGAACAGTAGCAACAGTGAAAGTGGTATTTTGCCCGACAATTTAAATTACATTTTATGATTGTGAAATCTGAAAAGATCAAAAGATCAACCAATGTTAAATGAATTTGTATACATTCTAGTCACAAATAATGAGATTAAAAGCATGCACGGTGTTTTTTTGCTGTATTTTAACCAGATTTACTAAATAAAGTGATAAAAAAACTAAAGACTTACCCTGATGTATCACTGCCATCTGAATGTGATTTTTAATGTGATAGTACACCAGCTGTGGCATGCTGGTGTACTTACAGAAAGGGCACTGACTTGTACATTCCTTTAACAATTTCTCACACTCCCCTTTGGTTAACACGGTTTTATGCATTTTATCAGTGAGAAACAAGGAAAACCTGCAATGCCAAGGATCAGCAAACAAAAATAAGTGGGCTACAGAATGTCGATCAGAATTTTATCAGATTTATTAACAAGTTAAGTTTCATTACAGTGCATTTTAAATCTGGAATGGAGAGTCAATCAGACGTCGTTTCTTTTAAACAAAAACAATTGTATCCATTAATAACATATATTTCCGACTGCTATGTATAAAAAAAACATTGACTCATCGTCTCAAGTTAATAATGTGGTATTTAGAGGGTTTTGCATCTGAACTATTCAATTGAAATGATACATACGGAAGAATCGACGTCATTACTTGTGTTTAACCAATAACGCAAGGTTAGGACGAGACGACAAATAGACCCGCCCTTAATATTACTCCACCCATTGACCAATGAGACGCGTAGGGAGCGGAGCACAACCTTGATCTCCACCCCCATATTTAGCACCGCCCCGTACTGCAGCCTGCAGTCAGGTGTACTTGGAACTGTGAGCTGAACAAAGGATGCGCAACGTCCCGCCAATTTCATTTGAATGCTAATTTCGCGGCCATTGGCCATTTCCCGGGGCTCCGTCACCTTTAACCCATTCACATGTTTCGGCGGGGGGGGGTCGCGCGCGGGCTATGTTTTTTAAAAAAGGCGGCGGTGAGTGGGGGTTTTTTTTCTACAGAAAAGAGGAGACAACGGCGGGGGCGAGAAAAACACAGAGCCCGCCTGTGGCTCCCGCGGCGGCAAAGCCCCGGGGAAGCAGCCCGCCACTACAGCCGCCCGGAAGAGCGCACCGGCCACGGGGCGTGAAGAAGCCTCATCGTTACAGGCCCGGCACCGTTGCTCTGAGAGAGATCCGCCGCTACCAGAAGTCCACCGAGCTGCTGATCCGCAAACTGCCTTTCCAGCGTCTGGTGAGAGAGATCGCTCAGGACTTCAAGACGGATCTGCGCTTCCAGAGCTCCGCCGTCATGGCTCTGCAGGAGGCCAGCGAGGCTTATCTGGTCGGTCTGTTCGAGGACACGAACCTGTGCGCCATCCACGCCAAGAGAGTGACCATCATGCCCAAAGACATCCAGCTGGCGCGTCGCATCCGCGGAGAGCGCGCTTAAGTCCCGCGTCTTCGACCACAACACAAAGGCTCTTTTAAGAGCCACCACATCCACTGAATGACGTGATTTCCAGCTTTTTTTAACAAACATAAATAGCAACGCAACATGAGCCAGTGATTAATATTTTTGTCGTAATTATTAATGAAAATAATCTTATCAGTGGAGTTTTCCCGTGTTTATTTCATCCATTAATCGGCGATAAACCCTCTTAAGGGCGAATGATCACATGTAAACTTCACTTCCTCACATACTCAACATATAATTATAAAGAGCTTAAAGTTCTGTTATTTACTAAACCACATGTCATTTTAAACCTGTTTACAAACAAAAACAACTATTTGTAGGAATGTAAGAAATGTTCAGATATTTAGAAGAATTTAGGAAAATAAACATTTCTGAGGCTCTTTTGAATCATTGAATTGTTCCTCTTATGGCAGTGAATGATGACGTCACAGAATTTGAAATAGTTAACATTCTTTCAATGATCTTTATCTGAAGAAATACATTTAAACTGAAGTGACATGAGGCTGAAGAAATTATGACTTTTTTATTTCAAAGTCACTACAAGTTTATTAGAAAATCTTCATCTTTGTGCTTTTTGTTAATTACAATTTAAAGCGAATTACTGAAATATGTGTCAGGGCAGAGTCTTGAAGAAAAGGGGTATGAATGACGTACGCTGGTGCCGCCCTCGTGCACGTGTTTCTCCTCGGTCCTATATGCACATGTTTAAACCCTTCGCTTATTGGTTTGTCTTCACAGTGAATTCAAGTATCTGATCATCATGTCTGGAAGAGGTAAAGGAGGAAAGGGACTCGGGAAAGGAGGCGCTAAGCGTCATCGTAAGGTTCTGCGTGATAACATCCAGGGCATCACTAAGCCCGCCATCCGTCGTCTCGCTCGCCGCGGTGGAGTGAAGCGTATTTCCGGTCTCATCTACGAGGAGACTCGCGGTGTGTTGAAGGTGTTTCTGGAGAACGTGATCCGTGACGCCGTCACCTACACCGAACACGCCAAGAGAAAGACCGTCACCGCCATGGACGTCGTGTACGCGCTGAAGCGGCAGGGACGCACCCTGTACGGCTTCGGAGGTTAAACGTGACCCGGACTCTCATTGAAAACCCAACGGCTCTTTTAAGAGCCACCCACGACATCATAGAAAGAGTTCACCGCTCACTATATAGCATGAAACAAAGCGATGTACTTTGAGGTGAAATAAAACGCTCTTCTTAACAGCCTTTGATAAACGTTTTACTCTTGATGTTTAAAATAAGAACGTACAAAGAACATGAAGAGGTTGGATACTATATGAAATTGCTTCGTTTTTAAAGTTCACCAAATAAAATAATGTTCGTTTCTGTTATATTGCGTTAGTAAGCGGTGTTTTTTTTTAGTTATTGTGGTGACATAACATTGTATAAATAACAATTGCAGTTTTATATACGATCCTTAACAAGTCCTTCCTGGTGGAACATTATTCCTAACTCAGTCCGGTCAACTACATGTCTCACAACATTCAAAACTATATAAACTCTTTTCTGTGAATACCGCTAGACATAAGAAAAACAACACTAACTCTCTCTGATCTCAACGGGTATTTTTTCTGGCTTTTATAGAAACCAGTAACTTTGCTAAATAACTAAATGTTAATGTATTCATTGGAATGCACAATATAAAAAAAGAGTGCGATATTTTGCGAGAATATTTCTCAGTAATGGACTGTAAACGACACGATCTCCCACAGTAAACGCAGACATGTGTGTTTTACCGTGTAGAATATTACAATAATAACGCGCTTTAAAATGAGCCGGAAGTGAAAACAAAGGAAACAAGCGCTCAGGGGGGTTAAAGTTTAAACTCGAGGCTATGGGCGGGAAACAATTTTATTGGCCCTTTCCATCCGCCCTTCTATCTTTCAGCTGACCAATAGAAACAGTTTAAGGGTTTGGACGACGGAAACACGCAATGGGAGCGCGCGCGCACGTTACGCTGTACATTTGCATGCTGGAGTGTATAAATACCCCCGCGCGGTGACTCTCGGTTATTCTTCGTCTATTCTTCATCATGCCTGAACCAGCCAAGCCCGCGCCCAAGAAGGGATCCAAGAAGGCCGTCACCAAGACCGCCGTGAAGGGAGGAAAGAAGCGCAGAAAGTCCAGGAAGGAGAGTTACGCCATCTACGTGTACAAAGTCCTCAAGCAGGTCCACCCCGACACCGGCATCTCTTCCAAGGCGATGGGCATCATGAACTCTTTCGTCAACGACATCTTCGAGCGCATCGCCGGCGAGTCTTCTCGTCTCGCGCACTACAACAAGCGCTCCACCATCACGTCCAGAGAGATCCAGACCGCCGTGCGTCTGCTGCTGCCCGGTGAGCTCGCCAAACACGCCGTGTCCGAGGGCACCAAAGCCGTCACCAAGTACACCAGCTCCAAGTAAAGCGACGCGTATCAAGCGTTTATCCACCCAAAGGCTCTTTTAAGAGCCACCCACTGTTTCAGTCAGAAGGGAATTTCATGTTTAAGTTTGTGCGATCCTTTTTTTTTTTTAAAGTTGCTTATTTTTCGTAATAAGATACGACGTTTAAAGGCGTGACCGACCGATACATCAGTTATTACGTCTCGAGTTCTTTGTAGCACCATTTTAATAGACTGTGGCGGTAAAGTAACTGTTACAACCCATCATTGCGTCTTCAACTGTTTTACCAGCACATACATGTTGATTTACATTACGTACTAAATATAGCTGCAGTAAAACTCTATTAGAAGTCTTTAGAAAGTCAAATGTTTAACTTGTTCTGACGTGTAAATAACCTTGATAGCGAATATGTATTTCATTCACAGATGTTTGAAGATGTCTTTACATATATATACAGATGGCAAACAATTGCTCGGCTTTTAATAACCTAAAAAAATACATTTGATGTAGTTCTCGTTTATGCTGTTATCCAAATGTGTGAGAGTTGGTAACGCAAGAAACATGTCTTTTGACACAGCCACTGAAATACACATCTGTACTTTCAGATTTATGATCGATGATACAATAAATGTAATTAATCGTATTGTATTAATCGCATGATTATTTCATGTTTACGTTGTGAAAACTTATTTGGTAGGTTGGGCCAACGTAACCAACTAATATTGACGTTGGCCCAACGTCTGTTTGCTACCTGGGTCAGTTCTTAAACCTGCTGCTGGGACTCGTTACAAATGTTAATACAAGAAAAAAAGAAAAGAAGAAATGCATGTTTGTAGCCTTAATTCTTCTGTATTTAGACTAAGTTTTTGAGAGATTCATTCAATTTCTGAATACTTTCTACCTGTTGAACTACCTGTTATTCGTAGTGAATGAATATAAAAATGTATATTGGATATTCATGACTTTTATTTTGAAAGAGAAACGTCACCTTTTCGCAAAGCAGTGTATCACAACTTCCGTTTTGCACTCGTATTTTCAGTCGATTTTGTTAAATTTGAGTATTCAAGACATCGGTAAGATTATTATTGTGTTTAGTATCAGGCATGTTCATATTTCGTAACGTCATTGACTGGCATAACACTTATTCGAGTACTTATCCTAGCACCTTCGCTAACGCAAAAAGAAAACAAAACACTTACCTAGACAGAGTTAAACATTTCAGTGATATTTTCTGAGAGGGTCAAGTGTGACACAAGCTGTTCATTGAAAACATTTACAGAGAGGAGTGTCACTGTAAATACAATAGCTTTGTAGTGAAATAGATAAGATTTTTGATGTATAACAATAAAACATTTCATTTGACCTAAACAAACAGGAGAGATAATTAAAGTGTACTGACTTTTCTTTTTTATCCACAACACTGTTTACACCGTACTACTTCAATTTGATTCCCTAAACAGGATTCAAGTGCAAAATACAGGCTAGGATTTACTGGCAACGGATGACTACAACAGGAAGTAACGTGCAGGGTTACTAAACAAGGACAATACCAACAACCAGGGAGATATATGACAGTACTCCTCTTCTCTAATGCACTTGGGGGGTAGCCACTAAAGAGTTAACAAGGAGCAGGGACACACATGGAGATCAAGGGTAACCTCTCTGGCCATGTCAGGGAGTGTAAGAGACCCTTTTTATTCAAGCTCCTCTGGACCACCGAGACCGAGTCTCTGGAAGGGCATTGGTTTCTCTTGCATGAATGTACACAACTCTAAAAATACTTGTAAATAAAAATACAATGT
This sequence comes from Barbatula barbatula, assembly GCA_037178815.1. NCBI lineage: Eukaryota > Metazoa > Chordata > Actinopteri > Cypriniformes > Nemacheilidae > Barbatula > Barbatula barbatula. The sequence continues at coordinate 17,468,231 of CM074079.1, read as the reverse complement.
TTTAAAATTGTGTTGGTCACGTCAATTGCAAATTTATTAATTGTTCTTAATTGTTAAGAATTACATGTCGCTTTAATATAATGTTTTGTCAGCTTTACTTTTAAAGCATTCAAGGTTTTATTAGGAATTCAGATTACAGAAAGAAAATTTTAACATAATTATAACTAACACATTTGATAATAATATGTATACATCTAGTTTCGCACTTACATGCTGAATTTGCATTTCACAACCCACACCAGCAAAACATTTCTACATTTGAATGTATTTTAGCACTATATATATATATATATATATATATATATATATATAACATGATTAAACATGAAATCAAAATTAACATCAACTATTTATGTTCCTTCATCCGAACGCAATTGTATAATATATATCAACTAGAAAGAAATTTCACAATGTTTTTTATGGGGTGTGGGGATGTTAATTGCTGGACCTTCACAGAACATTCAGGACGTCCTTTGACCGTATAGGGCACCAAACTACAAATGACAATTATTTATTCGTCCTTTTGGTAATTGTGTGACTTATCATCTGGCAATGTTACTGTGACGTCCCGGGCATATCATTTTAGTATTTTTAAATGACAAACTTACACTCAATATCACCTTTACACCTGCAATTAATGTTAAATAATGAAATAAAGTTAATCAAACCACCATTATTGTGATTTAGTAAAGATATAGCAAATTTATCAAAGCATGTAACTTTAAATAGCAAAGCATGTCTAAGATGGTTGGTCAAAACTAACAGCTAAAGAGTTGAGACTCAGCAGTAAAATATTATTTATATAACAGTTTTACAACAGCGAATCATTTTCAAAACTTCAAAGACGGCTCCAAATTTTGTCATCTGTAGACATCATATTTAAAGGCATTGTTAAAAATAGACCCCTGAACAGTCTTCCTGGTTGATATGAATCTCTTTGGCAGCATCTTTACGATCATGTTGAGAAAACACTTCCATCTGGCTGCAGTCTCCACTTCAAACTTGTGTCCTTCTCTATCCCTTGATCCTTCAGTTTCTGATTGATCTGAAGAAATGAATATGGTGATACTAAAATGTGTATCATATTCAGAAGATTTGTTTCAACCACAGTTTGCACAGTAATGCACAGAGGACTGATCACAAATCATTTAGTACAGTGGTTTTGGGGTCACTCCCACATTAATTTGGTTGAAAATGAAAATCTGATGGACATCAAAATCCAACACGACGAAACGAATGTTCACTCTCTTCTATTTGACGACGCTGATGAAGAATATATATCACGCCTAAACAATGATGCAGGAGTTAAAGCTGTACCACGATCGTTTTCATGTTTACATGTGCCTGTGCTTTATTGTATATAAATATAAATAATGACTTTTGAAGAAACTGATTGTATTTGATGACTTTATATTTGTAATATCCCATACAACATAACATGTGAATTGTATTTATATGAAATATTATATATATTAGTTCATATATATACTGTTTATACTTTTATATTTGAATGCCACATCAAATTATGCCACAGAACGTATTTTTGAAAAAAAAAAAGTCCTGTCTGTTCTGGCGCGTACAACAGTAATAAGCTGACATCCATTCTCTCTCGACAGCTTTCTGAGACTGAAGTGCCACCACGCTGCCTTCAAGGGCTATAGGCGTGTGACGTAAAATGCTTGATTCTAATTGGACGGTACGTTTAATCGCTTTGCGAATGGTGAAAAATTTGAGTATGACTAATGTCATCATTGTTGAGATTCATATGATGATTCTTGATGTTTGAGTGTGAATAAATAAATATCACTTGCTCAAGTGCATTTCAAAATCCCTTTGAATGAGATTTTATTAAAGCAATGTTTTTTTCTAGAATCATTAAACAATAGTAATGCCACATTATAATGTCACAGCAACTCCTGCGAGTTTTAAATCAATATAATGGAATTTGAATTAGACGTTGAAATTGTGTTTAGGTATCAAATGAATCTGTTGTGTTTCTATACTCACCCACTGTAAAACGGTCTCCATCACTGCAGCATCATTTACAGTCAGACCAGATTTCACCTCCACTCTGACAATCTGCTTCTTTCGATCTGTTTGAACATGACAAGTTGTAAGGAAACCTGAACACTTAAGGAAAACATAATAAATTTATTATTCATTTGAGAAAAAGGAAGAAAAATGCTTATCCGTTCAAATGCAAGCTTAATATTTGTTTTGAAAATCACCATCATGATCATGACTCTTAGATATATGGAGCACTGTAACTGTGTGCTATGAAAGTACCTTTTGTTATAGTTATAACAGTAATGTGGTGTTAGCTGTAGCTTGATCTATTGACTTCTAAATTGCCTGAAAAAACATTGCAATGGCAGGAAGTGTTACTTTGTTTTGATGTCTTAAAAGGATCCTTGGGTATAGAGCGATGTATGGTGTAATATACGAACAATGGCATTAACTTTATAATTGTGATATCAAATAATATTTTGACTTAGAGGCTGCCTTTTTTGCGTCAAACTCCTTGATGTCAAATGGTTGCAACCTAAACCTGTTCTCTTTTCTGAACTGCGAAACACACACGACGATTGATCATTAATGATGAACACCTGCTGATAACAAACACAATCAGTGAAGAAACCACGAACCATAAGAAGTCACCATAATAGTGTTTAGTGTTTGATATTTTATTTATTTTTGGTTAGCTTTAATAGTGGGTTAATAATGCACATTAATAACAGCTAAACCAAGCTAGTTACACACTATTACAGCTAACTAGAAAATATCACAAATTTCTGAGGGGTCTATTTACTGAAGTTTACTGTTTGAGAACATCGCTTCTGCACATGCTCCGTGTGTCACATAAAGGGATTTTACAAGATGCCATAATGCATGTTCTAACTGTCCATAAACAAGACACTACACAGAGATCAAGAATCACAGTATGATTCTCAAGAGGGGTGACAAAAACAACAGCAAAAATAAATGCATTTAAAACCAGTAGCACGTATGTCCATGTGAAATGCTTGCCGGGAGTCCTGAATGAGATGCATCGCATCATGAAGCTTTACATTTGACTGTCACCATTCTTGAGATTCATACTCTGATTCTTGACTCGGACTGGATTGGTTAAAGGTAACTTACAAATCTCGCAGATGAATGGAAGGGCATCTGTGCAGGGACGATCATCAATCTGACCACCAGGATCTGCAGCAGCACAAGGTCGTATTGGACCAGTCAGGTTAGGTTGACCCGTGTTCCAGAAGATAGAGGAAGGATTGGCAATTTCTCCATCCAACCATTTCCATGAGTCTCTGCACAGACCCATCCAAGTACGATAATTTCCTCCCATTATCTGCAGCACCTGATCCAGTTCAGCCTGATTGCGGATGGTGACCAGATCTGTGTGATGCTGTGTGCAGTAGCTCTGCGCTTCATGCCAAGTTGTAGTGAAACGATAGATGACAAATCTGTCTGGTCCAGTTTGCTGCTCTGTATGAAGACATGGAGGAGTTGACTCAATCATCACTTCATTATCTCATTAACATGTTCATGTTTTCTCATGACCACTCATCACCATAACGGTGACTAAATCAAATACATTTGTTTTGAGTTCACATATTACTCGCACTGTCTCAGTATGAGAATGGTGTGACATCACGTGTTGACTGGGAGAGGAATTGATGGCTTAGGCTGCGTGACTGTGAGTTTGTCTCTATTTATTCGAGCGAAGCTGCATAAACTTCACACCAGGCATTAAATGTAACATCTCATTTGTACAGTCACTATCTAATCTATTTTGTAGAAATACCTGCTATTAACCTGACTTCTAATTACTCAATTGGTGTTAGAAATAGCTCATATGAAAAGCTAAAACCCTCCCGAATTAAGTTTACTGCACTGAAATAAATTAGTTTCACTGAAAAAAGATTGATAATTTAAGCAAGACAGAAAGGTCAAATTTTGGCAAGACAAAAGTTTTGTCGCCTATACAGAAATTGACAAATTTACTTCAAATACAAAAATGTGTCAGGAAATTAAGTAGTGGTGTTGTGAGATCCAAAATTAGTATCTTGTTTGACTTCCATGAGCTTGAAGTAATCAGGAATAGCAAAGAAAGCAGTCTTGCATGCCTCCCGGAGTTCATCAATATTCTTTGGTTTCATCTTCCATGCTTCCTATTTCATCCTACCCCACATATGCTCAACGATGTTCATGTCTGATGACTGGGCTGGCCAATTCTGGAGCATCTTGATCTTCTTTGGGGAGATGGAAGTATGCGATGGAGCACCATCCTGCTGCAGAATTTGCCCTCTTTTATGGTTGGGAATATAAGAAGTAGCTAAGACTTCTTGGTATTTTAGACTATTGATGTTGCCTTCCACCCTGCAGATCTGTCGCACACCCCCATACTGGATGTAACCCCAGAACATGATTTTCCCCCACCAAACGTCACTGTTTTCTGGGTGAATCTCGGATCCATGCGGGCTCCAGTAGGTCTCCTGCAATATTTGCAGCGATTGTGGTGTAATTCAACAGAAGATTCATCTGAATAATCCACCTTCTGCCACTTTTCCAGCATCCATCCTTTTAGCAGGCTGTGGGCCTTGGCAAATGCCACACGGTTTTTCAAATGTATTTTGTTTAGTGCTGGCTTCTGGGCACTGCTTCGACCATGGAGGCCATTTCAAGACCAAGCTGTGAATATTAGAATACTTTTTGACAGGTTCGTTTTGCACTGAAACATTATTACAAAAGCTGTTGGGATTAAAATGAGCCATTTCTTGTGAAAGAAATCTTGATTAGAAATATATTTCAGCAGCACTTCAGGTCAATTTGTACACAAGCGACAAGACTTTTGTCAGGGGCTGTACATGAATTGCTCTCGGTTAAATAAAGTGTATTAATTAAAGCAAGTGAGCGTCTGTCTCGTCTCCCTTGAGATGCTCTGCTGCAATGACAGTCCTGCACGCAATTCTCCAAACGGCCACAGGAAGGCGACGCCGATCGGAGAATCCAGTCAATGTTAATAACATGCAGAAAGTTCGAAAAATGTCTATTATCTGGTTAAGACCAGTTACTGTGAAACAAATGTTTATATGGAGAGAATAATATTTTTGATTAATTATACATTTATAAGAAGGTATAAAATGCGAACCCAAACGATGGCTATTGATATCTACCAGTAGAACTCTGAATAATCGACTATCCTTATTGGCTGAGAAATGTCCTATCGGTGCGTCTCTAGTTAATTTATAATTAATATTTTGGCCGTACTTGTCAGAGACATATACATACATTTCGTTGCACTGTACTTGTATGTGTGTAATGACAATAAATTGAATCAAATCAAATCAAATATAGATATACTATGCTCACAAACGTATTGTTTCGGATCAGAAGGCATTTATTAACTTCCCTTGAAAACATATCCTTACAACTCCAGGAAGCTATCTGATATCTGAAGCTAAATTAATTATTAGGGGGAATATTTTTTTTTTTTCAGTTACCCGCCACAAGTATTGTGGTCATGGTTTGAAAAATAATGAGCGTAAATAAAAAAATTGAAAACACGTGTAAAATAATAGCGCAAAAAACCTAAAAAACAAATGCAAACAACAAACAACGCGGTCACGGATCGAAAAGTAATAAGCGTGAATCCAAAATGTTAACACGTTTACAATAGTTCTGCATAAAACTTGAAACATGAATTCAAAATTTTCCAAATCACAAACAAAATCAGGTTTCGCTCATATTTATTTTTTTGTCCGTGCTTACGGTCTTTTCCACTTTGCTCTCGTTTCCACTTTCTGCTCTTGCTTTTCTAAATGCTGCAGTTCAAATTTCATGGTAATTAGGGCGGGCTTCGGCGCCACCATTGGTCCACTAGTTCTAGATTGACAGCTCCTCCTCTAGCCAATCAGTCAACAAGGGTGTTGACGTCACCCCAAACGCGACTCGCTCGCGGCATACCTCTGAAGATGGATTATATCCGTCAGCTGCAAATCGCGGACAACCACAGGTAATTAAACATCATTATATCGTTACTGAGTGTCAGATACACTTCTTATATCTGTAATGAGTTCGCTCTGCCAGGCTTGTTGTCCGATTCGACCATAAGTCCGTTAAATTGACATGTGCCCTGCTGGGTTTAGTAAGCGGTGCTATCGTTTAGTTATTCTATTGAGTTATTTAAGATTATTGGCTGTATATTTAGAAAAAGACTGAATTGGTGTAAATGCGTGATGTTGCTAGCTCATGAGAATGATAATACCATGCATATCTTAACTAATTTAGATTTGCACGTCATGTAACATTAGCATCTTTTCTAACGGGTGAAGTTTACATTAGTTGACTACTGTTGAGAAATTCTGGCTGGTAACCATCTATCATTAATAAACATTATCCAGGTTAACTGTCCTTTAAATACTAAATAAATGTTATTGCAATGCTTTCATAAATAGACCCATTTTATTTTACGTTGCAACCTTGTGCTAAAATTGTTTACAAAGCAGTTATTCCCTATGCAACATTCTGAGTTGCATCAGTGCTTGGCCTGTATGGATTGCTGGACACGATTATGGAAAGGATCTCTGCAAGAAACAACACCGTAAGTTACATTTCTTTACCAGCAATGTTTTTTTAACAGCAGTTTATAATTCTGTCGACTTGCATTTTTTCCAGAAAGATGTTGACAACATCCTCAGCCACATTTCTCCTGAAATCAGTGCAAGAGAGAGTTCCACAACTTTGGTAAAGAGGAAGATCATGAGCTACTTTTAATTATATTAACATCAAGAAACGTAGAGCTGGGCTTTGCATTATATACTTTATTTAAAATTCGCTAACTCAAACGCTATTTTAGCATTGATTGAGTGCAGTGGATCTGTGAATTTCATCTAAAGCGAATCTATAAATTTCAGTAAAAACAAGCTGCTAACTAAACTTGAACTCTGATCAATGTTGTTATGTCATGACCAAGAGTTTCAGAAAGCTAACCGATAAAGTTGAAAGCTTTTTACAAGCATTTATTGGACAAATGTGAAATTTAGAACCACCAAAAGACAATTATCTTGCCGATTTAATACTTGTCTTTCATTTATTAATGTTTCTATATTGTATTATATACTAAATGTTTGCTAAATTATACACTGTTTGGTTTTTTAAGTAGTAGACTTGGTTGTCTCACCTCACTATCTTAAAGACTTTATATTTGCATTATATAATTTTTTCCATTTTATTTAGCATTTGAGTTACTTTTGATTTAATATAGATATCATTGCTGTCGTGTGGAAATTTCCTAAAATTGTATTTTCCATTATTATTGGTCACTCTTTGTTAACCAAGTCTTTTGCATTAATTTAATAAAGCCTTCTGAAAGTGACTGTCATGATTCTGCCTGCTCTTGTCTTGGTTTTTTGGGTGGGGGGATTTTGTGGGGGGGGGTTTTTGTATTTTTGTTTTCTGTGTTGTTCCCGCCTTTTTTTTTTTTTTTTTCTGTGTGTCGTGCCCCTCCTTTTTTTTTTTTTTTTGTCTTTGTTATTTTTTCTTTTTTTTTGTTTTGTTGTGTTTGGTTGTTTTTTTGTTGTGTTGTGTGTGGGTGTGTTTTGTTTTTTTTTTTGTTGTGTGTGTGTGTGTTTTTGTTGTTTGTTGGTGTGGTGTTTTTTTGTTGTTTTTTGGTGGGGTTTTTTTGTTGTTTTTTTTTTTTTTTTTTTTGTTTCGCGGGGGTTCAGTGACTGCTTTTATTTTATTTTCAGGCAAAAGGTGTTAATTTATACATCACTTCCTAATATATTATGGAGAAATGGAGTATACAAAAATTTGTGTATAAGGTTATTTTCTTTGTGCTAAGCATAATCACATTTATAATGGTGTTAAATGACAGAAATTATAACAATTATATTCTGGGGCTTTAAGATTCAAGTATCAACAGGCTGTGTCACAAAATTGAACACTAAATAAATATCTGAGATTTGCTTATTAGTTCTGAACTGAGCTGACGGCATACACTCATCCACATGAGGGACTGTTACTCTAGTGTTTTGCTCCCCAATGAGTCCTCAAGCGCTGTCTTGCTCCTAAAGGTCCTAGGATAAAAGAAATAAATGTTTTAAATGTTGTAACTGTTTCCTAGGTACACACAAGTGTAATATCATGCTGTTTTATGTAATTCCTTGCATCCGAGAAAAATTACCGAAACAAATCTGTTCCCTGGTAACAATACGTTCAATTAGCACTTATTACTGAATTAATGCACTACTGTGAGAAAAGACATTTAAATTTAGAAGACGCTTTTATCCAGCGGTTCAGGGAGCATACAGGAGCAATAATAAAATAGGTGCTAATACAAAGACGCTGCATGATGTGCTCGTCTAAATTAAGATATAAATGGTATTATCATTCTCATGAGCTACGACATCACACATTTACAACAATACAGTCATTGTATCTAAATACACAACAATCTTAAATAATTTAATAAGAGTAACTGTAAACTATAGTACCGCTGACTAAACCCAGCTAACTGGACACAACAAGCCTGGCAGAGCGAACTCATTACAGATATAAGAAGTGTATCTGACACTCAGTAATGATATAATGATGTTTAATTACCTGTGGTTGTCCGCGATTTGCAGCTGACGGATATAATCCACCTTCAGAGAGGTATGCCGCGAGCGAGTCGCGTTTGGGGTGACGTCAACACCCTTGTTGACTGATTGGCTAGAGGAGGAGCTGTCAATCTAGAACTAGTGGACCAATGGTGGCGCCGAAGCCCGCCCTAATTACCATGAAACTTGAACTGCAGCATTTAGAAAAGCAAGCGCAGAAAGTGGAAACGAGAGCAAAGTGGAAAAGACCGTAAGCACGGACAAAAAAATAAATATGAGCGAAACCTGATTTTGTTTGTGATTTGGAAAATGTTGAATTCATGTTTCAAGTTTTATGCAGAACTATTGTAAACGTGTTAACATTTTGGATTCACGCTTATTACTTTTCGATCCGTGACCGCGTTGTTTGTTGTTTGCATTTGTTTTTTAGGTTTTTTGCGCTATTATTTTACACGTGTTTTCAATTTTTTTATTTACGCTCATTATTTTTCAAACCATGACCACAATACTTGTGGCGGGTAACTGATCCCATACACATCTCTGGGAAACACTAAATTCTATTGGGGGACTTCTTTCTGTTTATGTCTTCTTGCGTGATTGTGTTTGGTAACAGCAGGTGTTCATCATTAATGACTCTATCATCATTTCATTATCTGATTTATTTTTAACACTCTAGGGTGTGGACAGATATAGAGACAGAAATATTTATTTATTACTATTTTTTTTTATTTTTTTATATTTAATATAATTATAAATACATTATTTATTTTTATTATTAAAATTATTTTTTTATTTTTTTTTAGCAAACAAAGGGATACATTTTGTCGCATGAATTATCATTAAACGCCCCATTAAGTATGAATCCACATTCCTGTTTTCCGTTGTTGTTGTTTGGCTCTCCAGAATTCCATGTTGAGAATGTCAAATTCTCATCTTGATAAGACCACCGCCAGCTACTGATGTCATTGTAGAGTCCAGTCCAGACAGCTGAAGTCAATGCAGGTTGAACTGCTCCCTGTACATTTTCCCAGTCTGCACTGCTTTTAACAGTGACCAGGTTTCCAAAGTAATTCTGTTTGCAGTAAACTTGTGCCTCATCCCAGGTCTTCGGCTGCTGGATCAGAACATACTCAAGAGAAAAGCTCTGGGAGAAGAGTTCTGTTGAGAAAAGTTTACAGAAATACTTATGTTAGCCCTAAATACTTTATTTGATGTGCTTTGCAAACAATTGAATTGCTCAGGTATTCAGGAGACAATGTGTGTGGTAGGAGATATTTCTCAATATTAATTACTTAAAATTGGAGTAATATTAGTTTATATAACCAACAACAGTTCATCTACTTATTGTGAATAATAAAAACGGAATAATTAAACAATAAATGTAACTTATTCCGCGAATCTTGAATTGACCTAAACTGATCAGAAACAGGAGATCGCAACAAACTGCTTTTTATTGACCAGATAACAAATGTCTACAAAACCTCTTTTTGACAATCAACACTAGATTATTGTGAACATAATTGAGCCCTTGACCAAACAAAGCAATTTCTCTTTTATCAATCACACCACTGTGTTAATAATAGGGCTGGGGCAAAGATTATTTATTTAACGATTAATCGGGCGATTATTTTAACGATTAGTCGACTAGTGTAACGACAAATTTGTCGATTCATCTATCGATTATTTTTCTACTGCTCGATTAATAAAAACCATAATGTATCTCAAATAAATACAAAATTATACTTTTTTAAACAGTTTAAATATTCTGCTTTACACAAAATAAAATAATTTAACTATTATACAAAATTAAAGGCCAGCCTGTTTAGCAGCTGTGCACTTTGGTGGTGCTAGGCTAACCAAGTGACCACCAACGCATTTTAGTTCTCTGTGCCATTTGTTTGTGCTAGGTTAGTAGCTAACGTTCACATTAGCTAACGTCAGCTACTATAGATGCAGCCGCAAGCTAGCTTCCATTCAAGCCGACATTAGATGATAACTAACGTTAGCTAAACACAGCTGTCTAGGCGCAAGTAGCTACCTAGCACGAAAAAACTGCACGGAGAGCTAAGATAGTTAGCTAGCACCATCGAAGTGCGCAGAACTCAACACACTACACAAACACGTAAGTAATTACGTTGGCTAAATAAATTTCTTGTTATTGTCTCCTTCGCGAGTGACAATGGGGTGCCTCCGTTTCAGATGCTCCAACATTGCCATTGTGCTGGTGTGGTGTGCAAACTCCATTTGGCAAAGAGCACAAATAACGACACCTTTACATTTAAGACTAAATTTAAAGTATTCCCGTACCTTCTAAGATTTAGGGCGAGCTGTTTTTTGGTTTTTTTTTTTTTTTGGGGGGGTGTTTGTTTTTTTTTGGGGGGGGGGGGGTGTTGTGTGTGTGTTTTGTTTTGTTGTCTTCTGTTTGTGGGGGGGGGGGGGGGGCGTAATATTTGGTGCGGCGCGTCCCGCGCGCCCGGATGTAGTATCCTGGAGTAACCACTAGGTGTCATTATATTACAAGTGTTGTGTTCCACACTGTGGTGTGTTGTGAAGAAGATGTGCCATGCGTAAGAGATGGATGTTATGTCTGTTGCTGTAACTGTTGCAAACAAAAAGTAAAGTATTTAAGTATTAAGTACTATTCATGTAGTAGTCTGATTATTATGGAAGATACTACATTTTTGGCGACGAGGATAAAGCGGGAAGCCTGTGATGACAACGGATTGAGGATATGGAAATGAGCAGAGTGCTGATAACTGGTTGTAGTGGAAACAGACGATTCTAAAGGAAAAAGTGAAGAGGATTAATCATGGCTACAGGAACTATTGGCTCACTGGCAGCATTTGATGCAAAAGCTCAAACATGGGAAGAGTATTCTGAAATACTGGAGCAATTTTTGGTGGCTAATGACATCGAAGAGGAGGGTAAGCAAAGAGCTATTCTCATAAGTGTTGTGGGACCACAAACTTACAGTGTGATGCGAAATCTTCTTAGCCCTACAAAACCAAGTGAAAAGACTTATCAGCAACTGGTAACGATGCTAAAAAATCATTTCAATCCTCAGCCAAGTGAGATTGTACAGAGATTTAAATTTGATTCGAGAACGAAGAAGCCAACAGAGACTGTGACAGAATATGTAGCAGAGTTGCGTCGGTTAGCACAAGATTGTAATTACGGAGCAACTTCAGACCAGATGCTGAGGGATCGACTTGTGTGTGGCATTGATGATGATCGGATTCAGAGACGTTTGCTTTCAGAAACAAATCTGACGTTTGAAAATGCTCTTAAAATTGCAGTAGCCACTGAAGCGGCAAGCAAAAACGTGCTCGATTTGCAAAATAAATCCAGCGTACAGGCATGTAACAGCGTCATGTTTAAAGCGAGGAAACCAGATCGCTGGAAAAAGGGAGAAACGATTGCACAAAAAGAAATCAGAGAATGCTACAGATGTAGTGGAAAAAACCACAACGCCGACGACTGCAGATTTAAGAAGGACAACTGTTATGTGTGTGGGAAAATAGGCCATATTGCAAGGGCCTGTCGCAACAAAAGCAAACAGAGTGGATACGCACAAAAGGGAAAAGGAGTGCGTCCGCATCGAGCATTTAATGTCAGTGAAAATAATGAGAGTGATGAATCTGAAGAAACGTTCACTTTGGCATGTGTAAAAACGGATGCATTGAAGAAAGTGAAACCACTCACTGTTGAGTTAGATGTGGATGACAGACTTGTAACCTTTGAGATTGATACCGGGTGTAGTGTCAGCCTTATGAATGAGGGAATGTACAAGGACATCTGGAAAAACTCAGAAGCTCCCAAACTGAGACTCACAAAAATCAAGTTGAGAACGTATACAGGAGAGCCATTACAGATAGTGGGTGTGGCTGATGTGCAAGTAAAGTACCAGCAGCAGGAAAAGAAAATGCCACTTGTTATAGTGAAAGGAACAGGACCATGCTTACTAGGCAGAGCCTGGCTGGAAGAAATTCAACTGCAATGGAGTGAAATAAAGCTGATACAGTCGGAGATGATGACATTGCAGCAGGTGCTATCCGAGCATGAGGAAGTGTTCAAAGAGGAGCTTGGTACATTAAGGGGCACTACTGCTACTATTCATGTGCCGACTGATGCCATACCAAGGTTTTTCAGACCTAGATCTGTGCCATACGCCCTGAAAACAAAGGTGGAGGAAGAGATTGATCGTCTGCTGCGGGACAAAATCATCTCACCTGTTAAGTATTCAGAGTGGGCAGCACCTGTTGTTCCTATCTTGAAACCAGATGGCAGTATAAGACTATGCGGTGACTACAAACTCACAGTCAACAGAGTGTCAACTTTGGAACAGTATCCAATACCCAGGGTGGAAGATCTTTTTGCTCTGCTGGATGGAGGAAAGCAGTTCACAAAACTGGACATGAGTCACGCATACCAACAAATCATCATGGATGAAAGCTCCAAGAAATACTTGACAGTGAATACACAAAAAGGGTTATTCACATATAATCGTCTGCCTTTCGGAGTTGCTTCAGCTCCTGCTATCTTTCAGAGAACAATGGAGGGATTGCTGCAAGGTATTCCTGGAGTCGTTGTTTATCTGGATGATATATTGGTGACTGGAGTAAACCAAGAAAATCACTTGAAGACACTGGAGAAAGTGCTGTTGAGACTGAAAGAAGCTGGTTTGCGACTGAAACGGGGAAAATGCGTGTTCCTGGCAGATGAGGTGGAATATTTAGGACACAAAGTAGATGCACAGGGTCTACATCCTTTAGGAATTAAAGTGAAAGCCATTGAAGAAGCACCAGAACCAAGGAATGTCACAGAACTTAAAGCATATCTGGGGTTGCTGAACTATTATAATAAGTTCCTTCCAAACCTGGCGACACTACTAGCCCCCCTACATCTGCTGCTGAGAAAAGATGTTCAGTGGATGTGGAAAAAGCCACAACAAGAAGCTTTTAAGGAATCTAAGGCTCTACTAAAATCAGCAGAGGTGCTAGTCCATTACTCATCAGATTCAGAACTGGTTCTGGCTTGTGATGCCTCACCATACGGGGTTGGTGCAGTGCTCTCGCAGCGTAAAACAGGAGAGAGTGTGGAGAAACCCCTTGGGTTCATGTCACGAACGCTAACGTCTGCAGAGAAGCGTTATTCACAGTTAGACAAAGAAGGCTTAGCTGTGATTTTTGGCATCCAAAGATTTCATAAGTACTTGTATGGTCGTGCATTCACAATTTGCACTGATCATAAGCCCTTGATCCATTTGTTCAATGAAACGAAGGCAGTTCCTCAAATGGGATCACCTAGAGTGCAAAGGTGGGCTGTGATGTTACAAGCGTATCAGTACAACATTGTGTATAAACCAGGAAGGTACCACCAAAATGCTGACGCGCTGAGTAGACTCCCAGTGCCAGGTGATGGAGAACCGGATGACACTAATGATCAAGTGTTAATGATGGACTTAATGGATGATTCGCCTGTAAGTGCAGCACAAATTCGGAAGTGGACATCACACGACATAACACTCTCCACGGTACATAAGTACATATTACAGGGTTGGCCTGAGAAGGTAGAGCCACAAGTGTTACCGTACCATCACAGGAGAGATGCTCTGAGTGTCAAAGATGGATGTGTGACCTGGGGAGCGAGAATCATCATACCATCACAAGGTCGAGTGGCTGTATTGAAACAGTTACATCAGACTCATTCCGGCATGTCTAGAATGAAGGGATTGGCCCGATCATACATGTGGTGGCCTGGTATGGATCAGGATGTAGAGAGAGTGGTTCAGAATTGTGAGGTGTGTCAAAGTTTCAGAAAAGCACCTGCTCAAGCTCCTTTGCACCCGTGGGAGTGGCCGGGCTCACCCTGGGAAAGACTTCATGTAGACTACGCAGGGCCCTTCTTAGGAAGAATGTTCCTAATTCTGGTAGATTCTCATTCTAAATGGATGGAAGTTTATCCTGTCACACATGCCACTTCCCAAATTACAATTGAGAAACTGAGAATGTGTTTCAGTACACATGGATTACCCAGAATGTTGGTGTCTGATAATGCAACATGTTTTACCAGTACAGAGTTTGAAAATTTCATGAAGAGGAATGGCATTCAACATGTCACGTCAGCTCCTTATCATCCTTCGTCGAACGGCCTTGCTGAACGTGCTGTTCAAACTTTCAAGGAGGGGATGAAAAAGATGAAAGGTGACACTGTGGAGACAAGAGTAGCAAGATTCTTGTTTAATTATAGAATCACTCCTCATACAACAACTGGGTTGTCACCTGCTCAGATGTTAATGTCACGGATGTTGAGATCTACATTTGACTTACTCACGCCTGATGTGAAGTCCAAAGTTCTAAAAAAACAGCAGAAACAAAAAGAAGGCCATGATAAAAGCTGTAAACTCAGAAGTTTTGAAGTGGGAGATTCAGTGTACGTGAGGAACTACGGTGGTGGACCCAAATGGATTCCTGCAGTAGTGGAATGTTGTACAGGACCTCTTTCATACAAGACTTCTCTAGGGCATGGACAAACTGTGAAAAGACATGTGGACCAAATAAGAAATCGCAGAACAGACGAGATGCTTGAGACGGTACTACCCACAGAAAATGAACAGGATGTTGACACTTCGGCATTGCCTAGTGCAGATGTTGTCAATGCATCAGCAGGAAAGGAGATGTCTTCCCTTGAAACAGGACAATCGCTAGAAGTGACGGTTGTTGAAAAAGAGACTAAACAACCTACAAATCTGAGAAGGTCTGCAAGAGAGATACGTTCTCCAGCTCACTTGAAAGACTATGTTACATAAGTAAAGTCAGTAAAAGACAATCAATAATATAATTTAGTTAGTTGTTGAAGAGTTCTCCTTTTTTTCTAAAAAGAAAATACTAATCATTAAAATATTGAGAATGTGATTGTTACAGTGTTATATTCTGTAAGTAAGGTTATGGGTATTTAGCTTAAGAAGGAGGGGATGTAGTATCCTGGAGTAACCACTAGGTGTCATTATATTACAAGTGTTGTGTTCCACACTGTGGTGTGTTGTGAAGAAGATGTGCCATGCGTAAGAGATGGATGTTATGTCTGTTGCTGTAACTGTTGCAAACAGAAAGTAAAGTATTTAAGTATTAAGTACTATTCATGTAGTAGTCTGATTATTATGGAAGATACTACAAGTTAATAACAACAACAACATGTAGTTTAGTCTCTTGGTTCATTTGGTTTTCCTCATATTTAGCTACTACTGTATTTAAATTTTTGGAAAATAATGAGATTTTTTTATTGTTATGTTGTTATGATTTTTATTGTGGTATTTTTTAATTTTTTTTTATTTTGTTTTTTAATAAAAAGGAGTTTATTTTTTATGTGTTTTGTGGGTTTGGGGGGGGAAAGAAATTTTTGTTTGTTGTTGGTGGGGGTGAGTATATGTATTTTTTTTATAGAATATCGATGATTTTTTGGTCGTTCCCTCGATTTAGGTAAATCGCGCTCACGTTTTATTAATTCGTTCCCTCGATTTACGTTAATCGTGCTCACGTTTTATTTGTTCCCACAATTTAATGAAACCATCGGTATTTTACTAATTTGGACGTTGCTACTGTTATGGACAGAGAAACTTTAATTGATATATATTTTGAGCTGGTATTGCCTCTTGCCCTCAATATGCGATGCATGTGCCTTGTTGTAGGTTAGGTTTTGGTATCATGAAATTGAGTAACCTAAACCCCCCTGGGTGCCGGTCAGAGCACATATAACGAAGAGACAGGTTGGTTGGTTTTATATAGTGTATTGGAGGCAGATGAATGTCCAACATCAAGTATAAACATCAAACAGTATCCTCACAGGCAGAGATATCCGTTTAGTTTCTTTCTTCAATGACTAGTACCTTGAGAACACTTGTGCCAATACGATCAGATAATGAAAATATAAACTTAAATATGAACTATGAACTTCTGCCCCAGCCGACTGCCGGAGTAGGATAGCTCCTCTACAGCAACATTGACTACCGGAAAGAGCTAAACTGTTACCATAGCAACGATTTCAACATAAGAGTCCGTCTCTGAGGAGGCTTTAAAACATGGCTCTCTGATCAAACGATTCCTTGCAATGCAAGGCTTCGGAGAATGTCTTTATAACTCGATCCCAGCTCAAAATATATATCAATTAACGTTTCTCTGTCCATAACAGTAGCAACGTCTAAATTAGTAAAATACCGATGGTATCATTAAAATGTGGGAACAAATGAATAAAACGTGGGCACGATTTACGTAAATCGAGGGAACGAATAAGCAAAACGTTCACACGAATAAATAATTCGTGGGAATGAGTTCTTAATTCGTGGCCACGATATATATAAAAAAAATTGTGTGACAGGTTAGGGGCTCCGTAGTACGGTAACTTTTGTGACACGTTTTTTTAGGTGTTAAAATGATTTTTAAATTGATTAAAGAATCAATATCATGTTAACACATAATATGAACGCTAACAGAGAGTAAATAAACTTACAGGTTTATATTTCTCCAAGCAAAGTTAGTTCGCGTTGTGAACCGACACCAGGCTTCTGCTGTAGGTTACGATGAATGAGATCTAGATCTCAACACTGCGCAAACTTCAATACTGGAAAATGGCCACTAAGTGACGGACATACACCATGACAATTGGAAGACACATGAAACTAAACGCTGTCAGTGTCTCTAACAATTTATTCACAGCGCTCAATATTATGCATGTGAATTATTTTCTTATTGTGACAAATCTTATGTCGTTAGAAAGGTCAAAAACTCTAAAATAAATATTTCATTACTGTTTTATAAAATCATTTATGTAAGTTATGTAATCATTTATGTAATTGATTCATAAATGACAAGAGTGTGCATAAGAAACATTTATGTACTGCTCAATGTCTGGCGGTACACATACGTTTACTTAATAATTTTCATCCAAAATATTGTTTTTATCATGACAAACTATATATTATCGGAAAGGTCTAGGACTCAAGAATGCATTTATGATCAGTATTTTATGATCTCTGTTTTACCACTTTGTGGTCAATGCCTTTATATTGCACCAGCAACTGGCTGCACAAAAGAACCGAAGGCAGATGACACAGAAGGAACTCCGGGAGGCGCTGGAGCTGCAGACTGGAGGCCTCAGAATAAAAGCTGCTCCACTTCTGCTCTTTCCACCTCATCTCAGGCCATATCTGCCATAAAGCCCATCACAGAGCCAGGCAAAGATGAAAGGAGAAGATGCCAAGTGTACCATCAAAAAACCCCAGTAATGTGCCCTGCATGCAATCTGTTGCTGTTTCCAAGAGACACGTGATTGTTTCAATTACTGGCATGATGAACATCATTTGTAATAATTGTTGTAATAGTTAGAAAGTTAGAATGTTCTCAAATGCTGTAAATACTTCGTAAAATGTTGAAAATTGCTAATTATTTATTTTGTGATGTTTTCTAAAATCCATATCATATCCATAACTTTACTTTTATTATCATTTTATGTCCATTTGTCACTGTTCATTGTGTCTGCTCGTCGACAAAGTAAAAAGAAAGTGAAAAAAGCATCTCAATGTGTTTCTTTAATGTTAAATGTCATACCAAGTAACTAAGTTTAAAGAGCAAAGATTGGTAAGCATTGAAGACCCCTGGTGGATTGATGTGGTAGAGCAGCTAAAAGAGTCATTGAAAAGTGTTATTATGTTATATTGGATTAGTATTATATAACTGTTTACGGGTCCAAGCAAGGTAACAGATTAAACCACTTTTTATATTATATATCAAAGAGAAACTTATATAAGCTCACAGTATACACACTACTGTCTCCAGACTTCTTAAATGTATGAACAGATGATTAAAATGATGTCAGTCTGGCCATTAGATCCGATTTTGCAGAGTGTATAAAATCGCATGTTTGTATTTGACTATGGAATCTATCTGAGAGCGTTTGGACACGGAAGCGGTTTGCCCTTCCATATATGGTGGTGGTGAGTAAGAAAGGTGAGTAACGATGTCATGGGGGGAGGGGAGGGTTTTGTGGGGATAGGTTTGGGTTGTGGTTTCGAGCCCGAAGGGCTGAAAACCTATTGTATTTGTAAGGATTTTTATTCTTCTTCTTCTTCTTCTTCTTCTTCTTCTTATTATTATTTTTCCGCGCTAAAACGCATCGCCCAGCCCAAACCGTAAGTCGTAGAAACTCGAGACTTTGTCAATTGGTTGTATATGTGCAGGTTACTCAGATACAGTGACCCAGCCAAATCGGCCCATAGGGGGCGCTATAGCAATGGCCAATGTGTTTGGGCTCAATGCTCGTAAACCGGATGTCGCACAACAAAGTTTTTGGTGTCATTGGAATCCTTGGCTCCAAACTTAAAAAATGTCTATCTCCGATTTCATTTCCGGTATGCAAATTTTTCCGCTAATTTGCATTTTATGAAAAAAAAAAAAAAAATGAACTAGTCCCTGGATTTTTGCCCGATCGGAACCAAACCAACGCTGATGAATTCTGTGGAGTGTGAATATGAATAATCATTGAAAAAAAGTTGAAATTTCGATTCAGGGTCGCTAGGGGGCATCAAAACGTGTGAACCGGAACTACAAAATTTTAATAAAATGGCCATAACTCGTGAACCGTTTGAGATATCTTCACGGGGCTTGGACCCTATGTGTAGACTCTCAGTCCAGGGTCACAGTAAAAAGGAATTGCCGTTTAGCCACTAGGTGGCGCTATAATATACATGAACTCGAAAAGGGCTATAACTACCCAACCGTTTGCCCGATCGACTTATTATTTGGTATGGTGTGTCTTTGTATCATGTACCATCACTGTATAAAAGGACTTTGGGGTTTCTCAAAAAACATGGCCGCCATCGGCCAATGAAGTTTGAGCACTCATTAGACAGGGTTAACGGAGGCCGATCGAAACGACACTCGCTGGGCTTGTTCGACTCGTGGTCCTGAAGGTCTGTAAGAAATATGAACTCATTCGGCCACTGGGGGCGAAAAAACTTTTTTGCAGTGCATAAACAATTGTATATCACGTGATATTTGACTTATAACCAAACTATTTACATCATATGATAGCTCTTCTCATTCTGAACAACTTTGCCTCTGGAAATGCTTCTTTCGATTAAACGGATCGTGAGTTATCGCTGATGATGCCAAAAACCTACTTTTGCGAACTAGTCCCTGGTTTTTCAACCGATCGGAACCAAACCAATGCAGATGACTTCTGTGGAGTGTGATTGTAAATAATCATTGAAAAAAAGTTGAAATTTGTATTCATACACTGTAGGGGGGGCAAAAACGGAACTGGGCGGAGCCTATCACATTAAAATGGCCATAAATCCAGAACGGATTAACACATCATCATGGGGCTTGGATCATATATGTAGACCATCACTCCGAGGTCACATACAAAAGAAGGTGGCGTTTGGACACTAGGTGGCGCTAAACCAGTAAAAATGGCAAATTTGACGCGTATTTCAATTCTTAAACAATTGTGTATCACGTGACATTTGACTTATACCCAAACTATTTACATCATATGATAGCTCTTCTCATTCTGAACAACTTTGCCTCTTGAAGCATTGCTGTCAATAAAACGGTCCATTAGATATCGATGATAACGTTAAAAACCTACTATTGCTAACTACTTCGCGGTTTTACGGCCTATTGGAACCAAACAAACGCAGAGTGCTTCTGTGGAGTGTGAACATCAAAAGTACTTGAAAAAAAGATGAAATTTGTATTCATACACGGTAGGGGGGGCCAAAAACTGAACTGGGCGGAGCCTATCACATTAAAATGGCCATAAATATAGAACGGATTAACACATCATCATGGGGCTTGGAACATATGTGTAGACCATCACTCTTACGTCACCTACAAAAGAAAGTGGTGTTTGGACACTAGGTGGCGCTAAACCAGTTAAAATGGCAAAATTTAGACGCATTTCAATTCTTAAACAATTGTGTATCACGTTACATTTGACTTATACCCAAAATATTTACATCAAATCATAGTTCTCTTCATTCTGAACAACTTTGCCTCTTGAAGCATTGCTGTCAATAAAACGGTCCATTAGATATCGATGATAACGTTAAATACCTACTATTGCTAACTACTTCGCGGTTTTACGCCCTATTGGAACCAAACAAACGCAGAGTGCTTCTGTGGCGTGTGAACATCAAAAGTACTTGAAAAAAAGTTGAAATTTAAATTCATACACGGTAAGGGGGCACAAAAACTGAACTGGGCGAAGCCTATAACACTTAAACAAACGTTGTTAGAGAAGGGTTTGAGATAGCTTCACGGGGCTTTAAACATATGTGTAGACCATCGCTCTGAGCTTACGGTAAAAATAACACGGTGATTGGACACTAGGTGGCGCTTTAACGGGAACAATGGCACTAAATACTGTAATTATGCAACTGTTATACATCTACAGGTTCTGATACGCTTTGAAAATAAACCTCTCGGCCCAGGAACTTCAGACTTCTTGAGTTTGAAAGCACCTTCGCTTCAATTTAAAAGCCAACAACAATGAAAATCGGATACTCATTAACGAATTGTCCAAATGATTTGACAGTTAGGAAAATAACATTATTGTAGTATATGTGCATGTTTCTGTAAGCATGCATAGTTTCTATGAGTTCATACCTGTCATTTTTCTGTGTCTGTGTGTGTTGGACTTTGAACCTTCATGCGTTTGTTGTGGTGTGACCCCCTAAACTGTTCATGAATGCACGACTGCTTTTGACTCTCTTAAAACTCGAAACCCGATAAATGCTGCTTGCAGCTTTAATTCTTCTTCTTCTTCTTATTATTTTTCCACGCTAAAACGCATTGCCCAGCCCAAACCGTAAGTCGTAGAAACTCGAGACTTTGTCAATTGGTTGTATATGTGCAGGTTACTCAGATACAGTGACCCAGCCAAATCGGCCCATAGGGGGCGCTATAGCAATGGCCAATGCGTTTGGGCTCATTGCTCGTAAACCGGATGTCGCACAACAAAGTTTTTGGTGTCATTGGAATCCTTGGCTCCAAACTTAAAAAATGGCTATCTCCGATTTCATTTCCGGTATGCAAATTTTTCCGCTAATTTGCATTTTATGAAAAAAAACAAAAATGAACTAGTCCCTGGATTTTTGCCCGATCGGAACCAAACCAACGCTGATGAATTCTGTGGAGTGTGAATATGAATAATCATAAAAAGAAGTTGAAATTTCGATTCAGGGCCGCTAGGGGACATCAAAACGTCCGAACCGGAAGTAGCCTGTTTCACTAAAATGACCATAACTCGTGAACCGTTTGAGCTATCTTCACGGGGCTTAGACCGTATGTGTAGACCCTCAGTCCGGGGTCACAATAGAAAAGACTCGGTGTTTGGCCACTAGGTGGCGCTATAATAGCAAAGAACTCGAAAAGGGCTATAACTACGCAACCGTTTGCCCGATCGACTTATTATTTGGTATGGTGTGTCTTTGTGTCATGTACCGTGACTGTATAAAAGGCTTTTGGCGTTTCTCAAAAAACATGGCCGCCATCGGCCAATGAATTTTGAGCACTCATTACACAGGGTTAACGGGGGCCGATCGAAACGACACTCGCTGGGCTTGTTCGACTCGTGGTCCTGAAGGTCTGTAAGAAATATGAACTCATTCGGCCACCGGGGGGCGAAGTAACGTTTTTACAGTAGTACATAAACAATTGTGTATCACGTGACATTTGACATATACTCAAACTATTTACATCATATGATAGCTCCTCTCATTCTGAACAACTTTGCCTCTGGACACGCTTCTGTCAATCAAACGGTTCGTGAGTTATCGCTGATGATGTTAAAAACCTACTTTCGCGAACTAGTCCTTGGTTTTTCAACCGATCGGAACCAAACCAATGCAGATGACTTCTGTGGAGTGTGAATGTAAATAATCATTGAAAAAAAGTTGAACTTTGTTTTCATACACGGTAGGAAATGCCAAAAACTGAACTGGGCGGAGCCTATCACATTAAAATGGCCATAAATCCAGAACGGATTAACACATCATAATGGGGCTTGGTACATATGTGTAGACCATCACTCCGAGGTCACCTACAAAAGAAGGTGGCGTTTGGACACTAGGTGGCGCTAGACCAGTAGAAATGGCTAAATTGACGTGTATTTCATCAGTTAAACAATTGTGTATCACGTGACATTTGACATACACACAAACTATTGATATTATATGATAGCTCTTCTCATTCTGAACAAATATGCCTCCTGATCCATTGATGTCAATCAAACGGTTCAGGAGTTATTGCTGATGATGTTAAAAACCTACTTTCGAGAACTAGTCCTTGGTTTTTCAACCGATCGGAACCAAACCAATGCAGATGACTTCTGTGGAGTGTGAATGTAAATAATCATTGAAAAAAAGTCTAAATTTATATTCATACACGGTAGGGGGGGCAAAAACTGAACTGGGCGGAGCCTATCACATTAAAATGGCCATAAATCCAGAACGGATTAACACATCATCATGGGGCTTGGAACATATGTGTAGACCATCACTCTGAGGTCACCTACAAAAGAAGGTGGCGTTTGGACACTAGGTGGCGCGAAAACAGTAAAAATGGCAAAATTGACGCGTATTTCATTACTTAAACAATTGTGTATCACGTGACATTTGACATTTACACAAACTACTGATATCATATGATAGCTCTTCTCATTCTGAACAAATTTGCCTCCTGATCTATTGATGTCAATCAAATGGTTCAGGAGTTATTGCTGATGATGTTAAAAACTTACTTTTGCAAACTAGTTGTTTGATTTTCAAGCAATTTCAAAATTTCCACCATAGTACAATTCTCTGGACTCTCTAGGTCAACAATGATTAAAAACATGTTGAGTTTTTTTTGTTGTGTGACCATTACAGGGTCCTTTTTTATATTAACGTGAATAATGTACGTTAAAGGTTGCTACTCCTTCATAAATAATCCAACTGACTTGCAATTAAGTAGTATTATACATATTATGACTCAAAGCAAGCATGCTCATCAGAAGAGGCATGCCTTCATAAAAGTCCAAAAGGTGAAATATTCATTCAAATGGGCTTTTCATACATGTCTTTGTAAGCATGTGTAGTCTGCATAGACCGTTACTGATCACCTAAGTCAAAATCATTCATTGAGGATGTGTGTTAGGGCAAATTCAGAAAATGTAATCTATGTCCTATATGTGCATGTGTGTGTGAGCATGCCTGGGTCTGTATGAGCCAATGCTGACCCTTTGACTCATTTTTCTGGGTGTGGGGTTGTATTGTCGATTGTGGACATGTTAGTTTGCCATCCCTGAGACTGGTCGACGTTTACTTACCTAAACTTCTCGAAACCCGATAATTTATATTTCTAACTGTTAAACAAAATACAATACTCAATTTACTTCGCTTCGTTCCACCTGGTCTCATTTCTCTATGCGTTTTGTGTCGTGTGTTTGAAATACTGTGTTGTTTCCCCTGTCTTTATATTTTATATTAAGAAAGAACTACAGTGTTGGTAGAGATGGGTGTTTTGTTTCTTGTTTGCTTTTGTGAAAAGGGTTGGGGGGATTTTTTTATTTTTTTTGAATAAAGGGGTAAAATTATTTACTTTTTTATAGGGCCATAAATAAAAATGAATAAAAAAAATAAAATTGTATTATTTTATTTTTATATTAAAAACAACAAAAATTTTTTTTTGTAATTCTAACTTTAGATGGAGGGAGGGAGGGGAGGGTATAAATTGATAGAGAAGGGAATAGAAATGAGAAGATGGGGGGGGGAGGGAGGTGATTTGTGGATAAAAATAAAATATTTTTTTAAACAAAATCATCTATGTTCATGTAACAACTCTATTATTTTGGATTGGCAACCACATAAACACATCGTAATCATGGTAACGTAAGCGACATTTCAAAACGTAAACAAAGAATATGCCGCCAGTTGTGCCGCCTGCCGTCAAACGTTTCATCGCTTGCGTCACGGTACAAATAGTGTAGGAAAACCATGACGTTTTCTAATACGTAATTACGCGCATGCGTGAACGGATCGTGCAGGTGGAACGGATCGTGTACTGACAAAGCGTATTGTTACTAAATACAAATTTTATTTCAAATTCACTTGAATTAAATATATTTTAATTTTTATTAATAAATTAAATCTTTAAAAACTTTCCAGTTTTTTTACCATTTCTAAACTACAATTAAATAAAATGCATTTAAAAAAACACAGCAAAATAGCTGAAAACTAAAATACTCATTGAAAATAACGTAAAATATTAAGGTATTAATTATACTAAAATCATCAACATTTTTATCTAAACTGATTTTATTGACATCTATTTGAAAAAATGTTGATAATAACCCATTTAGAAATATTACCGTAATAGTAACTGTAAAGGTTTCAGTTAATTTTTTTCTGACAGAATTTTTCCCAAAACAAAATACATAACAGCCACTTTCACTCATAAATAATCAAATCAAATCTAGGCTCTGCCTTCTAAAGGTATAGCATTTGTTTTTATACGAGACAAACTCGTTCCAGATATATCAAATCTGACGAATAACAATGATTTATTTGAGACTAAAGTTGAATTAAACTGTGACTGACACACACACACTGAGGTAAACTTTCCCTTTGCACTTATTCCTCTGCTGCACAAGTGACCGCCCACAGTTCATATGGACCAATCATTGCACCGCGTGTACTGTATAAATTTGGAGTTTGATGATATGTCCAGTTTTATTATGTGGGAATGGGAATCCCTATAGTTCCTTACAGTTACCCGCATATATTGCATGCAAGCATTCATCTGCAGGTTTAAGTTTTATCTGAAGTTGGATGAAATAATCATCCGGTATGTTTATAAATAGAAATACATTTGTAACCACATTGGAGTTGATTTTCATGATATGATTTTCCTTTTCAGTAACACTATGATAAACTCGTATTTCTTTCATTTCAGCTGTCGTTTCGGACTGCTTTAGACCGCCGTTTACATTCAATACCAGTAAGTCCATTTTGCACATAAAAACCTCAAACTGAAGTCCGGTCTCCACGCTCAACCAATGTACACTTACAAGGACAGTTCACCCAAAAATGCAAACTCGTCATCTCCTCTTTTGATGTCACGCATGTATGACTTCCTTTCTTATACAGAACTCAGAAGAAGCTATTTCGAAGAACGTTGGAAACAAAAAAACCTTAGTATTAATAGTTTTTTACTAATAGATTTAGTCAGAGACGAGTCAAAAGCGATGTTTTTATTAGCACACAGAGTTATCATGACCTTGAGCTACACTAACAAGTTTAACTGTTGTCTACACCAAAGCTTTCATAAACTTACATTCTTATTTCTTTCATTTCAGCTGTCGTTTTGGATCGCTTTAGATCCACCAGTCATTCACATCTAAGCAGTAAGTTCAATTTGACTGTGAAAATTACACTAAATCACAAGTCCTGTCAATATTCTTAACCTTCACATATTCTCTCTGAATGGCTCACGAGAGTTAAATGCATTTATTTAGAAATTATACTTAAGGGTTTAAACATATGGCAATCTTGTAAAGTGTAAATGAATGAACATAACCAAATCATTTTCTCTGTGATATTAAAGTTGCTCGCATCTTATTTTTAACTTTTGCTATATTGTTTTAGTAGGATATATTGTGTTAGTTGGAAATATCATCTTACGTCTCCAAATATTCCTTTTGGCATTAATTGTAATAATCCAGGACAATATAAATAAACCACGGCCAGTGATCCGATCTCATCATCATACAGTCTGTCTGATATGAAGAAACGGAACAATCTGAGACAGATAAAATCCAGAAGAACTGTGGCAACATTTCCAAGATGCTTCAAGAGACCTACAAGCAAAACTACATGAAAAACAATGCACAATTGCACCTAGGGCATAATCTGCTTTAACCACAAAGAATGGACACACCAAATATTGATTTTATTTAGTTAATATAAGTTAATTGATAAATAAAATCTATTTATGACAATGTTTTTGACGGCATCATCATTTTACTGGGCTGTGTTTCCCGATTTCTGGTCTCTTGGCCAGCTACGAATGCTAAAGGTACACCGTAACTACAGGTACTCCTTAACTACAGGTACACTTTAACTACAGGTCCACCGTTACTGCAGGCGTGTTCACTGAAATAGCCTAGGTCACTTTCTTATGCACCTCGTTACCAGGTGAGCAAACTCTTTTGGTGAATCCTTAAATAAAACAATTATTATTTTTACTGTTTGTTTTACTTGTTTAATACTTATTCACAATGTATTCGTTTTATCCTTAACTAGCATTTGGAAAAAATTACACTTTGCATCATTTCTCAGCAAACAAAAGTAACAAAATTAGTTCATATTTTAACAATTTTCTTTTAGTTTATGTTTTCTTTTCAGCATCATTATCACAGTCTTCTGTGTCAAAAAACACTCAATAAAGTGTGTATATTATAATTAATTATAAAATTGACATAAGACGAAATTCAGTACGTAATTCATTAACTCATGAATCATGCATGATGTGTAGAACCATAAGAGGCCAGAATATTAACGCAAGTTTGCAGTAAACAGCGTCCTCTGCTGTTCAAAACATAAATAGCGATTCAAATACAACCAGCTTGATTCGTCACATTTTATAATAGAATTTCAACCGGCTCGAGGTGAATCGTTATATCTCTACTCCAAAATACATTCAACTTTTTTTACGATTTCCGAAATTACGTTTTTAATAATTTAATTTGAACAAAGTACGTACTAAAGTTACTGGAGACTACAACAGTGATCAATTTGTTCATTATTAGTTGTTTTGAATGTTTTATGAAAATATTGTATACATTTACCTCAAAGTATGTTGTAATATCAAGGGGATTAATAAGAATTATGATTTTTGCCAAAATATTGCAGTTCAAAAGTTGAATATCCATAACAAAATTCACATTTATTTTTACCATTACATGCTTTTAAAGAGTCTCCGGAGTTGGACGATATAAGATTTGGCTATATTTAGATCCTGCAGGTCAAAAAAGCCATCCGTTTCTTTATGACAAAAGATAAATGCACTACAGGGATCTGTTATGTTCAATCTATTAAGTTTTGCTATGCACAGGTCTATGTCTTTTTAATTCAAGTGCGCAGATTACGCTGTTGCCTTGAAACTCATGCTGGCTCCATTCAATTCATATTCGCTCCTGGCTGTTCTTGGCTGCCAGCATGGCGGTGTAAACAGAAAAGGTCAAGTAACTGCCGGAGCGCTATTGGCAGATATTTCTGCTTGTTTTAAACATATACTCATGAAACAAGACATCTGGACGTCAAGACATTTCTTAGGTGACTTTTTGTCAATCTTTTTAATGCTTCAAGGTGGAGACAGGCTTTAGCCAGAAAATATCAGATACAAAATGGCAAAATTCGTATTCAATCCGGCAAGATGTCAAAAGGTGACTCTGGTAACAAATTCTGTAGTGACTGCGTGAAACACACATGAAACTGTCATTTAGGGGATTCACTCTCTCATTTAAATGCGGATATCACTCACAAAACATTGCAGTCTGTAAGTGACCTCCGTGTCTTACACAATAGATGTAATAGATTAAAATGCATTGAATACATTATGAAAGTCTTGTTCAATGTTAAACTGTAGTTCATTGAACACACGACACTAATACTACTAAAAACTTTTTAAACATTTTCAAAAGCTGCTTTGCCACTACGTGGTCAATTTTGAGAATTTAACATTAAAGAGCAAACAGCTCAACAAAAAGGAAAACTGATCCCCTAATGGTGACCTACAAAAAGCAACATTTAAACTTCCGTAAGAGCTTTTGTAGATGTATGATCAACTGGAACTTGCTGGCAACAGAGTTGCCATTACGTTACTGTAAAAATGCCTGGTAAGGTCTACACTTGATGTTAAAATCCAGATTATACAAACAATGTTAAAGACATAGTTTATTTAATCTCAGATTATACTAATGAAATATACAAAATTTCCAACAACCAGAAAAAAATCCTAAATAAAAAAGAATAAATCAAAACACATTTACTGACCTGAGAAAAGCAGGAGAAGGAGCAGCGTTTCCATTGCTGATGGAGTAAAAGTATGAAATCAATCTTAAACAGTGGAAAAAAAACAATTGAATTATGAGAATTAGCCTGCAAGACAAGGGATAAACCTTTAATTTTAACAAAAATATAAAATTTTACCTGCAGGAACAGTCAGGACTGAAGATGATACGGTCTAAACTTTATCAGTCTCTAAATTCTTGGTTTTATGTCCTACAGAAAAGCTTTTATGCAAAACCTGTTTCAGTTTGGATGTACCGAGACTGATTTACATTTAATTTTGTCTTCAATTAACCCTTTGACGCACAACATGGGTCTAAAGTGACCCGACTGAGTTTGAGCTTGAAGCACTAAAACCATATCGTAATTGTCTGTATTCTTAGTCGAGGATTATCATGTCATCGATTCGGGTCAATTCCATATCAAGATGCATTGACGACTCAAATTTCAATTTTACTAGTTCACATATATACGATTTTGTCAATAAATACAAGCATATATATGAACTGAACCTTTAATTTGACCTGCTATTCTTCAAAGTATCGAAGTCCGGGCAGGAGCAGGAGCAATAGGAGGAAATACACAAAAGTAAATACTTAAAGTGCATCATGCAAGGAGTGTACTAAAGTACTTATATAGTGCCATGTACATGTAAAACATTCAAATGTAAACAAATGCATAAACATTAAATACACCATTTTACACCAGATAGTCAATCTTCAAAAAAACTAACTTTTTAATAAATATAAAATACATGTATGAACAAAGGGAACTTCCTGAAACATCACAAACATTATGAGTGTTTACGTTTGTTTTCATTTGATATATTGTACGGAAAAAAAACACAATACCTTCAAGGATGCAGTAGTGCTCCATATAGCCCTAATCTCTCCTCTTCTGTGAGAAAAGGCATTACCTTAAACCTCGGATCCAAAGCAGTGGTAGTATGAAGGATCCTCTACTCTGACTCACTGTTGTATAACTTCAGGGCCCGGTTTTTCAAAAGGTTTAATCTGGATAAAATTGATCTGGATTTAGTAATCCTTTTTTTGCGATCCGTGATCACGTAATCCATTTTACTTTTGGAGCCAGTTTTTAGTAGAATAGCCAGTGTGGGGTCAATATAAGTTTATTTTAATTTTAAATGAAAACACACACATTTAAAAAAAAAAACTAAAAACAAGAAAAACCCCACCCCATCCTCTTCCTGCAGTCCGCTCATCTGAGACCTACAACACAAACACTGTACATTGAGGATATTTATAACAAGTATCAAGTATAGATATATTGAATTAAAAAAAAGGACTTAATGTCAAATACTCCACAATAATTTCAGACTTCCTCATCTGATGTGGAGAGACCAGCTTGTCTGAGCGTAGCCTTTAGGAGGCGGATCTCAAGTCTGGCCTTGGTTTGTGAGTTTGGTGGTTGTTCTTGGAAGGGTTTTTTGGTTTGGTTTTTTTTGTTAAAGGTTTTGTTTTTTTTTGGGGTTTTTTTAAAAAATTAAAAAAAATTTTTGTTGTTATATTATTTTTTTTTGTTTTGACAGCTGTTTGGATAATTATTTTATGAGGCCAAACTCTTTCTACTTTGCTTTAGGCCTATACTGAAAGGCTGAATATGTTAAAGCTAATCACTGTAGCCTGACGGATGAACAAATACAATTAAAACCTTATGAATAAATAGATATCTTGTAAAATACTGCATGATCCAAATATAGTATTATTTGATACATTTATAAAGTTTTCATTACATTTTGGGCGTGAAATCCACGCTGAGTCCACCCTTCTGATGGGATCAGTTTAATCCAGATATTTTGGATCAAAGTGATCCAAATCCTACAAAAAAGTTCTGAAAAACCCAAACTAAACGTTTGATCCGGATCAAAACTAAAATTGGATTACGTGATCTAATCCGATTTTACTGTGATCCGTTTTTCTTTTGAAAAAGATGTGATCCAATCCGTTATCCAAAATCCTAGTGGATTACTTTTGAAAAACCGGGCCCAGGAGATCTGTTCTGGTTGCATTTTTGATCTCATGGATCATGTGCCAGTCTCCAATTGTGTCTGACATGTTCTGGAGGAGTTGCGCATTTAGGGGAGCAATGAGAGATTGTGCTCTTCTGACCTTCATCAGTTTAAATGCCCTCACAGCATCCTGTTTCAATAAGGGTGCACAGATCTGTCAGAAACTTTCATTCTGGTTCCTCTGGAGACGTCTTTTCAATTTCGTCAAGGCCACAGAAAATACGTCTTTTGGACATTCTTTTGTTTGGTGGGTAGAATTGTCCATTCGATGCCTCTCGGGGAAAATGGCCTGTTGATGTGAGTTGGGGTAAAATGTCCCCGTCGCCATACTATAAAAGTGCCTGCAACACTTGTTGGACAAAGTGACAAATGACAACAGGGGGGGCGCATAATATCAATGTTATGATTGGCCGGGTCGCCTGTCAATCAAACTCCCGGCGAAGGGTCAATTGAGGCATACGAGCCCTTCGTGTGACTATATTGGTACAATGGCTTCTTTTATTGATCAGCTTTTGTCCAAGGCATTAACAATTCAGCACGTTTTAACATTGATTTAATGCAAGCTATCAGGGTTTATAAGGATCATGAGCTTGTTCATGTGATCATTCGATTTGTTTGATTGGAGCTAAACCCTGCAGGACACTGGCCCTTTAGGGCCGAGTTTGGACATTTCTGATCTAACCTAAAAATATTGAGAACTTTTTAATAAGAAAAAGTCTGAGAGTTTTTAGTTTTGCTCAAACTAAAAGTGAAAGTATCTTTCTCCCTCCCAGTAAATCACCCTAACTCTTAAAAAGATCCATGCAAATAGTTACCTTTATCTTTGAAAGTTTAGCCGGTGGATATTTTTTAGACTTGAGTGGGTTTTTATAAAAATGTTACATAAAAAAACATCTGCAGAATAATTTTTCAGTCATATGTACCTGGATCTGGGCATTGTAAAGCCAATGATTGTTTCTTGACATTGTAGAAACAAGCAATTACAACCTCACAAAGAAAATTGGCCAGTGTTAATTTAACACTGCTGGGTGTCTATGGGGCAGTTTCCCATGCAGGGATTATCTTAAACTAGAACTAGGCCTTAGTAGGTTTAACAAACATGCCTTATTAAAAACATTACTTGTGTGCATTTAAAACAACAAAAAGGCACTGATGTATTTGAAAAACTTTAGCTCTTTGAAATCTAGAATCAAGCGCCCAACTCAAGATAACAATATCATGGTGACTTCTTGTTGTTCATGGTATTTTTCTGTGCTAGTGTGTGTGAAACAGCAGCTGTTCATCATTTTGTATCAATCAGCTCTTAATCGATCACTTCATTATCTCTTTATTTTCAACACTGCTTCAGTGTGGACACATATGTACACCCAGCATTTAACACTGGCACATTTGCTATGTAGAGCCATTGTCACAAAACTAATGCTTAAACAGGCTATTCTTTAGGCTGTGAAGCTTGTTTGCATCTGATTTATAAAAAGATTCAGTTGGTAACGTATGGCTGTATTTGCCATTACCTACTCACTCTCATTACCCAAACACTTTAATATCACAACATTTTAACTTGTGTTTTGGTGGTGTTGTTTTGCATATGCAAAGACTGTTCAACCCCATTATTCAAATTGTACCCTGATACCAATAGAACAGATGAAAACCATTGAATCAATGTTAATAAAAGTGATTTGTCAACGTTAATGGCATTGAATCTGTCACTTCACCAATAACAATCCACCTTTATTCTGATCAGGGTTGGTTGGGCTACTAATGCTTGTAAAGGAAGTCACTCATGTCATGGTTCTCGTGGTGAGACACGGAGAGAGGACCCAGGTGCAGACAGCGGGTAAGGGGTTAACATATTTTAATAATAAATAATAAAACATAGACCCACGTGGGGGTAACAGAACAAAACAGGGATACAATAACATGACAGGACAGGACTAAAACTAACTACACTTAAACAAGACTTAAATTATCTTTTGACATGAACTACAAATAACTAAACTGACAAGACATGAACTCGCCAACCAAATCACAATGAACCAGCACAAGACAGAAGACACAAGGGCATTAAGTAAGGGAGCAAATCAAGAGGGAAACAAGGTGTAGGGCATTAATCAATAACGAGAGGATGGGAACAGAGACGAGACCTGGAGAGAGCGTATGGAAGGCAATTACAACAATAATTGCCCCCCACATTAAACATGAGGTTCTGTCATGATCCTGCCAGTATACTTAGAGAAACATGACATGATGCAGCAGAATCATGACAGAAGCCTCTCCTTAAGGAGCAGCAACCTGATGCTCCTCAAGGCACAAACAAGACAAGACAGACAATGACAAAACCAAATCAACATGATAAAACAAATCAAAACAAACAATCACAAGAGTCCAAGGTAAGGGGCACACAAGAGTCCAAAGGGAAGTCCAAACATGGGAGACACGGAGGGAGGCAGACACAAACTGGATAGCCGACAGACACAAACATGATACACTGGGCTGGAATGGCCGCATGCACCGGGCAGAAATCCCTGGCTCCGCCGGGCAGGAATGCCCAGCTCCACCAGGCGGAAATGCCAGGCTGCACCGACCTGGAATGCCCAGCTGCACAGACCTGGAATGCCTGGCTGGGGATCGGTTGCGGGCAACAGGATTCCGGCAGCTTCAACCCTGGAGGGAAGACCGGCAGTCTCAACCCTGGAAGGCAATCCGACGGCCTCAGCCCTGAGCAGGAATCCGGCAGTCTCAACGGAGGGACGGGGGGACCCTGGAGGGGAACCCGGCAGCCTCTACTGCTGCCACAACGATCCATCTGTCTGCTGGGTCCGATTATGGCTGGTTCATTCTGTCATGGTTCTCGTGGTGAGACACGGAGAGAGGACCCAGGGGGAGAGAGGGGGGCAGGGGACACGGAGAGAGGACCCAGGTGCAGACAGCGGGTAAGGGGTTAACATATTTTAATAATAAAACATAGACCCACGTGGGGGTAACAGAACAAAACAGGGATACAATAACATGACAGGACTAAAACTAACTACACTAAAACAAGACTTAAATTATCTTTTGACATGAACTACAAATAACTAAACTGACAAGACATGACATGAACGCCAACCAAATCACAATGAACCAGCACAAGACAGAAGACACAAGGGCATTAAGTAAGGGAGCAAATCAAGAGGGAAACAGGTGTAGGGCATTAATCAATAACGAGAGGATGGGAACAGAGACGAGACCTGGAGAGAGCGTATGGAAGGCAATTACAACAATAATTGCCTCTCTCCACATTAAACATGAGGTTCTGTAATGATCCTGCCACTATACTTAGAGAAACATGACATGATGCAGCAGAATCATGACACTCAGTTTCTTCTTTCAATGCTTACTATATACAGTCATAAGAATGCTTGAACATTGGTAAAGAGAGATCTCTTTCAGAAGTTGAAAAGCTTCCTTTGTGTGACCTGTGTCAAGACATTTAAATTTTAAATTTACATTTGGTAAATTAAGAAGCTTTTGAAGTGTTGTTGTTCTTGATTTGTATATTTTGAACTAGGAACATACATTTGACTCTAAATGGAAACCAAGCCATCATGTCAGAATCTCAAAACTGCTTCAGGGCTTCTTTTTAACACTCTGGGTGTGGATCATACAAAGGCTGAGTATTGTTCATTTAATATTTGGGGTTTTCCCCTGGGAGGGCAAGTATACGTAACGTAAGTAATACTGATCTACAGTATTTGATCAGAACAATTCAAGTCCATAACATGATCAAATAGTTTGCATTAATGGCTTTTGCAGGTTTGCTTTTCGCAGAATGTCTGGCTCCTTCCCACATGTCCAAAGTGCATTGTGATGACTGGCTGTCAATCTCTATTTAAATTGCATTAAAGGTTGGGCTTATTTGCAAATCTAAATCATTGTCCCCTCACAAGCAATACACAAAGCCTGATGTGACAATGTGAAGGACTACACCCAAAGTCTGGCTGGGATGATTCAGGTCGCTATGATGATTTTCATCAATGGTAGTTGTTTCATCATTGTTTGGTTTGGTTTTGCATTACACATGTGCTGTAGGCCTATAAACACAGTTTCAACTTCCAACAAAACAATTCTGTTAAAAAATCGCTTGAGGAAAGGCCACCACCTGTAGCTACTTCTAGCAAGAGCGAGCTCACACCCTTGACGGAACAGAGCCTTACTCAACACACTGAAAGATAATTCTACGAGACATGCCTAAGGTTGCTTGAGTCTGCACTGCTGTGCCTTGTGACACAATGTTCAACATCATGAAAGCAACGTCTGTTATGATTGGGATATCTGTTTCCCTTATGAGATGTCTTGCCACAATGCTAAACTGATTGTTGTATGGTCAGTATGTTTAGTCAGCTTGAAAACAGAATACGTGTTGACATTTTATACATGTAAGACACATAGGGTGGCCATTTCCATAACACCAAAAAGGAGGTGAGGCTAGAATAACTGCATCTGGTGTACTCGCAAATAGAATTTTGTCTATCATATCTATGGTATCATGATACAGTGATTCTGAAATAGCCTACTCTATTCATTGCCAGACAATTTGATCAACAACATATCTTGATGTAGACCTATGTGTAACAGTAGAGGCAAAAAAGTGTTTGTTCACAGTATTTGTATTTATTCAAGACACTCCTATATGACTGGTGATGCTTGACTGCATGATAGTACGTACCAGCAGCGCATCGGTTACCTTTATGTTTTTCAGTGCTGGCATGTCGGTCAATGGCGGCTTTCCCTTTACAACTAACGTCCACTTCACAGCGACATAGTGTACAAAATCCATGGAAAGCATCTCTAATGCTTTTTGATATGAATTCGTGGTCTTTTGTCCATTACAGATTAAATGATGTCGGAAGTTTCGGCATGTTAACGTTATGATGTGACGTAGCCAGTACGTGGACTCCACCTCCACGTCGTGGAGGCTTGTTTACGTTTTTTAACCAATTATGTATCAGATATTTATTTGACACCTCTTTCAGCAAATCGTGTGTTTAAACCGGAGATCTTACGGCGTCAGACGCAATGCTGCTGCGTCCCAAAAGGTTTTACAGCGCGTTTTTTAAGGCCGATTCAGCGCAACTCCGAAAAGGAGGACAAATGAGTGTCCGGCTTGAGGCTGTGCCGGACAGGGGGCTTAAAATCCGGACTGTCCGGCCAAAAGCCGGACGTATGGCCACCCTAAAGACACAGATTGGCGTGTAAACTCCACTTACATTATATAATATATTTAGTTGTTGATTCATAATCAAATCAGAGGTGATCTGTCAAGAACAAACATGGTACTATGTCATTGATGCAATATATATTTCTCTCATGTTACAAGCTTAGCAGACAGAGAAAAATAATATTGAAAAGAGACAGCAGGCTGTCAGCGCAGGGCCTCTGAGAATGTGTTCACTGCCGCTGGCAAAATTTTTGCCCTCACTTGGCCCACACAGGGCCATAACTCCCAGACAGCAAGCTACTGGAACAGGTTCAAAACATTGAACCAAGGTTAAAAATGTTGATTTGTCAAGGTTAATGGCATTGAATCAATATACAACTTTTGCACCCGCTATTAATG
This sequence comes from Barbatula barbatula, assembly GCA_037178815.1. Taxonomy (NCBI): domain Eukaryota; kingdom Metazoa; phylum Chordata; class Actinopteri; order Cypriniformes; family Nemacheilidae; genus Barbatula; species Barbatula barbatula. Next base: position 17,431,893 of record CM074079.1, on the reverse strand, counting down.
TATACATTATTTTGACATTTCATTAAACAACCACTTTTGAGTTTAGTGTTTGTTTTAGTTGGGCTCTTGACTCTGGACTTTCATTAAGTAAATTTTCTTTCAGTGCTTGCAATGGTGTTTTATAAAAACAATTGTAAATTGAGAAAACCGAATGATAGAGATGTTTTATCCATGTACAGTTGTGGTTGTTTTACTTCTATAACATTAGCTTTGAACAAATAAACAATCTGCTTTGAAAGAACATGGAGTTTAATCTTTTGGCAATGGTAAAAAGCTTAAACTACAATGCAAAAGCTGGCAGTAATGGATGATGTTACCCAGCATGCATTGCAGCATCAAGTTTTCTTAAATGGCCAAGCCGCGAAGGAGCTATGGCCTCTATTTTTCCTTTTAGTATTATTATTATTCTTACGTTTAACTAATGGTAGTCAATGGTAGTCCTATGAACTGTACACAGAAAATGTTTTGAAAATTGGCACACTCGTAGAGGTGGTACTCGTTAGTCATGTGACCAAGAATGGGGTCTCTACCACTTACTCTATTGACAAAGAGTTATAAATACACTTTTCAAATATATAAATGTGCTTAGTACACAGGATTACGCTCGTCACACTCATCGCACTCCACATCTCGCATAAAGACTTCTTCCATTACGGCAGCAGCCATTTTGAAAAGGACAGAATAGCATTTATTCGCTACTACTCCTACAAATTTGGATAAATTGGCTCAGACGATCTGAGGACTGAGCCACACAGAAGAACCGATCCGTAATGTAGATTTTCGCCTTTGCTCAAAATTAACGACTTTTCAAAGTTGGCCAAAAATGTATTCGAGGCTGTAACTCGGCCAATGTTCGATTCATCGATACGACACTTGGTACGCGTCAACAATACCTCGGACTGCGGGGTCCTTGCCAAAACAGGGAACAGTGCCACCTATGGGGCATGGGATTTGGATATAACCTTTGAAATGTTTGTCAGAAAATCGTGATCTTGGTGTCTAAGGATTCCTTGGGTCGTGCCGGATTGGGTGAGAACATGTCCCGATTTAATTATCGGTTCATCCAACTAAAATTTGTCATAAATCGCCATATCTTTTGAACCGTGTGACGTCTTGGCACCTAATTTGTTAAGGATTAATGAATTAGTCTGCTGAACGCGCCTGTGACCATAAGGACAGTGCCACCTAGTTAACGTAATATATATTGCATTTTATAAAATCCCATATAACTCTCAAACGCTTTGTCGGTAAGTGATTTCCTGACATTTGTTATGTTCCCTGGTTTATGCTGATTCATTTGACGACTCATTTAAAAATGTTCGGTTGAGACGTTATTGTAGTGCATGTGAAAATTGCTAAATTGCAATCGTTAAATTATGAAAATTGTCTCAGGTCATCTTTGGATTGAGTCGCACGGAAATGACTGAACAGATTTGTCATTTTTAGGGGAATATTTTAGTTCCCTATCAAAAGCTACTCTCGATGCTGCGTTTCAAACACTATGGGAGAACGTCTTTGTTTAACCGGTTGTGAAGAACGTGTCAAACACGGCAAAAATTATTTTGGCTTTAAATAACCTTGGCAGGTGATTTGGCTAATTACACCAACACCTGCAGGTTATAAATACGTGTGGCGCGAACGCGTCTTCAGGTTCTTTTGTCTTCAAGGACCGCTTTGTGTGCATGTGTGTTTTATCTAGCGAAAGCGTTTAGACAAAGTGTAACGCAAAATAGGGCTCGTTGCAAATATGTTCTAAGCACTACAGCTATTTAGCTCTATATAGCAAAAAGGAGTAATAAAAAAATATATATATTTAAAGAGAGTAATGTCTAGTCCAGAGTGTAAATGGGTGCCTCCTTGTCAAAGGTTTCTTGGTTAGCTGGACAGACATAAATTCTGTTTTGAGTGTTTGGGGATTGATCATGCTACCCTGGGGCTAGAGGGAGAATGCGAGCTATGCGATGTGTTTGACATTCAAGTTCTCCGTGCTCGGCGTTTTTCTTTAAGAGAGGCCGAGCCACCTCTCTCCCGAGCTGGGGTTCGCGGTTCGATTTATCCGAGGCACGGGAGACGGAACCCGTTTCTCCTGTGCACGCACCGAGCCGCGACGTCCTCGTGTCCGCTTCCGAAGCGTGCCCAGGCACTTCTTCGGATCTGGCAGAGGAGGGCATCACTTTTTTTCTGCGGGCATGGAGAGCTCCGCCTCGGGGCGTTCCTCTCGCGACGCAAAAGCGTTAGATGAGCTTCTCGGGGCGGTGACGAATGCAGTCAACCGTCTTAAACTCGACTGGCGGCAGGAAAAAAAGACCCCAAACTAGACGACAGGTATCTGTCGGGTGGCCAAGTGGACGAGCCCAGGAGTCGGGCCCTCCCCTTTTTTGAGGATCTCCACGCCGAGGTATCTCGGTCATGGCAAAAACCTCATTCATCTCGTGTTTTCGTGCCGTCAACCTCGATTTATTCAACTGTTGTTGGCGCAAGACCACGGGGGTACACAATGGTGCCCAGTATGGAAAAGACGCTGGCCAGCTATCTCTCCCCTGGGACATCATCGTCTATGAAAAAGCCCTCTCTCCCCACCAAGCCTTGCAGGATTATATCTGCACTGGTGGGGAAGGCTTTTCAGGCAGCCGGTCAGGCTGGTGCTGCACTGCACACCATGTCGGTTCTGCAGGCATACCAGGCTGATTTAATGCACGACGTGAGCACTGATGGGGTGATTGATGAAACTGCGTTCGCAGAACTACGCCGTGCTACAGATTTGTCCCTCCGTGCAACCAAGCAGACAGCCCGTGCCGTCGGCCGTTCTATGGCTGCTTTAGTGACCACGGAGAGACACCTGTGGCTGAACCTCACGGGCATCAAGGACCGTGACCGTGCGTTACTCCTTGATGCCCCGATCTCGCCTTCCGGACTGTTTGGGGATGCGGTTAACACCATTGTCACCAGCTTACGGTAGGCGAAACACCACAAGGAGGCTTTCGTGAGGTATCTCCCCCAACGTGCCAAAGCGTCTGGAGTGTCGGCCACCCACTCCAGACTAGTTCCCCAGTCCCGACCAGACACACAGTCTCGGGTGGATACAGTCTACCGGAGGCATGAAATCATCAGACAGAGTGTGGCGTATCGCACCCCCCCTCAAAAGGGCAGGGAAGCATCCCACCGTTGCCCTCAGGCCACCTCAGGTGTGTACCCACAGGGTCCTTAATATTCCAAGATAAATTAGAGGCTCCTCTTCGGCACCCTCACAGGGCCGCTATGCGATCTCCGCCGCTACAGGCGTTTCGGAGATTAGAGGTCTCAAAAATGCTAAATGTTCGGTCATCTCCTGCCATGATTCAGGATGCCGAATGTCTGGCATCCACCCAACTAGACGAGGTGTCAACATTGATACCTCTAGAATTACAAGCTCTGCTGTACAAAGGGGCCATAAAAGGGGCGTTCCCCTATCAGACAGAGTGTCAGACTACTACAGCCGGCATTTTCTAGTTCCCAAGATGGATGGGGGGTTGAGTCCAATTCTAGATCTTCGCGGATTGAACTGCTACCTAAAGACACACAAGTTCAAAATGTTGACAATCAAGATGATTGTGTCTCAAATTTAGTGTCACGACTGGTTCGTGACGAAGGATCTCAAAGACGCATACTCTCACATAGAGATCTTGCCACAACACAGGAAATCTTCTCAATTGGCACATCAATTACCTCAGAATGATGGCTGTATTTCTGGCCCTGAAATACTTCCTCCGGCAGTTAGGAGGCTACCATGTCCTAGTAGACGTCAGTAGTCTCGTACATAAATCCCCAGGGTGGGCTACCTCAACAAATTGGCCCAGCAGATCCTGCCCTGGGCAGAGGGCAAATTCCTGTCCCTCAGAGCGATTCACATCCCGGGGCATATGAATGTGGGAGCAGACTTGCTGTCCAGACAAGCTGTGAAGAACGGGGAATGGAAACTCCACCCCGAGATAATCAGACAAATCTGGGAAAGATTTTAGGAAGCAGAGGTGGACCTCTTTGCTACACAGGAGACAGCACAATTTCCCCCTTACTTCTCTCTGAGTCATCCGGCTTCCCTGGGTCTGGACGCGATTCCGCCGATAGCTCTGCTCCCGGGAGTCCTAGCGAGTGTCCGTCAACAGGGGTTTCGCCTCTTAATGATAGCTCCCCGTTGACCAACCAGAATCTGGTTTTCAGACCTGATATCCCTCCTCAACAACACACCATGAGCGATCACAGTCAGGAGGGATCTCCTGTCTCAAGCACACGGGGCGATACTTCACCCCCGTCTAGAGCTTTGGAATCTTCATGCCTGGCCCCTGAAGGGGACCAGCTGAGAGGTGATGGGCTTCCGCCCGAAGTAGTAGAGACTATTCTAAGTGCTACGGCTCCCTCCACTAGAAGGAGCTACGCTCTTAAATGGAGCGTTTTTGACAGATGGTGCATAGTTCACCATGTAGAACCAATTCACTGTGCACCCGGTTGTTCTTGAGGCCTTCTGTCCTCCGCCGTTCACAATGTCAGAGCAGGAACGATTACACCTACTGTGTCTTCGGAATTACATCCACCGCACTAGCCAGTGGCGTAAATCCGAGCAGCTTTTCATATGTTATGGGAGCTGCAACAAAGGGGCGGCTGCCACCAGGTCCCATTGGGTAAGGGATGCTATCACTCTGGCCTATGAGGCCCACGGTCAAGCTTCACCTCTAGGTGTCAGAGCTCATTCAACAAGGGGAGTTTCATCTTCTATGGCCTTAGCAAGAGGTGTCCCCTTGCAGCAATTGTGTGATGCGGCGGGCTGGTCCTCTCCGCACATATTTGTCAGATTTTATAGTCTGGATGTCCACGCTACTCCAGGCTCACATGTCCTGGAGTCTACATCCCAGAGTAACGTCTGATGCCTCCTCTTGGCTTGTGCACACATACCACACAACCTTGGGGGGTCCAGACACCTCCAGTGCGGTGGCGTTGGTATTCTCGTTCCCATAGCGTTTGAAACGCAGCATCGAGAGTAGCTTTTGATAGGGAACGTCTCAGGTTACTTGGCTGTAACCCTGTTTCCTGAAAAAGCGGGAACGAGATGCTGCGCCTCAATGGCGCACTGTAGGCGTGCCGGACGTCCTTTCAAACAAAATTGGAACCTGAAGACGCGTTGTATTTATAACCTGCAGGTGTTGGTGTAATTAGCCAAATCACCTGCTGAGGTTATTTAAATCCAAAATAATTTTTGCCGTGTTTGACACACGTGCTTCACAATTGATCGAACAAAGACGTTCTCCCATAGCGTTTGAAACGCAGCATCTCGTTCCCGCTTTTTCAGGGAACAGGGTTACAGCCAAGTAACCCGAGACGATACACCCATTCAAAGTTGACAGTGCCTGTTACGTCTTCTCTTTCTCGTATTGAGCTATTCTGACTGGATTTTAATAAATTGACAAGCAAGTCAACTGAGTGGCACACCTGGTAAATTGCAATACATTTCAATTGGAAGTATGTGCATAAATAGTGCATGTCTATAAACAACATAAAGTGCGCCCTATCTTGGACCTGCGTACCCTGAACAAGCACCTACACAGGCTGCCGTTCAGGATGCTAACGCAGAAGCGCATTCTGACGTCCGTCAGGCGTCAGGATTGGTTCATGGCGATCGACCTGAAGGACGCGTACTTCCATGTGTCCATCCTCCCTCGTCACCGGCCGTTCCTACGGTTCGCTTTTGAGGGACAGGCATATCAGTACCGCGTCCTCCCATTTGGTCTGTCCCTGTCTCCTCGAGTCTTTACGAAGGTCGTGGAGGCCGCCCTCACTCCCCTCAGGGAGCAGGGGGTGCGCATACTCAACTATCTCGACGACTGGCTCATCTTGGCGCACTCGCGAGATCTGTTGTGTACACACAGGGACCTGGTGCTCCGGCACCTAGACCATTTGGGGTTACAGGTCAACCGAGAGAAGAGCAAGCTCTCCCCTGTGCAGAGCATCCTCTTCCTCGGTATGGAACTCGACTCTGTCTCCATGACTGCACGTCTTTCTTCCGAGCGTGCCCAGTCAGTGCTGACCTGCCTGAGGAAACTTTTTCAGAGGCTCCTGGGACACATGGCGTCCTCGGCGGGGGTGGTCCCCCTCGGGTTGATGCACATGAGACCGCTACAGCACTGGCTACAGAGCAGAGTTCCTTGGAGTGCGTGGCACACCGGCAACAGGTGCGTCGCGATCACGCCCTTCTGCCGGCGAACCCTAACCCCATGGTCTTCAATGACCTTTCTGCGGACAGGGGTCCCTCTTTGGCAGGTTTCGAGGCGCGTCGTGGTGACGACAGACGCCTCCCTGCAGGGTTGGGGTGCTGTGTGCAACGGGCACGCAGTGTCGGGTCTCTGGACGGGCCCCCGCCTGCGCTGGCATATCAATCGCCTAGAGTTGTTGGCGGTGCTGCTTGCACTGAGGAGGTTCCTTCCCCTCGTGCAGGACAAGCACGTGCTGGTCCGGTCGGACAGCACGACCGCCGTGGCATATATCAACCGACAGGGTGGTATTCGTTCACGGCAGCTATCGCAACTCGCCCGACGCCTCCTCCTGTGGAGCCAGCAGGTGACAAAGTCTCTGTTAGCCACGCACATCCCGGGCGACCTGAACCAGACAGCCGATGCGCTCTCTCGTCAGTCGACGCCCCGCGGAGAGTGGCGGCTCCACCCCCGCGCAGTCCAGCTCATTTGGGTGCATTTCGGGCAGGCACAGGTGGACCTGTTCGCCTCCCTGGACACCACCCATTGCCCGCTTTGGTACTCCCTGACCGAGGGCCCCCTCGGCACGGATGCCCTGGCGCACAGCTGGCCGCGGGACAAGCGGAAGTACGCCTTCCCCCCAGTGAGCCTCATTGCACACGTCTTGTGCAAAGTCAGGGAAGAGGAGCATCAAGTGCTACTAGTTGCACCTTACTGGCCCAACCGGACTTGGTTCTCGGAGCTAATGCTCCTGATGACAACTCCCCCCTGGCCGATTCCCCTGACGAAGGACCTTCTTTCTCAGGGGAAGGGCACGTTGTGGCATCCGAGACCAGACCTCTGGAACCTCCATGTCTGGCTCCTGGACGGGACGAGGAGATCCTGAGTGGTCTACCCCCAGCGGTGGTGGAAACCATTACTCAGGCTAGGGCCCTGGCCCCGAGGCGGTTATACGCATTGAAGTGGCGCCTCTTCTCGTCCTGGTGTTCTTCTCGTGGAGAAGACCCACGGATATGCTGAATCGGGAGCGTGCTGTCCTTCCTGCAGTCGAGACTCGAGAGCAATCTCTCCCCTTCCACGCTGAAGGTGTATGTAGCCGCAGTTGCCGCTCATCACGGACCAGTTAGTGGGAAGTCTCTGGGACAGCACGACCTCGTCATTAGGTTCCTGAGGGGCGCGAGGAGGCTGAATTCAGCCCGTCCGCGCTCCGTTCCCTCTTGGGACCTCAATGTGGTCCTGGCGGGCCTCCAGAGGCCCCCCGTCGAGCCCCTCGGAGATGCCGCTCTTTATCATCTCTCGATGAAGACGGCTCTCCTAGTGGCGCTCGCCAAGAGGGTAGGGGACCTACAAGCATTTTCCGTGGCCACGGATTGCCTAGAGTTCGGGCCTGGTCAACCTCACGTTATCCTGAGACCCCGGCCTGGCTACGTGCCCAAAGTTCCCACCACTCCCTTTCGGGACCAGGTGGTGAACCTGCAGGCGCTCCCTTCTGGGGAGGAAAACCCCACCCCCTCCGGGTTGGTTCCACGGCCCGCCCCGCCCCCCGCCCGGCCCCCGCGCAGGGGGTGCGGGTGCGCAGCTTTTTTTTTGTGTGTGGGGGGGGGGCCGCGCAGGGAGGGGGGCGGCCCCACCCGCGCGCCGCCCCCCCCCCCCCGCCCCCCCCCCCGGCCCCCCCACCCCCCCCCCCCCCCCCCCCGCGGGCCCCCCCCACCCCCCCCCCCGCGCCGCGGCCCCCCGCGCGGCCCCGGCCTCCCGCGCACCCCTCCACAGATCTGCGGAGGGCGCCGCGCCGCCCCCCCCCCCGCGCCCCCGCGCGCCCGCGGGGCCCCGGAGGGGGCCGGGGCCGGGCGAGCAGGGTTCTAAATTAACTTTTTTGATCACCAGCCAATGTGGCTGGTAACTTTCTAAAGTTACCAGCCAATCAGAATTTCCACTAGCCAATTTTTTCGGGTGAAAATATGAGTAACACTGAATGCATTTGATCATTTTATTAACAATTTTGGCATGAAAAATACATATAAAGTACAATACATACAACAAAATATACACAGAAAGTGCATACATTTCAAGTTTGGGATTTATCTACAGTATCTATCTTTATATCTATCTACAGTATCTATCTTTATATCTTTCTATCTATCTTTCTGTCTTTATATCTGTCTATATCTATCTACAGTATCTATCTTTATATCTTTCTATCTATCTTTCTATCTGTCTTTATATCTGTCTTTATATCTATCTATCTTTATATCTATCTTTCTGTCTTTATATCTATCTATCATTTGAATCACATGTCTTCAGAGCTCTTCTTCTTCAGAGGTTGGCAGTTTTAATCCTTAGGCTCTCCTGATGACTTCGGGCACTCTCATGGTCCTTTACTGCCTCGACTTTAAAATGAGTAGTTCCTACCACGAAATTGTTCGTTTTGTTTTTTTCTTTCGCGTACATGCGGCAATCCTGACAAAACATGACGACATTTTCGTGATCAAACACAAGCCATTCACGACCCGTCAGCCATTTGGCATTAAATTTTCTTTTATTCGTTTCTCTGTTGATATCCTCATCCCCTGCCTCGTTCCTCTTCTCGCCCCCAGAAGTCTGTCCCAACCACCGCCTCATTTAGTTTAGCTAATCTTAACTTTATACTTTACTTTGCTAGCTAGCTATCTAGCTAAACTCCGTCTTATTTCAGTCTGCTCCCTACTCTGGCTCCGTTCGTTTCCATGGTTTCTCGCGCTGGTTTCACTACAAACTGCGCGCAGCCAATGGGCGTATGAAACGTCACCACGTAGCATTACGAAACAGTGTTCTTGGGAAATGTAGGAAGTACTGTCAGGTGGATAAATGCATAGGATAAATGACCGAGAACAGAGCCTTATGTATCATGCATGTAATGCCTCATGCATCACCGGCCAAACTGGCTAGTAAGTTTTTATTAACACCCGCCAAAATGAATTTTTACCCGCATTTGGCGGGTTGGCGGGTGTTAATTTAGAACACTGCTTACGAGACACCGCCAGGTAAGTCCGGCAGCCGGTGGGCCTACCCCCGGGATAACCCCCCTCCCTAGGTGAGACGTGGTGCTTTCCCCCCCCCCCCCCCCCCCCCCCTAGGGGAAAGGCGGCCCATCCCCCCCACCACAAACCCCTCCTCGGCGGCGGGCCGGGGGGGGCGCCCCCCCCCCCCCGGTTTTTTTGTGGGCTCTGGCAGTGAATCAAACAAGGCCTAGTGCCCCACACCTTATTACCCCCCGGGGGGGCGGGTCTGTTTTTTTTTTTTGTATGGCTCTCTATCGATGGCCCGCCCCCCCCCCCCCCTCCATTTCCTCTCCTCGCCCCCCCCCCCCTTCTGGGTTTTCCCCCCTCCCCCCCCCTCTCCCGTCCGGGGGGGGGGGGGTCTCTTCTCCACCTCCCCCCCCTCGCCTGGGGGGGGGGGGGGGGCCTGCGCGGGGTTCCCTCGGGGGGGCGGGGCTGGCCTTACGGTGCCGGGCGGCTTCTCGCTGTTAAGAGAACTAGGCCGCCGTCCGTGACGGCCGGTGGAAGGGGCTCCCATCTTTTTTTGAAAGCTCTGGACTCCTTCCCTTCCGCTGGAAGGATGCAATTCATGCTAAGCGCTCACATCTGACACGCCCAGGCCAGTCAGCGTCGCTTCGCGAAGAATTGTGACGCGGCACAGCGCTGTGGCGTTTTCCGAGGAACCCCATTCTGTCGACACAACGTCGAGAGACCGACAGAAAGGGAACGTCTCGGTTACGTATGTAACCTCCGTTCCCTGATGGAGGGAACGAGACGTTGTGTCCTTCATGCCACAACACTGGCCGCCCGCTGCAGCAGTCGGGGCAAGATCCTCAGGCTCCTCAGCACAAAAGGTGAATGAATGCGGCACGCCGGCTCCCTTTTATACCCGGATATCCGGGGGCGGAGTCCAGCATGCAAATTTCATTCGCCAATTTTCATTGGCCTGTTCAAGTCAGTCAGAGAAGGTAGGTTCTCAAGTCAAACCCCATTCTGTCGACACAACGTCTCGTTCCCTCCATCAGGGAACGGAGGTTACATACGTAACCGTATGAAATTAAAAAAATGTATGTTGATACTTCTGGAATAAAGCTGTGATTTAAGGAAAAGCAGTGTTTAATGCCAAAAATGATGAAAAATACTTTATTTGAATACTAAAACGCTCACCCGGAGCGAATCATCTGATCACGTTTCTACTTTCACTGCTATGACAAGCTTGTTTGTCTCAAGGGTGAAGCAAACAGCGATCCCCACAATGATAAACCATCAAGTCATTGATGCTGTAGTCACTTTATGTACAGTGGGTTCTTCCTGCAGATTTTCATCTAAACTGATTCACATTTTTTTACCTTCTGAAAGTCCAATTTTATTGTAAAACAAATGTATAGCCATTTCAGTCAAACTGCTAAATAATGAATGAGGGCTTTTTATGACTGGGTATAGTGCATTTGTATTATTTGTACAGGGTTTTTTGTCTGATATTGAGTTGTGATCTGATATTGTTTATTATGTGTGTGTGTGTGTGTGTTCTATGTTTTGAGTTTTCTCCATTTGGTGAAAATAAGGTTGACAAAATTTTATTTAAAAGCCCTTTGATCCAGAAATGGCGATCGTCTTCAGCTTTCTGATGTATTTCCGAGTGAAACAGAATACAGTGGGTGAATTCATGTTTTCCGCTGCTTGATTGAATGTATAAAAACAGGCGTTTCTTTTTTAAATCGAACTGACAGCAGACTGATGATGGAGAGGACGAGTTCATGTTCTGAAAATGCATTGTATGAACCACTAGATGGCAGAAGTACATTTCGTTTAGACCTAGCAGATTTCATTGTATAAAATGTACACAGTGCGTATTTTCATTTTCTTAGGAAACCCTCTTTCTAGTGGACTCAAATTAAATAAGTTCACACACAGCTTTGCAATGTAGAAAACACAAGACACTGACATGAAGGTTTAAACGGCAAAGTTGTTTACAAGAATTTGATGTATTTTTATGGTAATTTTCTGGCAGGTTTTCACACTGGCCACTCATTTCCGTCAGTTACAGCAATTTTGACACTCTAGGTTCTCTGAAACGGGACACAACTGAACCAGGAGATCCAAAACTCGATTTTGACCAAATGTGTAGATACTGCACCATACCCATCCAGCGAGCAGTGAACACATGCACAGAAAGTCTATTACTCGGGGCATTGACTGTCCCCCACAGAACTACAGACCTTTGCCTAAAGGGATTTACACGGACGAAATATCATTACTGTGTACAGAGGATTAAAACAATTAACGCAAGTTTATGTACACATACACTCGATACACTTAAAACAGAAATCCAATTTACTTCACAGGATCATGTCTTAGTAGAAACAGGCACCACCGTCTTCTTACTGCAGGAATGTCAGACTGGAAAAGATAAAACGTGAAAATCGCAATGAACTTGACAAATTAACTAAATAAATGTTACATGATTAAAAACAGGCAACTGTTTGCCAAAAACTATGGAAGCCCGTTTCCACCAGGGTTGGGAATATTTTTTGAATTAGTATCTCATAATAATGACTTAAGTATGTCAAAATAATGACTTAGTATCTCATAATAATGACTTAGTATCTCCTAATAATGACTTAGTATCTCATAATAATGACTTAGGGTCTTATAATAATGAGAAACTTTTTTGAGATACTTAAGTCATTATTATGAGATACTAAGTCATTATTATGAGATATTAAGTCATTATTTTGACTTACTAAGTCGAAATTTCGACTAAGTTTCTTATTATTATGACTTAGTATCTCATTAGTATCTCACTAAGTCATTATTATGAGATACTATAAGTCATTATTTTGACTTACTAAGTCGAAATTTCGACTTAGTTTCTCATTATTTTGACATACTTAAGTCATTATTATGAGATACTAAGTCATTATTATGAGATACTAAGTCATTATTATGAGATACTAAGTCATTATTTTGACATACTTAAGTCATTATTATGAGATACTAATTCAAAAAATATTCCCAACCCTGGCGGAAACGGGCTTCCATAAAAAACAGATAGAAAAATAGATATTTTTGTTATAAAACAAACTATTAAAATTACCAACTTCTGACTGGCACTTTTGGAAATATCAGTTCAAATGTCTATTAGTTTAACAGTCACTTAAACAATATTTAATAAAATAGGTATCCAGATAGCACACGTCTACATTTACATCTGCAAGACATCAGATTGTAAACACGTTCAAAGACGTCAAAGAAATGACATTTTGATGAAGTTACAACATTGTTGAGGTGCAAAACACAACACTTATTGAATTATTCTATGCTTACTGAGATCATTGAACTCGTCTCATTTCATGTATTCCCATGTGAAAAATCTAATAAAAAAAAACATTTGAACTAGTTTTAACGTTGTATAGAATTTCACTGGACTTCAATTCAGACATTCAGATGTCAGTGAAAGACAAACTAAAACCTTTCACATTTGGCCCCTGTCATGATTCTGCCTTCTCTTGTCTTGATTTTCTGGTCTAGGGGCAGAGTCATGACAGACCCACGTGTTTTATGTGGAGAGAAACATATTATTGTCAATCAGAACATAATATGCGTTCTCTCCTGTCTCGTCATTTGGCCCCGCCCCTCTCGTTTCTAGTATAGCTTTCCTCCTGTGTCTTATTACCCATACCTGCCCATCGTTATCTCCTTTGTTAGTTTCCCTACATATATACCCATTTGTCTATTGTCTTGTTGCTCGTTGGTTGTATATGATTCCCGCTCTGTACATGTTTCCTTACCTGTACCTTGGCTCGTGTTCCCTTGTATTGTTTTGAAGTCTTTACTTTCTGTTTTTGTATTGTGCCTCAGTTCAGTTTTCCCCCCATTGTGGGTGTATTATTTGTAATTTGCGGTTTTTATTTATTAAATCCTGTTTTACCCCGTATTGCTGCCTGCACTTGGGTTCTTCTCACTACCTGTTCCGTGACAGCCCCTAAACGACGCCTTTTCAACGTCAACAAAGGCCGTCAGTTTGCCAATCCAGACAACTGAGACAATAAACACGTTTTTGTTTATTTGCATATATAAAACAGACGCAGCAAAACTGTGTAAATATTTCCACTGACCTGCGTGTGAATCAGCCTCTCCATTGGTGATGAATTTTAATAGTATGTAACAGATCTGTATGTAATATTGAAAATACATATGAATTAACAGACGTTAAAACGTTTATAATTTAGTGGATAAGCTCTAAAGTACAATGTGAAATACAATACTGAAAAAACTTGAATTGAAACAGAAAACATTTGAGGCATACCTGCATCAACAGACAGGACTGAAGATAAAACCCTTCTAATTTTTCAATCTCTACATTTAAGGTTTAATTTCCCACACTAATCCTTATGCAATAGCTTGCAAAATTCGTTTCAGTTTACTTCATGTTTTGTTTGCTACATTTGAATAGCATCTAACTGCATGGAAATATTCCTCCAAAAAAAGCACACATCAAAACAGTTTGGCCCAATAATGATCTGAACTCAAGCCAGAAGAAATTCTGTCCTGAGTCTGGCTGCTTAAACAAGCAGACACTGCCAACATTGGGCCACGAGTTGATCTATTGCCTCGTGATTTGCATGCCTTGCAGCAGGCATTGCCACTCCCAAATTGGACTGCTGAGTCACAACAAACCATCTCTCTTCAGCGTGATCCATGGTCCGTAGGATGCCTATTGAGCAGGGGTCCTCAACTCTGGACCTCAAGATTCCCTTTCCGGAGGTTTCACTCCAACCCCAACCAAACACAACTGAACAAGATCTTCAGGTTTACTACAAGGTTGCAGATGTTTTATGGCAATTGTCATTTTGGACATTCCCAAATCCTCCATTCATAGAATGGCAAGAACATTTAGATGTGTGATGCCACAAGACATAAGTGTCCCAAACACCAATGATAGAGGTCAAATGCGTTTGCCAGATTTGGGCATGTCTGCCAAAACCAAAGAAATAAAGCAGAACTGACCCAACAGTTCATTTTAACACTTTTCTCTGCTCCTGTTTGTCAGATTAGTTATTGACTTGTTTTATCTTCATTTTTTAATTATATTGTCTAGTTAAATAAAGTATAGTGTAGTGTATAGTTGATTCTATTGAGTCATTAGTGATGAAACATATTAACAAACAGAAGTACTTTTTAAATCAGTGACTAATATTTATTCTTACCTCACTACACTACTTAACTAACACAAGTAAACACTACAAATTTAACCTCTTAACCGCAAAGATGTTACCAATACAAATTACAAACACATTTTTCGTTTTTCACATTTATTTTAATCATTTTAGTCTGAGATAAGTTTTAAATTAGTTTAATTTAAGATGGCTCAAAATTAATTTAATCATTTTAGTCTGAGATAAGTTTTAAATTAGTTTAATTTAAGATGGCTCACAATTTATTTTAATCATTTTGTCTGAGATTAGTTTTAAATTAGTTTAATTTAAAATGGCTCACAATTCATTTTATCATTCTTGTCTGAGATAAGTTTTAAATTAGTTTAATTTAAAATGGCTCACAATTTATTTTATCATTTTAGTCTGAGATAAGTTTTAAATTAGTTTAATTTAAGATGGCTCACAATTTATTTTATCATTTTAGTCTGAGATTAGTTTTAAATTAGTTTAATTTAAAATGGCTCACAATTCATTTTATCATTCTTGTCTGAGATAAGTTTTAAATTAGTTTAATTTAAAATGGCTCACAATTTATTTTATCATTTTAGTCTGAGATAAGTTTTAAATTAGTTTAATTTAAGATGGCTCACAATTTATTTTATCATTTTAGTCTGAGATTAGTTTTAAATTAGTTTAATTTAAAATGGCTCACAATTCATTTTATCATTCTTGTCTGAGATAAGTTTTAAATTAGTTTAATTTAGAATGGCTCACAATTCATTTAATCATTTTAGTCTGAGATAAGTTTTAAATTAGTTTAATTTAAGATGGCTCACAATTTATTTTAATCATTTTAGTCTGAGATAAGTTTTAAATTAGTTTAATTTAAGATGGCTCACAATTTATTTTATCATTTTAGTCTGAGATATGTTTTAAATTAGTTTAATTTAAGATGGCTCAAAATTCATTTAATCATTTTAGTCTGAGATAAGTTTTAAATTAGTTTAATTTAAGATGGCTCACAATTTATTTTAATCATTTTAGTCTGAGATTAGTTTTAAATTAGTTTAATTTAAAATGGCTCACAATTCATTTTATCATTCTTGTCTGAGATAAGTTTTAAATTAGTTTAATTTAAAATGGCTCACAATTCATTTTATCTTCGTCTGAGATAAGTTTTAAATTATTTAATTTAAAATGGCTCCTTTTTTTCATTCTTGTCTGAGATAAGTTTTAAATTAGTTTAATTTAAAATGGCTCACAATTCATTTTATCATTCTTGTCTGAGATAAGTTTTAAATTAGTTTAATTTAAAATGGCTCACAATTCATTTTATCATTCTTGTCTGAGATAAGTTTTAAATTAGTTTAATTTAAAACGGCTCAAAATTCATTTTATCATTTTAGTCGGGGATTAGTTTTAAGTAAGTTTCATTTTAACGGCTCAAAATTTATATTATAATTTTAGTCTGGGAACATTACTTGCTTTTACATTTCTGAATGGTGTAGCTCCAATGTTCCTTTTGGATTTATTGACTTAGCACTCTCCAGTCAGATCTCAGAATGATATTTATTCTCAAAATGATTATTTGCTGCTGCAAATGATAATATTTATATTCTTACCAATGAATCGTGACCAGATTTGTTTGCTTTTATACGGCTGTATTTCACCAGAGATCATTATTAGCTGTTCTGGTTTCATAACAGTTCTACATGTCTTTTGGCAGCCGGATTGTTTTGCTTATGCAAAGACATCGTTCACTATTAACAGACGGTGTTTACAGTGAAGACATTATAAATAGACCTAGCGAAAATTTTATAATAATATATAAGCCAATTATACTTAGACAGTTTTTAAGCTGAGAGATGATCTAAAACTGTATTCCTTACACTGTCAATATTAAATGGGTGTGTAATTCTGCCTCTGGTCTTAAAAGGGACGCAATAGATCAGATGAAAATCATTGAATCAATGTTCAGAATGGTTGATTTGTCAATGTTATTTGCATTGAATCACTTTTGCACCCATGCATTTAATTTTTTTTATTTTAACATTAGTTGGGACCTTGACTCTTGTTTTCGCATTAAGTTGCTTTTCTTTCCTCTTTAAATGTTCACAATCGTGTTTCAATAAAAACATTTCTGCCTTAACAAAGCGAAAGGTGTTTAAAACTTAAGCTGGACTATGTTTCTTTTTTTATTCATGTCAAGCTGTGGTGAAGATGAGTTATTTTTTCACAAATCGCTTGAATACTATGGTTTAAAGAACGTAATGTTTTAATTTAGTCTGTACAAATTAGTATTTCTGTATTAACTGCATTAAGATGTGAATGGTATAGGCCCTAAACATACTGTAATATAATAATTTTGCATTAGTGGCTCCAGGAGAATTATATTGTTGGGGGTCAGCTGTGGCCTGGTGATTAGAGTGTTGGGCTTGTGATCAGAAGGTTCTAATCTCAGTGTCAGCAGGTCATGACTGAAGGGCCCTTGAGCAAAGCACCCTTACCCCTG
This sequence comes from Barbatula barbatula, assembly GCA_037178815.1. NCBI lineage: Eukaryota > Metazoa > Chordata > Actinopteri > Cypriniformes > Nemacheilidae > Barbatula > Barbatula barbatula. The sequence continues at coordinate 17,414,990 of CM074079.1, read as the reverse complement.
ATTGCTCTGCAGTAATGTGCCACTGTAAATAAACTACTTGAAGTCGCTTTGGATAAAAGCATCTGCCAAATGAATAAATGTAAATACCCTGCTTCCAAAGTGCTTATTGTGATCACTGGCTGCCAATCTCAATTCCAGTTTTGCTTGGGAATTTAAATTGCATAAAAGGTCTATTTGCATATCTAAATCACGGCCCCCTCACATGCTATACAAAGTCTGAGGTGACATAAGGTAAAGGACAGCACCCAACATTTCAATGGGCAGGGGCTCAAGTGGAAAAAAGGGCATTTCTCAAATTGATTTATGTTATTTATGCTATTTAATGCTATATATATTAAAACCAACTCCAATTTGCCAATTTATTTTAATTCCCTCACACCCACCCGATTGTTTCAATAAGTTTCATTTTTCAACACATGTCTACAAAATAATCAGTTCAGATGGAGACCACGATCTTCTTAAGCGTTCACCAATTTTATCACAAGAATAACAATAAAGGAAACCAAGCCAAAGTGCCAATGTTATCTATGTTACTAGTTCAATAACTGCACAAATGAGAGGTACATATATTCACCCATAATTTGTTTATTTTACACAATTAGTTGTTTAAGTGTTATTGCAATGTCTAACACTTTATTACACAAATAACAAAGAAACAAAAAAGGTGGTTTGTGCTAATCTGTTATTTATAGGAAAAAGTGATTTACAAAAATATAAAACAAAGTATTTAACTGTAGCTTAACTGAAATTATTACAAAGAAAAACTGTTTCTTCAATTGTTTTCTTGTTGCCTTACGGCAGCAACCGTCTGGGAGCCATTTCCCTTAAGGCCTGATTTGCATGATATGCGTGCGTCCATTTTGATGACATTATTATTAATTTGACTGTACGCAGCTGTCATTTAAGATTAAGTTGGCCTGTATGCCCATGATATTGCGTTTATCTCATTGTTACTAAAATCTGGCTCGCGAGATCCCCTCTTCTGCCAGGTTTAGAAATAAAACACACCTGAACGATCTTAATCAAGGTCTATATGCGGCGCTGTGAGCAGATCGATCAGCATATGTGGACCGGTCATACGTAGCACGGGTATATATTTGTAGCAATAGACAACAATACATTGTATGGGTCAAAATGACCTATGTTTCTTTTATGCCAAAACCATTAGGATATTAAGGAAAGGTCGTGATCCATGAAGATATTTTGTAAATTTTCAGCCAGCAAAGACACATGGGCCCCAGATGGGTTTGATGGGGACGGCGTATCTGGGTTCCCAGCTGGTTTTGTCCACAGGTTCCATGAAGTTTAACACTGCTTAGTGTGCATACTACAAGTTGATAAACGTGACACTTAACGTGGAGTGAATGAGGTAATGAAATGATAATAAGCAGATTACATTTTTTCAGAGTGCCGTGAATCATGCTCGAAGCTATGTTTTTATATATTTTATAACTTTATATTAAGTTAAATATCACGTGTTGTTCATTTTAATGTTTGTATACTGTTTTAAACGGGATTTGATATGTTGCTGTCAATATGTTGCCGTTAATATGGTTTTTATTTATATAAGAAAAGTAATCCAACTGTCTGCGTCATTGTATGTTATTTTAAAGCCCAAAAATAGTTATAAATTACATTTTTTCATAGACATAATGGTTATAGTTGTTGTCAAGGTCCAGAAACGTACTAAAGACACAGTTAAATTGATCCATCTGCTCATAGTGGCTCGATTGAATTGTTGTGAAGCGATGAGAATACTTTATTATTTTGAGACTAATTTGCTGCTGACTTCACTGCACGCATTTCATGGGGTGAATATTTCATTTTCTTAAGTGCAATTTGAATACGAAGCTTCACGTTCGTAACAAAATCTGAATGGAAATCAGTTTCTCGGTATCTCCAAACTGGAACTAGCTTTGCATAAAGGCTATTGCATAATGATTTGTGTAGGGAATAAAATCCAAAATCTACAGAGATTGTAGATCATTTTAGCTTCAGCTCTGACTTTTGATGCAGGTAAACTGGAATGTTTTCATGTGCGTTTAATACAGTTTTTCTTGAATTATGTTTAGCCTCTCATTTGCAAGTTCGTTAGATTTTTTTAAGTTATGATTCAATATGTGCTTTTCCCTGTTTCAGATATATTATACGAATCCATCACTAATGGAAAGACACATTCATTTGCTGTTATTCTTAGGTAAGTGTTTTACCTTCAAAGATACATAAAACAGTTTGACATTTATCTCAACGTTCGCCGCAGGGTTTAGTACAATTCTAATACAAAAGATGGACAATGGGTCTTAATCATAAGACACGAGCAGAATGAATTATTGTGTAAATTGTTTATAAAGTTGGTGTGATGTACGTTTTCGTATTCCTGAAAATGTTTGCATTTTCTCAATGATGGTTGGTACTTGACATGGGCCTGTCTACATACATTCATACATACATAGATTGTTGTGATGGAAGATCCAGCGGGATCCGAAAAGGATCATTATTTCATCACTATGAAGTTCATTAATTTACATTTGAGTGATGTCATTCATTTGTGAAATCTTGACAGCATTGTTGATGTCTGTCTGTCCAGCAACCTTTTCTTAAACGTTAACTTTGTACTTTTATAAATGTGAATCAGAATTCAACATGAGTCATGAATGGACCTACCCCCAAAATGATATAAAGAAGCTTAACTTTACCACTGACTGACGACTGTTCCAACTACAACTTTTCAAAACATATATTTCTCTATCAATGTACAAGTGTTCTTATGAAAACACTACTGTAAACATTGAAAGTGGTTAAAGACACTCAAGAGTCTGGCACTTAACAGGCCCACTGAGGGCTAGCCTTAGGGCCCCTTGCAGAATTTGCTCACTGGCAAATGTTGGCCCTTAGTGATGGCCCTACACGGGCAGCCCTCACTTAACCTCAGCTGTTGATGTGTTTAAATGTTGATCACTTTTGCACTCGCTATATATGTTGAAAAAAAATGTTGATCAGTTTATCTGAATTAGTTTAATGATTGTCACTATTGTTAAGGTTTGTATAGTGAGTGTTGATGTGTGTCATTGAGGTTTTCTGTTTACGTTGTCTCAGTACTTTTACAATCCTCAAAAATTTCACCAGTCGCAAAAAGATTAACATGCACTTTATTTGAAGCACATTGTTTCTTTGATCACAGCCAATTGAAACGCAAACAGTAGGTAGTGTTTGGCAAGTGAGCTAATTCTCGAGGATCCCGTGCTGACAGCCTGTTTGTGGCCCGTAAAGTGCTAGCGCTAGCTTGCAGGGATACAAATGCTAGCAGCATATACAACGGCGTGTCTTTATGGATTGTACACAGCAGCCACTCATCATGTGTCAGTATGTTGGATATGTCCAATACAAACGATTAAAGGTTCAGTGTCTTGTTGATTCAGAATCTGCTGCAATCAGTTCTTGACTTGAGAATAACTGTCAATATACTGCTAGGAAAACCGCTTTAGTGTACACTTTAAGTAACTACTCTCATGCCATATATGACTTAACTTAGCAAGAAAATGTATTTTGAGCTACCATGCACTTCCTGTGGAACGAAAGAAAAATAATCAAATAGTCGTAGTTACAATGGATACCTATACACCCTCTGTGCTTGACCATTAATAATACATCATTTTCAATATTACATGCATTCATGCCATACCCGATAAATTGACCTAGTTTCTTTCAACAGGACTTTGTCCAATTACCCAGAGCATCCCACGTCAGTATGTTCTGATCCAGGAGCAGAAGACCTGGGATGATTCTCAAGCTTACTGCAGACAGAATTACATTGACCTAGCCACTGTTCAAAGCAATGAAGACTTGACAAACCTGCAAACAGCAGTTCAACCAGTATTGACGTCAGTATGGACAGGGTTATACAATGATATTAATAGTTGGAGATGGTCTTATCATGATGAACCTATGACATTTGCAAACTTTTATGCTGAAGATCCAAACAACAGTAATGGACGACAGGAATGTGTAGCATATTATTATGGCGACTGGAATGATCTGGCCTGCGATTTTGAGTTCTACTTCTTTTGCTACGATGGTAAGAAATATTAATAGCACATGTCAATAATATGAATAATCTGAATGTAATGAACACTTCCCACCAGACAAGGGTGTGTCCAAAAGACGTCCTTTCTACGTCGCTGATGATGTTGAATTGACATCCCTTGATGAGCCACAATGAAAGTTTTAATGACGTCTTTTTATGACGTCTTTTGAGCTTCTGATATTGACGTCCAGGTGAACTCTGTAATTGCATTGAAACAATATTACTTTTGCATAAATATCAGCCATATCATTGCTTTATCTTCCTCCAGTAGCATTAGATTATGTCAAAAATATTTTCTACTATGTTTGGTGGGTTGTTTCTATGCTGAATATTTACCAGGATTAATTTTTACCCTGACTTGTTGTCTATTGCATCTTTTATTGCAGGTTTTTCTGTGCTAAGAATCACTTGTCAATATTAATTCTTATGCTATACATTGTTTATCTCCCAATATAATTATTTAAACAATCTTTAAAGATGTTCATTAAATCAAGAAGTAACATTTAATTCATTCAGATCCTTTTGATCCTTTTGTTCGACCTACTAGTTGTTGACATTTCAACAAACATGCACCGTGTCTATGCCGGATGCGACGCAATGCACTGCTTGCTCTACAGGGATTGTCGTGCCGCACCACGCCAAATCTGGTGTAGACAAAATGTTAAATAAAAATTGGTTCTAACGCATTCTATTGCCTCTTGTCGCATTGCAGCGCATCCGGTGTAGACACAGTGTTACATTATGCCTTCTCTTGCTGACACACCGCTTCAGTTGCTGGAGCTGATATATTGAATCTGTTGTGTTTGAATTGGGAGATGTTCAAATGTGTACTGGTTGGTGCCATAAAACCACTGGTATACGCTGAGAACAGTTCTTTCCTTAGATTATCACGTTATGAAAGTTGTTCTGTGTGGGGAAGAGGTCATTCATTCAAAACTTCAAATGAAATCTCGTCTTGTTACAGCAACTCAAACAGGAACCAGCAGGTTTGTCTTGATCACAGATCTGGAGAGAACCTGGCATGATGCTCTGGCCTACTGCAGACAACACTACACCGACCTGGCCATCATTCAGACTCTAGCTGACAACGACGTGCTGAACGTACCCGTTCCATCTAACGACTATGTGTGGATCGGTCTTTTCAGAGACTCGTGGAAGTGGTCAGATGGAACAAACGTCAGCGCTTACCCCATTAACTGGAACTCTTATGACCCTGACATGACTGGGATGGATCGACCTTGTGGCGAAGCAGGTCCTGATGGTCTGATATATGATCGGCTCTGCTCAGATGTCCTTCCTTTCGTCTGCATGCACAGTAGGTTTCAAGAGATTCTTAGCCCCTCAGACCTAATAAATCTAGTTTTTTCTTCCAACAGCCAAGTATTAATGCCAATGGTATTTATGTTGTTCCAGATTCAAGTGTTGTTCTTACAGCACCAAGCAGTGTTTTGACAGAATCAACGCAGCAGATTGTAAGATTGGAGGTGAAATCTGGTCTTAACGTAAATGACCCTGCAGTGATGGAGAACATCTTACAGTGGGTGAGCTGTGTTCTATAACCCCTGAAAACGTGTCAGTTGTATTGTTAGTCCAGGCCCAGTGTGAGTGTAAACCGGTAGTAATGAAGAATTGACTGTTCTTCAGATAAAGCAGAAACTGAAGGATCATGGGATAGATTACACAGGATTGACATGGAAACAGCAGCCTGATGGAAATGTTTTCACACCAATACCTGAAGAAAGAAATGTCCAACCGAGAAGCTGTTCAGTGTTTCCTTTTGAAATGTAGCCGTCATTTGTACATCTGTAAAGGGATTTGACTGAAAGGAAACAAATAACAGGAAGTTATTGGACACTGTTATGTATGTTAAATAAATATAATTTTTGCACCCACATTTATGGCGACGGATTAGCAGCCATAGCTAATGTAATGAATCTCAACAATAGTAGGCTAACAATCAACTGAACTGCTTCATGCTGTAGTGCATGCTGGGTTTCCAACACAAAAAACACATTCATGATCATTTGTCACCACTGATGAGGTTTGTATGTCGAGTGACTAAGCTTCTCAATAGCGAACATTTTACCAAAAATACCTAAAATCGCAAATGCTACATAAATATGTAATAATCAACGTCTTTCTGACGTAACCTAAAAAAGCTGTGATTTTTGGACCGTGTAATATACAATCTTATACAATCCAGCGATACTTATCATAAACAACAGGTGTATTCGAAGAACCCAATTAGCCGGATCATGATTAGAACGATGATATTATCTTGGATGTGTCTTTTGATCTCGGATGTAATAAGCGACGTACGAAGAACGGACCCCAGGAGAGGCAGGATCATGACAATATGTAAATATCTTTGTTGTGTGTGTTGGCACTCTAGCCTGTAACCAGTAATGATGCAAGTTTTGGTTTAAGCTTTGTTGTATTCATATATTGGGATGACTCACAGTTTAACATTTACATTTATTCATTTATTCATCAGTTTAACATAATTCAAGGCATAGTATGTTTACTTTGTAACTCCTCCTGTCTTAATAAAATTTGCAAGAACCAAAATGTGTCTAAGACTATTATGGATTTTCGTCTCAAGACTAAAACTAAATAAAAAAGCATAATATTGAGTGTTAATTAACAACAAAACAAATCTCATGAACGGTGACCTTATATTAACAACAATCACGAAGGCTTATGGGTATTTCTCACATCAATTTCAACTGATCATTTTAAATTCATGACACTAACAAAAGTTAGAAATGTGGCTTTGGAAAGTTAAAAAATAAATGACATTTTGTTATTTTTATTGTATAGCTCCAATTAACACATTATTTAAAGAGATGTTTATCAGTTGTTAATGTATCACTTTACAATTGCAACGTGATTTTACAGGAAACTACAGGCTAATAATAGCATGACTTTAAGTGTGATTTCAATGAGTTTAACTATGAATGATTAAACACCAATACTGTGACTTTATTATAGTTAATTGCTTTGACTAAATTTTGTCAACATAAACGCAGGTAGCTAAGTGCACTTGTGGCCCAATACACGGCTGGGTCCTCGGCCCATGTGTGGTCCACACCGCTGCCGATTGCGAGTAGAAAAATGAATAAGGCCCAGATTTGGCCCAGAGATTATTGAATGAAGGACTGTGACCCGGATGTGGCCCAATAGGAAAATTAAACACAAAAAACTAAATTTTCACTTATGACACACACCACTTTATTTCACACGTGTACAAAAGATCTTGTTTATATTTAATAAAAAAATATTTAGTTCGAAGTCAACATTATGGTGATCATTGTGTCGTTTAGTGAAGCACTTCACTCCCTTTTGATATTTGTTTTTTTCGGGCCAAAAATAGTTTGCGAGAACCCATGTTACCTTGGTCAAGAAAATAGAAGTTCATCATCGCAGGAAACAAACTGCATTCATACATTGCCTCTCAGACACAATCACATATCATATGTGTTTGTTTTTTTAGTCTTTCAAAGTTCATGAATACAGCTCTGAGGTCTAGCTTTGCAAAGAACAAAAAAAATAATCACATGCTAAAAAAGCTAAACCAAAGTTATAAATGCTATACACAGAGACATCAACAGACTATTTAGCTCAAGAATGGTAACAAAAATAACATCATGCTACAGTGCATGTTGGGTAACCTGATAGCAATTCATCCATTTAGCAACATAACTTTATTAATGTCACCATAGTTAAGGTTTGTATGATGAGTGCTGCTGTCTCCCTTCCTTTAAAAAGAAATGTGTTCACCTGCTGATCACAGTGCATGATATATCATATGAAACACTGATCACCATAATGTCGACATCAAACCAACTTGATTTCAATAAAATAACACTAGTTTAAACCCTGTTGCTTCTCCCTAAAATCTTGTACGCACATATAAGAAAATGTGAAAGTGGTGTCTGTATAAATGAAATGTTAATAGTGTTTGTGTTTAATTCTCCCCTGTTAACTAATTTACTTAAATACTGCTTCAGTGTTACTTTTAACACTCCAAAGTGTGGACAGATACACTCTGAGCAGTGTTGATTTAACACTGGCCATGTTACTGTGTATAGACACCCAACAGTGTTAATTTATTACTGGGGATTTAGCTGTTTAAGCAACTGTAGCTTTTAAGTTACTTTACAGCAATTGCTTTTAACTACAAGCATCACACATCAACAAACCTGCATTTGCAAATCAAGTTACAATATAACGAACACAGCACAAATGCACATTCAATTCAATTCAAGTTTATTTATATAGCGCTTTGGACAATATTCCATAGTTTCAAAGCAGCTTTACAGGAAAAAGAAAAATACAAAAAAAGAGGTAAAATACGTGTATAAAGTACAAAAGAGAAGAATGCAGTACGCTACAGGGCATTGTTTTAGAAAAAGACCATCCTGATAAAAGCAGTGTCTAAAAGTCAGACTCTGTTAGGAGGGTCAGGTCGCCTCTGACATGTTACAGATACAGTCAGTTACTTTTAATTACAGCTATTTTTTATCAACATGGAGATCGTATTGTAGTGGTTAAATATCGTTGTTTTTAGTCGTTGTTAAAAACCCACTTATTAGATGTTATCATGGGGGTCAGTCTGAAGTGGTCTTGGCCCAAGTGATACAGTATGTCTCCCATCTTATGTTTGCTGACATTGCATTGTTTGTTGGTACGTAATTTTTGTAAATTAAGTGTTTTATCCTACTGTTTGTGAAGCACCTTGGGCAATGCTTGTTGTATTATGTGTGCTATATAAATAATAATAATAATACAAATATATAAATTTGTTATAATTTTTGCTAATTTTGTTGAGATCTCATATACAGACACAAATCTACCTCACACTGAAAATACAATTTCAAAATACATTACTGTGTTAAGCAGCTAAAGCTAAATTAAGTTATTTCTCTGAGCTATAGCAGAATATAATTAGTAAACTCAAGGAGTCAATTTAAATGATTGTAAAAAAAATCTTGTAAAATGTATTAAAAAATAAGTTCCCTTGAAATCAATTGACGGTCCTAAACATAACAATTATGGTCCTATGAAGTGTTATATTTAAAAAAGAGAGTCTGAACAGTCTCTCTGCTTTATATTCTCTTCACAAACATGTTTTGGTGTGAAAACTTTTCCAACCGGTTGCACTCTCCATGTCAAACTTGTATCTTTTTCTATCCCACGATCCTTCAGCTTCTGTTTAATCTGAAGAAAATCAACAGCAGTTGTTCATCATTTATACTTAATCATCTTTTAATTAATCACTTAATTGCCTCATTATTACAATCTGTAGAGTGGGACCATATTAACTCTGAGCAGTGTTGATTTTACACTGGCCATTTTACTGTGTAGTTTTGTCCCAAACATTCGGACTGATAAAGCGGTGCTTTATTTCGGCCCCTCTCTCAGTGCATGTGTGGATTATTCAACAGTTTTAAATTGCTTTTAGCAATAAACAGTAAATAGCGTCAGCTTCACTTCATCAGTTCTAAACATGCGGATTGATCATAACCGAGAAATGTAACTGAGGTCTGCCAGCGCATGTGCAAATGTCAATCTTTGTAAGAGGTGACTCTCCTGTTTTGCACCTGTTGTTCTCACTATTGCGAGGGATATGACACCGGACGCTAAAAAGATGGCAATTAAAAGGGAATTGCTAATGTACGGAGTTGAGTGTATATTAACAATACAATAGAGGTGTTGTTATCCGAAACTAAAAACAAATAATGCAAAAAAATATGGACTGGTTATATGAACTCCAATTTGTCCTGTACTATACAAAGGACTGTATGTGTTCCAGTTTCATACTTACAGACTGCAAGATGGTCTCCATCACGGCAGGATCATTTACATTCTGACCAGTTTTCACCTCCATTCTCACAATCTGCTGCTTTGTATCTGTTGAAAAACAAGTCGGTTATTTATTCTTGGCCAATGAAAAAATAAACTTAAAACAACTTACTTTAAGCTGAAATTACTATTTATTTTAAACTTAACTGCAGTTGTACCGTTCAATTCCTATAATACAATTGTTTGTGTAATTGGTTTACTTAGATTCTGTTTGCCAACAATTGTGAAAGGTTCAGGGGAGTAGCTACAAATTATTCATGATACGTACAAGTCCGGCAGATGAACGGGAGGGCCTCTGAGCAGAGCCGATCATCCATGCGAGCATCAGGACCTACAGCACCACAAGGTTGGTCCAGCCCAGTCTGGTTTGGCTGTCCAGTCATCCAGTAAAACCAGTCAGTTGACGAATCTGACCAACTCCACGTCGCCCAGTACAGGCCAATCCATGCTCTGTCAAATCCTTGCATCATCAGCAAAAGCTGGTCATTATCAGTTTGATTCCAAATGCTGACCAGGTCTGTGTATGTCTGTGTGCAATATCTTATAGCATCATGCCAAGTCAACTGGATATCAGAGATAAAAACAAATTTGCCTGTTTCATTCACAAAGCCTGTTCCATTTACTGTAATAAGATGGAAATGAAATAGTTAGGTTGCAATTTATGCCCACAAATAGAAGATTTAAATATTTCATTGCTGTGTTTTTTTAATTGTGAACACATGTGCTTTGATATTGAAATACAATGATTGACAAGAGTATTGTGAAATAATGCAGCTTTAATTCGCAGATATATTGATGAAATAAGGACCCTATTATTTGCTGCTCCACACTGAGACTGTGTTTTACGTCAAGGGAATCAGAGCTTTATAAAAACACCCTCCGAAATTCATACATTTCAAAACGCTGTTTCAGAAATGTTTTCTGAAAGAGATATTTCCTAAAAGAGCAAATTTCTCAGCGTGGCATGTCCCGCTGCTCTCGTGGTTGCAGTTCCCTCATTGAGGAGGGGGACGGACACGATTCTTGCGTCAGGTGTTTGGGGGTCCAACACGCTGAGGCAGCCTTCGTGGAGTCATCCTGCCCGCACTGCGGGCGGATGGCGATACAGACGTTGCGGTCACGGGTGGCTGCGCTCTTTCGAGAGCCAGCCACCACCTCGTCTGCTTCCCGCTCTGCGACCGTGGTGGCCACGGCCCCGCCGTCAGCAGCGGCGAGCAGCTTGGGTGGCATGGGGATTTCCGTGAGCGTAAATCCGTCAGCCGATGGCTCGCGGACCGTTCACACCCCGATTCGCTCGTCTGGCCGTTCCCAGGAAGGCGGTTCCACACCGTCTCACTCCACCGTCACGCAATCGGCCTTGATGCGTGACGACGATGAGATGTCCCTCGCAGCATCGGAGGGCGACCTTCTGGCATCCGACCCTGACGATTCCTTTGAGCCATCTCCGTCCGGAGATAGAGTTCAGGAAAAAGCAGACGTCGAGATGTCGGCCATGCTCTATCGGGCCGCTGCGAGCATCGGGCTGCAGTGCACCGCACCGCCCACGCCCCAGCGCTCGCGGCTGGATAATTGGTACATCGGGTCCGAGCACGGCTCCAAGCCGCGCACGCCCCCTGTACCTTTTTTCCCCGAGGTGCATGAGGAGCTCAGCAAGACCTGGAACGCCCCCTTTTCGGCTCGTTCCCGTCATGCTGACTCTGTCGCCCTCTCTTCCCTCGATGGCGGGGCAGCTAGAGGCTACGTCGATGTCCCCCAGGCTGAACGTGCAGTCACGGTGCACCTGTGCCCGCAGACGGCGGCCACCTGGAGGTCTCGACCTAGACTCCCGTCTAAGCCGTGTAGGGTTTCGGCATCGCTGGTGTCGATATCCTATAACGCTGCTGGACAAGCTGCCTCAGCTCTTCATGCCATGGCCATCCTGCAGGTCCATCAGGCCAAGGCACTGAAAAAGCTCCACGAGGGTAAGACCGACCCAAAGATCATGCAGGAGCTCCGCGCTGCCACCGACCTTGCCCTCCGGGCATCGAAGGTGACAGCGCGAGCTTTGGGTCGGACGATGTCCACGCTAGTGGTCCACGAGAGACACCTCTGGCTAAACCTTGCGCAGATGCGTGAAGCCGAGAAAGTTTGCTTTCTCGATGCTTCCATCTCGCAAGGAGGGCTGTTTGGTGACACTGTCGAGGATTTCTCTCAGCAGTTCTCGGCAGTGCAGAAGCAGACAGAGGCGATCAAGCACATCTTGCCCCGCCGCGACCCGACCGCCGTCAGCTCCGGCAACGGTGCCCCCTCCTCAGGTGGCCCCCCGGAAGAGGACGGAGAGGAAGCGACCACCGTCTCGTCAGCAGCCGCCGCGGAAGCAGAAGCGTTCCTGACGAGCCGGACCCGGGGAGATCGAGATTGGGCCCGACCCCAGCCATTCTATCGCTGACGGGTCGGAAAGGGACGGTCCCTGCCCCGTCCCAACATCTGCTTTCAGGGCCTAGCGCCCACTTCCTCACAAAAAGAGCAGTCTCTCTCTATGGGTCCCCCTTCCAGCCGCACTCACCCTCCACAGGACGGTGTTCGGCAACTCGACGTTGCGTTGTGGCGACACGCAAGGCCGAGTATAAAACTGCGCAGCCCTCAGCACTCTCACCTCGACGGTGCGTTGAGCTGCGCCACCGCCAGGCAGGTAAATCAGCGGAGCCAGCCCCCCCACGAGGTGGGGCCGGCACCGCTAGCCAGCGAACCGCCCTCCCCAGGGGCGATGAAGCAGATCGTACCTCTAGTGCCCCTGTCGCAGTCTTTGAGTGCTTGGTTAGCACTCACCAGACCATCAAGGTGGCTGGAGAACACGATCCGTCTCGGCTACTCAATCCAGTTTGCCAGACCTCCGCCCAAGTTTCGGGGCATCCTCTTTACCTCGGTCAGAGGCAGGGATGCTCCCGTGCTGCGGGAGGAGGTGGCAACCCTTCTGGTGAAGGGAGCGATCGAGCCCGTCCCCTCGGCCGAGATGTCCAGCGGGTTCTACAGCCCGTACTTCATCGTCCCCAAGAAGGGTGGAGGGTTGCGCCCCATTCTAGATCTGCGTACCCTGAACAAGCACCTCCAGAAGCTGCCGTTCAGGATGCTCACGCAGAGGCGCATCTTGATGTCCGTCAGGCGTCAAGATTGGTTCGTGGCTATCGACCTGAAGGACGCGTACTTTCATGTCTCGATTCTCCCTCGTCACCGGCCGTACATACGATTCGCTTTCGAGGGACGGGCATATCAGTACAGGGTCCTCCCATTCGGTCTGTCCCTGTCCCCACGTGCCTTTACGAAGGTCGTGGAAGCCGCCCTCACTCCCCTCAGGGAGAGAGGTGTGCGGGTACTCAACTATCTCGACGACTGGCTTATCTTAGCGCACTCGCGAGAACTGCTGTGTACACACAGGGATCTGGTGCTCCGGCACCTAGACCGTTTGGGGTTACGGGTCAACCGAGAGAAGAGCCAACTCTCCCCTGCGCAGAGTTCCTTTTTTCTCGGTATGGAACTCGACTCTGTCTCCATGACGGCGCGGCTCACGGCAGAGCGCGCACAGTCAGTGCTGAACTGCCTGAAACTCTTCAAGCAGCGACCAGCGGTCCCCCTGAAACTTTTTCAGAGGCTCCTGGGCCACATGTCGTCCTCGACGGGGGTAATTCCCCTCGGGTTGATGCACATGAGACCGCTGCAGCACTGGCTACAGAGACGAGTTCCCTGGAGAGCGTGGCACGCAGGCAGGAGGTTGATCGTCATTTCACCTCTCTGCCGTCGTATCCTAACCCCGTGGTCATCAGTGACCTTTCTACGGGCTGGCGTCCCCATGGGGCAGGTCCCGAGGCGCGTCGTGGTAACGACCGACGCCTCCTTACGGGGTTGGGGTGCGGTGTGCAAGGGGCACACAGTGTCGGGTCTCTGGACGGAGTCCCAGCTGTGTTGGCACATCAACTGCCTAGAGTTGTTAGCTGTTCTGTTGGCACTGAGGGGACTACGGTCCCTAGTGCAGGGCCAGCACGTACTGGTCCGATCAGACAGCACGACTGCCGTAGCGTATATCAACCACCAGGGGGGTATACGCTCACGACAGTTAACGCAACTTGCCCGACGCCTCCTCCTGTGGAGTCAGCAGGTGACGAAGTCTCTGCATGCCACTCACATACCGGGCGACCTGAACCAGACAGCCGATGCGCTCTCTCGTCAGTCGACGCCCCGTGGAGAGTGGCGACTCCACCCCCGAGCGGTCCAGCTTATTTGGGTGCAGTTCGGGCGGGCACAGGTGGACCTGTTTGCCTCCCTGGACACCACCCATTGCCCGCTTTGGTACTCCCTGACCGAGGGCCCCCTCGGCACGGATGCCCTAGCGCACAGCTGGCCACGGGACAAGTGGAAGTACGCCTTCCCCCCAGTGAGCCTCATTGCAAAGGTCCTGTGCAAGGTCAGGGACGAGGAGCATCAAGTGGTACTAGTTGCGCCGTACTGGCCCAACCGGACTTGGTTCTCGGAGCTAATGCTCCTGACGACAACTCCCCCTGGCCAATTCCCCTGACGAAGGACCTTCTCTCGCAGGGGAAGGGCATGTTGCGGCACCCGAGACCAGACCTCTGGAACCTCCACGTCTGGGTCCTGGATGGGACGAGGAGATCCTGAGTGGTCTACCCCCCGCGGTGGTGGAGACCATCACTCAGGCTAGGGCACCTGCCATGAGGCGGCTGTACGCCTTTAAGTGGCGCCTCTTCCCGTCTTGGTGTTCTTCTCGCAGAGAAGACCCACGGATTTGCTCGGTCAGGCACGTGCTGTCCTTCCTGCAGGAGAGGTTGGAGAGTAAGCTCTCTCCGTCCACACTGAAAGTGTATGTAGCCGCTATCGCCGCTCATCACGAACCAGTTGCTGGAAAACCTCTAGGGCAGCATGACCTGATCATTAGGTTCCTCAGGGGCGCGAGGAGGCTTAACCCGCCTCAGCCGCGCTCCGTACCTTCTTGGGACCTCAATGTGGTCCTGGCGGGCCTTCAGAGGCCTCCCTTCGAGCCCCTTGGAGAGACCGATCTTTCTCATCTCACGATGAAGACGGCTCTCCTGACGGCGCTCGCCTCCATCAAGAGGGTGGGGGATCTGCAAGCATTTTCCGTGTCCACAGAGTGCTTAAATTTCCCGGCTACGTGCCCAAGGTTCCCACCACCCCCTTCCGGGACCAGGTGGTGACCTTGCAGGCGCTCCCCATCGGGGAGGAAGACCCAACCCCGTCCGTGTTGTGTCCAGTACGCGCCTTGCGCCTCTACGTGGACCGCACGCAGAGCTTCAGAGGCTCTGAGCAGCTCTTTGTTTGTTTTGGAGGTCAGCAGAAGGGGAAAGCTGTCTCCAAACAGAGACTTGCGCACTGGATCGTGGACACCGTCACGACGGCGTACCGATCTCAGGATTGCCCGTGCCCGCTGGCAGTGAGGGCACACTCCACCAGGGGTGTTGCCTCCTCGTGGGCACTGGCTCGGGCGCCTCTCTGGCAGACATATGCAGAGCTGCGGGTTGGGCTACGCCCCACACCTTCGCAAGGTTCTACAACCTCCGCGTGAACCCAGTGTCAGCTCGAGTCCTGCAGGATAACACCAGGTAAGACGGATTCTCGCACATACCTCCTGCGGATTCTCGCACATACCTCCCATGAGTTCTTCCCTACCGGTAAGACCATGCTGTTTCTCCACTGTATTCCCCCCGAGGGTGGGAAGTGGTCTCCGTAGCGCACCTCCCCCTTGAGGGAATAGCGCTTACCCAGTGGCCTATGGCCGGACGGCTCTCGCCAATGGGGCCGTCTGAGTTGACAGAGGGCAGGGGCTACCCATCTTTTCTGAAAGCTCTGGGTCCCCCTGTCTACCTACTGGAAGGTTACAATCTCGCGAGAGCGCTACGTCTGACTCGCCTAGGCTGGTCAACGTCGCTTCGCTGGAGATTGTGACGCGGCTATTGCCGTGGCGTTTTCAATAGGAACCCCATCTGTCGGCTTCGACACAACGTCGAGAGACCGACAGAAAGGGAACGTCTCGGTTACGTATGTAACCTCTGTTCCCTGATGGAGGGAACAAGACGTTGTGTCCTTCTTGCCACGACAATAGCCGTCCGCTGCAGCAGTCACGAGATGCTCTCAGGCTCCTCAGCACAAAAGGTGAATGAATGGGCACGCCGGCTCCCCTTTTATACCCGGATTTCCGGGGGCGGAGCCCGGCATTCAAATTTCATTCGCCAATTTTCATTGGCCTTTTCAAAATAGTCAAAGACGATTGGTTCTCAAGGGCGAACCCCATCTGTCGGCTTCGACACAACGTCTTGTTCCCTCCATCAGGGAACAGAGGTTACATACGTAACCGAGACGCTTTTTAATATAACAACAGCCATCTAAAGCGCATGTAAAACAGTATGCCTATTTGTATCATCCAACATCAAAGCCTCACACAACAATGAAAGACAGACAAATCAAAGCCAAGGGTCAACAGCCTTTGGCTATATATGGCTTATATATTTACGTATTTAAGGAATGAATCGTGACATATATGAAAACTGAAGGGTTTTTTTCAATTGCAAGTATTAGTTATATTGTGTAAGTATTACTCAAATTTTATATCTGTGGAAACCATAAATAAATTTACCATACAATTCCATACATAAATGTTCTGTATAGAAGGGCATACAAACACATTTAAACACATGCATAGTATAAATAGGACCCTGTTAGTATAATGTCTCAGATTACATTAGTAACCCTGGTTCCCTCAGAAGAGAATGAGAAGCTGCGTCGCTATGGCAACAATTTGGGAACGCCTCAGTGTGACCGCATCTGAACCACGTGTGTCAAATAAACTCATAATGAGGTAATCACCGTGTGAACCAAGAGTACAAAAGGGCATCCCAAAAATGCACACTCAGCTCACCAAGCCCCTCCACACAAGAGCAGATCAGCCTTCGACAGTTCTAATATTTTATATATTTGAATATTCTAGTCAAAAGTGTTAAAATTACACATTCCCTTAAAGAGTGTAAAAAAGGGATGCGCATCGTGCTCCCCTCTGGGCGGGAGAAAGTGCTCCCAAGCAGGAGGATGTCGACGAGGGTGCACCCATATCAGCTAAATTATTTTTTGAACGCCACTGGTGCAACCACCGTTCTGCCTCAGCGGAAACAGGGCAGCGGCAGCGGGTAACGCAAGCCAGCCACTCTAGTTGAAGAGCATTATGCCCTAATGTGAACCCTACGTGACAAACCGGCACTCTACCTCGGCAGAAGTGGGGTTGCAGCGGTGGAAACGCAAGCGCGGTCGTCTCTCCACAAAGAGAGTCCGGCAGATGCACAGCACAAATGGAAGCTGCTCGCAATGCACACACCAAAGTACCTCAGGAGCTAATCCCAGACAACCATACACATAGATCATGCATGTCCCTGGTGCGAAGAGGGAGGTGTTTAGGAGACATGATTTCAGACGTACAGACCAGCAGCCACTTGCCGAGGCACAAAATGCTTGGTGTGCTTAATTGGGATATCCTTTTGAACTCTTGGTCTGCATGGCATCCTGTTTATTCCCTCATTCTGAGCTAATTTAACACACATACTCCAGATGCAGTCCTGCCAAGGTGTTCCCATAACGTTGCCCTGACGATGCCGCACTGAAGTACATTCACATTTTACATTTATTCATTTGGCAGACGCTTTTATCCAAAGCGACTTACAAGTAGTTTTTTATTTACAGTGGCACATTACTGCAGAGCAATCAGGGGTAAGGTGTCTTGCTCAAGGGCCCTTCAGTCATGAGCTGCTGACACTGAGATTCGACTCGGCAACCTACTGATCACAAGCCCAACGCTCTAACCATTAGGCCACAGCTGACCCCGAAGTACTCACATCATTTACATTTTCTGTATCTTTTCTTACCATTGTAGCAAAAAAAGGGGTACTTTTCATTGCATGGACAGTCAATCCATCCACTGCTACTGATTACACCACAATCATCTCGTCCACTTAAGTTGTCCGGCTCTCCAGGCTTCCAAAATGTGAATGTCATTTTCTCCCTTAGGTAAATCCACCACCAGTTATTACTAACCCTGTACAGTCCTGTCCAAGCCAGCGAAGTCAACGCGGGGTTAATTGTTTTTTGTAGATTTGAATCATCGCTTTGAACAGTGGCCAGGTCAACTTGATTGTGTCTGCAGTAAGCTTGTGCATCATGCCAGGTCATCTGCTGCTGGATCAGAACATATCCGTGTGAGATGCCATGGGAAAGTGTCCAGGATCCTGTTGAGAAAAAAAGAGCACACAGAAGAAAATACCAATACCAATGGCTGTAACATGGCATTTAAAATGTTCCTTTTGCACAGTGAAATATCTGATGTTAAGAAAACACAGTTATCTAAACATTCTTGAATCAAGATACTTTTTCAAGATGATCAAGATGACTTTATGGTCAAGAAAAAGTATCTTGATTCAAGAATGTTTTTGATGAAAGAAAATACAAGAATTAGATAAATTTATGTTTAAAACAAGTTAGAAAATCTGCCAATGGGGTGAAAACATTAAAAGTTAAAATAAATTCAAGATTATTTGAACTCCGGAGGTTGACGTCACGCAATCCAAACTCTGCCATTTTGGCAGGCAATCCGACAGAGCGCAAGAGCGGCTGTAGCATTGGTATTGACAGTGGTCAAACAACAGTTTAAAACCAGATTGTTTAGACTTTTCAAATGGTACTATTTTAACATGGTGGACAGCCGATGTGCGCCAGGATGCCAGAACGAGAGGGGGGAAAACCGAGGGCAAATCATTTATCATCAGTAGGGTGGAGCTGTGGTTCATTGTTTGTTTGTGCCCTCTTTACATGAGTGGAGCTATTTTTGGTCACAATTCTCTTTCTTTGTGATAAGGTAAGGAGGGTTTTCCCATCTTATAAATTGATATGATTATTTTGACCATCAGTGTAATATAAGGAAAGGAGGTTTACTAATGCGTATATGAAGTTATTTTAGATGGATGGTTTCTTATTTCTGATATTATTTCATATGTTCTGAATTCCATGTGGTGGAGGATTTTTTTCCTTATATTGTATTATGTTCCAGGTTCATCTGTGTATTTGGTGGTTTTATCATTTGTATTTTGCCTATATCTTACATCTATCCTTATTTTTATTTCTATGTTGAAGTTTATTTTGACATAGTTTGCAACCATGCGATTGGTGGCAGCTACAGCTATTTAGCTGCCTGTTGTAATTTTATATATAATGTTATGATGTTAATTCGTAATTAACACAATTCTCTTCCTTTGTGATGTGTGCAAGGCAAATAAAAAAGAAAGCTGTGACACAACGACGGTCTTGGTGTCCTCCTCTTACAACCGGTGCATCACACAACGCAGAGACATTTGGGGGAGCAAACCAACGAAGAGGGTTACATTCCTAAGGATGCCAAATCTCTGATAAATAGTTAAATGCTTAACTGCGATAAAACGTGCTAACCAACGGATGTCACCGCTACCGTTATTTCTTCATCTCTGTCATTATGCTGCCAAATCCGAAGCAAGATACATAAGAGCAGCACTCGCCTAGTCCAGCTGTGCAATCACAGTGGGTTTCTAACACAACCCCATCGTGTCGGATCCCCACCCATGGCTTCAATGGAGGGTCATTGAGTTTTTAGGGAATGTTTAACCTGCAAGATCAGTGATATTGCTATGCTGGCTACAAACAAGGACCGCTAGGGTCGATAACGTTAGTTAAGAACACAGTTGACTTACCCTTCCAATGACGGCAAAGCAGGTTAAAGCCGGCAGAATCCAAAGTTGAATATCCATAACAAAACTCACATTTATTTTTATCATTACATGCTTTTAAAGAGTCTCCGGAGTTGGACGATATACAATTTGGCAATATTTAGATCCTGGAGGTCAAAAAAGCCACCCGTTTCTTTATGACAAAAGATAAAAGCATCCCCGGGTGCACTATAGGGATCTGTTACTGTGTGTTCACATCAAGCGCGACTATTCGCGAGTAGTTGGATGCTTGAACATTTGGATTTTACTCGCTTCATTCGCACGTGAAATTCGCTTCATTCGCGCGTGAAATTCGCGTCATGGGAGGGGCTTCTGCCACGCGGCTCCCGTCTAATTGCGAAATGGCGGACATGGATTTTGTTGAGAGGGTAGCTGTTCATTATGTGCTATGGAGACATATACAGGGGCGCAACTACCCAATGTTAGGGGGGTATGCAGAAACAGTTTTGGCGCCCCCCCTGCTAAATAAAAAAGTGTGCCGGACATCATCATGTATGGGCTTGAAATAATAAAGGTTTATTTTAAAAGTATATCAGACAGCTACTGTAAGCCTACCATAATTATATGGTATATGGACACAAATATATAAAAATGTATTCATGGAAATTTCTCTGCCATTTCTTTCTTTTTGCCGTATCTAAAACGTACCGATCCGTACCGAAACGTGACACAAGTGTATCGTTCTAACCGTTACACCCCCTCAATTTTCCATATTAATAATATTAAGAAATTAATCTGTTGGTAACAAGTTGGTATCAAGCTCCCTCTACACTTCCACCTAATGTGCTTTCCCCTGTCTTTCCTGATCCACCATCCTCACACCTGAATAAAATGAACTCGCTGTTAAATATAGCAGCCTAAATTAAATGTTTAAATCAGCCTATGGCATCAGATACGACAACTATTATGCAGTAAGGTTGTGCTGCTGTTGAAATTACATTAACATTTGGGATTTTAAAAAGTACAAATATGCACACACACACACACACACACACACACACATATACATATAGAAAAGTCATTACAGGGTCACATCTCTCTCTCTCTTTAAAGGTCTGTACATACATACATATCCATGATAAACCAGCCTTATTGCATAAGTAATGTTTTCCAGCTTCTAGTCATTTATTGTGCATGCTACCTTATATTTACCAGTTCTTATTTTACTTTAATAAAATTGAGATATGTCATGCATGGCATTGGTACAATAGGGTTTAACCAAAATATAAATGTAGATATCAGCAGCAACATTATTTTGCATTAAGTTAGCAAACACTTGCCAGTCAACATTTTTATTTGCAAGCCTCCAAGTTTGGTAGCAAATCTATTTATTCGGACGGTGGGTTGCTCAGCAAGCTTGCTAGCTAACGTTAGTCTGTTAACATGAATATTGTATTTGCAAGAATAGACGTCACATTTTAAATCCTTCCTGTTGCCTTTCACCATCCACGTAGCTGCTGTCACATTCCTTGACAGGACCTCTCCTTTTTCCATCTTTCTTTTTTATTTTTAGCCCCCAAAGGCTTTTTTGGTTTATCCATCTTTTTCTAATTCAAATTTCCACGACAACTCACTAACGTTACTGCGTCCTTAACGTAACTCACGGCGCCCCGCCCACTCGCGATATTACCCTTCTATGTCTAAATAAATTATATGATGGAATCTTATGAGGGCACCGGTGCCGCCTAGTCTGTTACTCCTCTTAAATGTATATAACTTTTTATATATACAATAACTTATAAAAAATGTATATAACTTTTATTATTTAAAATTTTTTAAACCATCGCGGTCCCCGTGCGGTCAAGTAACTGCCGGAGCGCTATTGGCAGATATTTCTGCTTGTTTTAAACATATACTTATGAAACAAGACATCTGGACGTCAAGACATTTCTTAGGTGACTTTTTGTCAATCATTTTAATGCTTCAAGGTGGAGACAGGCTTTAGCCAGAAAATATCAGATACAAAATGGCAAAATTCGTATTCAATCCCGCAAGATGTCAAAAGGTGACTCTGGTAACAAATGCTGTAGTGACTGCGTGAAACACACATGAAACTGTCATTTAGGGGATTCACTCTCGCATTTAAATGCAGTTATCACTCACAAAACATTGCAGTCTGTACGTGACCTCCGTGTCTTACACAATAGATGTAATAGATTAAAATGCATTGAATACATTATGATAGTCTTGTTCAATGTTAAACTGTAGTTCATTGAACACACGACACTAATACTACTAAAAACTTAGCTTTGAGATTTTTTTAAAAGCTGCTTTGCCACTACGTGGTCAATTTTGATAATTTAACATTAAAGAGCAAACAGCTCAACAAAAAGGAAAACTGATCCCCTAATGGTGACCTACAAAAAGCAACATTTAAACTTCCGTAAGAGCTTTTGTAGATGTATGATCAACTGGAACTTGCTGGCAACAGAGTTGCCATTACATTACTGTAAAAATGCCTGGTAAGGTCTACACTTGATGTTAAAATCCAGATTATACAAACAATGTTAAAGACATAGTTTATTTAATCTCAGATTATACTAATGAAATATACAAAATTTCCAACAACCAGAAAAAAATCCTAAATAAAAAAGAATAAATCAAAACACATTTACTGACCTGAGAAAAGCAGGAGAAGGAGCAGCGTTTCCATTGCTGATGGAGTACAAGTATGAAATCAATCTTAAACAGTGGAAAAAAAACAATTGAATTACGAGAATTAGCCTGCAAGACAAGGGATAAACCTTTAATTATAACAAAAATATAAAATTTTACCTGCAGGAACAGTCAGGACTGAAGATGATATGGTCTAAACTTTATCAGTCTCTAAATTCTTGGTTTTATGTCCTACAGAAAAGCTTTTATGCAAAACCTGTTTCAGTTTGTACATACTGAGACTGATTTACATTTAATTTTGTCTTCAATTAACCCTTTGACGCACAACATGGGTCTAAAGTGACCCGACTGAGTTCGAGCGTGAAGCACTAAAATCATATCGTAATTGTCTGTATTCTTAGTCGAGGATTATCATGTCATCGATTCGGGTCAATTCCATATCAAGATGCATTGACGACTCACATATATGATTTTGTCAATAAATACAAGCATATATATGAACTGAACCTTTAATTTGACCTGCTCTTCTTCAAAGTATCGAAGTCCGGGCAGAAGCAGGGAGGAAAAGCAGAGATGGAGCTTTACTGCCTTCCTCCTTAGCCCTTCTACTATACCTTCTGTGTCGGTGAAAGACATAATATCAATGTTATGATTGGCCGAGTCGCCTGTCAACCAAACTCCCGGCGAAGGCTCAATTTTGGCATACAAGCTTCTTTTATTGATCAGCTTTTGTCCATGGCATTAACAATTCAGCACGTTTTAACATTGATTTAATGCAAGCTATCAGGGTTTATAAGGATCATGAGCTTGTTCATGTGATCATTCGATTTGTTTGATTGGAGCTAAACCCTGCAGGACACTGGCCCTTTAGGGCCGAGTTTGGACATTTCTGATCTAACCTAAAAATATTGAGAACTTTTTAATAAGAAAAAGTCTGTGGGTTTTTAGTTTTGCTCAAACTAAAAGTGAAAGTATCTTTCTCCCTCCCAGTAAATCACCCTAACTCTTAAAAAGATCCATGCAAATAGTTACCTTTATCTTTGAAAGTTTAGCCGGTGGATATTTTTTAGACTTGAGTGGGTTTTTATAAAAATGTTACATAAAAAAACATCTGCAGAATAATTTTTCAGTCATATGTACCTGGATCTGTGCATTGCAAAGCCAATGATTGTTTCTTGACATTGTAGAAACAAGGAATTACAACCTCACAAAGAAAATTGGCCAGTGTTAATTTAACACTGCTGGGTGTCTATGGGGCAGTTTCCCAGGCAGGGATTATCTTAAACCAGAACTAGGCCTTAGTAGGTTTAACAAACATGCCTTATTAAAAACAATACTTGTGTGCATTTAAAACAACAAAAAGGCACTGATGTATTTGAAAAACTTTAGCTCTTTGAAATCTAGAATCAAGCGCCCAACTCAAGATAACAATATCATGGTGACTTCTTGTTGTTCATGGTATTTTTCTGTGCTAGTGTGTGTGAAACAGCAGATGTTCATCATTTTGTATCAATCAGCTCTTAATCGATCACTTCATTATCTCTTTATTTTCAACACTGCTTCAGTGTGGACACATATGTACACCCAGCATTTAACACTGGCACATTTGCTATGTAGAGCCATTGTCACAAAACTAATGCTTAAACAGGTTATTCTTTAGGCTGTGAAGCTTGTTTGCATCTGATTTATAAAAAGATTCAGTTGGTAACGTATATGGCTGTATTTGCCATTACATACTCACTCTCATTACCCAAACACTTTAATATCACAACATTTTAACTTGTGTTTTGGTGGTGTTGTTTTGCATATGCAAAGACTGTTCAACCCCATTATTCAAATTGTACCCTGATACCAATAGAACAGATGAAAACCATTGAATCAATGTTAATAAAAGTGATTTGTCAATGTTAATGGCATTGAATCTGTCACTTCACCAATAACAATCCACCTTTATTCTGATCAGTGTTAGTTGGGCTACTAATGCTTGTAAAGGAAGTCACTCAGTTTCTTCTTTCAATGCTTTCTATATACAGTCATAGGAATGCTTGTACATTGGTAAAGAGAGATCTCTTTCAGAAGTTGAAAAGTTTCCTTTGTGTAACCTGAGTCAAGAAATTGTTAAATTAAGAAGCTTTTGAAGTGATGTTGTTCTTGGTTTGCATATTTTGAACTAGGAACATACATTTGACTCTAAATGGAAACCAAGCCATCATGTCAGAATCTCAAAACTGGGTGCAGAACACTGTGGATCATACAAAGGCTGAGTATTGTTCATTTACTATTTGGGGTTTTCCCCTGGGAGGGGAAGTATACGTAACGTAAGTAATACTGATCTACAGTATTTGATCAGAACAATTCAAGTCCTAAACATGATCAAATAGTTTGCATTAATGGCTTTTGCAGGTTTGCTTTTCGCAGAATGTCCGGCTCCTTCCCACACGTCCAAAGTGTATTGTGATCACTGGCTGTCAATCTCTATTTAAATTGCATTAAAGGTTGGGCTTATTTGCAAATCTAAATCATAGTCCCCTCACACGCAATACACAAAGCCTGATGTGACAATGTGAAGGACTACACCCAAAGTCTGGCTGGGATGATTCAGGTCGCTATGATGATTTTCTAGCAAGAGCGAGCTCACACCCTTGACGGAACAGAGCCTTACTCAACACACTGAAAGATAATTCTACGAGACATGCCTAAGGTTGCTTGAGTCTGCACTGCTGTGCCTTGTGACACAATGTTCAACATCATGAAAGCAACGTCTGTTATGATTGGGATATCTGTTTCCCTTATCAGATGTCTTGCCACAATGCTAAACTGATTGTTGTATGGTCAGTATGTTAAGTCAGCTTGAAAACAAAATATGTGTATACATTTGTTATACATGTAAGACACAGGTTGGCGTGTAAACTCCACTTACATTATATAATATATTTAGTTGTTGATTCATAATCAAATCAGAGGTGATCTGTCAAGAACAAACATGGTACTATGTCATTGATGCAATATATATTTCTCTCATGTTACAAGCTTAGCAGACAGAGAAAAATAATATTAAAAAGAGACAGCAGGCTGTCAGCGCAGGGCCTCTGAGAATGTGTTCACTGCCGCTGGAAAAATGTTTGCTATTGGCCCTCACAGGCCCAGACAGCAAGCTACTGGAACAGGTTCAGACCATTGAACCAATGTTAAAAATGTTGATTTGTCAAGGTTAATGGCCTCCATTGTTCCTTTTAGTATTATTATTATCGTCACACTCATCGCACTCCACATCTCGCATAAAGACTTCTTCCATTACAGCAGCAGCCATTTTGAAAAGGACAGAATAGCATTTATTCGCTACTACTCCGACAAATTTGGATAAATTGGCTCAGACGATCTGAGGACTGAGCCAGACAGAAGAACCGATCCGTAATGTAGATTTTCGCCTTAGCTCAAAATTTACGACTTTTCAAAGTTGGCCAAAAATGTTTTCGAGGCTGTAACTCGGCCAATGTTCGATTCATCGATACGACACTTGGTACGCGTCAACGATACCTCGGACTGCGGGGTCCTTGCCAAAACAGGGAACAGTGGCATGGGCATGGGATTTGGATATAACCTTTGAAATGTTTGTCAGAAAATCGTGATCTTGGTGTCTACGGATTCCTCGGGTCGTGCCGGATTGGGTGAGAACATGTCCCGATTGAATTATCGGTTCATCCAACATTTTTAAAATTAGTCATGAATCGCCATATCTTTTGAACCGTGTGACGTTTTGCCTCCTAATTCGTTAAGGATTAATGAATTAGTCTGCTGAACGTGCCTGTGACCATAAGGCCAGTGCCACCTAGCTATCGTAAGATATATTGCGTTTTATAAAATTCAATATAACTCTCAAACGCTTTGTCGGTAAGTGATTTCCTGAC
The DNA here is from genome assembly GCA_037178815.1 of Barbatula barbatula. NCBI lineage: Eukaryota > Metazoa > Chordata > Actinopteri > Cypriniformes > Nemacheilidae > Barbatula > Barbatula barbatula. The sequence goes on along the minus strand of CM074079.1, from coordinate 17,388,714 downwards.
ATTTGTTATGTTCCCTGGTTTATGCTGATTCCGTCGACGACTCATTTATATTTTTCTAATGTTCGGTACAGACATTATTGTAGTGCATGTGAAAAAGGTTTTGCTACTCCTATAAATTTCATTAAATTATGAAAATTGTCTCAGGTCATTTTTGGGCTGAGTCGCATGGAAATGACTGAACCAATTTGTCATTATTGGGGGAATTTTTTTAGATCCACCCCTTCAAAGTTGACTGTGCCTGTGACGTCTTCTCTTTCTCGCATTGAGCTATTCTGACTGGATTTTAATATATTGACAAGCAAGTCAACTGAGTGGCACACCTGGTAAATTGCAATACATTTCAATTGGAAGTTTGTGCACAAATGGTGCATGTCTATAAACAAACGGAATGTAATGTCATTAAAGTAATGAAATAAAATAAAGTGTGATGTATGTAGTGCAACTTAAAGTGGTTTACAATACATGTAAATAGAAGTGGTTTTTTTTAGTCCATAAAGGTTAATGTCAATTACAGCGAAATCTGGGTAGTGTACTGTTTATTAGAAGGCTTAATTCAAGGCACAATCCAAAAACAGTCTGAGGTCATACACTGTCAGCCAGAAAATTTCAAAAACAAGGCACAGAGGAGAGGGTAACTAAACAAAAGCAACTGCAATATAAACACACAATACCAAGCAATGACTTATGAGAAATCTAGGCAGAGTGCCCTCTTGTGGAGCATTAGGGAACTCCGGCTAGTGACTGACATCACCCCATAAAGACACATTTATTAAATGGGTCGGAATACTCACTGTTAGACCGAAGACCATAAAATCCGGTGAGGCTTCAGAGTTAGATGACACCACATTATCAGGGACATAATAGCAGCAGTGTGGTAGAAGACCAATAACACGGTGGTTTTATGGTGGCCTTGCTACACATGTTACATGTAATTATACATAATTATATATAACCAACCCCAAATTAAACCCTAACCCTTTGTAAGGACCACTCCAAAGCAATGTTTCATGCACATGCCCAGTAGCAACTAAATCATCTGTGAGCTGGGAGGGAGACCTTCCAGGACACACCAATTGAGAGTGACCTCGACCTGGCCAGGACATCCTCTACTGCCCCCGAGGACCACCAAAGACACACTACCCGCATGCTGCGCACTTCCGAGCGTGAAAACCGCTGGCCTCTTCCTTCTGTAAAGCACCACGACAACACCGGGCAAAGGGCAGAATGGATCAATAACTTGGGATTCAGCGAGTAAGGTTTGGCTTCACAGTTCTTATGGATCAATGTCCATATGGTGCTTTAATTGCCACCTTCACCATCGTAGTCCTAAAAATGACATCATAGTCAAAATAATTCCGGTCCGACACAAACAGGGAATTAAATAGAAGCTGAAGGCCAGCTATTTTAATTAAAACCTCTTCTGAAACTGCCAATTTGACACCTGAAAGGTGAACTAAATTTAGCATGTCTGAAAATAATTTAATAAATGTTGACATTTTGTTCTGCGTGATTTCTAGTGGTAAACGATGGGCAGGTGCAGGTAATGAGACACAGGCGGGAAGCTAAACGAAGAAACAAGAGGGCTGGGTCAAAACACAAGACAGGAGAGCACATGGTCTATATCGATATACAAACAATGACCATGCGCTGTCACACTGAACACGTGGGGTTGTCATGACCCTCCCACAAAACCAGAAGCTCATGACAAAGATAGGCTAATAGCTTTACTAATTATATTATGCATTATTATTTAGTTTTATATATTATTTTATTCAAAAACATTTTATATAATAAAATATAATTTTAGGTTACATTTTTATTGTTGTTATTGCTGCATTCAATTTCAGTATGTTTTGAAATAAAGCTTAACTGGGGGTTTATTTATTGCAGATTTTTTATTTTATTTCGATTCCTTCAGTTTTTCAGAATGCAGTGCTGTCTCTGACACGATAACAAAAGAAGATTTATTTTTATAAAGAACGAAATGAATATGCCACATTAGACTGGGAAAACTAAATGGCTTGGTTTGAATAAATACAATATTTTTCATTGTAACCTTAAGAAATACACAAATTCGATATTATTTGTTTATTTATTTAATAATATTTTATATATTTTATTTGAAAGTAAAGTTTTGCAAATCACACAAATCGTTTAACTCCTCAAGCACTCCAACTTGCTTCGGGAAGGTTTTTGTACTTCTGGATCCATGTGTTGTCACAATGATCCTATTCCTTTTATAGGCGAAGGCAAAAGAGCCTGCCCCTGAACGCTTACCGTTTACCATCATGGTTATCTGCACTGTGTAAAAATGGGCTGTGCTGTGCTGGGGAACGTTACTATGTGAATTTTAGGTGTTTTTTTGTTCAAGGCATTTCAATGATGGATGTTATATAAACAGTGGATATAACGCTAGATTGGACATATTGTCCAGTGCTATAAGTTGCCGGACATGAACTGCATGGGGTAAGTCAAACTAAGTCATACGTGTACAAAACACGATGGGATGATGTGATGCTTGCTCGTGCTGTAGTTACGTCCCACTCTAGCAGCTTGTGTTTTTCCTGAAAAAAATCCTACAGCTGTATCTCTCTTTTATAAATGTTATCAAATTAAACACTCTTCGAAGATAACAACGTATAAAACACTACTCTAGAGGCACTCAAGATTAATATGAGATTGGCAGAAACTGCCTGTGATACGCAGTCTTTAATAATACATTTCACAGTTTGGGCTGTTGCATCTGGAAAAGTTTTATTCTCATCTGCATATACATAAAGTACATAATACTTGCTTTTTACAGTTGCCCTGCTGGCTGTAGTTTTAAATAGCTTCCCCTTGGCTGTCTTTTTGACCACTAAACAGTTGTGGTTGAAGAACCTGCACGCTGCTTTTAACAAGTCTTCTAGAAACATAACAAATCAATAGTTAAGAAGTTCAAGAAATACCAATTCTATGTTGCTGTTAAGTACATATTAATGACCAAAAATTAAAGGTTAGGGTAAATATTAAGAGACAATAAAAAAAGAATAAAGAAATGAATAAGTACAGACATACAGTACATGCAGAAATGAAGCGATAAATATAATTGTAACAAAGATCCATAAAAGGAAGGAGGCGGGAACCGGCAAACATAAAACAACTTTTAATAAATAAATGTTTACGTAAATTGACAGCCAGCAGCCCCCTCACAGGCGACTGCCGGCAACACACACAAACCATAACTAAAAACCAGGCCTGGTCCTCTCTCACTGAACCACCGGTCACTCGTCCTCTTATGCTCCCGATCTCCACCATGATACGAGACCTTCGGCCTCAAATCCCTACCTCACTACAGTAATAAACATTTGATTTTGACGTGCAGTATTGCCATCTCAAATCTGCTTCAAACAAGGTTCGAACCGGTGATCAGTCTGACTTTGCATGAGAGTCAGATTGCCTACAGATGTCCAGGTATGTGATCCGCAGGTATGTGATCCGCAGGTATGTGATCCGCAGGTACGGTGATCCGCAGGTACCGGTATGTGATCCGCAGGTACGGTGATCCGCAGGTATGTGATCCGCAGGTATGTGATCCGCAGGTATGTGATCCGCAGGTATGTGATCCGCAGGTATGTGATCCGCAGGTATGTGATCCGCAGGTATGTGATCCGCAGGTATGTGATCCGCAGGTATGTGATCCGCAGGTATGTGATCCGCAGGTATGTGATACGCAGGTATGTGATACGCAGGTATGTGATCCGCAGGTATGTGATCCGCAGGTATGTGATCCGCAGGTATGTGATCCGCAGGTATGTGATCCGCAGGTATGTGATCCGCAGGTATGTGATCCGCAGGTATGTGATCCGCAGGTATGTGATCCGCAGGTATGTGATCCGCAGGTATGTGATCCGCAGGTATGTGATCCGCAGGTATGTGATCCGCAGGTAAATGGGTAAAGGATAACTACTCTGTCGGCAATAGACGAACGCAAACAACGAGTAGACCTGACAACAAACACAACAAAACACAAAGCATATATAGTGTCCATGGGGATGAGGTTCAGGTGCGAGTGTGATCATGGGTCTCAGGTGCGGGTGTAATCAAAGATGGTGTCCGGTGTAAGGGGGTGACAGGAAATCAAGTCCATGGGTTGAAAGCACAGGGCAAACTGGTAGGGAAACACAATGGGGCAAACAGGACTGTGACAAATGTGTATATGAGTTTGCGGTGTGCTTTAATCGGCCAATAAAATAAGACTCCATTATGTCAATGCATGATATGTATTCGCATGGAGCTATTCGAAAGTGAATATTGCATCTATACAACAGTTTGATGGCACAGGTGTGTAGATAAATCAAAAACCCTCTGGATTTTAAAAATTAAATGGGGAACTACTTTCTTCCACCACGAATTACATCCTAGCATACAGACGAACAATCCTCCGTTAATAATTCCATCACGTCTTTTTAATAAGCGTAGTGCTGCTTCAGTGAGACAGGACGTGCACCTGAATGAAAGAAAAGTGTATGTAAAAGCACATTTATTGAGAATGCGTAATTTCCATTGCACTGCTGTCCATTGTTTTTTTTTTTAAATGTAAATATAGCTTGTTTACAGTAGCAAGTTCTCACGGTCTGTTTATATTGCGGGTCGCAACCAACTTGTCCAGGTGCATTCTGCCAACTACTGTGACAGCTGGGAATTGCTAGTTCTGGCTTAAGATAATCACTGTCCTTAAACCGCACATAAGAAGAACCGTAACTTCCTTTTCTTTACAGAGCTCAAGCTGACAGGAAGATTATACATACCACTGAGATCATGCTGTGAGAAAATAAACATCACGCCTTTTCTTTTATTGGTAAAACAAAGTCCATGTCCTCACAAGTTCACTGAAAGGAGTGGTAATTAAATACTGGAAAAAAAACATATCAGAATCAGAAAGAGCTTTATTGCCAAGTATGCTTGCACATACAAGGAATTTGTTTTTGTGACATAACCTTCCAGTACACAGAGACAACAACACACAGACAAAAAATAGGCAAATAAATAAGTGTATAAACAATTGTGCTAGAAATGATAATGGGATAGGATTAAGTAGATGGAGGTATGTACTAGGATGGAGGGGTAACAAATAAATATAAGGAGATTGCACATTTTTATTGCATAAGTGGGGAACATTTAACTGTTCATGAGGTAGATTGCCTGGGGGAAGAAACTGTTCTTGTGCCTGACTGTCCTGGTATTTGCGGCTCTGAAGCGCCGGCCAGATAGCAAAAGTTCAAAGATGGGGTAACTTGGATGTGAGGGATCCAGAGTGATTTTCCTAGCCCCTTTCCTCACTCTGGATGTATACAGTTCTTGAAGGGTGGGCAGGGGAGTACCAATAATCCTTTCAGCAGTTCGAACCGTTCTCTGTAGTCTTCTGATGTCTGATTTTGTAGCTGAACCAAACCAGACAGTTATTGAAGTGCACAGTACAGACTAAATGACGGCTGAGTAGAACTGTTTTAGCAGCTCCTGTGGCAGCTTAAACTTCCTCAGCTGGCGAAGGTAGTACAACCTTTGTTGGGCCTTTTTCACAATTGAATCAATGTGATTGTCCCACTTCAGGTCCTGAGAGATGGTGGTTCCCAGGAATCTGAATGAGTCCACTGGAGCCACAGTGCTGTTCATGATGGTGAGTGGGAGGAGTGCAGGGGGGTTTCTTCTGAAGTCCAGGATGTCCAGGAACATCTCCACTGTTTTGAGCGTGTTCAGGTCCAGGTTGTTAAGACTGCACCAGACAGCCAGCTGCTCAACCTCTTGTCTGTAAGCAGACTCGTCACCGTCCTGGATGAGGCCGATGACTGTAGTGTCATCTGCAAACTTCAGGAGCTTGACAGAAGAGTCTTTTGAGGTGCAGTGGTTGGTGAACAGTGAGAAGAGCAGTGGGGAGAGAACACATCCCTGAGGGGCACCCGTGTTGGTGGAGCAGCTGTTTGACATGAATTTCCCCAGTCTCACTAACTGTTGCCGATCTATCAGAAAGCTGGTGATCCACTGACAGATAGAGCTAGGAACAGAGAGCTGAGTCAGTTTGGTCTGGAGGGCTGTTGGGATGATGGTGTTGAAAGCCGAACTAAAGTCCACAAACAGGATCCTCACATAAGTCCCTGTTTTATCCAGATGTTGCAGGCTGAAGTGCAATCCCATGTTGATTGCATCATCCACGGACCTGTTTGCTCGGTGAGCAAACTGCAGGGGGTCCAGTAAGGGTCCAGTGATGTCCTTCAGATTAGCCAGAACCAGTTTTTCAAACGACTTCATGACGACAGACGTAAGAGCCACAGGTCTGTAGTCGTTAAGTCCTGTTATCTTGGGGTTTTTTGGAATGGGGATGATGGTGGAGTGTTTGAAGCAGGAAGGCACTTTACACAACTCCAGAGATCTGTTGAAGATCTGTGAAAAGATGGGGACATTATATATATGCAATATTATTTATGTGTTCTGCTATTTCATGTCTTTTCTTAATAACACATGTTCATTAAAGACATGTGTTTTTACTTAATTATAATGTTTCTGATGTCCGTTCTAAAGTGACTACTCCACATGTCATGGTTCCCTCTGTCTCTCCCCGTGTTTCCCCCTTGGACTTCATTGCCCACGCTTTATTAATATTAATGTTAATTTCAGCATTTACAAATCCATTCTTAAAATCAAACGTTGTCACCGTTAACATTAGTTAATGCATCAGTTAAGCTAAGGTCACCTTAAGCATTTACTAGTGTTAACTAATAGCAACTTATTGTTAAGTGTTACCAACAATATAAATCCAAGGCAAGTCCCCATGATAGAAAAAGAGTGAGTGAGCAAGAGAGATGAAGAGAGATTGTCCTTGCCTATAGCAAAATGGCTAAAGTTTAACATGTATAAACTTTTTGAAATGTTCATGCTTAACTAATAGGTAGGTTTTGACAATTATTTAATGAAAGCATCACATAATTAAACAGTGAATACTGTCAGTCACTGAAACCTTAAATGGTTAGAAAGGAAGATGCAAGTCCCCCACAGGAAGATGACAGGAAACTGATGTTAAGAGATAAACATTAAGACAAACACCAACGCCACACAGTCACTGTTGTGTCAACTGTAAATTGTTTAGTTTATCCAAGAACTCCAGTTCACCAGCACAATACTGTAAATCTCTATCAATCAGGAATAGGAGTTTGCCACTTACTGAGAGATTGTAAAACATTGTTGTGAGTTACCACCTCTACTCATATAGGGCATCACATACAAGCTGTCTGACTTGAGCATAACCACAGACTTCAAGGCCCTGAAACAAAGGAGAAGTAACCTAGTTTCTATGTATGCCTGAAGTTAGTCGAAAGCAGCCAACAGCCTCTGCTGTATCTCATATTTTCAGTGGCAACATCATAAATCTGTCCCGTAGTCACTAAACTAAATCAATAAGCTCTTGTTTCACTCTATCTTTGTCACTGGCACATGCACGAAAATGGTTAAGTGCTCCGACATATAGCGCTGTTGCGCTCCGGGCGACCCGAGGTCGAGTCCCGGCGCGAGGTCTTTTCCCGACCCCACCCCCTCTCTCCCGCCCACTTCAAAATAATTTAAGAAGACAACAAGTACATACTTGATAAATGTAAGTGATCTGCCTGTTTGTGTGTGTGTCTGTGTGCATGTGTGTCTCTTCTCTTGCCACATCTCCGCTCGATTCCATTCTGACACGTTTTGTTTCGCAGGTCAATATGCACAAGACCAATCAGGCCTTCGGGCCTGCTCAAATCGCACTCTCCACAGAGGAGTACAAGTGGTTTGAGCGCTTCCTGGGCATGAAGGAAGAATTGGTGGGCGGGACTGCAGCAAACTATGTTTTCTGCACATTGACCAAATCCGTACAAGAATTTAATAATTATTTCCAGGCAGCTTCCAAGAAGCCCCATGTTCACTGACCTCTGGCCGTCCATCGCCACCCACGTAAACTAGGGTGGCCATACGTCCGGCTTTTGGCCGGACAGTCCAGATTTTAAGCCCCCTGTCCGTCGCAGCCTCAAGCCGGACACTCATTTGTCCTCCTTTTCGGAGTTGCGCTGAATCGGCCTTAAAAAACATGCGCTCTAAAAACTTCATTGGGACGCAGCAGCAGCGTCTGACGCCGTAAGATCTCCGGTCAAACAAATGATTGGCTGAAAGAGGTGTCAAATAAATATCTGATATATAATTGGTTAAAAAACGTAAACAAGCCTCCACGACGTGGAGGTGGAGTCCACGTACTGGCTACGTCACATCATAACGTTAACATGCCGAAACGTCCGACATCATTTAATCCGGAATGGACAAAAGAGCACGAATTCATATCAAAAAGCAGTGGAGATGCTTTCCATGGATTTTGCACACTATGTCGCTGTGAAGTGGACGTTAGTTGTAAAGGGAAAGCCGGCATTGACCGACATGCCAGCATGAAAAACATAAAGTTAACCGACGAGCTGCTGGTACGTCTTCCGTTAGGTCTTAATTTCGAGAGGCAACATCACCTCAGGATGACAAAATCTCAGCTGCAGAGCTTTGTCAAGTCTGTCATGCAGTCAAGCATCACCAGTCATACAGGAGTGTCTTGAATAAATACAAATACTGTGTATTAAAAAGGCTACTGTTAGGCTTTTATTTAAGTTTCTTAGTTTGTTTTGCTATACGCACAAATGACGTAATCGTCACAGCATCCGTCCAGCGGGCCAATCAGTGCTGCGGAAAGGACGTGCAGGTCAGTGCTCCCGCCCACTGAACGGAGTCTGACTTATCGGAAAAGTGGACGGATGGGAGCTGGACTGTATAGTTTATATTTGTTAAAGTTGTGTGCGTAATTGTAAAGCAAGTAACGGCCTGTTTATACATTGTTATCTATTTAGTTTATGAACGTTTGAAAAGCTCATGTGTAAACGTTAATGTAGAGAGTGACGATACAACCGAGATCGTAAAGACATTTGTGTGTATATTTTCATACTAGTTTCCTCACTTATTTCTTTGTCGTATCTATAATGTGCCTTTTATTCAGTATTTGACATATTTAATGTATATATATATATATATATATATATATATATATATATATATATATCGCTCACTTTTATAGTTGAAGTACTCGTTGGGCGCATGCGCACTAATGTGATAGAGCGGTCCCATCTCTGTCCTCAGAGCGCAAAGGTGTCAAATATCAACCGCTCAGTACTAATCATTCTTAGCGGTGTACTTTCCGATTTAATGGCACATTTGGTCTACTTGTTGTACTTTGTTGATCATTGTAACTTAATATTCAGTGTGGAGATTACTGTTACTATGTTTCTTTTACTCGTTATTGTTATCTGTACTTATCTATGTTTCTCATACCTTTATTTATAGAAAACCACACACATGTGCAAATCAGCATTATTCCGTGTACTTAGTTGTGGTGACAATAAATGGTTTACTCCCGAATCTCTGATCCTCTCTGGTAAAAGTCTCCTCCACCCCGCTCTGCAAATTTACTTTGTTTCCCTTTGTTCCCCTTCAGAGGTTTGTTTAATTCGACCGTACGCACCCTGTGATGTGAACATCACTGTATATTCTGCCATGACTCCATTTCGAAAGGAGCGTATGTAATATTGAAAGGCCTTAAAGTGCACAAAACATACGCAGATCTCATTACAATTATCCTTGACATTACAGTAGTAAATTTAGTCTGTGTGTGAAGACGCTGAAGGCAATCGTGTGATGCAAATCCATGCTCTTAAATTTTAGCCAATTTTCTTGTGTGCAGAGAGTAGACAGTTTAGCAAATGAAAGCATCTTGTAAAATATGCATTAAACAGGACGTGATGAGATCAGCGGATAGCCACCGGAACCACGGCTTACATAAACATTAAAGAAACATAGTTTTTTTTCTTTCTTTCTTTCTTATAGAGTGTTCACACCAGGCATTTTTGAGCATTTTGAGTTTACTCGCATCATTCGCGAGTGAAAATTCACTTCATTACAGACGCAAATTCGCGTCATGGGAGGGGCTTCTGCCGCTCACTCATGGCCCTACTAGAGCAAGTGTAGCCAGTTTGCTGAGACATATTTTATATGTCTACGTGTGTCCCTAGTGTCGTAAGGTTCTGTTTCAGTTTGGATTTCTTAGCAAAAGCTGTTTTTGGATTATGCCTTACCGTGCTCTTTGGATTCTCCCCGCCACACGTGACACAGAGAGGTTCAAATAAGGATAATTTCAAGCTCACACTTACGCAAACTCATTCTGTTTGTTTTTGACCATCAGTAACTTGCTTTTTACAATGATTATGACAATACTCTGCTTAAAGGCGGCCTGTCCGAGACAGAATCATCAACAATATGAATAAACAAAATGAAAATAGTGATACTGACATTTAGTACACAGTAAAAATATTATTTTAACAAACAGGCTATTAGAAGTATACCAACATGATGTGTTGTCACATTATTGTGGAGATTTTTTCTAATTTAAAATTAATTTACCCTTAAAAAATCTTAATATGTTTCAATATTACAGTTGTATTTCTATATAACGGAGAGTAAATGGAAACTTTAGCTTGAGTCTCTTGCATCTCTAATATTTCTCCTTATAAAACAACTGATTTAGATTAAATATTTAATCATTTAAAACCATTAAACTTTATGAAATGAAAGAGCGTCTGGACAGTCAGGGTATGGCAATGAAATAAATGTAAACAGATTAAGCACCTTTGGTAACAGGTTGCCACTTTTTTTTATATTACGACCGAGCAATCATGGTTTACCCCTTAATGGCTTAGATGACCTAATGGACTACTTTAACTGAAACCACAGTATCATTAGTCCTAAGTTTGCATGTGTTTAAATTCTAACTTTTATATTTAATAAAGTACGGTCACATTAACTTCTGCAGGTTCCGTCTAAACAAGAGAAAATATGTTGTTTTATATGCATGCTTAGTTGCACACAAGCATTCTCCACTTAGTTTGAGCATTGTGGTCAAGCCTGAGCTTGGTGTCATTTGACTAACAACAATAGCTTCACAGCTGAAGATGAGCAGGAAGATAAAACAGACCACAGAAGCTCAAGCTGTGAGAAAATGAACATCACACATATACTTTTTCATATCTTATGCTAGTAGATCATCGTCATCTTCACAAGTTTACTAAAATAAGTGACACATAATGTTGTGGAATAACAAGACTCACTATAAAGAAATATTTGCACTTTTGTACAACACTTCGGTAAAAGAATAAGGGATTTATGTTACTGTATATCATGCACATGCACAGAAGCACAAAAGTTGAATATATTAATTATAAGTTAAAAAATTGTTTTATAGCGCTTAAACATATTTTCTGTGCAGATAAGAAAATGACAATTTTTGGACACCAAAACTTTGTATACTATGATTATTTTATTTTCGTGGCAATAAGCGATAACATGGATTTGTAAGTAAGAGCAAATCTACTGGTCTTGTTACATTGTTAATCGATTTTGACATTTGTGTCAAAACAAAGCATCAATAACGTTGCAATCTTACGATTCGTAAAATACAAATGAGAACAAATGGAAAACAGACATTATAAAAAACATGAACAAAACATTCTGGTTAAAAAAACAATCATCAAAAACTAAACTTTCAACTTTTCTAAAGGAGATTTATTAACTGCACATGTACTGTATTGCACATTAAACTCTTAACATGGTTAGTGAGTAAAGTAATGAGGGTTTAAATGGTTGTAGAAAGGAAGGAAAACATGACAGTGGTTTCTTTGCAAAGCAGCCGCAGTTTAGAGACCCACAGGAATATGACAGTGGAAACCCAAGATGAGAAATAAACATGAAGATCATAAACAAGTGCTACAGACATTTTCATATCTACATTTGACTCATAGTGTGTACAATGTTTAGCGCAACACTTTACTGTGAACAAAATTGACATTTTGATCGTTCTCATTCAAGTATATTAGCATCATGATCTTTTTATGCAGTATATATTTATATTTGCACGACTGATTCAATGTTGACTGCATTACATTATACTGTATTCTAGATATTGTGCAGGGTACATGTTTAAAGCCAATGAAATCTGCACTGATAGGAATAAGTACTTTTTCTGTTGTCTCAACACATTTTACATTTGGTCATTTAGCACTTTGGATTTTCAATGAACATATTTCAATCTTTTGATCTCATTCATGTAAGACAAACACTATCTCTGCATGAGCTTAAGGAAGTTTCATTACAAACCCTCATGAAACGCAGGTGTTTGTGAGAATGGCTTGGCAGGTTGGTACTCAGGGTTTATTAATGTGGATGTAGTACCCAGTCTGTTTCTGCTCATTTCTTCATAAATTGAAGAGTCTGGAGGCTTTTGTGATGGAGTGTCAGACACACTTCTTTTCATCTGAAAATGACAAAAGTGTATGTGAGGGTTCTGACCTTTGCTTTAAACGGAAGAAAGGGTACTTGTGAAAGTCTTCATGGGTAAACGAAGATAAAACGTAGCATATGATGTGACAGGCTAGCGCTTCACATTATGCAGTAGCTACTGTTTTTTTATCTACGGTCAAAGTACTCTACTTTGAAAACAATAGTTTCTTAGTCATTTTTTGTTGTAAGATCACTTTTGTGTAGAGTGCATTGCTCTGCTGCCCCATTAAATAAAGACTTAAAATCTTAAACTTTAAATTTAAATTAAACCAAAAACATATTCAGTTATACAATGCTGAAACACAAATCATTTTGGAATAAGAAATTTCATAAAATTTCATAAATTTCATAAAATTATTTCATAAAATGCCACAAAATCTGTGGCCTGCTTGAAACCATCCTTGGGCCCCCCCAGTTTGAGAACCACTGTCTTAGAGTCTTCAAACCTGCAAAAACCAGTTTAACTCTAAAGCTTAACTTTAAAACTTTAAAGTTTTGGATTTTCACACAGAAATGTTTAACAATATCTGGAAGCCATAAGTGAGGAATCATGTCCTATTGACTAAAGACACAGAGTATACATGTGAAAAACAGTATAAAACCATCCCGTGTGTAAGTTTATTACAGTAAGATTTCAACACAACTGGACTTCAGATGCGTTTTGTTTTATGCTAGTTTTTGATATTTCATTGTGTGTGTTTGGGGTTGTACTGACCTTCACACAGAGGAAACCAAGGATGCAAAGTATTATTGCAAACAGAGCTATCATCACATAGAGAACCATCGCAGCTTGACAATTTTTCTCATCGTGAATAGTTTCATTTTTCTCTTTGTGAAAATAATAGTTTCATTTTTTTCTGCAACAGAGTGAAAAGAAGATATCATCAATGTCAAATATATTCTGTATTAATAAAAATAAAGGTCCTACTCTTTGCCTCTGGATATAAGTGTTCATAGTTGTTTTATTCAGTTTAGGTCAAATCCTTGTCAGACACAAACAACATTCTATAATGAACTCATGATGCTTTATACTAATAATAATAAACATGTGTATAATGTATTAAACATGCACTTACCCGTCACCCATAGAAATGTGACGCTGCTTTTGGTCTTCTTTTCTTCTAAATTAAATTCACACCAGTAGAGTCCAATGTCTGCCACAGTTAGATTCTTGAGGGTGGCAGTGAGTTTGGGGAAATGGTTTTCATGTAAAGTCACTTTGTCATTTCTTTTATCAGTAAAAGTGCCATCCTTGTAATAGTAGAAGATTTTCTGTTGTTCTGATTCATTTAGTTTCTTCCGTTTCATGTACACGCCATCCTGGGGAGTCTTGTCAGTAGCACATTGGATGTTGATGTTCTTCCCATGATCTCCCTTTAACACCATAACTGCATGAAGAAGACAATAATAAGATTTGATCTTCACAGATCTTCAATACATTAAGGTGCAATAGTGACTTGTTCTGACCTATATGTGCTCCTAACAACATGAGACACGACCTTAGGTCTTAAATTGTCTAAAAAAGTAAACGGTAGGTTTTAACTTATTGTAAAAATGTTAAAGTAAGTTGTAACATTAACATCAATAAGTTATAAAGGCTGTTCATACCTGTGTCAAATGATGCTAGTGATGAGAGGCGACTGAAACAGATGCTCAACAACAGTACACAGCACCTCACAACGCTTGCCATCTTCTTAGCTGAGAACAACTACACTTCACACAAATTCAGCGAGAAGTCAAATCAGGCCGCTGTGTGAAAAGCTTCACATACAGAACGCATGGGCGGCACGAGGGTCGGGCTTCTGTGGTTAAACCTTGAATGTTCAAATTCACTTGTCTTATTATATACTCCAGTCCTCTTTTTGTCATTTATTGATACGGTTGATTGTTTGATATCCTAATGTGTGGTTCTTTCTGTAAATACAGTTCACATAATATGAAGTTTATACAATACATAATGCTTTTCCATTGCAAACCTGTTGATGTACCTTCTACACTTAAACAAACAAACAATAAACATTTCAAAATCAAGCAAACACTTTAAGATGAAAACATGTTTTAGAGAACGGAAACATTTCAATAACGTGACCGAGTGCAGTTACAGTAATTCCATGTTGGTACTTGCATGTAAAATGTACCTGGTTCTTAAAATAATAATGATTCAAATGTAAAATAACAGGCAACATTCAAGGGAACTTAATTCAGATTTTGTACCATTTCAGATGTAACTTTTCTCCGCCAAATGTGCCATTCGTGTGGCTCAATGGAACCAGTGAATATTTCCTGAGCTGTATGTCTCTCAGTATGGCATTGCACAATCAACTGTCACCTCGTCACTCCCTCTCTTCCCTAATGCCCAGCTTCGCCTCCCAAATCTACTTCCTCTGTTCCGCGCCTGCCAAACCGCCCAGCCAACAAAACTCACAGGCATACAGGAACTTCAATGTAGGAAGATGTACCAGGCAGCGTTGTCGCTTCCTGCACGTGTGCTCATTTTGCAGCAGTGCTCACATTCGATCTCTTGTCACCACACGGCTCGGCCTTTCCAGGCATCAACAGCCTCATTCAAATTGAGGAATTTTCCCTGCACTATCATAACATCGATCAAGCCATTACTTTAATAAAACATGCAGGTCGTGGAGCTTGGCTAGCCAAAGTCGATATTAGATCCGCGTTTAAAGTCATGCCCATCATCCCAGACTTCTGGCACCTTTTCGGCATTCTATGGCGCAATAAATTTTACTTTTCTGTCCGCCTTACTGTCGGCTGCAGAAGCAGACCAAAAATTTTGGACATGTTGTCAGAGGCAATTTGCTGGATACTCTCTAACAATTATGCAATTCCCTACCTCATCCACCTACTAGACGACTTTTTAATCATCTCGTCTGCCCGACTCATTTCCGGCTGCGCATCTAGCAAAAGTCCAGCAGGTTTTTGAAAATCTCAGCGTCCCCCTTGCCCCAGACAAAACTTCAGGACCGAGCACGTCCATCGAATTTCTCAGAATAAAATTACACTCACTTAAATTCCAGGCTTCTCTACCAAAAGAGAAAATCGATAGAACGATCGTCTTCGCTTCCTCCCTGTTAGCTACTCCCCGCTGCTCCAAACGCGAGCTCCTGTCTGTTCTTGGCCAACTGAATTTCGCGATGAGAATAATCCTGCAAGGCCACCAGTTCGTTTCACACATCGTTTCCACGCACGCTTTAGAGGACACATTATCCATATCCAGCACCTGCCTTGACGAGCTGAACTTATGGATAATATTCCTCAGACAATGGAATGGCTTGTCATTTTTCTACAGTGACATGTCCTCCTCCCCCGTCAATATTCACCTGTTCACTGACGCCACCCCTTCCGTAGGTTTCGGAGGCTTTTACCAAGGTCGTTGGTTTGCATCCACTTGGCCCCCCTAGCTCTTAGAGATTCCGCAGGCTTTAGCATCTTCAGCACTTTTTGAGCTGTATCCACTGGTCATCGCAGCATCCCTATGGGGAAAAAGTGGTCGGCTTCCAGTATAATCGTACGTTGTGATAACGAGGCAACCGTTCATTGCATTAACAAAGGCCGCTCCCACTCCCTCGCTTTAATGCCGTTCCTCAGACGCCTCATCTGGATCTCAGCCTGTGACCAGTTTATTCTAACTGCCAAACACATTCCCGGATCAAAAAATCTGATTGCTGATGCCCTTTCTCGTTTTGCTTTCCAGAAGTTCAGGCTGCTGGGGCCCGAAGCAGACCCCTTGCCAACACCGGTACCTCCCTATTCTGAGCTGATATTCCGGTAAACCACCCACTAAATACCCTCCTCGATGCATCTCGAAACTCCATCATCCAAGCCGTCTCCCTTAGGACCCTCCAATCTTATCTCACGGAATGGAAAAGCTTCAAGTTCACCACGCGCTCAACATTCCCTTTCCCACTTTTTCTGTTCTCTCCATCACCTCCTACATCTCCTTCCTAAACTTGTCGAGAAACTTCCAAGCTAGCTCAATTAAAGGTTACATGAGTGGAGTCCAGTTCTTTCACAAGCTCATATTCAACTCACCGCAGCCATAGCCAGCTCCCAAACATCTATGCTCATCAAGGGCATTCAAAGTACCCAGCCCGCTCGCCCAGACGCCAGGCAACCTATAACCCTGGATATACTGACCAGATGCATTTCCACCCTCCGTAAAGGATATCACTCCAAGCATGTAGATCACACACTCTACAGCATGTTTATCCTAGCCTTTTTCGGCTTTCTAAGATGTTCGGAAATTTCCACCACATCCATCTTCAACACCCTTATTCATCCAACGTTATCGGACCTATCAGTACTCGATTCAGAGATGATTTCATTCTCCATTAAATAAAGCGAGACGGACCAAACCAGGAGGGGACATTTCATCTACATATTCAATCTCCAGTCACCGATTCAGCCTTATCAGACCCTTCTAGCCTACCTTCACTTCAGGATCTCCAGACCAAAACCACATCAGACCCTCTCTTCATTGACAAATCTAACCACCCAGTCACAGGCTTCTGGTTCCAAAAACACTTCAAAGCCGTATTGCTCCTGTCCGGCATTCCCGCAGACCACTTTTCTGGCCACTCCTTCCGCATAGGCGAAGCAACTACAGCCACCCAAAAAGGCCTATCGCAGTCTCCAATCCAAGCACTCGAAGGCGTCGAAGCCAGCGAGCCAGTGCTTCCATCGAAGGCGTCGAAGCCAGCGTCGCAGCAGCGATCGCCTCCACAGAGGCCAGTGCTTCCATCGAAGGCGTCGAAGCCAGCGTCGCAGCAGCGATCGTCTCCGCAGAGGCCAGTGCTTCCAACTAAGGCGTCGAAGCCAGCGTCGCAGCAGCGATCGCCTCCGCAGAGGGCAGTGCTTCCATCTAAGACGCTAAAGCCAGCATCGCAGCAGTGATCGCCTCCGCAGAGGCCAGTGCTTCCATCTCGCTTTCTACCGTCTACGACTTTCTCCGGATCAAGCACCACAGCAGCGTTCTCCCCAGCAGGAGCCTCCATCAGGTGCTCTACTACAGCTGGCTCCCTCCTTCAGTCGCCTCCGCCCAGTATCAGTCTTAATCCCAGGGACACCCACGAAGACGTGTTAATTTTAGATAGTTCCGAATTCCCATATTTACAACCTATACGGGCACTAGGCCTACTTCCAGCCGCTCATGGGTTCTAACTTCTCATCACTCCAGCAGGCACCCGCACTCCATATCAGTCTCAACCATCCTTGGAGGAACTCCTGCCCCATTCTTGCCTCATCACAAACCACACCTCCTAAGGAGCCATCATCCTCTTGTCTTTACCCGAACGCAGCCCAACGCCTCCGCACCGTTCAGCATCGCGTTTGGGGGGTATGCGTACTCCGGCGGCTGTCCCACTTCTTGCTTTATGGGGGTGTGCTCTGGGCTCAAACTGGTTCCGAGCTCTGCGGACTCACCCTGACCAAGGTGTTGTGTTTTGGGTTCGGATAGATCTGGCGAGCTCGGAGCCCGCTTCCCGGACAGCACGCCAAATACGCATAACCTTCATAACCAAGCTCTTGCTTTATTATCCCTATCAACATCACTGTTATCTGCGCAGGTGAACTTGTGAACCTGGTAGTGATGTTACGTTCGTGAACGAATCATTCTTTTTGGACAAAGCTTTTAGTTCTCGTTCACGAGATGAGAGATCTTGTCGTACATGAACGAAAGGACCCGTTGCTTCTCCTTTGTGAACGACAACGAACTGAATGAGCTTCCACTTATCACTCATGAACAAAATGAAAAAGGCGATTTGTTCAACAATCACAGATACATACAGACACCATGCAACAATCCTTACCCACCAGTTAACCATGGTTTTAATGTAGTAAGGGACGGTTCACATTTTCTACACAGTTTTAGATACGAAATGTGAACCGCCCCTAAATATAGTTACCATCTTTTTGGTGTCCTTCTTATGTACACCGGTACACTTTTAAAACCAAACAATTCAGCTTAGTTACCTGGCTAAAGGTGAACCAGCTGATGTCTACTCGCCTGTGCTGCTGCTTGCGTATTTGCGTTGATTGTCATCAACACATGCAAATCGGCTTTGCGCCTTCTAAGGTAATCGTCCTCATGTTTGTCCAAGAGACACCCATGACGTTATACAACACGCGACATGCCACAAGGACTGCTCCGACCTTCTGAGGGCTGTACTGTAATGTTCCCCTTGACTTGTCCAAACACCTGAAGCACGTTTTCAGTATGCCAAACACATTCTTTAGGCATACGGTACATGGTGTAATCAGCCATGTTTTTAATAGATAGCCATTGTCCCCTAACAGCCATCCGCCCAGGGGTGGGTCACCCTGGAATACTGCAGGAATGACACAGTTGGCCAGAATAAAGGAGTCGTGGGTTGATCCAGGATCATTTATGAATATGTGTGTAATCTTAGCCGTTGCATCGCAAATCACCTAGATATGCAGGAAAAGGGTTTGCTAAGCAATATAAGTGAACTGTTTGTTTAATAGCTTTTGCTAATAGATGAGCATGATCATCAAGAGAAGTAGCGTTTTTCCCTGTACATTTTATAGCACTTTGTAATTGTACTAATATTCCTTTTTGCATGTCCGTGTGCAAATCAAGTTAGAAATCATGTTTACAATCATAATTTGCATAAATCGGGTGTAAATTATATTATAATACTGCTTAGCTTCTGTGCATACAAATGTGTAGTTTAATAATTGATACGTTGCATAGTTTATCAGCAATACAGTGTCAAAGAAGATTTGAGAAGATACAATTGATCAATTGGGGTGATGCCTTACTTTGCTTATAAACATCTGTAATGTTGTTTATTCTGGGCTGTTGCATAGAAATATTGACAGAATAACTTTCCCATGGCTTTCATTTTTCATGCTAACTGTTTGTGGTAAAGTTTATACTTGCACTAGCTCTGATACTTTTTGAGATGTTTTTCATTTACTCTTGTATGTTACTGTAGATACACCCATCTTCCCTAGATGTAAACAATGATCAGTACAGTTTTTTGATGGTGCTGGTGTTTTTTTCCAGCTATGAGACAGGGCCTGTAACATCTACTCCCATGAACAGAAAGATTTCTCAATTCATTGCTCCGGCATTGGTGCCTGTAGTGGAACAGACCGGCAAGTCATGCATCTAAATCATTTTGTATTAATAGGTTTGATTAGAAGCTTGACCTTGCTGAGTAGCTTTTGTATTTATACTGTCAATATTTCATTACAATGTGCATATGGCATACATCTGTCAAATGAATTAATGTAAATGTAAAATGTAAATATACTCAACATTTTCTGGATATCTTTACAGAGAATGTGATATTGATGCCAATGTGGAAGGCGAAGTAACTACAGAGATTGAAAAAAGGTAACATCATAACTTTTATCACATGCTTCTTGACAACTTTGTATTGTTTTGCACAGCTTACAAGACATGAGCATTGTTGAGAGGACGTTGACCAAAATGTTTTCAATGACCCAATGAACAGTGTGTAAGTTTGCATAGACATAAATATATATATATATATTTATATAGTTCTTATTGGAAATGTTTCCTTGTGCACATAATTGATTGGGCAGATGATTCTTCCCTGGAAGGAGGTGACCTAATGGATGGTTACAGCTCTGATGAAGAATACATTCCACCGATTTCTCTAAGGTTGTTTATTGGTCATTTGGTTGGTGGTGTGGTGTCATTTAAGTACAGCATTTTGTTCCTGTACAGAGAGGGAGGAGCCCTGAAGCATTCACAGTCTATCGATGGACTTCCTATTATGGGAATTGATGAGACCGTGCATGACCTGCCTACACATGAAGACTCCCCTGATGCGCCTTCTCCCCATGGTCAGGACCCTTTGTTCCCAGGACCACAGCCTGTCCTTTGTGAAGATGACATTATAGGTGCCAGAGCTTCCACAACTGCTTAAGGCAACTGGCTACATTTCTCATTCTGCCTGCAGAAAAATGCAAATTCCTTTTGAGGACGGGTTTGCCGTGTAACTCTGTTGCACCTTTTGAATAAACATAGCCTACAGGGCACAGCAACTGCTATTGAATGGGTAAGTTCAAACAGTCACAGCAAACCAGATCAGTCAATTTCTGTAAATATTACATATATTAAAACTTAGTGCTGTACATGACAAAAGGTAATGATACTGCTATTTTATATTTAGGTCTGTCCAAATGGCCACAGCTTGTGGAGGTGGAATTCCCAACCTGTAGTGAAGTTTGGAACGCAAGCTGAAGATTTTCTCTTGTCCACCAACATTTTGTTGTCTGGCAACTATTACATCTGACATCTGAGATGAA
Source organism: Barbatula barbatula (assembly GCA_037178815.1). Taxonomy (NCBI): domain Eukaryota; kingdom Metazoa; phylum Chordata; class Actinopteri; order Cypriniformes; family Nemacheilidae; genus Barbatula; species Barbatula barbatula. The sequence continues at coordinate 17,367,975 of CM074079.1, read as the reverse complement.
GCTCGTGGAGATCTGCACAGATGCTCATGCCCAGATTGGTGCTCTTCTGAGTAAGTAAAAATCTTACATCATATATGAATACATGTATATAAGTATAATGTAAATATAGTGTTAATGTAACATTATTTGACCTCTTCAAAGACCCAGATAAAGGAAAATATAAGGCCCTTGAAATTTATCAGTCTTGACACGTGGCATAGCGCGAAGAACCTTGCCAAGAAAATAGCAGAAGTAAGTGCAGTACATGGCTCATGTTATGTCTCATGTATTGACCATAAAGTAACTTTTCTGTGCATCTATTTTTAACAGTATGCAGTTTACAAGTTATTTTGAACCATAAGCATTTTTGTCTTATACCTACATAGCCTACGACTGAGTGCCTATATTTTACATTAATATATTTTTTTGTTTCTCTATTCAAGGCAGCAAAGAAAACTTCTGAACTGGTTGAAAGATATTGTGAACCATTTCTGGTGGTGTTGCAAGACAGCCGACACACGTGAGCAGTTTATGGTAAGCACTACATATTTTTATGTCAGTGAGTCATTTTATTTATTGTCATAGTAAGGGCATAATATTACTGCATTTTTCATGGTTTGCAGTCCTTATGGGTTGGCATCATTCACCATATCTGTGACGTCCATACCTGGACTATGGGAAGTTGTCGGCACGTGAACCTTGAACCTTAAGAAATAAAGGGAAAGAAGTGGATCCAGAGAGACTCACAATGCCACAAAGCATTAGTGGCAATAGTCCTCAATTAAAGATGGCTGAAAGATGTTCACAAATACCTACGATTCAGGTAAAGTGTGGCTATACAACACACTGGCATTCTTTAGTAATTAGTTATATGGATGCATATTTTATAAGGCCATAAATATACACACACATATATATATAAGAAATTCAACTGTTTTATCAGATCAACAGACCTAGAGGCATTCCAGAATCACTTCTTATTGGATTCTTATGGATACATTTCCGAGCTGCAAGGACAGATTTTAAAGAACAGATTGACATGTGAAGCGGGTATGCCTAGGAGGAGCCTTCGATCAGATGACCCCAGAATGCTTGGTTTGGTTCCCCCATATACCTGCACCATCCTTATCAGAATTGCTGCAGACACAAGTCAGGCGAGGTCTAGGTAATTTACATTAGTTTCTTGCATATGTTGTACCATATTTCATATCACTGAATGATATTAACATCACAATACATTTTGTGATACCATTGTCATCAACAGGGTCATTATTCCAAGCAGCACCTGATGTGGAACGGTCCACATAGGAGATCGCCTGGTCTCTAAAAAAGTTGTTACAAATGTACCTTTTATGTAAATATGAATAATTATAAACACAGGAGCTAATGTAAATAGTTATATACATGTGAAAAAAAAGGATTCATGAAGAAAATGTATGACAATAAATACATCAAAGACATCTATGTGTAACGGTTTATTGCAATCCGATTTTACAACATAACAATACTTCTGGACATGACGTAATCACAAAAATATCATAATTTTAAATATAGACAAAATAAATATATAAAAAACGTATAATATATAAATTATAAACTATGTACATTTATTTGATGCTTTGACAATGCTAAGGCAGGTTGTTGAGTACTCGTGTGGTACTGTCTGAACTTGCTAGAGGGCCTGGATGGATATTCATAACCCAGGAATAAATCCTGTGTAGTGTCCTTGAGTATCAGGGAACTTGTCCTTGATCCTCCAAACACAACAACTGGGGATGACAAGTCGGTTTCCCTGGCCTAAAGATCCATGTTGCCAATAAATAAAGTGTCTATAGGCACCATAGCGGTACTCCCTGTTGTCATCCCCAGGCTCCTTGATGTGGCCTAATACCGTAATGTCCTCCCGGTACTGCCTGTGAATACGAATGAAGCCTTCTTCAAAGCAGTACAGGGAGAAGTGTGGTAGTACATTTACATTTATTCATTTGGCAGACGCTTTTATCCAAAGCGACTTACAAGTAGTTTTTTACAGTTGCACATTACTGCAGAGCAATCAGGGGTGAGGTGTCCTGTAGGTTGCAATTTCCTACATCGCCAATAGTGGTCCCTGAAACTTACAGACAGAACCTTTAAACCAGAGTTTTACAGCCTTGTGTAGCACAGTTTGGAAAACCGCTTCGGGTTCGTTCCAAACAAACATGTTCCCTACTCACTTAAGGCTAGAACGTTTGATGTAGAGACTTTGGAGAGAGATGGACAATTTCCCCTCATGATAGGCCTATAGCCGTTTGGATGACACTTGATGAACGGAGTGATACAGGAACTCAACATTTCTCCATTTCTCGGACGAGCCGTCGTAATGTGTCCCTTCCCACAGTGACTTTCAAGTGCGCAAAAACACTGTTTGATACGCGTCCTGCCTGCCGCACACTCTCCCCCCGCCATCAGAAATTATTATTTATAATGTGAACCTGTATCCTGTCTTACATCTGTAGGTCATACACGAAGATATCTAGTAAAATAATTCAATTGCAAGTGAATTATAAGTGTTTAAAATATGTATTGAAGAAAGCCTCCTCATATCTTTTATTCACTGTTTTACTAATACGTAACTTCTATGTGACACCATACAAACAAGATAAGAACAGACACCTCATTTCTCCTCATTTCAGTTCTGTTTATTATCACAACAGTGAGAGGGGGAAATATAGAAATAAGCAGGATGTAAAATATGAAAATAAGTCTTTCCAGAGAAATAAACAAATGATGTGAGGTGCTGAAGATCAGATGTGATATAAAGACATAGAAACACACAGAGAGACAAACAGCAGCAGATTCACCAGAGAAACACACAAGAGATGAAAAGTAAGATTCTCATTCATATTAATATCATTCTTTTCATACGACTCTGTTTTATAAACATTGTGAAAGTTTTAACATGTAGAGACACAATATAACAACCTTTCATATCACATTTATTTGATGCATATTTATTTATAGTATTTCGACATTTTGTAAATTAATTTATTATTTATTTATCGTGGTTACCAAAATCTGATTTTTTTACATTTAATGTTTTCAATGTGTTTCTTCCTCAGAAATGGCTCAGATTGTATATTTCAGTCTTCTTGTCATCGGTGAGTTTGTGTTTCTGGTTTATGTTTGTGAATAGATTCTGTGTGTTTTAATAAAGACTCAAACTCTCTCTTTCAGCTCTCTGTTCAATATCTGAATGCATTCAGCGCCGCTATCACTATATAAACATGAATAAGAACTGGACTGAAGCTCAGAGATACTGCAGAGAGAACTACACAGATCTGGCCACAGTCAACAACATCAATGACATGAACGAGCTGAACAAGACTGTGAATAACAGTCAGGCATGTCTGGATTGGACTGAAGAGAACAGATGTTTATAAATGGAAGTGGTCTCTGGGTGATCCTGTGAAATATCTGAACTGGGAAACTGAACCATCGACTGACACAAATAATTGTGCTGTTATGAGAAATGGAACGTGGCGTCAGCAGGACTGTAATGTGAGGTCACAGTTCATCTGCTACAATGGTGAGTGACAACAAACCTTCACAAAACATGATCATAAGAAACAATAATAAACATCACAGTTAAGACACAGAACACGCGATCATAAGAAACAATAATAATCATCACAGTTAAGACACAGAACACGCGATCATAAGAAACAATAATAATCATCACAGTTAAGACACAGAACACGCGATCATAAGAAACAATAATAATCATCACAGTTAAGACACAGAACACGAGATCATAAGAAACAATAATAAACATCAAGAGAAAGAAAGAAATAATCATCACAGTTAAGACACAGAACACGAGATCATAAGAAACAATAATAATCATCACAGTTAAGACACAGAACACGAGATCATAAGAAACAATAATAATCATCACAGTTAAGACACAGAACACGCGATCATAAGAAACAATAATAATCATCACAGTTAAGACACAGAACACGCGATCATAAGAAACAATAATAATCATCACAGTTAAGACACAGAACACGCGATCATAAGAAACAATAATAAACATCACAGTTAAGACACAGAACACGCGATCATAAGAAACAATAATAAACATCACAGTTAAGACACAGAACACGCGATCATAAGAAACAATAATAATCATCACAGTTAAGACACAGAACACGCGATCATAAGAAACAATAATAAACATCACAGTTAAGACACAGAACACGCGATCATAAGAAACAATAATAAACATCACAGTTAAGACACAGAACACGCGATCATAAGAAACAATAATAATCATCACAGTTAAGACACAGAACACGAGATCATAAGAAACAATAATAAACATCACAGTTAAGACACAGAACACGCGATCATAAGAAACAATAATAATCATCACAGTTAAGACACAGAACACGCGATCATAAGAAACAATAATAATCATCACAGTTAAGACACAGAACACGAGATCATAAGAAACAATAATAAACATCACAGTTAAGACACAGAACACGAGATCATAAGAAACAATAATAAACATCACAGTTAAGACACAGAACACGAGATCATAAGAAACAATAATAAACATCACAGTTAAGACACAGAACACGCGATCATAAGAAACAATAATAAACATCACAGTTAAGACACAGAACACGCGATCATAAGAAACAATAATAAACATCACAGTTAAGACACAGAACACGCGATCATAAGAAACAATAATAAACATCACAGTTAAGACACAGAACACGCGATCATAAGAAACAATAATAAACATCACAGTTAAGACACAGAACACGCGATCATAAGAAACAATAATAAACATCACAGTTAAGACACAGAACACGCGATCATAAGAAACAATAATAAACATCACAGTTAAGACACAGAACACGCGATCATAAGAAACAATAATAATCATCACAGTTAAGACACAGAACACGCGATCATAAGAAACAATAATAAACATCACAGTTAAGACACAGAACACGCGATCATAAGAAACAATAATAAACATCACAGTTAAGACACAGAACACGCGATCATAAGAAACAATAATAAACATCACAGTTAAGACACAGAACACGCGATCATAAGAAACAATAATAAACATCACAGTTAAGACACAGAACACGCGATCATAAGAAACAATAATAAACATCACAGTTAAGACACAGAACACGCGATCATAAGAAACAATAATAAACATCACAGTTAAGACACAGAACACGCGATCATAAGAAACAATAATAAACATCACAGTTAAGACACAGAACACGCGATCATAAGAAACAATAATAAACATCACAGTTAAGACACAGAACACGCGATCATAAGAAACAATAATAAACATCACAGTTAAGACACAGAACACGCGATCATAAGAAACAATAATAAACATCACAGTTAAGACACAGAACACGCGATCATAAGAAACAATAATAAACATCACAGTTAAGACACAGAACACGAGATCATAAGAAACAATAATAAACATCACAGTTAAGACACAGAACACGCGATCATAAGAAACAATAATAAACATCACAGTTAAGACACAGAACACGCGATCATAAGAAACAATAATAAACATCACAGTTAAGACACAGAACACGAGATCATAAGAAACAATAATAAACATCACAGTTAAGACACAGAACACGCGATCATAAGAAACAATAATAAACATCACAGTTAAGACACAGAACACGCGATCATAAGAAACAATAATAAACATCACAGTTAAGACACAGAACACGCGATCATAAGAAACAATAATAAACATCACAGTTAAGACACAGAACACGCGATCATAAGAAACAATAATAAACATCACAGTTAAGACACAGAACACGAGATCATAAGAAACAATAATAAACATCACAGTTAAGACACAGAACACGCGATCATAAGAAACAATAATAAACATCACAGTTAAGACACAGAACACGCGATCATAAGAAACAATAATAAACATCACAGTTAAGACACAGAACACGCGATCATAAGAAACAATAATAAACATCACAGTTAAGACACAGAACACGCGATCATAAGAAACAATAATAAACATCACAGTTAAGACACAGAACACGCGATCATAAGAAACAATAATAAACATCACAGTTAAGACACAGAACACGCGATCATAAGAAACAATAATAAACATCACAGTTAAGACACAGAACACGCGATCATAAGAAACAATAATAAACATCACAGTTAAGACACAGAACACGCGATCATAAGAAACAATAATAAACATCACAGTTAAGACACAGAACACGCGATCATAAGAAACAATAATAAACATCACAGTTAAGACACAGAACACGCGATCATAAGAAACAATAATAAACATCACAGTTAAGACACAGAACACGCGATCATAAGAAACAATAATAAACATCACAGTTAAGACACAGAACACGCGATCATAAGAAACAATAATAAACATCACAGTTAAGACACAGAACACGCGATCATAAGAAACAATAATAAACATCACAGTTAAGACACAGAACACGCGATCATAAGAAACAATAATAATCATCACAGTTAAGACACAGAACACGCGATCATAAGAAACAATAATAAACATCACAGTTAAGACACAGAACACGCGATCATAAGAAACAATAATAAACATCACAGTTAAGACACAGAACACGCGATCATAAGAAACAATAATAAACATCACAGTTAAGACACAGAACACGCGATCATAAGAAACAATAATAAACATCACAGTTAAGACACAGAACACGCGATCATAAGAAACAATAATAAACATCACAGTTAAGACACAGAACACGCGATCATAAGAAACAATAATAAACATCACAGTTAAGACACAGAACACGCGATCATAAGAAACAATAATAAACATCACAGTTAAGACACAGAACACGCGATCATAAGAAACAATAATAAACATCACAGTTAAGACACAGAACACGCGATCATAAGAAACAATAATAAACATCACAGTTAAGACACAGAACACGCGATCATAAGAAACAATAATAAACATCACAGTTAAGACACAGAACACGCGATCATAAGAAACAATAATAAACATCACAGTTAAGACACAGAACACGCGATCATAAGAAACAATAATAAACATCACAGTTAAGACACAGAACACGCGATCATAAGAAACAATAATAAACATCACAGTTAAGACACAGAACACGCGATCATAAGAAACAATAATAAACATCACAGTTAAGACACAGAACACGCGATCATAAGAAACAATAATAAACATCACAGTTAAGACACAGAACACGCGATCATAAGAAACAATAATAATCATCACAGTTAAGACACAGAACACGCGATCATAAGAAACAATAATAAACATCACAGTTAAGACACAGAACACGCGATCATAAGAAACAATAATAATCATCACAGTTAAGACACAGAACACGCGATCATAAGAAACAATAATAAACATCACAGTTAAGACACAGAACACGCGATCATAAGAAACAATAATAAACATCACAGTTAAGACACAGAACACGCGATCATAAGAAACAATAATAAACATCACAGTTAAGACACAGAACACGAGATCATAAGAAACAATAATAAACATCACAGTTAAGACACAGAACACGCGATCATAAGAAACAATAATAAACATCACAGTTAAGACACAGAACACGCGATCATAAGAAACAATAATAAACATCACAGTTAAGACACAGAACACGCGATCATAAGAAACAATAATAAACATCACAGTTAAGACACAGAACACGCGATCATAAGAAACAATAATAAACATCACAGTTAAGACACAGAACACGAGATCATAAGAAACAATAATAAACATCACAGTTAAGACACAGAACACGCGATCATAAGAAACAATAATAATCATCACAGTTAAGACACAGAACACGAGATCATAAGAAACAATAATAAACATCACAGTTAAGACACAGAACACGAGATCATAAGAAACAATAATAATCATCACAGTTAAGACACAGAACACGCGATCATAAGAAACAATAATAAACATCACAGTTAAGACACAGAACACGCGATCATAAGAAACAATAATAAACATCACAGTTAAGACACAGAACACGCGATCATAAGAAACAATAATAAACATCACAGTTAAGACACAGAACACGCGATCATAAGAAACAATAATAAACATCACAGTTAAGACACAGAACACGCGATCATAAGAAACAATAATAAACATCACAGTTAAGACACAGAACACGAGATCATAAGAAACAATAATAAACATCACAGTTAAGACACAGAACACGCGATCATAAGAAACAATAATAAACATCACAGTTAAGACACAGAACACGCGATCATAAGAAACAATAATAAACATCACAGTTAAGACACAGAACACGCGATCATAAGAAACAATAATAAACATCACAGTTAAGACACAGAACACGCGATCATAAGAAACAATAATAAACATCACAGTTAAGACACAGAACACGCGATCATAAGAAACAATAATAAACATCACAGTTAAGACACAGAACACGCGATCATAAGAAACAATAATAAACATCACAGTTAAGACACAGAACACGAGATCATAAGAAACAATAATAAACATCACAGTTAAGACACAGAACACGCGATCATAAGAAACAATAATAATCATCACAGTTAAGACACAGAACACGCGATCATAAGAAACAATAATAAACATCACAGTTAAGACACAGAACACGCGATCATAAGAAACAATAATAATCATCACAGTTAAGACACAGAACACGCGATCATAAGAAACAATAATAATCATCACAGTTAAGACACAGAACACGCGATCATAAGAAACAATAATAAACATCACAGTTAAGACACAGAACACGCGATCATAAGAAACAATAATAAACATCACAGTTAAGACACAGAACACGCGATCATAAGAAACAATAATAAACATCACAGTTAAGACACAGAACACGCGATCATAAGAAACAATAATAAACATCACAGTTAAGACACAGAACACGCGATCATAAGAAACAATAATAAACATCACAGTTAAGACACAGAACACCGATCATAAGAAACAATAATAAACATCACAGTTAAGACACAGAACACGCGATCATAAGAAACAATAATAAACATCACAGTTAAGACACAGAACACGCGATCATAAGAAACAATAATAAACATCACAGTTAAGACACAGAACACGCGATCATAAGAAACAATAATAAACATCACAGTTAAGACACAGAACACGCGATCATAAGAAACAATAATAATCATCACAGTTAAGACACAGAACACGAGATCATAAGAAACAATAATAAACATCACAGTTAAGACACAGAACACGCGATCATAAGAAACAATAATAATCATCACAGTTAAGACACAGAACACGCGATCATAAGAAACAATAATAAACATCACAGTTAAGACACAGAACACGCGATCATAAGAAACAATAATAAACATCACAGTTAAGACACAGAACACGCGATCATAAGAAACAATAATAATCATCACAGTTAAGACACAGAACACGCGATCATAAGAAACAATAATAAACATCACAGTTAAGACACAGAACACGCGATCATAAGAAACAATAATAAACATCACAGTTAAGACACAGAACACGCGATCATAAGAAACAATAATAAACATCACAGTTAAGACACAGAACACGCGATCATAAGAAACAATAATAAACATCACAGTTAAGACACAGAACACGCGATCATAAGAAACAATAATAAACATCACAGTTAAGACACAGAACACGCGATCATAAGAAACAATAATAAACATCACAGTTAAGACACAGAACACGCGATCATAAGAAACAATAATAAACATCACAGTTAAGACACAGAACACGCGATCATAAGAAACAATAATAAACATCACAGTTAAGACACAGAACACGCGATCATAAGAAACAATAATAAACATCACAGTTAAGACACAGAACACGAGATCATAAGAAACAATAATAAACATCACAGTTAAGACACAGAACACGAGATCATAAGAAACAATAATAAACATCACAGTTAAGACACAGAACACGCGATCATAAGAAACAATAATAAACATCACAGTTAAGACACAGAACACGCGATCATAAGAAACAATAATAATCATCACAGTTAAGACACAGAACACGCGATCATAAGAAACAATAATAATCATCACAGTTAAGACACAGAACACGAGATCATAAGAAACAATAATAATCATCACAGTTAAGACACAGAACACGAGATCATAAGAAACAATAATAAACATCACAGTTAAGACACAGAACACGGATCATAAGAAACAATAATAAACATCACAGTTAAGACACAGAACACGCGATCATAAGAAACAATAATAAATCATCACAGTTAAGACACAGAACACGCGATCATAAGAAACAATAATAATCATCACAGTTAAGACACAGAACACGCGATCATAAGAAACAATAATAATCATCACAGTTAAGACACAGAACACGCGATCATAAGAAACAATAATAATCATCACAGTTAAGACACAGAACACGCGATCATAAGAAACAATAATAAACATCACAGTTAAGACACAGAACACGAGATCATAAGAAACAATAATAAACATCACAGTTAAGACACAGAACACGCGATCATAAGAAACAATAATAAACATCACAGTTAAGACACAGAACACGCGATCATAAGAAACAATAATAAACATCACAGTTAAGACACAGAACACGCGATCATAAGAAACAATAATAAACATCACAGTTAAGACACAGAACACGCGATCATAAGAAACAATAATAATCATCACAGTTAAGACACAGAACACGCGATCATAAGAAACAATAATAATCATCACAGTTAAGACACAGAACACGCGATCATAAGAAACAATAATAATCATCACAGTTAAGACACAGAACACGCGATCATAAGAAACAATAATAATCATCACAGTTAAGACACAGAACACGCGATCATAAGAAACAATAATAATCATCACAGTTAAGACACAGAACACGCGATCATAAGAAACAATAATAATCATCACAGTTAAGACACAGAACACGCGATCATAAGAAACAATAATAAACATCACAGTTAAGACACAGAACACGCGATCATAAGAAACAATAATAATCATCACAGTTAAGACACAGAACACGCGATCATAAGAAACAATAATAAACATCACAGTTAAGACACAGAACACGCGATCATAAGAAACAATAATAAACATCACAGTTAAGACACAGAACACGCGATCATAAGAAACAATAATAATCATCACAGTTAAGACACAGAACACGCGATCATAAGAAACAATAATAAACATCACAGTTAAGACACAGAACACGCGATCATAAGAAACAATAATAAACATCACAGTTAAGACACAGAACACGCGATCATAAGAAACAATAATAAACATCACAGTTAAGACACAGAACACAAGATCATAAGAAACAATAATAAACATCACAGTTAAGACACAGAACACGCGATCATAAGAAACAATAATAAACATCACAGTTAAGACACAGAACACGCGATCATAAGAAACAATAATAAACATCACAGTTAAGACACAGAACACGCGATCATAAGAAACAATAATAATCATCACAGTTAAGACACAGAACACGCGATCATAAGAAACAATAATAAACATCACAGTTAAGACACAGAACACGCGATCATAAGAAACAATAATAAACATCACAGTTAAGACACAGAACACGCGATCATAAGAAACAATAATAAACATCACAGTTAAGACACAGAACACGCGATCATAAGAAACAATAATAAACATCACAGTTAAGACACAGAACACGCGATCATAAGAAACAATAATAATCATCACAGTTAAGACACAGAACACGCGATCATAAGAAACAATAATAAACATCACAGTTAAGACACAGAACACGCGATCATAAGAAACAATAATAAACATCACAGTTAAGACACAGAACACAAAGAAACAATAATAAACATCACAGTTAAGACACACAACACATGTTACATCACAGTTTATCAAACTTCACGTGATAAAACACTGAGATTATTCTCTGAAGTCTCATCCCAACATATATATTCAACAACACCTGATTTTCCATCAAAACTAAACTGTGAATGAATTGCATACAGTAATAACTATAAAGTATTTATGGAAATATTCAAAGAAAGTGATACATGGACAGATACGTAAGACACATGTTCATGTTTTCACAGATATCAAAATATTGGTACTTGTACTTATGTGCATCAGATATTTCATAAATTAAAAAAATATCACAATTATTTTCTCAAATACACAAATATATATAAATGTATATATATGAGTCATATGCATGATCATATATGGATGAAACATACTAAGCATGACCATTAGTGTGGTCAGTGTTTATTTAGTTGGGCTGTTCACCCTTGTAGTGTTTTATTATAAAAATTGCCATTTTGTAATGTTTTGAAATATATGTTGCATGATTTTACCATGTATTTTAGATATATTTTATATTTCAAAAACAAACATAAACAGTTGTTTACACATATTTCCATACAGAATCTTTCTTTTCTTCAACAGACAGCAGTAAAGCAAACATCATTGATTCTTCTAGTCAAACGTGGAGTGAAGCTCAGAGTTTCTGCAGACGGCATCATACTGATCTGACCAGTGTGAGGAACCAGACTGACCATCAACTGATTCACAACATCATTAATAATCCTCAGACATCTGTCTGGATTGGTCTGTTCAGAGACTCGTGGGAGTGGTCAGATAACACTGACTCCTCCTTCAGATACTGGCAGTCTGGTCAACCTGATAATCCTGTTGGTTCTGGTCCAGTATGTACAGAGGCCAGAATGAGTGATGAGGGTCAATGGAATGATGCAGGTTGCAGTTACTCTCAGACTTTTGTGTGTCATGAAGGTGAGTTAATAAAAGTCAATGTGTGTGTTTGATGACAGAAGTTTCTTCATGATGAAACTGATCTCAGTTCAGTCACAGTGTTTGTGTTTTGTTGTGTGTTCAGATGAGCTGATATTGATCCAGAAGAATCTGAGCTGGACTGAAGCTTTAAGTTACTGCAGAGAGAATCATGTTGATCTGGTTTCAGTGGATTCAGAGAAGATTCAGCACTGGATGAGAGCAGCGGTTCATCAGGCCTCGACTGCTCAGGTGTGGCTGGGGTTACACTATTACTGTCTCATGGATCTCTGGATCTGGGTACGAGGAGAGGTCGTCTGCTATCAGAATTGGGCTCCAGAGGGTCAGTATCATCTGAATGACTGCAGCGGTGAACACAGAGCTGGAGCGGATCATTTCTGGATCAGTCTTCCTCGATCTCAACTACTCAACTTCATCTGCACCAGAAGAGAGGAATAAAGAGATATTAACTTATCTTAAATACCCTTCCTGATACACAAGCCTCTTTTTTGTTCATTTTCTGGTTTTTGTTTAGTTGCTTAGCAACAGGGAGCGTCTCAGGGCACACTACAAATACATACTTGCATCAAACTTTCATGACTCCCAGCATGCATTGCAGCTGATCTGAATTAGTTTGCATATTGTCATCATTGTTGAGGTTTGTGTGAGGTGTGTGTCAGTGAGATATTTGTGCTTTCACAGCATCTTTGTATTTAAAGACCAATAGATTAACATTAGTTATCAAAGTAAGCTTAAGATGTTTCTTCATTTAATACCGTTTGACTCTAATGTTGAACAAACTCTTAAGTCAAGAGCTCAACTAAAGCAAACACTGATGTCAATGGGGTTCAATGTTTATTCAACATTTATTGTGATATTGATTCAGCTTCTTTAACAACGACAACTCAACTATTTCTAACATTTAATGATTTCTTGCTCTCATGAGACACTTGAGTTGCTTCATATGTGATTAGTAAATATTCAAATGAGTTAAATTACATTTATTTGGGATAATATATCGTTTAAGTGAATTATTAACAGATGTGTTTGTTTACTGCTTTAGCTCTTTCAAAGATGGAAATGAAATATAAAAATGAAATCTGGTGAAGGTTGACTTTCATTCTGTATGTGTTGGATTCATTTAATGGTGACGGATCAGTTCAATAAACTCTGATATACAGACACTATTTTCTCTCCTGACTTTTCACTTCAATCGTCACGGTTATTAAAAATGTTTAGATTTATTAAACGTATAAATGCAGCAAAACTAGACTTGAAATAATCGCAATAGTTCAGTTTTATACAAATGTATAAATGCATGAATGAGCAGGTGATGTGGTCAAGCGTGACCTTTTTTGCCGTAATTACATTGTACATGAAGTTGTGAACAGAGAAAGGAGAGCGTTTGTTTTTATAAAGTAAAGAAAACTACCGATCGTTACGCCAAATAAGACCCTTTTTCATCCCATCTGTCAGGTTTTTCTGTAAAACAACAGAATGTTTCTTTTTTTTAACAGTCGTTTGTGTTTTGGTCTCCAAAAAGAGTGAAGTCTGTGCTTAAGTCAAGGTCAAGCAGTGAGTTATTGATGTTATGCTGCTTTTTTCTTAGTTTAAAATCACTAAATTGGGTCAAGCAGCTGATGCGCAGCAATGCTTAGCTGTTAATGAATTGCAGACTTTAAGTAATTATCACTTTTTTACTCATCTGAGTGCATTTTTGAATGCATACCTTCCATCACTAATAGAAGAAAACCAGCATAACCCTAGGTTTTTATTTGATACAGTGGCTAAACTAAACAAAAATAAATCGTCAGCGACTTCTGATTCTGTATACCAGCATAGCAGTGAAAATATGAACTATTTCACAAATAAGATATTAAAGAAAAAAATTATAACAATGAAACCAGAAGTGAAACCCGCTGAACAAACAACTAACTACAGCGCCCCAAGGAGAAATTGCTATTATTTTCTACCATAGATGACGATGAACTATCTAAAATAATTAGATCATCTTAAATCAACTACATGCATACTAGACCCTATACCTACACATCTACTGAAAGAGATGCTCCCAGAAATTATAGACCCTCTACTTAGCATTATTAAGTCATCTCTGACACTAGGACATGTGCCTAAAGCATATAAGGTGAGTGTTATAATGCCACTTGTCTAAAAACCCCATCTGGACCCTGGAGAACTAGTTAACTATAGACCTATTTCAAATCTACCTTTCTTATCTAAAGTTCTGGAAAAAGTATCAACTCAATTATGTTCCTTCCTCCAAAGGAATGACATCAATGAAGATTTCCAGTCTGGATTTAGAGCACATCACAGTACAGATACTGCTCTGATCAGTTACAAATGATCTGCTTTTGGTGTACGACCAAGGTTGTATCTCCTTATTGTTGCTGCTAGATCTTAGTGCTGCATTTGACCACAGCACGCTCCTACAAAGACTTGAAAATAATGTCTGCATTTAGGGAATAGCTATGAAATGGCTTAGATCTTATTTATACGACCGATTTCAATAAGTAGCAATAAACAATGAGGTGTCACGCAAATGGCAAGTCCAGTGCGGTGTACCACAGGGCTCAGTCTTAGTGCCTATGCTCTTTGCATTATACATGCTACCTCTAGGAGATATAATAGTGACAGAGTTAGCTTTCACGGTTATGCTGATACACAACTTTATTTTCCTCAAAGCCTCAAGAAACAGAGCCGTTCCATCGAATAGTGGAATGCATAGTCGATTATGGTGAGCAGGGCGGTCCGAGAGGGGCTGGAGAATTTTACTTTTTCCATCTTAACAATATATCTAAGCTACGTCATATGCGGTCACCATCAGATGCAGAAAAGCGAATTCATTCCTTTATGACATCAAGACTAAATTACTGTAATGCACTAAACTCTATTTTAGTCAAAGCACGTGCTCTCGGGATCTTAAATCACTTGTAAATCAAACCTTGTCATCAATTATGTGTCGACTAACAGATGCAGCGCAAATAGTCATCAGCGTCGGAAACTCTTTACGTCGAAACAGTGGGTGGCTCTTAAAAGAGCCTTTGGGTGGATAAACGCGCAATACGCGGCTGTTTTACTTTGAACTGGTGTACTTGGTGACGGCTTTGGTGCCCTCGGACACGGCGTGTTTGGCGAGCTCACCGGGCAGCAGCAGACGCACGGCGGTCTGGATCTCTCTGGACGTGATGGTGGAGCGCTTGTTGTAGTGCGCGAGACGAGAAGACTCGCCGGCGATGCGCTCGAAGATGTCGTTGACGAAAGAGTTCATGATGCCCATCGCCTTGGAAGAGATGCCGGTGTCGGGGTGGACCTGTTTGAGGACTTTGTACACGTAGATGGCGTAACTCTCCTTCCTGGACTTTCTGCGCTTCTTTCCTCCCTTCACGGCGGTCTTGGTGACGGCCTTCTTGGATCCCTTCTTGGGCGCGGGCTTGGCGGGTTCAGGCATGATGAAGAATAGACGAAGAGTAACCGAGAGCCACCGCGCGGGGGTATTTATACACTCCAGCATGCAAATGTACAGCGTAACGTGCGCGCGCGCTCCCATTGCGTGTTTCCGTCGGCCAAACCCTATAAACTCTTTCTATTGGTCAACTGAAATATAGAAGGGCGGATGGAAAGGGCCAATAAAAGTGTTTCCCGCCCATAGCCTCGAGTTTAAACTTAACCCCCCCACGCGAATGTTTCCTTTGTTTTCACTTCCGGCTCATTTTAAAGCGCGTTATTATTGATCATATTTAACAATTCGACGCGCGTTTCATTAAAGTCCCTTAATTATAGTCTCTCTTAATGTTATGAGATAACCTCTGCTTTCGGTTCCAAAAACGGAGGTAACATTCGGGTTATGTAAGTAACCATAGCAACTGACTCTCTGATGATAACTTGCTCCGGAGCAGGTTATGTTACAGGGTTAGTTTGTTTCAGAGAGGTTTCCGAGCATGGCGTGCCCTTTCAATGAGGATCCTGTGGACGTAGAGGCACAGATTATACGGGGTTTTTCGCAGTGAGAGGGTGATAAGACCACGTATCGATGTCTTTTCTTATCCTAACGAATATTTGCAGGAGCGCTATCGTTTTTCTAGGGAGTCGTTAAAACCACACATCTCAAACGTGACAAACCGCGGGTCAGCGCTTGGCGCCGAACAAATTCTTTGTATTGCTCTGCGCTTTTTTGCTACAGGGAGTTTTCTCTACAATGTGGGCGATGCAGAGCATGTGGGAAAGGCAACAGTGTGTAGGGCAGTTCGTACAGTATGCATGGCACTGAAACGGTTTCTTAAACCTATCCATAAACCTGTGCGCTTTATTAAAGAAGAATTCCACAGGGTGGCAGGTTTGCTTTCAGAAATTCTGTCATCTACTTTAATTAAATGACATTTCTTAATAAGTTTATTTTGACTGCACACACATACACGTAAAGGCTACACAGACTTTTTAAACTTGTTCTTAATCTTAATATCAGGGTTCCCAAACGCAACTTGAGTTGTTGTGGGAGGTAGCAACGTCTGACAAAGTGCCCTCTGGAATCCCATCGACCACAGGGCGACCTTTATTAATCGAAAGAGCCAACTCCTCAGATGGGGTGAGAGGAGGTGGACCCCCGCCAGTTAGATGGGCCTCAGCCTTCTTTCTATTAGCTATATAGGATGAATACTGTAAAAGTAACTTAAGACATTGATCTTACAACAGTTGAAATAAAATATTACCTTTTTGGAGAATGTTTTTGTGTTTCATTTTGACTTGGGAAAGAGTTCTTTTGGCTCCAGAAGGATTACACCTTATAAAAGAAGAGGCCTAAATATTTCTTGTCAATATACATTGCACTGTATTCTTAAAAAACTGATGTAGTAAATGCTTGTCGAGTCATGCCACATGCTCAAAAAGACAATTGTTCAACTTTGCAAATTAACAAAATGCAAGCATATTTACAATGTTATAAAAACAATCTTACGCATTGACTCTGTCAGTTATTTTTTGCCAAGCCAATTGTCTCTCCCTCGCATATGCAGCTGTATTGCTTTTTTTCATTATAATGGGCTTGAACTCCTCATAAGCAAACATTAAAACTTCTAACTCCGCTTCGGAGAAGTACGCGGCACGTAACTTTTCACCCTTAGTTTCCATGGTGACTCTTGAATTCGGCGTTCCATTGAAAATGCCTTGATATGTTATTCGTGCGCGCGCATTAACTCAAGGTTATTAGCAGTAGGTTGATTAAACTAACTCGACACAGGTGTTTTGGAACCGACATACCCAGAGTAAGCAGGTTTTGGGTTAATCAACCCACAGTTCAGGGTTAATCTGATGGTAAATTAACCCAGCTTTCTGGAATACACCCCAGGTCGAGCTGAGTCTATCTGGTTCTCATGTGGTGTATAAGAGCGCAGCGCCGCTCAGTCCTCCCGCATTACTGATCTCTGATCCGACTACAGAAATGGCAGAAACCGCTCCAGCAGCCCCGCCGGCGAAAGCGCCGAAGAAGAAATCCGCAGCCAAACCCAAGAAAGCGGGTCCAGGCGCGGCTGAACTGATCGTTAAAGCCGTGTCGGCCTCCAAGGAGAGAAGCGGCGTGTCTCTGGCCGCCCTGAAGAAAGCTCTCGCCGCCGGAGGATACGATGTGGAGAAGAACAACTCCCGCGTCAAGCTCGCCATCAAGGGCCTCGTGACCAAAGGCACACTGGTCCAGACTAAAGGCACCGGCGCTTCTGGATCATTCAAGCTGAACAAGAAACCAGCAGAGACCAAGAAACCAGCAAAGAAAGCCGCTCCTAAAGCGAAGAAGCCCGCCGCAGTGAAGAAACCCGCCGCTGCCAAGAAGCCCAAGACTGCAGCGGCAAAGAAAACCGCTGTTAAGAAATCTCCGAAGAAGGCGAAACCGGCCGCCGCCAAACCAGCAGCTAAGAAGGCAACAAAGAGCCCCAAGAAGGCAGCAAAAAGCCCCAAGAAGGCAGCAAAAAGCCCCAAGAAAGCGAAGAAGCCCGCAGCCCCGAAGAAGACCGCCAAGAGCCCGAAGAAAGCCAAGGCTGCTGCCAAACCCAAAACTGCAAAGCCTAAAAGGGTCGCTCCTAAAAAGAAGTGAATGCATTACATGTGTTGATATAAACAAACGGCTCTTTTAAGAGCCACCCAACCCCTCACGAAAGAGCGACTTTGTCGACTGAGTTTGCTGATGGATTTGATCATTACAGTCGGTTGTGGTGTTGGCGGTCATAACTAAGCTGTGATGTTGAAAATCACGCATTCCATAATAATTGTTAACGAACGTAAAAAGCAGTTTAAATGTATGTAATTCTTTACACATACCAACTGATTACTCTGTAACAACTATAGAGATATATTATTGTTTTCATTTAGGAGACGTGTAATATAAAAGCCCGTTTACACGGACCTGTTGCCAGACTTTTGTGTGAACGCGTTTTCCGCGGCGCGCCCCCGACAGCATCTGTGAGGCGGGCAGAAAGAGGGGTTGGGCTCTGCGTTTGGAGGGAAGTTGACTGATTGGTTTAGCAGTTTAAACGGCTCCAACCAATAGCTGACTGACAGAAGGGATTAAATATGGACAACTGCAGTACTTTCCTTCTCAGTTGTTATCAGACAGTCTATCTTAACAGCAGAAAATGAGCGGAAGAGGCAAAACCGGCGGTAAAGCGAGAGCTAAGGCCAAGACTCGCTCATCCAGGGCAGGACTTCAGTTCCCCGTGGGTCGTGTTCACAGGCTTCTCCGTAAAGGAAACTACGCTGTGCGCGTCGGTGCCGGTGCTCCAGTGTATCTGGCCGCCGTGCTCGAGTACCTGACCGCCGAGATCCTCGAGTTGGCCGGAAACGCCGCTCGCGACAACAAGAAGACCCGCATCATCCCCCGTCACCTGCAGCTGGCGGTGCGCAACGACGAGGAGCTGAACAAGCTTCTGGGTAAAGTGACCATCGCTCAGGGCGGCGTGCTGCCCAACATCCAGGCCGTGCTGCTGCCCAAGAAGACCGAGAAGCCCGCGAAGTCCAAGTAAACTGGCGGAAAATCGTCTCCCGTAAACCCAAAGGCTCTTTTAAGAGCCACACACTTACTCGACTAGAGAGCGATGCGATTTCAGTCTTGTGTTCCTGGTTTATTATAAACTAAAATGCGCCTTATGATGTTGGTTCATCGAACACGTATTTGAGAAACTCTTCTGAGAGTGAACTTGTGTTCGGTTACATGATGAACAGATGCTTAAGATAAAAGCGACTGAAGGGGAGTTTGTCATAGTTGTAGTTTACCGATCCTTGTACAACAGTAAAAGAAGAGTTTTGCCCTTTAGTCAGATAATGTTTTTATTCTGCATTAGTGATCCGAATACAATATATTTTGTAGGCGATAACCTTTATATCGTTGCAAGTTGCTGATCCGATGAAATGAAACGAATACAAAATAGAGATAAAGATAAATGATGGGATGATTTAATGATGTGATGGATTTGCTTTGTGTTTCGCGAACGGAATAGTGAGCTGAACAAAGGATGCGCAACGTCCCGCCAATTTCATTTGAATGCTAATTTCGCGGCCATTGGCCATTTCACGGGCCTACGTCACCTATAAGCCAATCACATGTCTCAGTGCCGTGACGTCTTGCGCTATCTAAGCCTTTAAAAAGAGGCGCCGTGAAACGTAGATTTATTTCGTACAGAACGCAGAAAAGTCCGCAGCGATGGCAAGAACCAAGCAGACCGCTCGTAAGTCCACCGGCGGCAAAGCCCCGAGGAAGCAGCTCGCCACTAAAGCCGCCCGTAAGAGCGCACCGGCCACAGGCGGCGTGAAGAAGCCTCATCGTTACAGGCCCGGCACCGTTGCTCTGAGAGAGATCCGCCGCTACCAGAAGTCCACCGAGCTGCTGATCCGCAAACTGCCTTTCCAGCGTCTGGTGAGAGAGATCGCTCAGGACTTCAAGACGGATCTGCGCTTCCAGAGCTCCGCCGTCATGGCTCTGCAGGAGGCCAGCGAGGCTTATCTGGTCGGTCTGTTCGAGGACACGAACCTGTGCGCCATCCACGCCAAGAGAGTGACCATCATGCCCAAAGACATCCAGCTGGCGCGTCGCATCCGCGGAGAGCGCGCTTAAGTCCCGCGTCTTCGACCATAACACAAAGGCTCTTTTAAGAGCCACCACATCCACTGAATGACGTGATTTCCAGCTTTTTTTTTAACAAACATAAATAGCAACGCAACATATGAACCAGTGATTAATATTTTTGTCGTAATTAATAATGAAATTAATCTTATCAGTGGAGTTGTCCCGTGTTTATTTCATCCATTAATCGGCGATAAATCCTGTTAAGGGCGAAGGATCACATGTAAACTTCACTTCCTCACATACTCAACATATAATTATCATTTTCATAAGAAGAGCTTAAAGTTCTGTTATTTACTAAACCACATGTCATTTAAAACCTATTTACAAACAAAAACAACTATTTGTAGGAATGTAAGAAATGTTCAGATATTTAGAAGAATTTAGGAAAATAAACATTTCTGAGGCTCTTTTGAATCATTGAATTGTTCCTCTTATGGCAGTGAATGATGACGTCACAGAATTTAAAATAGTTAACATTCTTTCAATGATCTTTATCTGAACAAATACATTTAACCTGAAGTTCTGGTCTGAAGTGACATGAGGCTGAAGAAATGATTAGTTTTATATTTCAAAATCACTTTAAGTTTATTAGAAAATCTTCATCTTTGTGCTTTTTGTTAATTACAATTTACAGCGAATTACAGAAATATGTGTCAGGGCAGAGGCGCGAAGAAAAGGGGTATGAATGACGTACGCTGGTGCCGCCCTCGTGGGCATGTTTCTCCTCGGTCCTATACGCACATGTTTAAACCCTTCGCTTATTGGTTTGTCTTCACATTGAATTCAAGTATCTGAACATCATGTCTGGAAGAGGTAAAGGAGGAAAGGGACTCGGGAAAGGAGGCGCTAAGCGTCATCGTAAGGTTCTGCGAGATAACATCCAGGGCATCACTAAGCCCGCCATCCGTCGTCTCGCTCGCCGCGGTGGAGTGAAGCGTATTTCCGGTCTCATCTACGAGGAGACTCGCGGTGTGTTGAAGGTGTTTCTGGAGAACGTGATCCGTGACGCCGTCACCTACACCGAGCACGCCAAGAGAAAGACCGTCACCGCCATGGACGTCGTGTACGCGCTGAAGCGGCAGGGACGCACCCTGTACGGCTTCGGAGGTTAAACGCGACCCGGACTCTCATTGAAAACCCAACGGCTCTTTTAAGAGCCACCCACGACTTCATAGAAAGAGTTCACCGCTCACTATATTGCATGAACCAAAGCGATGTACTTTGAGGAAAAATAAAACGCTCTTATTAACAGCCTTTGATAAACGTTTTACTCTTGATGTTCAAAATAAGAAGAACATGAAGAGGTTGGACTCTATATGAAATTGCTTTGTTTTTAAAGTTATTGTGGTAACATAACATTGTATAAATAACAATTGCAGTTTTATAAACGATCCTTCACAAGTCCTTCCTGGTGGAACATTATTCCTAACTCAGTCCGGTCAACTACATGTCTCACAACATTCAAAACTATATAAACTCTTTTCTGTGAATACCGCTAGACATAAGAAAAACAACACTAACTCTCTCTGATCTCAACGGGTATTTTTTCTGGCTTTTATAGAAACCAGTAACTTTGCTAAATAACTAAATGTTAATGTATTCATTGGAATGCACAATATAAAAAAAGAGTGAGATATTTTGCGAGTATATTTCTCAGTAATGGACTGTAAACGCAGACATGTGTGTTTTACCGTGTAGAATATTACAATAATAACGCGCTTTAAAATGAGCCGGAAGTGAAAACAAAGGAAACGTTCGCGTGGGGGGGTTAAGTTTATACTCGAGGCTATGGGCGGGAAACAATTTTATTGGCCCTTTCCATCCGCCCTTCTATCTTTCAGCTGACCAATAGAAACAGTTTAAGGGTTTGGCCGACGGAAACACGCAATGGGAGCGCGCACGTTACGCTGAATATTTGCATTCTGGAGTGTATAAATACCCCCGCGCGGTGACTCTCGGTTATTCTTCGTCTACTCTTCATCATGCCTGAACCAGCCAAGCCCGCGCCCAAGAAGGGATCCAAGAAGGCCGTCACCAAGACCGCCGTGAAGGGAGGAAAGAAGCGTAGAAAGTCCAGGAAGGAGAGTTACGCCATCTACGTGTACAAAGTCCTCAAACAGGTCCACCCCGACACCGGCATCTCTTCCAAGGCGATGGGCATCATGAACTCTTTCGTCAACGACATCTTCGAGCGCATCGCCGGCGAGTCTTCTCGTCTCGCGCACTACAACAAGCGCTCCACCATCACGTCCAGAGAGATCCAGACCGCCGTGCGTCTGCTGCTGCCCGGTGAGCTCGCCAAACACGCCGTGTCCGAGGGCACCAAAGCCGTCACCAAGTACACCAGCTCCAAGTAAAGCGACGCGTATCAAGCGTTTATCCACCCAAAGGCTCTTTTAAGAGCCACCCACTGTTTCGACGTAAAGAGCTTCTGACGCTGATTACGATTAGCGCTGCATTTACATTTTATCCAAAGCGACTTACAAGTAGTTTTTTACAGTGGCACATTACTGCCGAGCAATCAGGGGTAAGGTGTCTTGCTCAAGGGCCCTTCAGTCATGACCTGCTGGCACTGAGATTAGAACCGGCAACCTGATCACAAGCCCAACGCTCTAACCATTAGGCCACAGCTGACCCCATCACTTATTCTTCTATTAGTGATGAAAGTTAGGCATTCAAAAATGCACTCAGATGAGTAAAAAAGTGATAATTACTTAAAGTCTGCAATTCATTAACAGCTAAGCATTGCTGCGCATCAGCTGCTTGACCCAATTTAGTGATTTTAAACTAAGAAAAAAGCAGCATAACATCAATAACTCATTGCTTGACCTTGACTTAAGCACAGACTTCACTCTTTTTGGAGACCAAAACACAAACGACTGTTAAAAAAACTGAAAAATTTTGTTGCTTTACAGAAAAACCTGACAGATGGGATGAAAAAGGGTCTTATTTGGCGTAACGATCGGTAGTTTTCTTTACTTTATAAAAAGTAAGCTCTCCTCTCTGTTCACAACATCATGTACAACGTAATTACGGCAAAAAAGGTCACGCTTGACCACATCACCTGCTCATTCATGCATTTGTACATTTTTATAAAACTGAACTATTGCGATTATTTCAAGTCTAGTTTTGCTGCATTTATACGTTTAATAAATCTAAACATTTTTAATAACCGTGACGATTAAAGTGAAAAGTCAGGAGAGAAAATAGTGTCTGTATATCAGAGTTTATTGAACTGATCCATCACCATTAAATGAATCCAACACATACAGAATGAAAGTCAACCTTCACCAGATTTCATTTTTATATTTCATTTCCATCTTTGAAAGAGCTAAAGCAGTAAACAAACACATCTGTTAATAATTCACTTAAACGATATATTATCCCAAATAAATGTAATTTAACTCATTTGAATATTTACTAATCACATATGAAGCAACTCAAGTGTCTCATGAGAGCAAGAAATCATTAAATGTTAGAAATAGTTGATTTGTCGTTGTTAAAGAAGCTGAATCAATATCACAATAAATGTTGAATAAACATTGAACCCCATTGACATCAGTGTTTGCTTTAGTTGAGCTCTTGACTTAAGAGTTTGTTCAACATTAGAGTCAAACGTAATTAAATGAAGAAACATCTTAAGCTTACTTTGATAACTAATGTTAATCTATTGGTCTATAAATACAAAGATGCTGTGAAAGCACAAACATCTCACTGACACACACCTCACACAAACCTCAACAATGATGACAATCTGCAAACTAATTCAGATCAGCTGCAATGCATGCTGGGAGTCATGAAAGTTTGATGCAAGTATGTATTTGTAGTGTGCCCTGAGACGCTCCCTGTTGCTAAGCAACTAAACAAAAACCAGAAAATGAACAAAAAAGAGGCTTGTGTATCAGGAAGGGTATTTAAGATAAGTTAATATCTCTTTATTCCTCTCTTCTGGTGCAGATGAAGTTGAGTAGTTGAGATCGAGGAAGACTGATCCAGAAATGATCCGCTCCAGCTCTGTGTTCACCGCTGCAGTCATTCAGATGATACTGACCCTCTGGAGCCCAATTCTGATAGCAGACGACCTCTCCTCGTACCCAGATCCAGAGATCCATGAGACAGTAATAGTGTAACCCCAGCCACACCTGAGCAGTCGAGGCCTGATGAACCGCTGCTCTCATCCAGCGCTGAATCTTCTCTGAATCCACTGAAACCAGATCAACATGATTCTCTCTGCAGTAACTTAAAGCTTCAGTCCAGCTCAGATTCTTCTGGATCAATATCAGCTCATCTGAACACACAACAAAACACAAACACTGTGACTGAACTGAGATCAGTTTCATCATGAAGAAACTTCTGTCATCAAACACACACATTGACTTTCATTAACTCACCTTCATGACACACAAAAGTCTGAGAGTAACTGCAACCTGCATCATTCCATTGACCCTCATGCACTCATTCTGGCCTCTGTACATACTGGACCAGAACCAGAAGAATTATTCGGTTCACCAGACTGCCAGTATCTGAAGGAGGAGTCAGTGTTATCTGACCACTCCCACGAGTCTTTGAACAGACCAATCCAGACAGATGTCTGAGGATTATTAATGATGTTGTGAATCAGTTGATGGTCAGTCTGGTTCCTCACACTGGTCAGATCAGTATGATGCCGTCTGCAGAAACTCTGAGCTTCTCTCCACGTTTGACTAGAAGAATCAATGATGTTTGTTTTACTGCTGTCTGTTGAAGAAAAGAAAGATTCAAGTCTCATGATTTTCATTCATTCTCATTACACTCACAGTTCAGATGTCAAGTCTTGATAAATGCTGAACTTGTTCAGGTGTCAGAACACAAAGTGAATATGAAAGCGTGGAGTGATGTCACAGGTCCTAAAACACGTAGAAACAGTTCTGAAACATCAAGCTACTTACAGCGTATCGTCAACACAAACTGACTCCATTTACAATAAAACAAACAATCACATCAAACACATGAATATAAGAGAACAAGAGTCATGAGGTCCACTGAAGGAAACACTGAACACCATTAGAGGTTTTGATCTTATTGTTCATGTTTTCTTCAGTGATTGTGAATGACTCAATCTTCACTTCATTATCTCATTGACTCGATCTGATTTGACTTATTCACTTGTTCAATATGGAGAAATCTAAATCATTCTGTGCTGGAGACGCGAGGACTGGAGTTTAACCCCAGACTTAAACTTAGACTTCACTTCAAAATAAACTTCCATCAACTTATGAGAGGCCAGTTTAGTCTCCAGCAGTATTACAATAGTCCACCTGCAGGGACACTACTAGCAGACTGATCATTATATACTTACTAAATCAATAAATAACACTTAAAATACACTTAAACTTTACTCATGTTCACTGTTTTATAAGGTTTGGTGTCAGTTAGGTGTAAAACTCACTTGGTGGAGCATTAACACACTCATAAGACACATTCAGGTATTTGTCAGTTCCAGCACAAGGATCAGTGAAAACTCCATTGTTCACAACCATAGAACAACTCGTGTTTCCATCACATCTGTTATATATTTTTTAATTTTTTTGCATTTATTCTCAAAGATAATCTGATAATGTCTGATAATATCTAACAGCTCTTTAATAATGTTTTCTGTTCTCACCGAGTGGCCATCGTACTTAGAGATGTGTTCAGAGTGCACTGAACATTTGAGATCTCTCCAGCTAGTCTTCCAGTAGAGCAGGTCTGTCCGTCTGTTCGCCCATAATTTGCTGAAAGGATTTTAATATTTTACTAGTGAGTCCCTGATCTGTGATGATTATTATCTGTTTCTTATGATCTCAGTGTTCTGTGTCTTAACTGTGATGTTTATTATTGTTTCTTATGATCTCGTGTTCTGTGTCTTAACTGTGATCGTTTATTATTGTTTCTTATGATCATGTGTTCTGTGTCTTAACTGTGATGTTTATTATTGTTTCTTATGATCTCGTGTTCTGTGTCTTCACTGTGATGTTTATTATTGTTTCTTATGATCGCGTGTTCTGTGTCTTAACTGTAGATGTTTATTATTGTTTCTTTGATCGTGTGTTCTGTGTCTTAACTGTGATGTTTATTATTGTTTCTTATGATCTCGTGTTCTGTGTCTTAACTGTGATGTTTATTATTGTTTCTTATGATCGCGTGTTCTGTGTCTTAACTGTGATGTTTATTATTGTTTCTTATGATCGCGTGTTCTGTGTCTTAACTGTGATGTTTATTATTGTTTCTTATGATCGCGTGTTCTGTGTCTTAACTGTGATGTTTATTATTGTTTCTTATGATCGCGTGTTCTGTGTCTTAACTGTGATGATTATTATTGTTTCTTATGATCGCGTGTTCTGTGTCTTAACTGTGATGTTTATTATTGTTTCTTATGATCGCGTGTTCTGTGTCTTAACTGTGATGTTTATTATTGTTTCTTATGATCGCGTGTTCTGTGTCTTAACTGTGATGTTTATTATTGTTTCTTATGATCGCGTGTTCTGTGTCTTAACTGTGATGTTTATTATTGTTTCTTATGATCGCGTGTTCTGTGTCTTAACTGTGATGTTTATTATTGTTTCTTATGATCGCGTGTTCTGTGTCTTAACTGTGATGTTTATTATTGTTTCTTATGATCTCGTGTTCTGTGTCTTAACTGTGATGATTATTATTGTTTCTTATGATCGCGTGTTCTGTGTCTTAACTGTGATGTTTTTATTGTTTATTATTGTTTCTTATGATCTCGTGTTCTGTGTCTTAACTGTGATGTTTATTATTGTTTCTTATGATCTCGTGTTCTGTGTCTTAACTGTGATGTTTATTATTGTTTCTTATGATCTCGTGTTCTGTGTCTTAACTGTGATGTTTATTATTGTTTCTTATGATCTCGTGTTCTGTGTCTTAACTGTGATGATTATTATTGTTTCTTATGATCTCGTGTTCTGTGTCTTAACTGTGATGTTTATTATTGTTTCTTATGATCGCGTGTTCTGTGTCTTAACTGTGATGTTTATTATTGTTTCTTATGATCGCGTGTTCTGTGTCTTAACTGTGATGTTTATTATTGTTTCTTATGATCGCGTGTTCTGTGTCTTAACTGTGATGTTTATTATTGTTTCTTATGATCGCGTGTTCTGTGTCTTAACTGTGATGTTTATTATTGTTTCTTATGATCGCGTGTTCTGTGTCTTAACTGTGATGTTTATTATTGTTTCTTATGATCGCGTGTTCTGTGTCTTAACTGTGATGATTATTATTGTTTCTTATGATCGCGTGTTCTGTGTCTTAACTGTGATGTTTATTATTGTTTCTTATGATCTCGTGTTCTGTGTCTTAACTGTGATGTTTATTATTGTTTCTTATGATCGCGTGTTCTGTGTCTTAACTGTGATGTTTATTATTGTTTCTTATGATCGCGTGTTCTGTGTCTTAACTGTGATGTTTATTATTGTTTCTTATGATCGCGTGTTCTGTGTCTTAACTGTGATGTTTATTATTGTTTCTTATGATCGCGTGTTCTGTGTCTTAACTGTGATGTTTATTATTGTTTCTTATGATCGCGTGTTCTGTGTCTTAACTGTGATGTTTATTATTGTTTCTTATGATCGCGTGTTCTGTCTCTTAACTGTGATGTTTATTATTGTTTCTTATGATCGCGTGTTCTGTGTCTTAACTGTGATGTTTATTATTGTTTCTTATGATCGCGTGTTCTGTCTCTTAACTGTGATGTTTATTATTGTTTCTTATGATCGCGTGTTCTGTGTCTTAACTGTGATGTTTATTATTGTTTCTTATGATCGCGTGTTCTGTGTCTTAACTGTGATGTTTATTATTGTTTCTTATGATCGCGTGTTCTGTGTCTTAACTGTGATGTTTATTATTGTTTCTTATGATCGCGTGTTCTGTGTCTTAACTGTGATGTTTATTATTGTTTCTTATGATCGCGTGTTCTGTGTCTTAACTGTGATGTTTATTATTGTTTCTTATGATCGCGTGTTCTGTGTCTTAACTGTGATGTTTATTATTGTTTCTTATGATCGCGTGTTCTGTGTCTTAACTGTGATGTTTATTATTGTTTCTTATGATCGCGTGTTCTGTGTCTTAACTGTGATGTTTATTATTGTTTCTTATGATCGCGTGTTCTGTGTCTTAACTGTGATGTTTATTATTGTTTCTTATGATCTCGTGTTCTGTGTCTTAACTGTGATGTTTATTATTGTTTCTTATGATCTCGTGTTCTGTGTCTTAACTGTGATGTTTATTATTGTTTCTTATGATCGCGTGTTCTGTGTCTTAACTGTGATGTTTATTATTGTTTCTTATGATCGCGTGTTCTGTGTCTTAACTGTGATGATTATTATTGTTTCTTATGATCGCGTGTTCTGTGTCTTAACTGTGATGTTTATTATTGTTTCTTATGATCGCGTGTTCTGTGTCTTAACTGTGATGTTTATTATTGTTTCTTATGATCTCGTGTTCTGTGTCTTAACTGTGATGTTTATTATTGTTTCTTATGATCGCGTGTTCTGTGTCTTAACTGTGATGTTTATTATTGTTTCTTATGATCGCGTGTTCTGTGTCTTAACTGTGATGTTTATTATTGTTTCTTATGATCGCGTGTTCTGTGTCTTAACTGTGATGTTTATTATTGTTTCTTATGATCGCGTGTTCTGTGTCTTAACTGTGATGTTTATTATTGTTTCTTATGATCGCGTGTTCTGTGTCTTAACTGTGATGTTTATTATTGTTTCTTATGATCGCGTGTTCTGTGTCTTAACTGTGATGTTTATTATTGTTTCTTATGATCGCGTGTTCTGTGTCTTAACTGTGATGTTTATTATTGTTTCTTATGATCGCGTGTTCTGTGTCTTAACTGTGATGTTTATTATTGTTTCTTATGATCGCGTGTTCTGTGTCTTAACTGTGATGTTTATTATTGTTTCTTATGATCGCGTGTTCTGTGTCTTAACTGTGATGTTTATTATTGTTTCTTATGATCGCGTGTTCTGTGTCTTAACTGTGATGTTTATTATTGTTTCTTATTCGCGTGTTCTGTGTCTTAACTGTGATGTTTATTATTGCGTGTTCTGTGTCTTAACTGTGATGTTTATTATTGTTTCTTATGATCGCGTGTTCTGTGTCTTAACTGTGATGTTTATTATTGTTTCTTATGATCTCGTGTTCTGTGTCTTAACTGTGATGTTTATTATTGTTTCTTATGATCGCGTGTTCTGTGTCTTAACTGTGATGTTTATTATTGTTTCTTATGATCGCGTGTTCTGTGTCTTAACTGTGATGTTTATTATTGTTTCTTATGATCGCGTGTTCTGTGTCTTAACTGTGATGTTTATTATTGTTTCTTATGATCGCGTGTTCTGTGTCTTAACTGTGATGTTTATTATTGTTTCTTATGATCTCGTGTTCTGTGTCTTAACTGTGATGTTTATTATTGTTTCTTATGATCGCGTGTTCTGTGTCTTAACTGTGATGTTTATTATTGTTTCTTATGATCGCGTGTTCTGTGTCTTAACTGTGATGATTATTATTGTTTCTTATGATCTCGTGTTCTGTGTCTTAACTGTGATGTTTATTATTGTTTCTTATGATCGCGTGTTCTGTGTCTTAACTGTGATGATTATTATTGTTTCTTATGATCGCGTGTTCTGTGTCTTAACTGTGATGATTATTATTGTTTCTTATGATCTCGTGTTCTGTGTCTTAACTGTGATGTTTATTATTGTTTCTTATGATCGCGTGTTCTGTGTCTTAACTGTGATGTTTATTATTGTTTCTTATGATCTCGTGTTCTGTGTCTTAACTGTGATGTTTATTATTGTTTCTTATGATCTCGTGTTCTGTGTCTTAACTGTGATGTTTATTATTGTTTCTTATGATCTCGTGTTCTGTGTCTTAACTGTGATGATTATTATTGTTTCTTATGATCGCGTGTTCTGTGTCTTAACTGTGATGTTTATTATTGTTTCTTATGATCGCGTGTTCTGTGTCTTAACTGTGATGTTTATTATTGTTTCCTATGATCTCGTGTTCTGTGTCTTAACTGTGATGATTATTATTGTTTCTTATGATCGCGTGTTCTGTGTCTTAACTGTGATGTTTATTATTGTTTCTTATGATCTCGTGTTCTGTGTCTTAACTGTGATGATTATTATTGTTTCTTATGATCTCGTGTTCTGTGTCTTAACTGTGATGTTTATTATTGTTTCTTATGATCTCGTGTTCTGTGTCTTAACTGTGATGTTTATTATTGTTTCTTATGATCGCGTGTTCTGTGTCTTAACTGTGATGTTTATTATCGTTTCTTATGATCGCGTGTTCTGTGTCTTAACTGTGATGTTTATTATTGTTTCTTATGATCGCGTGTTCTGTGTCTTAACTGTGATGTTTATTATTGTTTCTTATGATCGCGTGTTCTGTGTCTTAACTGTGATGTTTATTATTGTTTCTTATGATCGCGTGTTCTGTGTCTTAACTGTGATGTTTATTATTGTTTCTTATGATCGCGTGTTCTGTGTCTTAACTGTGATGTTTATTATTGTTTCTTATGATCGCGTGTTCTGTCTCTTAACTGTGATGTTTATTATTGTTTCTTATGATCGCGTGTTCTGTCTCTTAACTGTGATGTTTATTATTGTTTCTTATGATCGCGTGTTCTGTGTCTTAACTGTGATGATTATTATTGTTTCTTATGATCTCGTGTTCTGTGTCTTAACTGTGATGTTTATTATTGTTTCTTATGATCGCGTGTTCTGTCTCTTAACTGTGATGTTTATTATTGTTTCTTATGATCTCGTGTTCTGTGTCTTAACTGTGATGATTATTATTGTTTCTTATGATCGCGTGTTCTGTGTCTTAACTGTGATGTTTATTATTGTTTCTTATGATCTCGTGTTCTGTGTCTTAACTGTGATGTTTATTATTGTTTCTTATGATCGCGTGTTCTGTCTCTTAACTGTGATGTTTATTATTGTTTCTTATGATCGCGTGTTCTGTGTCTTAACTGTGATGTTTATTATTGTTTCTTATGATCATGTTTTGTGAAGGTTTGTTGTCACTCACCATTGTAGCAGATGAACTGTGACCTCTCATTACATTCCTGCTGACGCCACTTTCCATTTCTCATAACAGCACAATTATTTGTGTCAGTCGATGGTTCAGTTTCCCAGTTCAGATATTTCACAGGATCACCCAGAGACCACTTCCATTTATAAACATCTGTTCTCTTCAGTCCAATCCAGACTTTCACCTGACTGTTATTCACAGTCTTCATCAGCTCGTTCATGTCATTGATGTTGTTGACTGTGGCCAGATCTGTGTAGTTCTCTCTGCAGTATCTCTGAGCTTCAGTCCAGTTCTTATTCATGTTTATATAGTGATAGCGGCGCTGAATGCATTCAGATATTGAACAGAGAGCTGAAAGAGAGAGTTTGAGTCTTTATTAAAACACACAGAATCTATTCACAAACATAAACCAGAAACACAAACTCACCGATGACAAGAAGACTGAAATATACAATCTGAGCCATTTCTGAGGAAGAAACCCATTGAAAACATTAAATGTAAAAAATCAGATTTTGGTAACCATGATAAATAAATAATAAATTAATTTACAAAATGTCGAAATACTATAAATAAATATGCATCAAATAAATGTGATATGAAAGGTTGTTATATTGTGTCTCTACATGTTAAAACTTTCACAATGTTTATAAAACAGAGTCGTATGAAAATAATGATATTAATATGAATGAGAATCTTACTTTTCATCTCTTGTGTGTTTCTCTGGTGAATCTGCTGCTGTTTGTCTCTCTGTGTGTTTCTATCTCTTTATATCACATCTGATCTTCAGCACCTCACATCATTTGTTTATTTCTCTGGAAAGACTTATTTTCATATTTTACATCCTGCTTATTTCTATATTTCCCCCTCTCACTGTTGTGATAATAAACAGAACTGAAATGAGGAGAAATGAGGTGTCTGTTCTTATCTTCATTGTATGGTGTCACATAGAAGTTACGTATTAGTAAAACAGTGAATAAAAGATATGAGGAGGCTTTCTTCAATACATATTTTTAAAACTTTTAATTTACTTGCAATTGATTTTTTTTTTTAGATTTTTTCGTGTTTGACCTACAGATTGTTAAGTTCCTCCCAGTCTAGGTTAGGAGAAAACGTCATTAAGAATTAAAAAGTAATAATAAAGCAATGGCTCCTACAATTACACCAGAGACAACAGAAATGAGTTACACAAATGTGTTAATGTAACACCATTTGGGAGGTTAAGACTTCAGGAGTGGGTGAACAAGCCCAAATAAAATACATTAAACAAAGAGCCTCTAACTATAGGGCCAAATTCTTATCTTACCTTATTGTAAAATAAAAAGAAATAAACAACAAAGAAAATCTTCCTTACTCCCTCTCTACTTTAAACAGGAGAAAATAATTCAGTAAATAAAAAAGGGCACCCACTCCCTAGACATCCCAGTTTAGGTAGTTTTACCAAAATTAACAGGGGTACGGAAGACAAAGGTTCAGTATGAACATTTAAATTCAACACAGACCTAAAGGTCTCTCTCTATATAGCAATGTTTTAGAAAATTACAACAAAGCTTAAACCAACACAACTTGAAAGTTAGCAAGGTCAGTCACAACTGAGCAGTCATAAAGCATAAAGTTAACCAAGAAATACAACCAGTAGAAAGCAGCCACAACAACAAAGACACAACACACTGCCCCTTCTCTCGAGATCCGTCAGGCTTTAAACCTTTTCTTGAGAAGGCGACCAAGGCGAGAGGAGCTGTTCTCAATCAAGGAGATCACCTTCAGCTGTTTTTACCTGCACACAAAAGACATGGAAAACAAAACCCACCACTACTGCCACCTAGTGGTCGGAAACACAGCATAGACAAAGAAAATAATAACATAAAAATAAAATTACACCGTAGGACGTAACAAGATGTAAGACAGGATACAGGTTCACATTATAAATAATAATTTCTGATGGCGGGGGGAGAGTGTGCGGGGGGCAGGACGCGTATAAAAAAGTGTTTTTGCGCGCTTGAAAGTCACTGTGGGAAGGGACACATTACGACGGCTCGTCCGAGAAATGGAGAAATGTTGAGTTCCTGTATCACTCCGTTCATCAAGTGTCATCCAAACGGCTATAGGCCTATCATGAGGGGAAATTGTCCATCTCTCTCCAAAGTCTCTACATCAAACGTTCTAGCCTTAAGTGAGTAGGGAACATGTTTGTTTGGAACGTACCCGAAGCGGTTTTCCAAACTGTGCTACACAAGGCTGTAAAACTCTGGTTTAAAGGTTCTGTCTGTAAGTTTCAGGGACCACTATTGGCGATGTAGGAAATTGCAACCTACAAGACACCTTACCCCTGATTGCTCTGCAGTAATGTGCCACTGTAAAAAACTACTTGTAAGTCGCTTTGGATAAAAGCGTCTGCCAAATGAATAAATGTAAATGTACTACCACACTTCTCCCTTTACTGCTTTGAAGAAGGCTTCATTCGCATTCACAGGCAGTACCGGGAGGACATTACGGAATTAGGCCACATCAAGGAGCCTGGGGATGACAACAGGGAGTACCGCTATGGTGCCTATAGACACTTTATTTATTGGCAACATGGATCTTTAGGCCAGGGAAACCGACTTGTCATCCCCAGTTGTTGTGTTTGGAGGATCAAGGACAAGTTCCCTGATCCTCAAGGACACTACACAGGATTTATTCCTGGGTTATGAATATCCATCCAGGCCCTCTAGCAAGTTCAGACAGTACCACACGAGTACTCAACAACCTGCCTTAGCATTGTCAAAGCATCAAATAAATGTACATAGTTTATAATTTATATATTATACGTTTTTTATATATTTATTTTGTCTATATTTAAAATTACGATATTTTTGTGATTACGTCATGTCCAGAAGTATTGTTATGTTGTAAAATCGGATTGCAATAAACCGTTACACATAGATGTCTTTGATGTATTTATTGTCATACATTTTCTTCATGAATCCTTTTTTTTCACATGTATATAACTATTTACATTAGCTCCTGTGTTTATAATTATTCATATTTACATAAAAGGTACATTTGTAACAACTTTTTTTAGAGACCAGGCGATCTCCTATGTGGACCGTTCCACATCAGGTGCTGCTTGGAATAATGACCCTGTTGATGACAATGGTATAACAAAATGTATTGTGATGTTAATATCATTCAGTGATATGAAATATGGTACAACATATGCAAGAAACTAATGTAAATTACCTAGACCTCGCCTGACTTGTGTCTGCAGCAATTCTGATAAGGATGGTGCAGGTATATGGGGGAACCAAACCAAGCATTCTGGGGTCATCTGATCGAAGGCTCCTCCTAGGCATACCCGCTTCACATGTCAATCTGTTCTTTAAAATCTGTCCTTGCAGCTCGGAAATGTATCCATAAGAATCCAATAAGAAGTGATTCTGGAATGCCTCTAGGTCTGTTGATCTGATAAAACAGTTGAATTTCATATATAAATATATATATATATATATATGTGTGTGTGTATATTTATGGCCTTATAAAATATGCATCCATATAACTAATTACTAAAGAATGCCAGTGTGTTGTATAGCCACACTTTACCTGAATCGCAGGTATTTGTGAACATCTTTCAGCCATCTTTAATTGAGGACTATTGCATTTACATTTACATTTATTCATTTGGAGACGCTTTTATCCAAAGGGATTAAAAGTTGTTTTTAAGTGGGCATACGGAGAGAAGGGGGGGGGGTTTGCGGGGCCCTGTGGACCGGCGGGGGGAAAACCCCCTATTGCCACTAATGCTTTGTGGCATTGTGAGTCTCTCTGGATCCACTTCTTTCCCTTTATTTCTTAAGGTTCAAGGTTCACGTGCCGACAACTTCCCATAGTCCAGGTATGGACGTCACAGATATGGTGAATGATGCCAACCCATAAGGACTGCAAACCATAAAAATGCAGTAATATTATGCCCTTACTATGACAATAAATAAAATGACTCACTGACATAAAAATATGTAGTGCTTACCATAAACTGCTCACGTGTGTCGGCTGTCTTGCAACACCACCAGAAATGGTTCACAATATCTTTCAACCAGTTCAGAAGTTTTCTTTGCTGCCTTGAATAGAGAAACAAAAAAATATATTAATGTAAAATATAGGCACTCAGTCGTAGGCTATGTAGGTATAAGACAAAAATGCTTATGGTTCAAAATAACTTGTTAACTGCATACTGTTAAAAATAGATGCAGAGAAAAGTTACTTTATGGTCAATACATGAGACATAACATGAGCCATGTACTGCACTTACTTCTGCTATTTTCTTGGCAAGGTTCTTCGCGCTATGCCACGTGTCAAGACTGATAAATTTCAAGGGCCTTATATTTTCCTTTATCTGGGTCTTTGAAGAGGTCAAATAATGTTACATTAACACTATATTTACATTATACTCATATACATGTATTCATATATGATGTAAGATTTTTACTTACTCAGAAGAGCACCAATCTGGGCATGAGCATCTGTGCAGATCTCCACGAGCTTCATCTCAGATGTCAGATGTAATAGTTGCCAGACAACAAAATGTTGGTGGACAAGAGAAAATCTTCAGCTTGCGTTCCAAACTTCACTACAGGTTGGGAATTCCACCTCCACAAGCTGTGGCCATTTGGACAGACCTAAATATAAAATAGCAGTATCATTACCTTTTGTCATGTACAGCACTAAGTTTTAATATATGTAATATTTACAGAAATTGACTGATCTGGTTTGCTGTGACTGTTTGAACTTACCCATTCAATAGCAGTTGCTGTGCCCCGTAGGCTATGTTTATTCAAAAGGTGCAACAGAGTTACACGGCAAACCCGTCCTCAAAAGGAATTTGCATTTTTCTGCAGGCAGAATGAGAAATGTAGCCAGTTGCCTTAAGCAGTTGTGGAAGCTCTGGCACCTATAATGTCATCTTCACAAAGGACAGGCTGTGGTCCTGGGAACAAAGGGTCCTGACCATGGGGAGAAGGCGCATCAGGGGAGTCTTCATGTGTAGGCAGGTCATGCACGGTCTCATCAATTCCCATAATAGGAAGTCCATCGATAGACTGTGAATGCTTCAGGGCTCCTCCCTCTCTGTACAGGAACAAAATGCTGTACTTAAATGACACCACACCACCAACCAAATGACCAATAAACAACCTTAGAGAAATCGGTGGAATGTATTCTTCATCAGAGCTGTAACCATCCATTAGGTCACCTCCTTCCAGGGAAGAATCATCTGCCCAATCAATTATGTGCACAAGGAAACATTTCCAATAAGAACTATATAAAATATATATATATGCAAACTTACACACTGTTCATTGGGTCATTGAAAACATTTTGGTCAACGTCCTCTCAACAATGCTCATGTCTTGTAAGCTGTGCAAAACAATACAAAGTTGTCAAGAAGCATGTGATAAAAGTTATGATGTTACCTTTTTTCAATCTCTGTAATTACTTCGCCTTCCACATTGGCATCAATATCACATTCTCTGTAAAGATATCCAGACAATGTTGAGTATATTTACATTTTACATTTACATTCATTCATTTGACAGATGTATGCCATATGCACATTGTAATGAAATATTGACAGTATAAATACAAAAGCTACTCAGCAAGGTCCAGCTTCTAATCAAACCTATTAATACAAAATGATTTAGATGCATGACTTGCCGGTCTGTTCCACTACAGGCACCAATGCCGGAGCAATGAATTGAGAAATCTTTCTGTTCATGGGAGTAGATGTTACAGGCCCTGTCTCATAGTTGGAAAAAAACACCAGCACCATCAAAAAACTGTACTGATCATTGTTTACATCTAGGGAAGATGGGTGTATCTACAGTAACATACAAGAGTAAATGAAAAACATCTCAAAAAGTATCAGAGCTAGTGCAAGTATAAACTTTACCACAAACAGTTAGCATGAAAAATGAAAGCCATGGGAAAGTTATTCTGTCAATATTTCTATGCAACAGCCCAGAATAAACAACATTACAGATGTTTATAAGCAAAGTAAGGCATCACCCCAATTGATCAATTGTATCTTCTCAAATCTTCTTTGACACTGTATTGCTGATAAACTATGCAACGTATCAATTATTAAACTACACATTTGTATGCACAGAAGCTAGGCAGTATTATAATATAATTTATGGTAATGATTTCTAACTTGATTTGCACACGGACATGCAAAAAGGAATATTAGTACAATTACAAAGTGCTATAAAATGTACAGGGAAAAACACTACTTCTCTTGATGATCACGCTCATCTATTAGCAAAAGCTATTAAACAAACAGTTCACTTATATTGCTTAGCAAACCCTTTTCCTGCATATCTAGGTGATTTGCGATGCAACGGCTAAGATTACACACATATTCATAAATGATCCTGGATCAACCCACGACTCCTTTATTCTGGCCAACTGTGTCATTCCTGCAGTATTCCAGGGTGACCCACCCCTGGGCGGATGGCTGTTAGGGGACAATGGCTATCTATTAAAAACATGGCTGATTACACCATGTACCGTATGCCTAAAGAATGTGTTTGGCATACTGAAAACGTGCTTCAGGTGTTTGGACAAGTCAAGGGGAACATTACAGTACAGCCCTCAGAAGGTCGGAGCAGTCCTTGTGGCATGTCGCGTGTTGTATAACGTCATGGGTGTCTCTTGGACAAACATGAGGACGATTTCCTTAGAAGGCGCAAAGCCGATTTGCATGTGTTGATGACAATCAACGCAAATACGCAAGCAGCAGCACAGGCGAGTAGACATCAGCTGGTTCACCTTTAGCCAGGTAACTAAGCTGAATTGTTTGGTTTTAAAAGTGTACCGGTGTACATAAGAAGGACACCAAAAAGATGGTAACTATATTTAGGGGCGGTTCACATTTCGTATCTAAAACTGTGTAGAAAATGTGAACCGTCCCTTACTACATTAAAACCATGGTTAACTGGTGGGTAAGGATTGTTGCATGGTGTCTGTATGTATCTGTGATTGTTGAACAAATCTCCTTTTTCATTTTGTTCATGAGTGATAAGTGGAAGCTCATTCAGTTCGTTGTCGTTCACAAAGGAGAAGCAACGGGTCCTTTCGTTCATGTACGACAAGATCTCTCATCTCGTGAACGAGAACTAAAAGCTTTGTCCAAAAAGAATGATTCGTTCACGAACGTAACATCACTACCAGGTTCACAAGTTCACCTGCGCAGATAACAGTGATGTTGATAGGGATAATAAAGCAAGAGCTTGGTTATGAAGGTTATGCGTATTTGCCGTGCTGTCCGGGAAGCGGGCTACGAGCTCACCAGATCTATCCGAACCCAAAACACTACACCTTGGTCAGGGTGAGTGCGCAGAGCTCGGAACCGGTTTGAGCCCAGAGTACGCATACCCCCCAAACGCGATGCTGAACGGTGCGGAGGCGTTGGGCTGCGTTCAAGTAAAGACAAGAGGTGCCCGTATAGGTTGTAAATATGGGAAGTTACGGAACTATCTAAAATTAACACCTCTTCGTGGGTGTCCCTGGGATTAAGACTGATACTGGGCGGAGGCGACTGAAGGAGGGAGCCAGCTGTAGTAGAGCACCTGATGGAGGCTCCTGCTGGGGAGAACGCTGCTGTGGTGCTTGATCCGGAGAAAGTCGTAGACGGCAGAACGCGAGATGGAAGCACTGGCCTCTGCGGGAATGCCGGACAGGAGCAATACGGCTTTGAAGTGTTTTTGGAACCAGAAGCCTGTGACTGGGTGGTTAGATTTGTCAATGAAGAGAGGGTCTGATGTGGTTTTGGTCTGGGATATCCTGAAGTGAAGGTAGGCTAGAAGGGTCTGACAAGGCTGAATCGGTGACTGGAGATTGAATATGTAGATGAAATGTCCCCTCCTGGTTTGGTCCGTCTCGCTTTATTTAATGGAGAATGAAATCCTCTCTGAATCGAGTACTGATAGGTCCGATAACGTTGGATGAATAAGGGTGTTGAAGATGGATGTGGTGGAAATTTCCGAACATCTTAGAAAGCCGAAAAAGGCTAGGATAAACATGCTTTAGAGTGTGTGATCTACATGCTTGGAGTGATATCCTTTACGGAGGGTGGAAATGCATCTGGTCAGTATATCCAGGGTTATAGGTTGCCTGGCGTCTGGGCGAGCGGGCTGGGTTCTTTGAATGCCCTTGATGAGCATAGATGTTTGGGAGCTGGCTATGGCTGCGGTGAGTTGAATATGAGCTTGTGAAAGAACTGGACTCCACTCATGTAACCTTTAATTGAGCTAGCTTGGAAGTTTCTCGACAAGTTTAGGAAGGAGATGTAGGAGGTGATGGAGAGGACAGAAAAAGTGGGAAAGGGAATGTTGAGCGCGTGGTGAACTTGAAGCTTTTCCATTCCGTGAGATAAGATTGGAGGGTCCTAAGGGAGACGGCTTGGATGATGGAGTTTCGAGATGCATCGAGGAGGGTATTTAGTGGGTGGTTTACCGGAATATCAGCTCAGAATAGGGAGGTACCGGTGTTGGCAAGGGGTCTGCTTCGGGCCCCAGCAGCCTGAACTTCTGGAAAGCAAAACGAGAAAGGGCATCAGCAATCAGATTTTTTGATCCGGGAATGTGTTTGGCAGTTAGAATAAACTGGTCACAGGCTGAGATCCAGATGAGGCGTCTGAGGAACGGCATTAAAGCGAGGGAGTGGGAGCGGCCTTTGTTAATGCAATGAACGGTTGCCTCGTTATCACAACGTACGATTATACTGGAAGCCGACCACTTTTTCCCCATAGCGATGCTGCGATGACCAGTGGATACAGCTCAAAAAGTGCTGAAGATGCTAAAGCCTGCGGAATCTCTAAGAGCTAGGGGGGCCAAGTGGATGCAAACCAACGACCTTGGTAAAAGCCTCCGAAACCTACGGAAGGGGTGGCGTCAGTGAACAGGTGAATATTGACGGGGGAGGAGGACATGTCACTGTAGAAAAATGACAAGCCATTCCATTGTCTGAGGAATATTATCCATAAGTTCAGCTCGTCAAGGCAGGTGCTGGATATGGATAATGTGTCCTCTAAAGCGTGCGTGGAAACGATGTGTGAAACGTACGGGTGGCCTTGCAGGATTATTCTCATCGCGAAATTCAGTTGGCCAAGAACAGACAGGAGCTCGCGTTTGGAGCAGCGGGGAGTAGCTAACAGGGAGGAAGCGAAGACGATCGTTCTATCGATTTTCTCTTTTGGTAGAGAAGCCTGGAATTTAAGTGAGTGTAATTTTATTCTGAGAAATTCGATGGACGTGCTCGGTCCTGAAGTTTTGTCTGGGGCAAGGGGGACGCTGAGATTTTCAAAAACCTGCTGGACTTTTGCTAGATGCGCAGCCGGAAATGAGTCGGGCAGACGAGATGATTAAAAAGTCGTCTAGTAGGTGGATGAGGTAGGGAATTGCATAATTGTTAGAGAGTATCCAGCAAATTGCCTCTGACAACATGTCCAAAATTTTTGGTCTGCTTCTGCAGCCGACAGTAAGGCGGACAGAAAAGTAAAATTTATTGCGCCATAGAATGCCGAAAAGGTGCCAGAAGTCTGGGATGATGGGCATGACTTTAAACGCGGATCTAATATCGACTTTGGCTAGCCAAGCTCCACGACCTGCATGTTTTATTAAAGTAATGGCTTGATCGATGTTATGATAGTGCAGGGAAAATTCCTCAATTTGAATGAGGCTGTTGATGCCTGGAAAGGCCGAGCCGTGTGGTGACAAGAGATCGAATGTGAGCACTGCTGCAAAATGAGCACACGTGCAGGAAGCGACAACGCTGCCTGGTACATCTTCCTACATTGAAGTTCCTGTATGCCTGTGAGTTTTGTTGGCTGGGCGGTTTGGCAGGCGCGGAACAGAGGAAGTAGATTTGGGAGGCGAAGCTGGGCATTAGGAAAGAGAGGGAGTGACGAGGTGACAGTTGATTGTGCAATGCCATACTGAGAGACATACAGCGCAGGAAATATTCACTGGTTCCATTGAGCCACACGAATGGCACATTTGGCGGAGAAAAGTTACATCTGAAATGGTACAAAATCTGAATTAAGTTCCCTTGAATGTTGCCTGTTATTTTACATTTGAATCATTATTATTTTAAGAACCAGGTACATTTTACATGCAAGTACCAACATGGAATTACTGTAACTGCACTCGGTCACGTTATTGAAATGTTTCCGTTATCTAAAACATGTTTTCATCTTAAAGTGTTTGCTTGATTTTGAAATGTTTATTGTTTGTTTGTTTAAGTGTAGAAGGTACATCAACAGGTTTGCAATGGAAAAGCATTATGTATTGTATAAACTTCATATTACGTGAACTGTATTTACAGAAAGAACCACACATTAGGATATCAAACAATCAACCGTATCAATAAATGACAAAAAGAGGATTGGAGTATAATAAGACAAGTGAATTTGAACATTCAAGGTTTAACCACAGAAGCCCGACCCTCGTGCCGCCCATGCGTTCTGTATGTGAAGCTTTTCACACAGCGGCCTGATTTGACTTCTCGCTGAATTTGTGTGAAGTGTAGTTGTTCTCAGCTAAGAAGATGGCAAGCGTTGTGAGGTGCTGTGTACTGTTGTTGAGCATCTGTTTCAGTCGCCTCTCATCACTAGCATCATTTGACACAGGTATGAACAGCCTTTATAACTTATTGATGTTAATGTTACAACTTACTTTAACATTTTTACAATAAGTTCAAACCTACCGTTTACTTTTTTAGACAATTTAAGACCTAAGGTCGTGTCTCATGTTGTTAGGAGCACATATAGGTCAGAACAAGTCACTATTGCACCTTAATGTATTGAAGATCTGTGAAGATCAAATCTTATTATTGTCTTCTTCATGCAGTTATGGTGTTAAAGGGAGATCATGGGAAGAACATCAACATCCAATGTGCTACTGACAAGACTCCCCAGGATGGCGTGTTTATGAAATGGAAGAAACTAAATGAATCAGAACAACAGGAAATCTTCTACTATTACAAGGATGGCACTTTTACTGATAAAAGAAATGACAAAGTGACTTTACATGAAAACCATTTCCCCAAACTCACTGCCACCCTCAAGAATCTAACTGTGGCAGACATTGGACTCTACTGGTGTGAATTTAATTTAGAAGAAAAGAAGACCAATAGCAGCGTCACATTTCTATGGGTGACGGGTAAGTGCATATTTAATACATTATACACATGTTTATTATTATTAGTATAAAGCATCATGAGTTCATTATAGAATATTGTCTGTGTCTGACAAGGATTTGACCTAAAGTGAATAAAACAACTGTGAACACTTATATCCAGAGGCAAAGAGTAGGACCTTTATTTTTATTAATACAGAATATATTTGACTTTGATGATATCTTCTTTTCACTCTGTTGCAGAAAAAAATGAAACTATTATTGTTCACAAAGAGAAAAAGGAAACTATTCACGATGAGAAAAATTGTCAAGCTGCGATGGTTCTCTATGTGATGATAGCTCTGTTTGCAATAATACTTTGCATCCTTGGTTTCCTCTGTGTGAAGGTCAGTACAACCCCAAACACACACAATGAAATATCAAAAACTAGCATAAAACAAAACGCATCTGAAGTCCAGTTGTGTTGAAATCTTAATGTAATAAACGTACACACGGGATGGTTTTATACTGTTTTTCACATGTATACTCTGTGTCTTTAGTCAATAGGACATGATTCCTCACTTATGGCTTCCAGATATTGTTAAACATTTCTGTGTGAAAATCCAAAACTTTAAAGTTTTAAAGTTAAGCTTTAGAGTTAAACTGGTTTTTGCAGGTTTGAAGACTCTAAGACAGTGGTTCTCAAACTGGGGGGGCCCAAGGATGGTTTCAAGCGGGCCACAGATTTTGTGGCATTTTATGAAATAATTTTATGAAATTTATGAAATTTTATGAAATTTCTTATTCCAAAATGATTTGTGTTTAAGCATTGTATAACTGAATATGTTTTTGGTTTAATTTAAATTTAAAGTTTAAGATTTTAAGTCTTTATTTAAAGGGGGCAGCAAAGCAATAAGCACTCTACACAAAAGTGATCTTACAACAAAAAATGACTAAGAAACTATTGTTTTCAAAGTAGAGTACTTTGACCGTAGATAAAAAAAACAGTAGCTACTGCATAATGTGAAGCGCTAGCCTGTCACATCATATGCTACGTTTTATCTTCGTTTACCCATGAAGACTTTCACAAGTACCCTTTCTTCCGTTTAAAGCAAAGGTCAGAACCCTCACATACACTTTTGTCATTTTCAGATGAAAAGAAGTGTGTCTGACACTCCATCAAAAAAGCCTCCAGACTCTTCAATTTATGAAGAAATGACCAGAAACAGACTGGGTACTACATCCACATTAATAAACCCTAAGTACCAACCTGCCAAGCCATTCTCACAAACACCTGCGTTTCATGAGGGTTTGTAATCCAAAGTGCTAAATGACCAAATGTAAAATGTGTTGAGACAACAGAAAAAGTAATGTATATGTTCACACTTATTCCTATCAGTGCAGATTTCATTGGCTTTAAACATTTACCCGCACAATATCTAGAATACAGTATAATGTAATGCAGTCAACATTGAATCATATAAATATATACTGCATAAAAAGATCATGATGCTAATATACTTGAATGAGAACGATCAAAA
This sequence comes from Barbatula barbatula, assembly GCA_037178815.1. Lineage (NCBI taxonomy): Eukaryota > Metazoa > Chordata > Actinopteri > Cypriniformes > Nemacheilidae > Barbatula > Barbatula barbatula. Next base: position 17,323,138 of record CM074079.1, on the reverse strand, counting down.
TGTCAATTTTGTTCACAGTAAAGTGTTGCGCTAAACATTGTTCACATATGAGTCAAATGTAGATATGAAAATGTCTGTAGCACTTGTTTATGATCTTCATGTTTATTTCTCATATTGGGTTTCCACTGTCATATTCCTGTGGGTCTCTAAACTGCGGCTGCTTTGCAAAGAAACCACTGTCATGTTTTCCTTCCTTTCTACAACCATTTAAACCCTCATTACTTTACTCACTAACCATGTTAAGAGTTTAATGTGCAATACAGTACATGTGCAGTTAATAAATCTCCTTTAGAAAAGTTGAAAGTTTAGTTTTTGATGATTGTTTTTTTAACCAGAATGTTTTGTTCATGTTTTTTATAATGTCTGTTTTCCATTTGTTCTCATTTGTATTTTACGAATCGTAAAATTGCAACGTTATTGATGCTTTGTTTTGACACAAATGTTAAAATCGATTAACAATGTAATAAGACCAGTAGATTTGCTCTTACTTACAAATCCATGTTATCGCTTATGTTGTGGAAAAATTGATCTTGTAGTTTCAAAAAATTGCTCGAACAAAGAAGGTCCAGGTGTCAAAGAGTAAACTTTATTTGTTCGAATCAAACAAAGTGAGATCTTCCCAAAGCATCTGAAAATACAGTGTTCTCAAGCTCATAGTTATAGTAAAACTTATGCAGGGGGGTTTGTCTGTTCACCAATCAGGTAAGTTCCCGTTATCTCTTATTTTTGATAACCACTAACTCTGTTTCTGCCACCAATAAGTCCCAGGCAGCTGGACATGTTTTTAATTGTGGAATCATAGTTGGCACATGGACAAATAATAATGTGCCCATATTTGAACACTTTTCCGGTTTTCTTCCGGCAAAACAACTTGGTGAACTCAAAATGCATCTTTGATCATATACAATATCTCATGAGTTGTCCTTGGCATACGATAAGACTTTATTAAAACTGAACTCATGTTTTGAGATAATAATGTTTTTAGCGTAATAATGAGCAGGCTAGCGTCCTTGGCTGCATGCGATAAGTTAAAATTAATTAAATTTGTCTACCAAAATGTGTGTGGGGTACGTGCAGGTGTTTTCTGCATGTCATCCTCTAAACTTTATTTGAACCTTAGGCCTCACAGACATCACTGGATTTTATATTGCTGTAAAACGTTGAAAAGTATTCTTTAAACATGCTATAAGTATTTTTATGTAAATAATCATTATAAACTGGTATACTGATTGTAACACTAAGTCATTAAACCATCTTAGTTATTTGCTCACAATCATCTTGAATTTAATGTGGTTAAATATGGCTTCTGATTATATCACTAATATCTAATAACTAATGGTCTATGCTATTGTTCCTATGAATACTTCTTTAATGCTTCATGACTGATAAAAGTCTAATAATAAAAAGTGTAATATTCAAATGCAAAAGTCTAATAATAAAAAGTGTAATATTCAAATGCATGCATAAATGAAGATATATCAATGAAGATATATCATTGTGGTTAAGGATATGCGTTAAAGATACTGTAAGAAATAAAGAAAATACTCAATATATTCCCCCCTTTGGGGCTCCTATAAGGAGTCCCACACCCTTTAGATTAGAGAAAAAATTCAATCAAATGTCATTAACAGACCGCGTAAATACTCATTATTGTATTATAAAATAAAAATCCGTTCTATCCTCTTGGTTGTCTCGTGACACGGACAACGTCTGCTTGTAACCCTCTGTCAATAAAAGCGACTAGTCTATGCATTTTCATACAGTTGGTCATCACTAATTGAATAGACAACCATCTGTTGTATCGGAGCAGCAGGTGAGACAAGTTGCTTCGTAGCCTGAACTATGCATGACCAACAACACAGTAATATTATTATGGGTGACAAAATACATGCCACCAACATCAGTATGTGGTGCAGACTTGGAAACATGTTGGTGAACCAGTCCCATATAGACGGATCTGAAGTCACGTCACCCTTTGCGATCAATTCGGATAGCATTGAAATATTATGTATTCCTTGTTCAATGAGATGTCCTTCGTCGTCGTTGTTGGGTATGTATGTGCAACAAGTTTGTCCAATCATTACGCAAACACCTCCTTGAGCTGCAGTCAGTTGATCCAGAGCCAAACGATTTTGGAGAGTAGTGAGACGCAATCCTCTGAGTTCTTCTTGTTCTCCTTCCAGCATGTTTATCATGGTGTTCACAAACGATGACAGCTCATATCTAGTGATCTCTACTTCTTCCATCAATGTCGTTACTCCGAACACTGGAGCAAAGGCTGCAGCGAGTTTTTCTGCAACTGTCCATAGATGCTGATTTCTAGGCACCGGGCTATCATGCAGTGAGTTAAATAATCCTCTTCTTTGTCGATGTTGACTTCCCATTTGGTAATGGGGCATGATAATAGCCCCTCCATGTAGTTGGATCAAAGCGCACGGTCCTGTCCAGTTCTTTGGTAATGACAAATATACTTGAAATCCGCAAAGCCAGTAGTATCCTTCAATGACTCCTGTTCCTAGTCTGTCAGGAATGTGTACTCCTGAACATGAGGGACATTTTGCTCGCCCTTGCTCCGAAGTAAGAATGTATTGGTAGGCTACAACTGGTTGTGGAGTCGAACGGGTGACTACAATAGGACCAGGGGAAGGATTGATGTAATCTGCATAGCGAAGACATGCCATGCAGTTTTTCTTTTCTGAATCCGGTATTGATTTGTAGACAACCGAACATCTTCCTCTTGGTATGGTTCGCAAGTAATGCTGTCCTGACGTCCTCTCATAACAAGTGAGATTGTTAGGTATGTGTTTAACAGTGGCTATCTGAGCAAAGAGCCGTCCAGGAAGGGTTTGCGGAATCCAGGTGTCATGCATCATAGTCTTTTCTGCGGAGGGTATCCGTAATCCGTTAGCAATTATCTCTGCCATAGCTGTCCGTACTTCCGTTTTCAGGCTTTTTCCGAGTCCAGCTGCTGCTATAGCGGCTATGGTCATTCGCATCATAGTGTCATTGTCCTGATGCGGCCACCAGTCACCTCCAGTGGTGCTATGGGGGAAATGTGCACAGACATAGCAGTTTTTGTCAGCATACATTCTAGCGGTATGATTAATTAGTCTCCACCACATGTTTGTAGCATATGAATGAGGTGGATTAGGATGGTCCATCCAAAAATCTGAAAGGTCTCTTGTGTTGCCGCCATTACTACGCTTTCGTCGGTGCTTTGGTGTCAGAGCCAACAGACTTGGAGACAAGTGTCCCTCCTTGGTTCTATTTATTCCAAAGGTGTCCTGTGTGCAGGTGATGTTGTAGCATGTATTTCCTGGTGTGCAGGTGATGTTGTAGCATTTGTTTCCTAGTGGCATGCCATCATTTGGATCATGTCTCATCATAATTGGTAGTACAATTGCACATGTCAAGATGATCAGCAACGAGGATGTGCATCGTGATCCACATAATCCTGGGGTTCTGAGAGGATGCCATGGGTGTCGTACACGCTCCATTCTAATTCTGTTCGTATCCTTCAGAGTGATAAGCGAAAATCATCCACTGTCCTGCTTGTAACCTGGATGTTGCTTTGAATCGTGTATGAATTATGCGACTTGAACTTCAAAGTTCCGGTATCAAGGTTTAGTGACGGCCAAAGCAAATACTGAGTACACACAGTTAAAGTCCAGCTTGGCCTCCTCTCAGGGTAACGTGTCCATGTGTCATCTTGTGTTGAAGTAAAACCTACAGCTAGTACAGCATCGTCTCGCGACAACAGTCTCAGCGTATCTATTTGTGGTCTCTGTAGTTCAAGTCGTCTTTGTTCTTGAAACGCAGACACATAGCCAGAATTTACCAGCCTTTGAAAACACGATCTCTCAGCATGTTCATCTCGAGGTGGAAAGTAGAGTGATGTCCCTTGTATTCGATCTGCAGGTGGGTTTCGATGTGGAGTGTTGTCCGTACGATATGGCTTGAATTTTTCAGTTAGTTGCTTGAATGCAGCTGACATTGGTCCCATAACTCCATATGTCAAAAAGTTCATAAATGAGATCACTAAAGGAGTCCTGACAGGGTAACTAATATTTTTAAGCTACCTATGTTCGTCCAGTGGGTGGCCCCCACCGTCACTAAAAGAGGTAGTTCTTCCACTGGCACTTAGCCCTCGGACTCCTACTCACAGTTCTAGTTCCTTGTATAATGCATGCATTTTGTACTCCCGTTCTGTGATAGGTAAGGTAAAACGTGTAGCTGTCAAAACTCTTCTTGCATGACGTATAACAATTCAGGGTGTAACACCGCTCTATCATTCCAGTGTTGGGGTCAGTTTGGTGAATATTCTTCTTCCTGCAGTGTAAGATGATGTTTCAATGGTAGCTTAATTTCTTTTCACTGAGTGATTGCTACCTCCGTGATGTCACTCTGAGCAAATATTTTATCACTGAGAATCTGCCGGAACACCCCCTGGTTTTGGCCTGTTCAATGTGATAGAAATAGGAGAAGAAAGAAAAAAGAACAAAATGGACAGGAGAGAGAAAACCACATAGTGCACATCTCTCTCATTTATTTCTATTGGGTTTATAAACATGTTGTCTTAATATGAGTAAATTCAAAGGGGAGGGGTTTATGCCAAAATAACAAACAAAACATAAGCTATCTTCCTGCCTATCAGTATCTAACAGATTCTTCCTAAACTATGTGCCCCAAAAGGAAATACAATTCTATGCTCTCTCCCTACTATGGAAAAACAGATTTATAATAGTAAAACAAAAATGGCACCCCTATTTTTGGTTGGAAGTTAAGCATTCAGTATTCTCATTACAGTTTTCTATTGTTGTCACCATAGCTAACATAAATGCCTCAGAGTTATGTTGCACATTTAAGTCAGTATGCAGTGACATTTGTTTCGCTTTAGCTTTAACAAGCAAAGATCTTAGTATAGGAAGAACACAACAGAACATTATTATAAAAACACATCAAAACAACAACAATCAACATTCCTATTCCCGTTAGCCATTCTCCCCATGATTCAAGCATCGAATCAAGCCATGTCCCAAAGGCCTTATATCTTCCTGCATTAGCGTTATTTCACCCCTCAAATGTTTACATTTTTCCATAGCATGAGTGAAAGACCCATCGGGGCCATTATTATTAGGACTACTGCTTTCTGCCAATGGAATGCAGAAAAATGCAGAATAAAGATCAACCACTGTAAAATATTTATCATCCGGTGGAATATTTGTGAACAGGGTATGAGGATTTGGGACCTCTACTGGCCAATCGTTAATAAAATCATTGTTGTCCACTTGTAATGCCACTCCCTGTGGTCCCATGATTATATACTGTGATATTACAGGAACTTTCTTATCTTTGGTTTTTTGAAGCCATTTTCTCCCTGTGTCTACTCTACACAATGGGTCATATATCATGGTGCAGTGAAATCCTAATTCCGGTAATTTGGGATCTTCGATCTGTTCCTTAATAAACTTTTCCCATTTTACAATGTCTTTCCTACATCCTCTTCTAAATCTCCTAACCAATAGGCATTAGCTTCGGGGGTTGAGATTACCATTTGTCTAACTCCCTTACTGTCAATGTAAAGACCCTCGGGGTACAAGATATATATATATGTTTTAGTTTTTCCAGAAAATCCTACTGTCTTTGTGAACTTGCCAGACATTGGGAGGTGTGAGGCATAATTTGAGCTCATACATGAATAAGTTGCTCCTGTGTCTACCATCATCTGTGTTTTCTTGCCCTCAATGTTGACCTGCAGCATAGGTTTAGTGTCGGTGTTTGCATCTTTTCTACCTTTTGGCCTCCAGGGGGTTCATAGGGAGGTGGCTGAGTCTTTTTCTCAAATGCTCCTTCCTTACTTTCATCATCCTTATTTAGCACTGCTCTGATTTTTCTCATATTTTTCAGGAAACTAATTCCTTCATTTTTGAACAAGTTCAACACTTCCTGTTCTACTTTCCTTTTTGATTCTCGTTTCTTGGTTTTGTCTATTGGTTTATAATTTTTTATCAGTCCCTCCATTTCCTCACACACCGTCACATCAAAGGTACCACTTTCAGGCCACAATGTTCTTAGTTTTTTATTCCGTGCAGCCCATCTTTTATATATTCTTTCTATAGTCTCTTTACATACTGGGTATCTGGACCCCAACTGATCTACAGGAGTGGATGCCAGTTCTTTAAGTAGTGTTTCTCAACACTAAAAGCACAGAGATTTTAAAATATCTCATTTTTATTACATCATTCTTTTTATTAATAGGATGCAAACCAAGCTCTTGAGTTTTCTGGGGCTATTTTCGACAATCAAAAAGTCTTGTTCATAGGGCTTAAAAGTGAATCTATGGTCTTATGAATCAATAATGGGGCAAAGGCTTCAAAATCATTGGCCTCATAATATATTTTTCTATCTCTAACAATGAAATGAGAAATCTGGGACTCTCAGATTCAGTAATTCAATTAAAAATTAAAATTAAAAGCAAACTCAAACGTAAAAGTAAATATCTCATTAATTGGATAATTCAACAAATCTGAAAGTAAAGCAAAATTAAAAAAAAAAAAAAGAACTCAAACTTAAAAGTCAATAACTCAATATTAAAATGGCAGCTTATTGCCAAAGATCTAAAAAATAAAAGTTGCTATGGGGCAAGGGAGATTCTCAACACATGAAGGTGGAAAATTATTCCTTAAAAGACAAATGAAATAAAAACCTTAAAACAAAAATATGTTTAACCTATTCAACGTCAGGGCCTTTTTAAACAAATACCCACACACAATGTTAACGCACTACTGGAACTAAAATGTCTGTAACTCATAAATTCTTTGAAATAAAGACCTACAGATGGTCTTTGTTAAAAAAAGGAAAATTATCAGATTGGTCCTCAAAAAACAATCCCACAAATGTTTCTCATAAAAATGTAAAAATAAATAAATATAAAACAAAAACATAAACCTTTTTACTTTTATAACTTACAGTCCCAAAGGTCAACAAGTGTTGTATCAAGTTTGGTCATGATACACACAATTTTGAGGGGTCTGGTAAGTTTCCTTTTCCGCCATACCACCAAAATCCTTTGGGGGGAACATAGACCTAAAACTATAGGTTGATCAAAAAAGACATTGCGATGCTTTATTACTCTTTCAATTAACAATTAATAGATTAAAAACTACAAAAGCACAGTAAAAACATAAAAACAATAAATTTGTATGAAGCTTTTCTTTTGATGCACACTAATTCAATGAATCAATTATCATTTCTGTATCAATTTCTCTCCTTAAATAGATTATTCTTCTAAATACTAATCAAATGTGTATTCTAATTTATTTAGCTTTTCCAACAATATAATGTTTGTCATGAAAAGATGAGAATTTACATGCACAGTATTGATGTAAAGGTATAGGTGTTCTGCGGGATGTATTTATTTTTTAGACATACTCTTGTCCTTTAAACATCACTTAAACTTTCCCCATACTTCATTTAATAAAACATTAAAATATGTATTTTAGAATCTCAGACCTTTCCGACGATATGTAGTTTGTCATAATTAGATCTAACTTTCACAAGAATATTGATTCAAAAGTGGGTGTTCCATATATGGAAAGGTGACAATTAACAGGTAAATCACTGATAAATGATTTTAAAACATGAATTTAACTATGATTTTAAAACATGAACTTCAAATCAATGAAAAATGGTTTCAAAACATAAACTTCTGGAACAGTTCTAGGATCTGTGCTGTTCTCCATATACATGCTGCCCCTTGGAAACATTATTGAAAACATGGAATTAGCTTTCATTGTTATGCAGATTATAGTCAGTTATATATATCCTGCTATCCAAATAGGCAGAGTGCATTGAAGATATAAAACATTGGATGACCTACAATTTCTTCTTTTCAGCAAATCATTCACTTAATGCAAAATATGCTAAATAAACCACCGGGAGACTGCTGATACCAGTCACCAGATGTCTATATAATAAGTTAAACTATCCATGCAATGTGTTTCACCTCCTCTTTTTCCCCCTTATTCTTCCTTACAAAGCTACTCTTGACATACCGTATAAAACGTCATACAAACAAAATTGAAGTGAATTGCGTTGAACTTCAAATCAATAACAATGTTTTCAAATCTTGAATTTATCAATGAACTTCAGACTATTCTCAAAATTAAGAAGTCCAGTTTCATATCTTTTATAATACTGCTATGTTGGAAAGGAGTTTTAACATTCATTTAGCATTCAGAGTACATTATGCATGAATCGTATTTGATTTTATATCTAGTTATTTATCTACATACCTTATGTTTATTTTTATTTTTTATGGTCTTAATATGTCAAGATGTTATAATATTCTTTTGGTCATTCAATCTTTATTTAGGAAAAAACAAGAACTCAACAATGGTTAACTTTCTTTAAGGTTTACAGCTAACACAATGTCTCCGTTCAGTTCTCTCCCCTGCTCTCTGTGCTTCCTCGTGCTCTCCTGCACACACACACACACTCTCCTTGCTTATCCACACACACACACAATCTCTCTTTCGGTGGTCTCTGTCACACTCTACTGGACACTCACAGAATCACTCTCTTTGGACCCTGGCCAAAAGCCCCCACCTTTGCTCACTCAAGCTTTCTGAGGTAGTTTTTTCTTCATAGCAACATTCATTCTGCCGCGGACTTAAACATACACATAACATACACTGAATCGATTCTTCTGCCCTCTCCAAACAGGTTCAATAAATAATAATTGCCCTCTCTGCCCTTCTCAAAACAGGGCTGTCCTTTTCTAAGCAGGAACAACGGGTCAACTTCTTCTGTCCTTCTCAAAACAGGACCAATAAATAATAATTGCCCTCTCCGCCCTTCTCAAAACAGGACAACGGGTCAATTTCTTCTGTCCTTCTCAAAACAGGACCAATAAATAATAATTGCCCCTCTCAACGGGAATTTCTTCCCTTCTCAAAACAGGACAACGGGTCAACTTCTTCTGTCCTTCTCAAAACAGGACCAATAAATAATAATTGCCCCTCTCTACAACGGGTCAATTTCTTCTGTCCTTCTCGAAACAGGACCAATAAATAATAATTGCCCTCTCCGCCCTTCTCAAAACAGGACAACGGGTCAACTTCTTCTGTCCTTCTCAAAACAGGACCAATAAATAATAATTGCCCTCTCTACAACGGGTCAATTTCTTCTGTCCTTCTCAAAACAGGACCAATAAATAACCGCCCTTCTCAAAACAGGACAACGGGTCAACTTCTTCTGTCCTTCTCAAAACAGGACCAATAAATAATAATTGCCCTCTCTACAACGGGTCAATTTCTTCTGTCCTTCTCGAAACAGGACCAATAAATAATAATTGTCTTAAGCAGTCTACCATCCTCATTCCATTCTCTTTAATCCTTCTCTTTTAACTTTGAGACCTGAAAACCCTTTTTGTTTTTTAAAATTTTTTTTTTTTTTTTTGGACCGGAGAAGCTTTTATAAACATCACTGCTAAATGGGACTCACCTCCGGCAGACTGCACAGATTATCTGAGTATTTTAACTTATAAGGCAAAAATCATGCTCACCTTCTCTTGATCTGTACAGCAAACCGGAGAGGTTCGTCCCAGGTAGTCGTTCGATGTCTTCAGCCTCTTTCCTGTCCCTTCGTGGTCGCCAAATATGTTGTGGAAAAATTGATCTTGTAGTTTCAAAAAATTGCTCGAACAAAGAAGGTCCAGGTGTCAAAGAGTAAACTTTATTTGTTCGAATCAAACAAAGTGAGATCTTCCCAAAGCATCTGAAAATACAGTGTTTTCAAGCCCATAGTTATAGTAAAACTTATGCAGGGGGGTTTGTCTGTTCACCAATCAGGTAAGTTCCCGTTATCTCTTATTTTTGATAACCACTAACTCTGTTTCTGCCACCAATAAGTCCCAGGCAGCTGGACATGTTTTTAATTGTGGAATCATAGTTGGCACATGGACAAATAATAATGTGCCCATATTTGAACACTTTTCCGGTTTTCTTCCGGCAAAACAACTTGGTGAACTCAAAATGCATCTTTGATCATATACAATATCTCATGAGTTGTCCTTGGCATACGATAAGACTTTATTAAAACTGAACTCATGTTTTGAGATAATAATGTTTTTAGCGTAATAATGAGCAGGCTAGCGTCCTTGGCTTCATGCGATAAGTTAAAATTAATTAAATTTGTCTACCAAAATGTGTGTGGGGTACGTGCAGGTGTTTTCTGCATGTCATCCTCTAAACTTTATTTGAACCTTAGGCCTCACAGACATCACTGGATTTTATATTGCTGTAAAACGTTGAAAAGTATTCTTTAAACATGCTATAAGTATTTTTATGTAAATAATCATTATAAACTGGTATACTGATTGTAACACTAAGTCATTAAACCATCTTAGTTATTTGCTCACAATCATCTTGAATTAAATGTGGTTAAATATGGCTTCTGATTATATCACTAATATCTAATAACTAATGGTCTATGCTATTGTTCCTATGAATACTTCTTTAATGCTTCATGACTGATAAAAGTCTAATAATAAAAAGTGTAATATTCAAATGCAAAAGTCTAATAATAAAAAGTGTAATATTCAAATGCATGCATAAATGAAGATATATCAATGAAGATATATCATTGTGGTTAAGGAATATGCGTTAAAGATACTGTAAGAAATAAAGAAAATACTCAATACTTATTGCCAGAAAAAAAAAATATATAGTATAAAAGTTTTGGTGTAAAAATTGTTTTTTTTTTGAAGAAAATATGTTGGATAAAAAATATTTTAATTTATAATTAATATATTATTTTGGGTGGGGGGAGAAAATTTTTTTTGGGGGGAAGGAAATTTTTTTTTATGTGGTTGTTGTGTTTGTTGGTGAGGGAGTAGAATGAAAAAGATGTGTGTGGTGTTGTTTTGGTTGGGGTGGGGGTGTGTTTTGGGGGGGGGGGGGAGGGGGGGGGAAAAAAAAATTTGTTTAGACAGAACCTGCAGAAGTTAATGTGACCGTACTTTATCAAATATAAAAGTTAGAATTTAAACACATGCAAACTTAGGACTAATGATACTGTGGTTTCAGTTAAAGTAGTGTTGTGGAATTTTCTTATTCCTTAATCAAGGTGAGTCAATTTTGACAAACGCAATATACAGAGACATCAGGTACTTTGCAAAGTATTTTATTGTCGTTTAATCTGCATCATAAGCAATGAGCATGGTGCAGAGTGTGGGAATTTAGATCCGTATATGGATCGATATAAAAATGGATGATTGATGTTGTTTAAATCAGATGTATTTTCCTACATGACATGATTGTGAACAAAAGCTTGAAGTTGAGAGTTCTTCAGTTGCCAGATGTTGCCAGAGATGGAATGTGGTCAGTGAGAGGGGGGTTGCAGGATCTGCTTGTGTAAATGTGTAACAATAACCAGATCTTATTTTTGGGGAAGAAATGTGTACACTCAAGGATCTTATTGTGGTTTAAACGTGCCTTTACATTTAATATGATTTCATTATTGATTACTAACTATGCATAATATGTTGAAAATATAACCAGTGTGTTAGTTGGGTTAACCGAGACAGCGCTGATATTGTGGGGTTTTTCCATAGGATGTTACTATGTGTGTGTGTTGAGATCAGGTTACGCACAGAGCGTGTTGGGCCTCTATAATTTGTTACAGATGTCGGATTTGAAAAACAAGGCAGTGAGCTGAGTGGCTGGAGAGCAGACAAAGGGGGACGATCTGATTGGACCCCGCCAGAAGAACAGACTCGACGAAAAATACACATACAGATAAATAGCTGTGAAACTGTTTCTGGTGGTCGGTTCTCTGTTAAGACTGTGTGTGTCTGAGAATCCACCGAAACAGCTGTTTGTTTGAGACTACCTCTGATCAATAAATTTCAACGTTTTCTGAACTGGCCTCACTCCAATTTTTGAACGCGCAGAACATTGTTTAAATGTTCTTCAAGAGCAAAGGCGCTCTTTCCTTCTGCACCCAGAGTTTATATATTAAAACGTGAAAACCCCTCCCTTTGCCCCCTAGCCAGAATCCCGAGCTGGTTTCCGAGAAGTGATGCCCGTTATTCCAAACAGAACATCTTGGCCTCTGCTCGAGGGCAAAGGCAGAGTGGTATGACGCGTATAGAGAAAAACATGATAACATAGAGAAGAAAACATGGATAAAAACTTCATAAACATATAGATAGACACATCAAGAAGCTAGACTAGAAAATTTCCATTACATTCCCCCCTTTTATCATATATGATAACCAAAATCTTTATACTTTGACCCGTAAGATAAGCAACGCCCTTTCTCTTACAGGTTTCATTCTTCTATCTAAACAGTTCTTAAAATCCCACTATAATTGGTTACACCACCTGCTTCAGGCCCACTTTCCATATTCTTACTCTCATTTGTGGAATTGCTCCCGTTCCCTCATAACTAAAATTTTTCTGAGTTACAGCTAGTCTAAAACTTTCTCTTTTTCCTTTTTATTTGGCCGTCCCAGGGGACATAATGGCCCACATTTTCAAATTTTGTTGCCTTATCCAGAACATCAACTGAGGTACACGTACCTCTACACAAATACATATTTGTTCCCCAGTACCTAGCAGAATTAGGGTAACACTGTCCCTCCCCATAGCATTTTATTAAACTTGGAATATAGTGTTGCACAGAAACAAAATTCTATAATCTCTAATTTCTCGGGGTTCGATGCGTCCCCGACTCGAACAGTTGATTCCCTTTGCGAGCACCAGCAGTGTCGCTCCTCCTGTCGCTTGCACGACCATTGCGAAGAGCCATTGTGGATGCCATTTTGATGGCCTACGGTTGGAGTTGCCACTCCTTGCAGTGGGAGGCATGTCTTTACTACGACTTCCTGGAAGCTGTGTAATGATTTGTCAGCTCCATTTGCTACTGCTCCTTTGACCTGCACAAATATTTTGAGAGCAAAAACACAAAAACACATTGCCTTGTAACATCCCCCCTTTTGACGCGTGGTCTAGGCCATGCGTCAAAATCGCAAAAGCAGAGAAAAAATGTTTGGCAAACAGGTGAGGCCATTTGGGCCAAACATTGTCTGTGTATTTACATGAGCACTCCTTCCAGAGTGCACACTTATCCGGTTCTGCAAAATGTTTGCATCTCTGCAAGAGAAAGAATTTTGTTAGTGATTTCTGGAGACAATATGTCTGTGGCTCTGATGTTGCTTGCTTTGCTGCAGGGTCAGCTTGTCGGCTTCCTGCAAAAATTGTTTCTGATAAAAAGTGTGTGTGTCACAGTCACACACAACAATGGCAATTGGGAGAAGAATGGCAGATAGCATATCAGCAACCTGTGTGTGATTAAGAATGTTTTTACCATCAGCTTTTACAAAGTTTCTGTGTTTCCACAGTGTGCCAAAATCATGAGTTACACCAAATGCATATCTACTATCTGTGTGAATGTCTACATTTTTATTCTTTGATAATTTGCATGCGTGTGTGAGTGCAATGAGCTCTGCTGTCTGAGCAGAGAAATGGTCCCTAAAAATTATATCAATTGCTTCTTTGCTTTTGGACTTGCGATGTCTGTAATTGCAGACACGCTTTGCGGACAGCTGTCTGCCACGGTCAGTAATTTCGTGACCCAAAAAACGAACAAATTGTTTTGCCAGATGGACTTTGGAGACATTGACTTTGTGTTCTTTTCTCTTATCTTTTAAACTGGAAACAAAGGCCTGCGCACCGGTAAATTTGGACATGGCACAACTATGCCTTTATTTTTTAATCTTTTTAAACTCATTAAATATTGGCCTTATGCCATTGAGGGCTTCTGGTTTGAGGCTTCTGTTTTGAGGGGGTATTGCTGTTTGCGTGGATGAAAATTACCCTTGGGCGTTATCACAACAGGCTCATAGTTCCTAAACAACCAAACATAATATTTTTCTGTTATCAACAGTTGTACGGGCACCTTTACCAAAATTTCTGGTATGTCAATACTCATCATTAATCTTTTTTGTGTGTGAAAACACTTCAAGTCCCCTTGTTGCTGACAGACAGGCATGATTCTCACGATGGGCATGCAACAAATTTGAATATTGCACGTCATCCCTTTTAACCCATTCTATGGCGTGCGCACATTTGTCAGAAAAACACCCACAGCTCCCCACACCATTGTAATCAACGTCATGAGGCTCTGTGAGGCAAAACTTTCTACATCATATTTACGTAATTCAATATTACATCGTACAGCTGTACGAGCGCTGCACTCAGGTCGTGTTGGTATCATGCTCAATCTGTCATCATACACATTATGACTCTGCCCAGCAAATGAATCGGGCAGCAGTCAGACATGAGAAACCTGTGTTCAAATTTGACACTCCCCAACTCACATTGCACCCTTTTGACATAAATTATTTTACATTAGAGCCACTAGCATTTAAGGAAAACACAGCTAGTTTAGACTCTGGCAAATTTAAACACTTCTTGTGAATCACAGTAGGCTATTTGTTGCCCCTGAATCTATCAAAAATTCAAGCGGTTTGTTGCACACAACATTGTGCATTTTAGCAAAGTTCAGAAAGCGTTTTCATTCATCATGGAATGTGAGCTAAGCAGATCTTCGTTGCATACAGTAGGAAAAAGCATTTCTTCATTGCATATGCTAAGGGAAATCATACTCACCACCCTCGGAATGATGCCTCACCTCCTCACTTCAATCCCCCTTTAGTTTTGACCCCATTGGTCTCAGAGGCTCCGGACAATCATTTCGCCAGTGCCCCAATCTTTTGTAGTTAAAACACTTTTCTGGATCATAATCAACAGAGGGTTTAAAACCTCCTCTCCCTCGCCATCTTCCTTTCCTTCCGTGTTCTCCTCCGATATTCATTAGAGCCATGTGGAGTTCTTTATCTTGTGTGTTTTTCTTCTGAAGCTCTTTCTTGTCTGTTTGTCTTTCGGCGTGTACAGCATGACGGACGATCTCACTCATTCTGGCGCGATCTGGCTCGATGCACGATTTTTCCACTTCTCGTCTCAGCTCTTCTCTGAGGTTCCGCAGAAAAGCGGATCTGAGATGTCCTTCGAACGGACCAATGTCCGGTCCGTCTGCATCAGGTTGAAGTCCAGAATTTTCTTTAAATACTTCCTCCACAGGCCATTTACCCTGTAACTTTCTCAGGTCAGATGGTTTCAGTTTGACTTTCAACAGTCTCTCTAATTCTTTCATTGAGGGTGAGAATTCTTTGCAAAATGTCAAAAGTTCTTTGTCTGTCGGTGCTGGACGCGCTCTTTCTTGCTTTTGACGGACCACGGGCTGTGGTGGAGACGGCACTGGTGCTGGTTGAGACACTGGTGGGGGCACTGGAGCTGCCTCGATCGGGTTCAGATGTCGGTGAGGAGGGACACAATCATCCTCCGGTTGGTGTTTGTACTCAGTCATAGATGGGGGTAAAGAAGACAGAGGGGTTACATCATTATACTCAAGCAAAACAGGGTACAATGGAGCATGCGGCGGTGGGGGTGTATGACACGGCGGTGGCAGTTCTTCCAAAGCCTTTTCTTTAAAAACATGGTCACGTCTATTTGCTTCCTTTTCCCATAATTCTAAACATTTACACGCTTCGTCATATTTTTCAATTTCTTTTTTGGACATTTTAAATATGTCCTTTTTCCCCATGTGTTCTCTTATTTTCTCTAATTTTGTGGTACTAAATTTACCGTTTTCTGGAAAGTTAGCTTTTTCTTAGGCGCTCTTTCCTTCTGCACCCAGAGTTTATATATTACAACGTGAAAACCCCCTCCCTTTGCCCCCTAGCCAGAATCCCGAGCTGGTTTCCGAGAAGTGATGCCCGTTATTCCAAACAGAACATCTTGGCCTCTGCTCGAGGGCAAAGGCAGAGTGGTATGACGCGTATAGAGAAAAACATGATAACATAGAGAAGAAAACATGGATAAAAACTTCATAAACATATAGATAGACACATCAAGAAGCTAGACTAGAAAATTTCCATTACAGTAGTCCATTAGGTCATCTAAGCCATTAAGGGGTAAACCATGATTGCTCGGTCGTAATATAAAAAAAAAGTGGCAACCTGTTACCAAAGGTGCTTAATCTGTTTACATTTATTTCATTGCCATACCCTGACTGTCCAGACGCTCTTTCATTTCATAAAGTTTAACGGTTTTAAATGATTAAATATTTAATCTAAATCAGTTGTTTTATAAGGAGAAATATTAGAGATGCAAGAGACTCAAGCTAAAGTTTCCATTTACTCTCCGTTATATAGAAATACAACTGTAATATTGAAACATATTAAGATTTTTTTAAGGGTAAATAAATTTTAAATTAGAAAAAATCTCCACAATAATGTGACAACACATCATGTTGGTATACTTCTAATAGCCTGTTTGTTAAAATAATATTTTTACTGTGTACTAAATGTCAGTATCACTATTTTCATTTTGTTTATTCATATTGTTGATGATTCTGTCTCGGACAGGCCGCCATTAAGCAGAGTATTGTCATAATCATTGTAAAAAGCAAGTACGATGGTCAAAAACAAACAGAATGAGTTTGCGTAAGTGTGAGCTTGAAATTATCCTTATTTGAACCTCTCTGTGTCACGTGTGGCGGGGAGAATCCAAAGAGCACGGTAAGGCATAATCCAAAAACAGCTTTTGCTAAGAAATCCAAACTGAAACAGAACCTTACGACACTAGGGACACACGTAGCATAAACAATGGCAGACCATGAAGTGAGGAAACAGACAGGTTTAAATAGGGACAACATAATCAAGTAAACAGAAACAGGTGCAGAACTAATGAACTAATAAGCAAATCAAGGACAAAGGACAAAACCAATACAAAACTGTGGGTGAATGAGACATAACTCCCCCCTCTCGCGCCTAACAACAACAAAAACCGTGGAGGGGTTGGGCACTCTGGAGGCCCGTGCAGGAAACCAGGGCAGGGAGTCTCCAGGACGATGCCACCTGGAGGGTGCCGGCCAGGGGAATCCTTGAAGGTTGTGGTCCTTGAGAAACTCCAGAGCGGAATCCAGGAGGGGCTCTGGCGGCGGGGCAGCGGACTCTGGCGGATCCGAGAAGTTCAGCACATAAGCTGGTCCACCAGGCTGAGCTCGGGGGTAGTGAGTCCTGGGATCTCGGGAACTGAGGGGCCGAGTAGCACGGGAGCAAAGAAGTCCAATAGGTCGGGAGCGGCTTCTTTAGAATTTACGATGAAGGGCGATTTCTTCCTGCAGTAGGAGGGTGGGGTTGTGTGAGCAGTAACAAAGAGCTGAATGTCTCTTCAGATAATGTGCAGGCTTCAGATAACCGGAAAGTCTCCCCTGGCAACATTCATTTCTAAAATCGCTGGCAAAATCACAATTAAACAACATATTTAAGATCATTAATTAAACCTGATATTAATGATATAGCATACGTATAGTTTCCTAAACTTGAAATCCCCTTTTATACTGTGCTTCTGCTCATGCGAATTGCGAGAGCGCCGTGTCACATTTAGCCTAACAATTCATTCAAGAACCAAATTATTTTGGCATGTAGCAGTTTTTAAATGTATTTAAAATAAGCTGTTTATCTTGTCAGAAGTTGAGCTACACAACAAATAGACCGTTTCTGATATTTTGGCTGATGATGCGAAAAATATTCATACTGAAAGAAGCCGGCGAAATGCATTTTTGCATGGTAATGATCAGTTTAAGATTCTGAAACGAATGATAAGAACCATGAGGCGTAATAGTGTGTTCACACCAGACGCGAATGAAGCGTTAAGCGTGAGTGATTTACATGTTAATTCAATGCAAAGACGCGATGACCTACTTGCGGTGCGATTTGCGCGAATGAGGCGGCGCAAATTACACAGATTGAGCTTTGGCAGTATTCACGCAAGTTGAAAATTCGGAACTTTGGCAGAAATTTGCACCGCGTTAACCAATCAGGTTACCTCTCGACACCATAAAAACGCCACCACACCCACGAACAGGATGATAGATTTATTCCTTAAACAGAGTAGTGTGAGGCATAATTAGTGTACATAGACATCAAAAGGCATACTCTCTAATTCCTCTGGTTCTCCGTTCGCATACACCATGCACCTGGGCACTAACGCTTAAAGGAGAAGCGACATATTTCCTTTAGGTGTCTCATTAATACATGCCCTACCTACAACAATTGATAGGAACTCCCTATCGGAACTATTGAAAATAACTTAATTTAAAAAAAAATTAATTCAAGTTTTGCTGAAGTTAACTAAATTTACAAAACATTTGTCATTGAACATTAGAAAAAATCTAATAAAAAATATGTCTCAGCAAACTGGCTACACTTGCTCTAGTAGGGCCATGAGTGAGCGGCAGAAGCCCCTCCCATGATGCGAATTTGCGTCTGTAATTAAGTGAATTTTCACTCGCGAATGATGCGAGTAAACTCAAAATGCTCAAAAATGCCTGGTGTGAACACTCAATAAGAAAGAAAGAAAGAAAGAAAAAAAAACTATGTTTCTTTAATGTTTATGTAAGCCGTGGTTCCGGTGGCTATCCACTGATCTCATCACGTCCTGTTTAATGCATATTTCACAAGATGCTTTCATTTGCTAAACTGTCTACTCTCTGCACACAAGAAAATTGGCTAAAATTTAAGAGCATGGATTTGCATCACACGATTGCCTTCAGCGTCTTCACACACAGACTAAATTTACTACTGTAATGTCAAGGATAATTGTAATGAGATCTGCGTATGTTTTGTGCACTTTAAGGCCTTTCAATATTACATACGCTCCTTTCGAAATGGAGTCATGGCAGAATATACAGTGATGTTCACATCACAGGGTGCGTACGGTCGAATTAAACAAACCTCTGAAGGGGAACAAAGGGAAACAAAATAAATTTGCAGAGCGGGGTGGAGGAGACTTTCACCAGAGAGGATCAGAGATTCGGGAGTAAACCATTTATTGTTACCACAACTAAGTACACGGAATAATGCTGATTTGCTGATAATGCTGATTTTTATATATATACATTAAATAAGTCAAATACTGAATAAAAGGCACATTATAGATACGACAAAGAAATAAGTGAGGAAACTAGTATGAAAATATACACACAAATGTCTTTACGATCTCGGTTGTATCGTCACTCTCTACATTAACGTTTACACATGAGCTTTTCAAACGTTCATAAACTAAATAGATAACAATGTATAAACAGGCCGTTACTTGCTTTACAATTACGCACACAACTTTAACAAATATAAACTATACAGTCCAGCTCCCATCCGTCCACTTTTCCGATAAGTCAGACTCCGTTCAGTGGGCGGGAGCACTGACCTGCACTTCCTTTCCGCAGCACTGATTGGCCCGCTGGACGGATGCTGTGACGATTACGTCATTTGTGCGTATAGCAAAACAAACTAAGAAACTTAAATAAAAGCCTAACAGTAGCCTTTTTAATACACAGTATTTGTATTTATTCAAGACACTCCTGTATGACTGGTGATGCTTGACTGCATGACAGACTTTACAAAGCTCTGCAGCTGAGATTTTGTCATCCTTAGGTGATGTTGCCTCTCGAGATTAAGACCTAACGGAAGACGTACCAGCAGCTCGTCGGTTAACTTTATGTTTTTCAGTGCTGGCATGTCGGTCAATGCCGGCTTTCCCTTTACAACTAACGTCCACTTCACAGCGACATAGTGTGCAAAATCCATGGAAAGCATCTCCACTACTTTTTGATATGAATTCGTGCTCTTTTGTCCATTCCGGATTAAATGATGTCGGACAATCCGGGATGTTAACGTTATGATGTGACGTAGCCAGTACGTGGACTCCACCTCCACGTCGTGGAGGCTTGTTTACGTTTTTTAACCAATTATATATCAGATATTTATTTGACACCTCTTTCAGCCAATCATTTGTTTGACCGGAGATCTTACGGCGTCAGACGCTGCTGCTGCGTCCCAATGAAGTTTTTAGAGCGCATGTTTTTTAAGGCCGATTCAGCGCAACTCCGAAAAGGAGGACAAATGAGTGTCCGGCTTGAGGCTGCGACGGACAGGGGGCTTAAAATCTGGACTGTCCGGCCAAAAGCCGGACGTATGGCCACCCTAGTTTACGTGGGTGGCGATGGACGGCCAGAGGTCAGTGAACATGGGGCTTCTTGGAAGCTGCCTGGAAATAATTATTAAATTCTTGTACGGATTTGGTCAATGTGCAGAAAACATAGTTTGCTGCAGTCCCGCCCACCAATTCTTCCTTCATGCCCAGGAAGCGCTCAAACCACTTGTACTCCTCTGTGGAGAGTGCGATTTGAGCAGGCCCGAAGGCCTGATTGGTCTTGTGCATATTGACCTGCGAAACAAAACGTGTCAGAATGGAATCGAGCGGAGATGTGGCAAGAGAAGAGACACACATGCACACAGACACACACACAAACAGGCAGATCACTTACATTTATCAAGTATGTACTTGATGTCTTCGTAAATTATTTTGAAGTGGGCGGGAGAGAGGGGGTGGGGTCGGGAAAGGACCTCGCGCCGGGACTCGACCTCGGGTCGCCCGGAGCGCAACAGCGCTATATGTCGGAGCACTTAACCATTTTCGTGCATGTGCCAGTGACAAAGATAGAGTGAAACAAGAGCTTATTGATTTAGTTTAGTGACTACGGGACAGATTTATGATGTTGCCACTGAAAATATGAGATACAGCAGAGGCTGTTGGCTGCTTTCGACTAACTTCAGGCATACATAGAAACTAGGTTACTTCTCCTTTGTTTCAGGGCCTTGAAGTCTGTGGTTATGCTCAAGTCAGACAGCTTGTATGTGATGCCCTATATGAGTAGAGGTGGTAACTCACAACAATGTTTTACAATCTTCAGTAAGGGGCAAACTCCTATTCCTGATTGATAGAGATTTACAGTATTGTGCTGGTGAACTGGAGTTCTTTGATAAACTAAACAATTTACAGTTGACACAACAGTGACTGTGTGGCGTTGGTGTTTGTCTTAATGTTTATCTCTTAACATCAGTTTCCTGTCATTTTCCTGTGGGTGACCTGCATCTTCCTTTCTAACCATTTAAGGTTTCAGTGACTGACAGTATTCACTGTTTAATTATGTGATGCTTTCATTAAATAATTGTCAAAACCTACCTATTAGTTAAGCATGAACATTTCAAAAAGTTTATACATGTTAAACTTTAGCCATTTTGCTATAGGCAAGGACAATCTCTCTTCATCTCTCTTGCTCACTCACTCTTTTTCTATCATGGGGACTTGCCTTGGATTTATATTGTTGGTAACACTTAACAATAAGTTGCTATTAGTTAACACCAGTAAATGCTTAAGGTGACCTTAGCTTAACTGATGCATTAACTAATGTTAACAGTGACAACGTTTGATTTTAAGAATGGATTTGTAAATGCTGAAATTAACATTAATATTAATAAAGCGTGGGCAATGAAGTCCAAGGGGGAAACACGGGGAGAGACAGAGGGAACCATGACATGTGGAGTAGTCACTTTAGAACGGACATCAGAAACATTATAATTAAGTAAAAACACATGTCTTTAATGAACATGTGTTATTAAGAAAAGACATGAAATAGCAGAACACATAAATAATATTGCATATATAATGTCCCCATCTTTTCACAGATCTTCAACAGATCTCTGGAGTTGTGTAAAGTGCCTTCCTGCTTCAAACACTCCACCATCATCCCCGTTCCAAAAAACCCAAGATAACAGGACTTAACAACTACAAACCTGTGGCTCTTACGTCTGTCGTCATGAAGTCGTTTGAAAAACTGGTTCTGGCTAATCTGAAGGACATCACTAGACCCTTACTGGACCCCTGCAGTTTTCTTACCGAGCAAACAGGTCCGTGGATGATGCAATCAACATGGGATTGCACTTCAGCCTGCAACATCTGGATAAAACAGGGACTTATGTGAGGATCCTGTTTGTGGACTTTAGTTCGGCTTTCAACACCATCATCCCAACAGCCCTCAAGACCAAACTGACTCAGCTCTCTGTTCCTAGCTCTATCTGTCAGTGGATCACCAGCTTTCTGATAGATCGGCAACAGTTAGTGAGACTGGAGAAATTCATGTCAAACAGCTGCTCCACCAACACGGGTGCCCCTCAGGGATGTGTTCTCTCCCCACTGCTCTTCTCACTGTACACCAACCACTGCACCTCAAAAGACTCTTCTGTCAAGCTCCTGAAGTTTGCAGATGACACTACAGTCATCGGCCTCATCCAGGACGGTGACGAGTCTGCTTACAGACAAGAGGTTGAGCAGCTGGCTGTCTGGTGCAGTCTTAACAACCTGGAGCTGAACACGCTCAAAACAGTGGAGATGTTCCTGGACATCCTGGACTTCAGAAGAAACCCCCCTGCACTCCTCCCACTCACCATCATGAACAGCACTGTGGCTCCAGTGGAGTCATTCAGATTCCTGGGAACCACCATCTCTCAGGACCTGAAGTGGGACAATCACATTGATTCAATTGTGAAAAGGCCCAACGAAGGTAGTACTACCTTCGCCAGCTGAGGAAGTTTAAGCTGCCACAGGAGCTGCTAAAACAGTTCTACTCAGCCGTCATTTAGTCTGTACTGTGCACTTCAATAACTGTCTGGTTTGGTTCAGCTACAAAATCAGACATCAGAAGACTACAGAGAACGGTTTGGACTGCTGAAAGGATTATTGGTACTCCCCTGCCCACCCTTCAAGAACTGTATACATCCAGAGTGAGGAAAGGGGCTAGGAAAATCACTCTGGATCCCTCACATCCAAGTTACCCCATCTTTGAACTTTTGCTATCTGGCCGGCGCTTCAGAGCCGCAAATACCTGGACAGTCAGGCACAAGAACAGTTTCTTCCCCCAGGCAATCTACCTCATGAACAGTTAAATGTTCCCCACTTATGCAATGAAAATGTGCAATCTCCTTATATTTATTTGTTACCCCTCCATCCTAGTACATACCTCCATCTACTTAATCCTATCCCATTATCATTTCTAGCACAATTGTTTATACACTTATTTATTTGCCTATTTTTTGTCTGTGTGTTGTTGTCTCTGTGTACTGGAAGGTTATGTCACAAAAACAAATTCCTTGTATGTGCAAGCATACTTGGCAATAAAGCTCTTTCTGATTCTGATATGTTTTTTTTCCAGTATTTAATTACCACTCCTTTCAGTGAACTTGTGAGGACATGGACTTTGTTTTACCAATAAAAGAAAAGGCGTGATGTTTATTTTCTCACACCATGATCTCAGTGGTATGTATAATCTTCCTGTCAGCTTGAGCTCTGTAAAGAAAGGGAAGTTACGGTTCTTCTTATGTGCGGTTTAAGGACAGTGATTATCTTAAGCCAGAACTAGCAATTCACAGCTGTCACAGTAGTTGGCAGAATGCACCTGGACAAGTTGGTTGCGACCCGCAATATAAACAGACCGTGAGAACTTGCTACTGTAAACAAGCTATATTTACATCAAAAAAAAAAAAAAACAATGGACAGCAGTACAATGGAAATTACGCATTCTCAATAAATGTGCTTTTACATACACTTTTCTTTCATTCAGGTGCACGTCCTGTCTCACTGAAGCAGCACTACACTTATTAAAAAGACGTGATGGAATTATTAACGGAGGATTGTTCGTCTGTATGCTAGGATGGAATTCGTGGCGGAAGAAAGTAGTTCCCCACTTCATTTTTAAAATCCAGAGGGTTTTTCATTTATCTACACACCTGTGCCATCAAACTGTTGTATAGATGCAATATTCACTGTCGTTATCCTACATGAGCTATATTTTCTTAATAGTGTATCTTGCATACACCAGGCCTGGTTCTATTCATAAGCAGAATGCAAATATTGTAACACACATTAATATTTGTAGAGGAAACGCCCAGTGTGTATTTTTGTATAAGTTTTAATAGTTATAAATTGAACGTATCTGTGTTTTGTAGACTGTATTATGCTACATTTTTACATTTGATCCTAGTGACATAAATAAATAGTTGAATAGCTCCATGCGAATACATATCATGCATTGACATAATGGAGTCTTATTTTATTGGCCGATTAAAGCACACCGCAAACTCCTATACACATTTGTCACAGTCCTGTTTGCCCCATTGTGTTTCCCTACCAGTTTGCCCTGTGCTTTCAACCCATGGACTTGATTTCCTGTCACCCCCTTACACCGGACACCATCTTTGATTACACCCGCACCTGAGACCCATGATCACACTCGCACCTGAACCTCATCCCCATGGACACTATATATGCTTTGTGCTTTGTTGTGTTTGTTGTCAGGTCTACTCGTTGTTTGCGTTCGTCTATTGCCGACACAGTAGTTATCCTTTACCCATTTACCTGCGGATCACATACCTGCGGATCACATACCTGCGGATCACATACCTGCGGATCACATACCTGCGGATCACATACCTGCGGATCACATACCTGCGGATCACATACCTGCGGATCACATACCTGCGGATCACATACCTGCGGATCACATACCTGCGGATCACATACCTGCGGATCACATACCTGCGGATCACATACCTGCGGATCACATACCTGCGGATCACATACCTGCGGATCACATACCTGCGGATCACATACCTGCGGATCACATACCTGCGGATCACATACCTGCGGATCACATACCTGCGGATCACATACCTGCGGATCACATACCAAATCAATCGAACCTTGTTTGAAGCAGATTTGAGATGGCAATACTGCACGTCAAAATCAATTGTTTATTACTGTAGTGAGGTAGGGATTCGAGGCCGAAGGTCTCGTATCATGGTGGAGATCGGGAGCATAAGAGGACGAGTGACCGGTGGTTCAGTGAGAGAGGACCAGGCCTGGCTTTTAGTTATGGTTTGTGTGTGTTGCCGGCAGTCGCCTGTGAGGGGGCTGCTGGCTGTCAATTTACGTTAACATTTATTTATTAAAAGTTGTTTTATGTTTGCCGGTTACCGCCTCCTTCCTTTTATGGATCTTTGTTACAATTATATTTATCGCTTCATTTCTGCATGTACTGTATGTCTGTACTTATTCATTTCTTTATTCTTTTTTTATTGTCTCTTAATATTTACCCTAACCTTTAATTTTTGGTCATTAATATGTACTTAACAGCAACATAGAATTGGTATTTCTTGAACTTCTTAACTATTGATTTGTTATGTTTCTAGAAGACTTGTTAAAAGCAGCGTGCAGGCTCTTCAACCACAACTGTTTAGCGGTCAAAAAGACAGCCAAGGGGAAGCTATTTAAAACTACAGCCAGCAGGGCAACTGTAAAAAGCAAGTATTATGTACTTTATGTATATGCAGATGAGAATAAAACTTTTCCACATGCAACAGCCCAAACTGTGAAATTTATTATTAAAGATTGCGTATCACAGGCAGTTTCTGCCAATCTCATATGAATCTTGAGTGCCTATAGAGTAGTGTTTTATACGTTGTTATCTTCGAAGAGTGTTTAATTTGATAACATTTATAAAAGAGAGATACAGCTGTAGGATTTTTTTCAGGAAAAACACAAGCTGCTAGAGTGGGACGTAACTACAGCACGAGCAAGCATCACATCATCCCATCGTGTTTTGTACACGTATGACTTAGTTTGACTTACCCCATGCAGTTCATGTCCGGCAACTTATAGCACTGGACAATATTTACAATCTAGCGTTATATCCACTGTTTATATAACATCCATCATTGAAATGCCTTGAACAAAAAAACACCTAAAATTCACATAGTAACGTTCCCCAGCACAGCACAGCCCATTTTTACACAGTGCAGATAACCATGATGGTAAACGGTAAGCATTCGTGGGCAGGCTCTTTTGCCTTCGCCTATAAAAGGAATAGGATCATTGTGACAACATATGGATCCAGAAGTACAAAAACCTTCCCGAAGCAAGTTGGAGTTCTTGAGGAGTTAAACGATTTGTGTGATTTGCAAAACTTTACTTTCAAATAAAATATATAAAATATAATTAAATAAATAAACAAATAATATCGAATTTGTGTATTTCTTAAGGTTACAATGAAAAATATTGTATTTATTCAAACCAAGCCATTTAGTTTTCCCAGTCTAATGTGGCATATTCATTTCGTTCTTTATAAAAATAAATCTTCTTTTGTTATCGTGTCAGAGACAGCACTGCATTCTGAAAAACTGAAGGAATCGAAATAAAATAAAAAATCTGCAATAAATAAACCCCCAGTTAAGCTTTATTTCAAAACATACTGAAATTGAATGCAGCAATAACAACAATAAAAATGTAACCTAAAATATGTTTTTTATTTTATTCAATGTTTTTGAATAAAATAATATATAAAACAAAATAATAATGCATAATATAATTAGTAAAGCTATTAGCCTAACTTTGTCATGAGCTTCTGGTTTTGTGGCAGGGTCATGACAACCCCACGTGTTCAGTGTGACAGCACATGGTCATTGTTTGTATATCGATATAGACCATGTGCTCTCCTGTCTTGTGTTTTGACCCAGCCCCCTCGTTTCTTAGTTTAGCTTCCCGCCTGTGTCTCATTACCTGCACCTGCCCATCGTTTACCACTAGAAATCACGCAGAACAAAATGTCAACATTTATTAAATTATTTTCAGACATGCTAAATTTAGCTCACCTTTCAGGTGTCAAATTGGCAGTTTCAGAAGAGGTTTTAATTAAAATAGCTGGCCTTCAGCTTCTATTTAATTCCCTGTTTGTGTCAGACCGGAATTATTTTGACTATGATGTCATTTTTAGGACTACGATGGTGAAGGTGGCAATTAAAGCACCATATGGACATTGATCCATAAGAACTGTGAAGCCAAACCTTACTCGCTGAATCCCAAGTTATTGATCCATTCTGCCCTTTGCCCGGTGTTGTCGTGGCGCTTTACAGAAGGAAGAGGCCAGCGGTTTTCACGCTCGGAAGTGCGCAGCATGCGGGTAGTGTGTCTTTGGTGGTCCTCGGGGGCAGTAGAGGATGTCCTGGCCAGGTCGAGGTCACTCACCATTGGTGCGTCCGGGAAGGTCTCCCTCCCAGCTCACAGATGATTTAGCTGCTGCTGGGCATGTGCATGAAACATTGCTTTGGAGTGGTCCTTACAAAGGGTTAGGGTTTAATTTGGGGTTGGTTATATATAATTATGTATAATTACATGTAACATGTGTAGCAAGTCCACCATAAAACCACCGTGTTATTGGTCTTCTACCACACTGCTGCTATTATGTCCCTGATAATGTGGCGTCATCTAACTCTGAAGCCTCACCGGATTTTACGGTCTTCGGTCTAACAGTGAGTATTCCGACCCATTTAATAAATGTGTCTTTATGGGGTGATGTCAGTCACTAGCCGGAGTTCCCTAATGCTCCACAAGAGGGCACTCTCCACTTTCCTTGGACTGCCTAGATTTCTCATAAGTCATTGCTTGGTATTGTGTGTTTATATTGCAGTTGCTTTTGTTTAGTTACCCTCTCCTCTGTGCCTTGTTTTTGAAATTTTCTGGCTGACAGTGTATGACCTCAGACTGTTTTTGGATTGTGCCTTGAATTAAGCCTTCTAAAAAACTGTACACTACCCAGATTTCGCTGTAATTGACATTAACCTTTATGTACTAAAAAAAAAACACTTCTATTTACATGTATTGTAAACCACTTTAAGTTGCACTACATACATCTCACTTTATTTTATTTCATTACTTTAATGACATTACATTTCGTTTGTTTATAGACATGCACCATTTGTGCACAAACTTCCAATTGAAATGTATTGCAATTTACCAGGTGTGCCACTCAGTTGACTTGCTTGTCAATATATTAAAATCCAGTCAGAATAGCTCAATGCGAGAAAGAGAAGACGTCACAGGCACAGTCAACTTTGAAGGGGTGGATCTAAAAAAATTCCCCCAAAAATGACAAATTGGTTCAGTCATTTCCATGCGACTCAGTCCAAAAATGACCTGAGACAATTTTCATAATTTAATGAAATTTATAGGAGTAGCAAAACCTTTTTCACATGCACTACAATAATGTCTGTACCGAACATTAGAAAATTATAAATGAGTCGTCGACAGAATCAGCATAAACCAGGGAACATAACAAATGTCAGGAAATTGTCATGATTCTGCCTAATCTTGTCTTGGTTTTCTGGTCTAGGGGCAGAATCCTGACAGACCCACGTGTTTTATGTGGAGAGAAACATATTATTGTCAATCAGGACATAATATGTGTTCTCTCCAGTCTCGTCATTGGCCCCGCCCCTCTCGTTCCTAGTATTGCTTTCCTCCTGTGTCTCATTACCCACACCTGCCCATTGTTATCTCCTTTGTTAGTCTCCCTATTTAATGCCCTCTTGTCTATTGTCTTGTGCTGGTTCGTTGTACGTGTTACCTTGCTGTACTTGTGTGCCGTTCTTGTTGCCTTGTACCCTTAATCCTTCTATGTCAAGTCAAGTCAAGTCTCAGTGTTTTGTATTAGTTAGTCTTTGTGAGTGTTAGTTCTAGTCTGTTTTAGTTAAGTCCTCCTTCGGTTCTTGTATGTTCTTTTACCCCATTGTGGGCTTTTGTTTTCGGTTTTGTATATGTATTAAAGTCTATTTGTTATCCCCTTCATCCCCGTTTCGCTGCCTGCAATTGGGTTCTCCTACACAGTTCATAACAGACATCACTTACCGACAAAGCGTTTGAGAGTTATATTGAATTTTATAAAACGCAATATATCTTACGATAGCTAGGTGGCACTGTCCTTATGGTCACAGGCACGTTCAGCAGACTAATTCATTAATCCTTAACGAATTAGGAGGCGAAACGTCACACGGTTCAAAAGATATGGCGATTCATGACTAATTTTAAAAATGTGGGATGAACCGATAATTCAATCGGGACATGTTCTCACCCAATCCAGCACGACCCGAGGAATCCGTAGACACCAAGATCACGATTTTCTGACAAACATTTCAAAGGTTATATCCAAATCCCATGCCCCATATGTGGTACTGTTCCCAGTTTTGGCAAGGACCCCCAGTCCGAGGTATCGTTGACGCGTACCAAGTGTCGTATCGATGAATCGAACATTGGCCGAGTTACAGCCTCGAATACATTTTTGGCCAACTTTGAAAAGTCGTTAATTTTGAGCTAAGGCGAAAATCTACATTACGGATCGGTTCTTCTGTGTGGCTCAGTCCTCAGATCGTCTGAGCCAATGTATCCAAATTTGTCGGAGTAGTAGCGAATAAATGCTATTCTGTCCTTTTCAAAATGGCTGCTGCTGTAATGGAAGAAGTCTTTATGCGAGATGTGGAGTGCGATGAGTGTGACGAGCGTAATCCTGTGTACTAAGCACATGTTCTGTAAATCAATGGGTTCATAAGTTATAACCGTTTGAAAAGTGTATTTTTGAACTGCTAGGTGGCGCTATAGAGTTAGTGGTAGAGACCCCATTCTTGGTCACATGACTAACGAGTACCACCTCTACGAGTGTGCCAATTTTAAAAAAATGTCTGTGTACAGTTCATAGGACTACCATTAGTTAAACGTGAGAATAATAATAATACTAAAAGGAACAATGGAGGCCATTAACCTTGACAAATCAACATTTTTAACATTGGTTGAATGGTCTGAACCTGTTCCAGTAGCTTGCTGTCTGGGCCTGTGAGGGCCAAGTGAGCGCAAACATTTTGCCAGCGGCAGTGAACACATTCTCAGAGGCCCTGCGCTGACAGCCTGCTGTCTCTTTTTAATATTATTTTTCTCTGTCTGCTAAGCTTGTAACATGAGAGAAATATATATTGCATCAATGACATAGTACCATGTTTGTTCTTGACAGATCACCTCTGATTTGATTATGAATCAACAACTAAATATATTATATAATGTAAGTGGAGTTTACACGCCAACCTGTGTCTTACATGTATAACAAATGTATACACATATTTTGTTTTCAAGCTGACTTAACATACTGACCATACAACAATCAGTTTAGCATTGTGGCAAGACATCTCATAAGGGAAACAGATATCCCAATCATAACAGACGTTGCTTTCATGATGTTGAACATTGTGTCACAAGGCACAGCAGTGCAGACTCAAGCAACCTTAGGCATGTCTCGTAGAATTATCTTTCAGTGTGTTGAGTAAGGCTCTGTTCCGTCAAGGGTGTGAGCTCGCTCTTGCTAGAAAATCATCATAGCGACCTGAATCATCCCAGCCAGACTTTGGGTGTAGTCCTTCACATTGTCACATCAGGCTTTGTGTATTGCGTGTGAGGGGACTATGATTTAGATTTGCAAATAAGCCCAACCTTTAATGCAATTTAAATAGAGATTGACAGCCAGTCATCACAATACACTTTGGACGTGTGGGAAGGAGCCTGACATTCTGCGAAAAGCAAACCTGCAAAAGCCATTAATGCAAACTATTTGATCATGTTTAGGACTTGAATTGTTCTGATCAAATACTGTAGATCAGTATTACTTACGTTACGTATACTTCCCCTCCCAGGGGAAAACCCCAAATATTAAATGAACAATACTCAGCCTTTGTATGATCCACAGTGTTCTGCACCCAGTTTTGAGATTCGGACATGATGGCTTGGTTTCCATTTAGAGTCAAATGTATGTTCCTAGTTCAAAATATACAAATCAAGAACTACATCACTTCAAAAGCTTCTTAATTTAACAATTTCTTGACACAGGTTACACAAAGGAAGCTTTTCAACTTCTGAAAGAGATCTCTCTTTACCAATGTACAAGCATTCTTATGACTGTATATAGAAAGCATTGAAAGAAGAAACTGAGTGACTTCCTTTACAAGCATTAGTAGCCCAACTAACACTGATCAGAATAAAGGTGGATTGTTATTGGTGAAGTGACAGATTCAATGCCATTAACATTGACAAATCACTTTTATTAACATTGATTCAATGGTTTTCATCTGTTCTATTGGTATCAGGGTACAATTTGAATAATGGGGTTGAACAGTCTTTGCATATGCAAAACAACACCACCAAAACACAAGTTAAAATGTTGTGATATTAAAGTGTTTGGGTAATGAGAGTGAGTATGTAATGGCAAATACAGCCATATACGTTACCAACTGAATCTTTTTATAAATCAGATGCAAACAAGCTTCACAGCCTAAAGAATAGCCTGTTTAAGCATTAGTTTTGTGACAATGGCTCTACATAGCAAATGTGCCAGTGTTAAATGCTGGGTGTACATATGTGTCCACACCGAAGCAGTGTTGAAAATAAAGAGATAATGAAGTGATCGATTAAGAGCTGATTGATACAAAATGATGAACAGCTGCTGTTTCACACACACTAGCACAGAAAAATACCATGAACAACAAGAAGTCACCATGATATTGTTATCTTGAGTTGGGCGCTTGATTCTAGATTTCAAAGAGCTAAAGTTTTTCAAATACATCAGTGCCTTCTTGTTGTTTTAAATGCACACAAGTAATGTTTTTAATAAGGCATGTTTGTTGAACCTACTAAGGCCTAGTTCTGGTTTAAGATAATCCCTGCCTGGGAAACTGCCCCATAGACACCCAGCAGTGTTAAATTAACACTGGCCAATTTTCTTTGTGAGGTTGTAATTGCTTGTTTCTACAATGTCAAGAAACAATCATTGGCTTTGCAATGCACAGATCCAGGTACATATGACTGAAAAATTATTCTGCAGATGTTTTTTTATGTAACATTTTTATAAAAACCCACTCAAGTCTAAAAAATATCCACCGGCTAAACTTTCAAAGATAAAGGTAACTATTTGCATGGATCTTTTTAAGAGTTAGGTTGATTTACTGGGAAGGAGAAAGATACTTTCACTTTTAGTTTGAGCAAAACTAAAAACCCTCAGACTTTTTCTTATTAAAAAGTTCTCAATATTTTTAGGTTAGATCAGAAATGTCCAAACTCGGCCCTAAAGGGTCAGTGTCCTGCAGGGTTTAGCTCCAATCAAACAAATCGAATGATCAAAAGAACAAGCTCATGATCCTTATAAACCCTGATAGCTTGCATTAAATCAATGTTAAAACATGTTGAATTGTTAATGCCATGGACAAAAGCTGATCAATAAAAGAAGCTTGTATGCCAAAATTGAGCCTTCGCCGGGAGTTTGGTTGACAGGCGACTCGGCCAATCATAACATTGATATTATGTCTTTCACCGACACAGAAGGTATAGTAGAAGGGCTAAGGAGGAAGGCAGTAAAGCTCCATCTCTGCTTTTCCTCCCTGCTCCTGCCCGGACTTCGATACTTTGAAGAATAGCAGGTCAAATTAAAGGTTCAGTTCATATATATGCTTGTATTTATTGACAAAATCGTATATATGTGAACCAGTAAAATTTAAATTTGAGTCGTCAATGCATCTTGATATGGAATTGACCCGAATCGATGACATGATAATCCTCGACTAAGAATACAGACAATTACGATATGGTTTTAGTGCTTCACGCTCAAACTCAGTCGGGTCACTTTAGACCCATGTTGTGCGTCAAAGGGTTAATTGAAGACAAAATTAAATGTAAATCAGTCTCAGTATGTACAAACTGAAACAGGTTTTGCATAAAAGCTTTTCTGTAGGACATAAAACCAAGAATTTAGAGACTGATAAAGTTTAGACCATATCATCATCAGTCCTGACTGTTCCTGCAGGTAAAATTTTATATTTTTGTTAAAATTAAATGTTTATCCCTTGTCTTGCAGGCTAATTCTCGTAATTCAATTGTTTTTTTTCCACTGTTTAAGATTGATTTCATACTTTTACTCCATCAGCAATGGAAACGCTGCTCCTTCTCCTGCTTTTCTCAGGTCAGTAAATGTGTTTTGATTTATTCTTTTTTATTTAGGATTTTTTTCTGGTTGTTGGAAATTTTGTATATTTCATTAGTATAATCTGAGATTAAATAAACTATGTTTTCAACATTGTTTGTGTAATCTGGATTTTAACATCAAGTGTAGACCTTACCAGGCATTTTTACAGTAATGTAATGGCAACTCTGTTGCCAGCAAGTTCCAGTTGATCATACATCTACAAAAGCTCTTACGGAAGTTTAAATGTTGCTTTTTGTAGGTCACCATTAGGGGATCAGTTTTCCTTTTTGTTGAGCTGTTTGCTCTTTAATGTTAAATTCTCAAAATTGACCACGTAGTGGCAAAGCAGCTTTTAAAAAAATCTCAAAGCTAAGTTTTTAGTAGTATTAGTGTCGTGTGTTCAATGAACTACAGTTTAACATTGAACAAGACTATCATAATGTATTCAATGCATTTTAATCTATTACATCTATTGTGTAAGACACGGAGGTCACGTACAGACTGCAATGTTTTGTGAGTGATAACTGCATTTAAATGAGAGAGTGAATCCCCTAAATGACAGTTTCATGTGTGTTTCACGCAGTCACTACAGCATTTGTTACCAGAGTCACCTTTCGACATCTTGCCGGATTGAATACGAATTTTGTCATTTTGTATCTGGTATTTTCTGGCTAAAGCCTGTCTCCACCTTGAAGCATTAAAATGATTGACAAAAAGTCACCTAAGAAATGTCTTGACGTCCAGATGTCTTGTTTCATGAGTATATGTTTAAAACAAGCAAAAATATCTGCCAATAGCGCTCCGGCAGTTACTTGACCTTTTCTGTTTACACCGCCATGCTGGCAGCCAAGAACAGCCAGGAGAGAATATGAATTGAATGGAGCCAGCATGAGTTTCAAGGCAACAGCGTAATCTGCGCACTTGAATTAAAAAGACATAGACCTGTGCATAGCAAAACTTAATAGATTGAACATAACAGATCCCTGTAGTGCATTTATCTTTTGTCATAAAGAAACGGATGGCTTTTGTGACTTGCAGGATCTAAATATAGCCAAATCTTATATCGTCCAACTCCGGAGACTCTTTAAAAGCATGTAATGGTAAAAATAAATGTGAATTTTGTTATGGATATTCAACTTTGGAACTGAAATATTTTGGCAAAAATTATAATTCTTATTAATCCCCTTGATATTGCAACATACTTTGAGGTAAATGTATACAATATTTTCATAAAACATTCAAAACAACTAATAATGAACAAATTGATCACTGTTGTAGTCTCCAGTAACTTTAGTACGTACTTTGTTCAAATTAAATTATTAAAAACGTAATTTCGGAAATCGTAAAAAAGTTGAATGTATTTTGGAGTAGAGATTTAACGATTCACCTCGAGCCGGTTGGAAATCTATTATAAAATGTGACGAATCAAGCTGGTTGTATTTGAATCGCTATATATGTTTTGAACAGCAGAGGACGCTGTTTACTGCAAACTTGCGTTCATATTCTGGCCTCTTATGGCTC
Organism: Barbatula barbatula; assembly: GCA_037178815.1. Lineage (NCBI taxonomy): Eukaryota > Metazoa > Chordata > Actinopteri > Cypriniformes > Nemacheilidae > Barbatula > Barbatula barbatula. The sequence continues at coordinate 17,288,767 of CM074079.1, read as the reverse complement.
TACACATCATGCATGATTCATGAGTTAATGAATTACGTACTGAATTTCGTCTTATGTCAATTTTATAATTAATTATAATATACACACTTTATTGACTGTTATTTGACACAAAAGACTGTGATAATGATGCTGAAAAGAAAACATAAACTAAAAGAAAATTGTTAAAATATGAACTAATTTTGTTACTGTTGTTTGCTGAGAAATGATGCAAAGTGTATTTTTTTCCAAATGGTAGTTAATAAAACGAATACATTGTGAATAAGTATTAAACAAGTAAAACAAACAGTAAAAATAATAATTGTTTTATTTAAGGATTCACCAAAAGAGTTTCTGGCTCACAAGCTATTTGTTTCTGATCCTAGTCTAACAGTATTAAATTGAAAGGAAGAAAAATGTAATATGACCTCATCGTCATCATCAGCTGGCACTTGAGTCTTAAAAAGAAACACAAAAGTCATTGTACAAAAGTTGATTTCTTGATTACTAATACTTAGACTTTATAATGTATTGAATCACACAATTAACAACAATTAATCTGAGAAATCTTACATTCACAAAAACACACACATACTAAAACAATTAATATTGCATGATAAATACCATGAGGAAACTCTGATTCTTCTCCCTGAACCTCTGGCATCTTTGCATGTTTATATGCTCGCAGGCAAGCTCCTGAAAATACTAAATAAGACATGACACTGCTGACATTAGATATCATTTACTGGGTGCTTATATAACAAGTTAAATGAGCTAAATAATTCATGAACTGTGTTTTACCCTTTTTTGTGTTTTTCATATTTGCTGAAAACAATAAGCTGCTTTGGAACAATGTACATTGTGAAAAGTGCTATATAAATAAAATGGAATTGAATATAACATTAGCAATAAAAATACAAAAAGATATTTAAAATATATAATTAAATTATTTAGTTTATTAAATGATTTTTAATGCTTTACATTTCATTATTTAAATTTATTTAAACCCTTACAATCCTGCCGTCCTCAGAAGAATCTCTATTATGGACTACATTACAGAATTTCATTACATGAATATTACACAACGATTTAATTGTTTTAATTAAATACATGGTACATTTGTTTAATTATTTATTGTGTGTGAATCGTGGTTTGTATAAGCCATAGCACTGGTAAAATATAAAACCATGGTTTTGACAATAGTGCTCAATAGCCTACTCAAAATAAAAGGGGTTACTGCACTTTTACCACAAAAAAACATTGCTAGAGCATGTGCTCAATACTAAACAACAAGATGCCAAACAACTGTAATTGTTTGTTGTTGGAATTTTTTTCTTTATTTGAATATAACCCCTCTTTATGGCCCACAGTTTGTGGAGCCCTGATATAAATGACCCTTTTGAAGACTAATGAAGGCATAATATGAGATTAGTGTAGAGGGTTTAGGCATGATACAAATTGGGTTAAAGGTTAACACACATATTCAGACTTAAATACAATATCCAGGGTTGTATTTAGTTTGCAATGTGGTTTATAGTTATCTTATTGGTTCTAATTAATGCTATTTCTTCAAGCGATCGATGTCCATTCATTCAGCACCACAGCAATGGACAGCACCTGGTAACGTGGTGCATAAGAAAGTGAGCTAGGCTATTTCAGTGAACACGCCTAGAAAGGTTTACCTGTAGTAACGGTGCACCTCTAGTTAAAGTGTACCTGTAGTTAAGGGTGTACCTGTAGTTAAAGTGTACCTGTAGTTAAGGAGTACCTGTAGTTACGGTGTACCTTTAGAGCATTCGTAGCAGGCCAAGAGACTAGAAATCGGGAAACACAGCCCAGTAAAATGATGATGCCGTCAAAAACATTGTCATAAATAGATTTTATTTATCAATTAACTTATATTAACTAAATAAAATCAATATTTGGTGTGTCCATTCTTTGTGGTTAAAGCAGATTATGCCCTAGGTGCAATTGTGCATTGTTTTTCATGTAGTTTTGCAGGTAGGTCTCTTGAAGCATCTTGGAAATATTGCCACAGTCTCAGATTGTTCCGTTTCTTCATATCAGACAGACTGTATGATGATGAGATCGAATCACTGGCCGTGGTTTATTTATATTGTCCTGGATTATTACAATTAATGCCAAAAGAAATATTTGGAGATGTAAGATGATATTTCCTACTAACACAATATATCCTACTAAAACAATTTAGCAAAAGTTAAAAATAAGATGCGAGCAACTTTAATATCACAGAGAAAATTATTTGGTAATGTTCATTCATTTACACTTTACAAGATTGCCATATGTTTAAACCCTTAAGTATAATTTCTAAATAAATGCATTTAACTCTCGTGAGCCATTCAGAGAGAATATGTGAAGGTTAAGAATATTGACAGGACTTGTGATTTAGTGTAATTTTCACAATCAAATTGAACTTACTGCTTAGATGTGAATGACTGATCTAAAGCGATCCAAAACGACAGCTGAAATGAAAGAAATAAGAATGTAAGTTTATGAAAGCTTTGGTGTAGACAACAGTTAAACTTGTTAGTGTAGCTCAAGGTCATGATAACTCTGTGTGCTAATAAAAACATCGCTTCTGACTCGTCTCTGACTAAATCTATTAGGAAAAAACTATTAATACTAAGGTTTTTTTGTTTCCAACGTTCTTCGAAATAGCTTCTTCTGAGTTCTGCATAAGAAAGGAAGTCATACATGTGTGACATCAAAAGAGGAGATGACGACTTTGCATTTTTGGGTGAACTGTCCTTGTAAGTGTACATTGGTTGAGCGTGGAGACGGGACTTCAGTTTGAGGTTTTTATGTGCAAAATGGACTTACTGGTATTGAATGTAAACGGCGATCTAAAGCAGTCCGAAACGACAGCTGAAATGAAAGAAATACGAGGAAGAAATATGAGTTTACCATAGTGTTACTGAAAAGGAAAATCATATCATAAAAATCAACTCCAATGTGGTTACAAATGTATTTCTATTTATACACATACCAGATGATTATTTCATCCAACTTCAGATAAAACTTAAACCTGCACATGAATGCTTGCATGCAATATAAGCGGGTAACTGTAAGGGACTATAGGGATTCCCATTCCCACATAATAAAACTGGACATATCATCAAACTCCAAATATATACAGTACATGCGGTGCAATGATTGGTGCATATGAACTGTGGGCGGTGGCTTGTGCAGCAGAGGAATAAGTGCAAAGGGGAGAGTTTACCTCAGTGTGTGTGGGTCAGTCACAGTTTAATTCAACTTTAGTCTCAAATAAATCATTGTTATTCGTCAGATTTGATATATCTGGAACGAGTTTGTCTCGTATAAAAACAAATGCTATACCTTTAGAAGGCAGAGATTTGATTTGATTATTTATGAGTGAAAGTGGCTGTTATGTATTTTGTTTTGGGAAAAATTCTGTCAGAAAAAAATTTACTGAAACCTTTACAGTTACAGTAATAAGACGATTTTTGACATTAAATGAAACAGCAGTAATATTTCTAAATGGGTTATTATCAACATTTTTTCAAATAGATGTCAATAAAATCAGTTTAAATAAAAATGTTTTACCTGAGAAAGGAGCTGAGCTGTGCGCGTGCTGGCTACAGACCCCAACTCATACGCCGGCTGTTTTTTTTTCGCTGCACGAGACTAAGAATTTAACATTATGACAGTTAAAGCTACAAATACAAAAAGTATTGATTTTAGTATAATTAATACCTTAAATATTTTACGTTATTTTCAATAAGTATTTTAGTTTTCAGCTATTTTGCTGTGTTTTTTTAAAATGCATTTTATTTAATTGTAGTTTAGAAATGGTAAAAAAACTGGAAAGTTTTCAAAGATTTAATTTATTAATAAAAAAAAATATATTTAATTCAAGTGAATTTGAAATAAAATATGTATTTAGTAACAATCCACTTGTTAAGCTTGACGTCACGCACCACCATATATGGAAGGGCAAACCGCTTCCGTGTCCAAACGCTCTCAGATAGATTCCATAGTCAAATACAAACATGCGATTTTAAACACTCTGCAAAATCGGATCTAATGGCCAGACTGACATCATTTTAATCATCTTTTCATACATTTAAGAAGTCTGGAGACAGTAGTGTGTATACTGTGAGTTTATATAAGTTTCTCTTTGATATATAATATAAAAAGTGGTTAAATCTGTTACCTTGCTTGGACCCGTAAACAGTTATATAATACTAATCCAATATAACATAATAACACTTTTCAATGACTCTTTTAGCTGCTCTACCACATAAATCCACTAGGGGGTCTTCAATGCTTACCAATCTTTGCTCTTTAAACTTAGTTACTTGGTATGACATTTAACATTAAAGACACATTGAGATGCTTTTTTCACTTTCTTTTTACTTTGTCCACGAGCAGACACAATGAACAGTGACAAATGGACACAAAATAATAATAAAAGTAAAGTTATGGATATGATATGGATTTTAAAAAACATTACAAAATAAACAATTAGCATTCTAACTTTCTAACTATTACAACAATTATTACAGTTCATCATGCCAGTAATTGAAACAATCACGTGTCTCTTGGAAACAGCAACAGATTGCATGCAGGGCACATTACTGGGGTTTTTTGATGGAACACTTGGCATCTTCTCCTTTCATCTTTGCCTGGCTCTGTGATGAGCTTTATGGCCTGAGATGAGGTGGAAGGAGCAGAAGTGGAGCAGCTTTCATTCTGAGGCCTCCAGTCTGCATCTCCAGCGCCTCCCGGAGTTCCTTCTGTGTCATCTGCCTTCGGTTCTTTTGTGCAGCCAGTTGCTGGTGCAATATAAAGGCATTGACCACAAAGTGGTAAAACAGAGATCGATAGCCCTTTCTGGATCCATCGCATTGGTTCCACGCGGGGCGTTTTTAAAACCTTTTATACGCACAATCTTGTCATTTTCTGAATTTCATAAAATACTGATCATATATGCATTCTTGAGTCCTAGACCTTTCCGACAATATATAGTTTGTCATGATAAAAACAATATTTTGGATGAAAATTATTAAGTAAACGTACGTGTACCGCCAGACATTGAGCAGTACATAAATGTTTCTTATGCACACTCTTGTCATTTATGAATCAATTACATAAATGATTACATAACTTACATAAATGATTTTATAAAACAGAGATGAAATATTTATTTTAGAGTTTTTGACCTTTCCAACAACATAAGATTTGTCACAATAAGAAAATAATTCACATGCATAATATTGAGCGATGTGAATAAATTGTTAGAGACACTGACAGCGTTTAGTTTCATGTAAGTGTGTTCCAATTGTCATGGTGTATGTCCGTCACTTAGTGGCCATTTTCCAGTATTGAAGTTTGCGCAGTGTTGAGATCTTGATCTCATTCATCGTAACCTACAGCAGAAGCCTAGTGTCGGTTCACAACGCGAACAAACTTTGCTTGGAGAAATATAAACCTGTAAGTTTATTTACTCTCTGTTAGCGTTCATATTATGTGTTCACATGATATTGATTCTTTAATCAATTTAAAAATCATTTTAACACCTAAAAAACGCAACACAAACGTGGGAGACCAAAACATTGAACTGACACGGAACAGCAACCTCCTCACACAATATCGAACAAAGCCCCAATGAAAGAAAAAAAAAGTCTAAAAAACAGCTCGCCCTAAATCTTAGAAGGTATGGGAATACTTTCCATTTAGTCTTAAATGTAAAGGTGTCGTTAATTGTGCTCTTTGCCAAATGGAGTTTGCATACCACACCAGCACAATGGCAATGTTGGAGCATCTGAAACGGAGGCACCCCATTGTCACTCGCGAAGGAGACAATAACAAGAAACTTATTTAGCCAACGTAATTACTTACGTGTTTGTGTAGTGTGTTGAGTTCTGCGCACTTCGATGGTGCTAGCTAACTATCTTAGCTCTCCGTGCAGTTTTTTCGTGCTATTTAGCTACTGGCGCCTAGACAGCTGTGTTTAGCTAACGTTAGTTATCATCTAATGTCGGCTTGAATGGAAGCTAGCTTATGGCTGCATCTATAGTAGCTGACGTTAGCTAATGTGAACGTTAGCTACTAACCTAGCACAAAAAACGGCACAGAGAACTAAAATTAGTTGGTGGTCACTTGGTTAGCCTAGCACCACCAAAGTGCACAGCTGCTAAACAGGCTGGCCTTTAATTTTGTATAATAGTTAAATTATTTTATTTTGTGTAAAGCAGAATATTTAAACTGTTTAAAAAGTATATTTTTGTATTTATTTGAGATACATTATGGTTTTTATTAATCGAGCAGTAGAAAAATAATCGATAGATGAATCGACAAATTTGTCGTTAGACTAGTCGACTAATCGTTAAAATAATCGCCTGATTAATCGTTAAATAAATAATCGTTTGCCCCAGCCCTATTATTAACACAGTGGTGTGATTGATAAAAGAGAAATTGCTTTGTTGGGTCAAGGGCTCAATGATGTTCACAATAATCTAGTGTTGATTGTCAAAAAGAGGTTTTGTAGACATTTGTTATCTGGTCAATAAAAAGCAGTTTGTTGCGATCTCCTGTTTCTGATCATTTTAGGTCAATTCAAGATTCGCGGAATAAGTTACATTTATTGTTTAATTATTCCGTTTTTATTATTCACAATAAGTAGATGAACTGTTGTTGGTTATATAAACTAATATTACTCCAATTTTAAGTAATTCATATTGAGAAATATCTCCTACCACACACATTGTCTCCTGAATACCTGAGCAATTCAATTGTTTGCAAAGCACATCAAATAAAGTATTTAGGGCTAATATAAGTATTTCTGTAAACTTTTCTCAACAGGACTCTTCTCCCAGAGCTTTTCTCTTGAGTATGTTCTGATCCAGCAGCCGAAGACCTGGGATGAGGCACAAGTTTACTGCAAACAGAATTACTTTGGAAACCTGGTCACTGTTAAAAGCAGTGCAGACTGGGAAAATGTACAGGGAGCAGTTCAACCTGCATTGACTTCAGCTGTCTGGACTGGACTCTACAATGACATCAGTAGCTGGCGGTGGTCTTATCAAGATGAGAATTTGACATTCTCAACATGGAATTCTGGAGAGCCAAACAACAACAACGGAAAACAGGAATGTGGATTCATACTTAATGGGGCGTTTAATGATCATTCATGCAACAACATGTATCCCTTTGTTTGCTTCAATGGTAAGACAGTAATAATGTGGATATTATTAATGAATAATGGACTTTTCTTCATAGTAATATTAGATATATAACAAAGTAAAATAACCAGTGTTAAATTAACATTGCTGGGTCTCTATATGTGTCCACACTATAGAGTGTTAAAAATGAATCAGATAATGAAGTGATGATTGAGTCATTAATGATGAACACCTGCTGTTACCAAACACAATCACGGAAGAAGACATGAACAGTAAGAAGTCCCCCTATTAGAGTTTAGTGTTTCCTAGAGATGTGCTCTTGAATCTTCTTTATTAATAAAAAAAATAATACTTGTTCACCCTGGAATGAATTAATTTAGCTTCAGATATCAGATAGCTTCCCTTAAAACATATCCTTACAACTCCAGGAAGTTAATAAATGCCTTCTGATCCGAAACAATACGTTTGTGAGCATAGTATATCTATATGTCTCTGACAAGTACGGCCAAAATATTAATTATAAATTAACTAGAGACGCACCGATAGGACATTTCTCAGCCAATAAGGATAGTCGATTATTCAGAGTTCTACTGGTAGATATCAATAGCCATCGTTTGGGTTCGCATTTTATACCTTCTTATAAATGTATAATTAATAAAAAATATTATTCTCTCCATATAAACATTTGTTTCACAGTAACTGGTCTTAACCAGATAATAGACATTTTTCGAACTTTCTGCATGTTATTAACATTGACTGGATTCTCCGATCGGCGTCGCCTTCCTGTGGCCGTTTGGAGAATTGCGTGCAGGACTGTCATTGCAGCAGAGCATCTCAAGGGAGACGACACAGACGCTCACTTGCTTTAATTAATACACTTTATTTAACCGAGAGCAATTCATGTACAGCCCCTGACAAAAGTCTTGTCGCTTGTGTACAAATTGACCTGAAGTGCTGCTGAAATATATTTCTAATCAAGATTTCTTTCACAAGAAATGGCTCATTTTAATCCCAACAGCTTTTGTAATAATGTTTCAGTGCAAAACGAACCTGTCAAAAAGTATTCTAATATTCACAGCTTGGTCTTGAAATGGCCTCCATGGTCGAAGCAGTGCCCAGAAGCCAGCACTAAACAAAATACATTTGAAAAACCGTGTGGCATTTGCCAAGGCCCACAGCCTGCTAAAAGGATGGATGCTGGAAAAGTGGCAGAAGGTGGATTATTCCGATGAATCTTCTGTTGAATTACACCACAATCGCTGCAAATATTGCAGGAGACCTACTGGAGCCCGCATGGATCCAAGATTCAACCAGAAAACAGTGACGTTTGGTGGGGGAAAATCATGTTCTGGGGTTACATCCAGTATGGGGGTGTGCGACAGATCTGCAGGGTGGAAGGCAACATCAATAGTCTAAAATACCAAGAAGTCTTAGCTACTTCTTATATTCCCAACCATAAAAGAGGGCAAATTCTGCAGCAGGATGGTGCTCCATCGCATACTTCCATCTCCCCAAAGAAGATTGGTCTCATCAGCAACAACGATGAGACTGCATACAGGAAGGAGGTCCGGCACCTGGCCACATGGTGCTCAGACAACAACCTGCTCCTTAACACCTCCAAGACAAAGGAGATCATCATGGACTTCCGGAAGGCAAAAGGAGGCACACACGACCCCCTCCACATTAATGGGATGGCTGTTGAACGTGTTTCCAGTTTTAAGTTCCTGGGGACTCACATTTCGGAGGACCTGTCCTGGACCACCAACACCTCATGCCTGGTCAAGAAGGCTCACCAGCGTCTCTTCTTTCTGAGGACACTGAAGAAGAACCAACTGTCTTCAACTATCCTGGTGAACTTCTATCGCTGCACGATAGAGAGCATCCTGACCAACTGTGTAACAGTCTGGTACGGGATCTGTTCTGTTGCTGAGCGCAAGGCACTGCAGTGGGTGGTGAAAACAGCCCAGCGCATCACAGGGACTACACTTTCTCCCATTGAGGACATACAGAAGAAACGCTGTCTGCGTCGAGCTCGCAGCATTCTCAAGGACTCCTCTCACCCTGCTCATAGACTGTTTACTCTCCTGCCTTCTGGTAGGCGCTTCCGGTGCCTCCGGACAAGAACCAGCAGACTAAGAAACAGCTTTTTTCCCAGAGCTGTTTCATTATTGAACTCTGCCCCCCACTGATTCCAGTACCTCTCATACCCTTAACTCCAATGCTGCTACAACATTGTTTACATTGCACTACAGGGCTGCATGCATGACTGAACTGTACACACCAGTACTTCATGTATCTGCTCTACCGGACTGTTTACACACACACAGCATCATTTGCACTCTATACTGCTCACTTGCACACCAGGAATATTTAACTGAATGCTCATTTGCACCAATGGACCACTTCCATAACTGCACTAACCTATATACTGCACAGTAATTCTATTAACTACTCATCTACTGCACTGTAACACTATTAACTGCATTTACTCATCTATTGCACTGTAACTTCAATAACTGCATTAACTAATCTAATGCACGGTAACTCTATTAACTGCATATACTCATCTTCTGGACTGCAACCTATTAACTGCATTAACTCGTATACTGCACCGTAACTTTAATAACTGCATTAACTTCAACAACTGCATTAACTCACCTATTGCACTGCAACTTTAATAGCCAATGTCTATTTTACACTATTTTGCACTATCTTAATATAAATTATTATCTGTTCCCATCCATCCTGTACATTTATGTTCATAGTATATAGCCATCTGTATATATTGTTCATAGTATATACCTACTTTCATATTTTCATAGAACACACCTACTGCTAAATATTTTTATAATCCATGCCCACTGTATTATATTCTCTCATTGTACTCTGTATTTATTCTAACTGTATATCCTGCACTTGCTAACTGCACTTCTGGTTAGACCTAAACTACATTTCGTTACACTGTACTTGTATATGTGTAATGACAATAAAGTTGAATCTAATCTATCTAATCTAAAGATCAAGATGCTCCAGAATTGGCCAGCCCAGTCATCAGACATGAACATCATTGAGCATATGTGGGGTAGGATGAAATAGGAAGCATGGAAGATGAAACCAAAGAATATTGATGAACTCCGGGAGGCAGGCAAGACTGCTTTCTTTGCTATTCCTGATTACTTCAAGCTCATGGAAGTCAAACAAGATACTAATTTTGGATCTCACAACACCACTACTTAATTTCCTGACACATTTTTGTATTTGAAGTAAATTTGTCAATTTCTGTATAGGCGACAAACTTTTGTCTTGCCAAAATTTGACCTTTCTGTCTTGCTTAAATTATCAATCTTTTTTCAGTGCGTTAAACATCATTCGGGAGGGTTTTAGCTTTTCATATGAGCTATTTCTAACACCAATTGAGTAATTAGAAGTCAGGTTAATAGCAGGTGTTTCTACAAAATAGATTAGATAGTGACTGTACAAATGAGATGTTACATTTAATGCCTGGTGTGAAGTTTATGCAGCTTCGCTCGAATAAATAGAGACAAACTCACAGTCACGCAGCCTAAGCCATCAATTCCTCTCCCAGTCAACACGTGATTAGATTAGATTAGATTCAACTTTATTGTCATTACACATGTACAGTGTAACGAAATGTAGTTTAGGTCTGACCAGAAGTGCAGTTAGCAAGTGCAGGATATACAGTTAGAATAAATACAGAATACAATAGTGAGAATATAATACAGTGGGCATGGACTATAAAAATATTTTGCAGTAGGTGTGTTCTATGAAAATATGACAGAAGGTATATACTATGAACAATATATACAGATGACTATGTACTATGAACATTAATGTACAGGTGGATGTGAACAGATAATAATTTAGACTAAAATAGTGCAAGTGACTTAGGTATGCATAAATTATTGACATTGGCTATTAAAGTTGCAGTGCAATAGGTGAGTTAATGCAGTTGAAGTTAATGCAGTTATTAAAGTTACGGTGCAGTATATGAGTTAATGCAGTTAATAAGGTTACAGAGCAGTATATGAGTTAATGCAGTTAATAGAGTTACAGTGCAGTAGATTAGTTAATGCAGTTACTGAAGTTACAGTGCAATAGATGAGTAAATGCAGTTAATAAGGTTACAGTGCAGTTGATTAGTAAATGCAGTTATTGAAGTTACAGTGCAGTAGATGACTAGATGCAGTTAATAGAATTACAGTGCAGTGTATAGGTTAGTGCAGTTATGGAAGTGGTCCATTTGTGCAAATGAGCATTCAGTTAAATATTCCTGTTGTGCAAGTGAGCAGTATAGAGTGCAAATGATGCTGTGTGTGTGTAAACAGTCCGGTAGAGCAGATACATGAAGTACTGGTGTGTACAGTTCAGTCATGCATGCAGCCCTGTAGTGCAATGTAAACAATGTTGTAGCAGCATTGGAGTTAAGGGTATGAGAGGTACTGGAATCAGTGGGGGGCAGAGTTCAATAATGAAACAGCTCTGGGAAAAAAGCTGTTTCTTAGTCTGCTGGTTCTTGTCCGGAGGCACCAGAAGCGCCTACCAGAAGGCAGGAGAGTAAACAGTCTATGAGCGGGGTGAGAGGAGTCCTTGAGAATGCTGCGAGCTCGACGCAGACAGTGTTTCTTCTGGGTGTCCTCAATGGCAGAAAGTGTAGTCCCTGTGATGCGCTGGGCTGTTTTCACCACCCACTGCAGTGCCTTGCGCTCAGCAACAGAACAGTTCCAGTACCAGACTGTGAAACAGTTGGTCAGGATGCTCTCTATCGTGCGGCGATAGAAGTTCACCATGATAGTTGAAGACAGTTGGTTCTTCTTCAGTGTCCTCAGAAAGAAGAGACGCTGGTGAGCCTTCTTGACCAGGCATGAGGTGTTGGTGGTCCAGGACAGGTCCTCCGAAATGTGAGTCCCCAGGAACTTAAAACTGGAAACACGTTCAACAGCCATTCCATTAATGTGGATGGGGTCGTGTGTGTCTCCTTTCGCCTTCCGGAAGTCCATGATGATCTCCTTTGTCTTGGAGGTGTTAAGGAGCAGGTTGTTGTCTGAGCACCATATGGCCAGGTGCCGGACCTCCTCCCTGTATGCAGTCTCATCGTTGTTGCTGATGAGACCAATCACTGTTGTGTCGTCTGCAAACTTGATGAAGGAGTTAGATCCGTTCACAGGCCTGCAGTCGAGTGTGAAAAGGGAGTAGAGAAAGGGGCTCAGTACGCAGCCCTGTGGTACACCAGTGTTGAGGGTGGTGGTGGTGGAGCAGATGGGGCCTAACCTAACAAGCTGGGGCCTGTTCGTCAGGAAGTCCATAATCCAATTGCAGGTAGGGTTGTTGATGCCTAGGTTTCCAAGTTTGACGATTAGCTTGGAAGGGATGACGGTATTGAAAGCAGAACTGAAGTCTACGAACAGCATACGGGCATAAGTGTCCTTATTGTCCAGATGTGTGAGCACGGAGTGCAGCGCCATGGACACTGCATCATCTGTGCTCCTATTGTTTCGATAGGCAAATTGGTATGGGTCCAGTGTGGGTGGTAGAGAGTCCTTTGGGTGTGCCAGGACCAGCCGCTCAAAGCACTTCATAACAATTGGTGTGAGTGCTACCGGGCGGTAGTCGTTCAGGCACGTCGGGTTTGAATTTTTGGGGATGGGCACAATGGAGGTGGATTTAAAACATGCTGGAACCACTGCTTGGGCGAGGGACAGGTTGAAGATTTCCGTGAAGACCCCAGCGAGCTGCTCTGAACATGCCCGGAGTACGCGACCAGGGATGCCATCTGGGCCAGCAGCCTTGCGCGCGTTGATCCGACTTAGTGCATTGTGAACATCAGTGGAGTTAAGTTTGATGATTGGGTGGTCAGCAGAGGGTGTGAGCTCGGTAGCTGTTTCCTTGTTGTCTCTCTCAAAGCGAGCATAAAAGTAATTAAGCTCGTTCAGGAAGACGGCATCTGAGGCTATGGGGGTGGAGTGGTTAGGTTTGTAATCACTGATGGCCTGGATGCCCTGCCACATGCGTCGAGGGTCAGAATTGGAAAAATGCTCCTCTAGCTTCAACTTGTAGCAGTGCTTGGCCTTTTTGATGCCCCTCTTCAGATTTGCCCTCGAAGTACTATAGGCCTGTGCATCTTCCGATCGGAAGGCAGTGTTACGTGCTTTCAACAGGAGGCGCACTTCCTTGTTCATCCATGGCTTCTGATTAGGGTACGTGGTGATCTGCTTCTGGGTTGTGACACTATCAATGGTGGAATTTATGTAGTCCAATACAGAAGAGGTGTAGCTGTTGATGTCCGTGTGAGAGCCACTGGTGGCCTGAGAAGCAAACAGACTCCAGTCTGTGTGTTGAAACCTTTCCTGGAGTGTAAAGTCTGCCCCCGCAGGCCACACCTTGATGGTCTTCACTGATGGTTTCACACGATTAATGAGATTAATGTACTTGGGGGTGAGGAACAAAGAAAGGTGATCAGATTGACCCAGGTGGGGGAGGGGGGTCGCGGTGTAAGCTTTAGCCATGTTTGTGTAGACATGGTCCAAAGTTTTGTTTCCTCTTGTGTGGCAGGAAACATGCTGATGAAATTTAGGGAGTACTGTCTTTAAGTTAGAGTGATTAAAATCTCCCGCAACAATAAATGCAGCCTCCGGGTGAGCAGTCTGTTGTTTACTGATGGCTGCATGAAGTTCTTTCATAGCAAGCTTGGCATCAGCATCCGGTGGAATATAAGCTGCCGTTATAATGGTGGAAGTGAATTCCCGTGGCAGATAAAACGGTCTACATTTAACCATGAGAAACTCAAGGTTAGCCGAGCAGTGTCTCCCGACAATGACAGAGTTCGTGCACCAAGTTTTGTTGATGTAAATGCACAATCCACCTCCTCTTGTCTGATGTCACACCATTCTCATACTGTGACAGTGCGAGTAATATGTGAACTCAAAACAAATGTATTTGATTTGGTCATGAGAAAACATGAACATGTTAATGAGATAATGAAGTGATGATTGAGTCAACTCCTCCATGTCTTCATACAGAGCAACAAACTGGACCAGACAGATTTGTCATCTATCGTTTCACTGCAACTTGGCATGAAGCGCAGAGCTACTGCACACAGCATCACACAGATCTGGTCACCATCCGCAATCAGGCTGAACTGGATCAGGTGCTGCAGATAATGGGAGGAAATTATTATACTTGGATGGGTCTGTGCAGAGACTCATGGAAATGGTTGGATGGAGAAATTGCCAATCCTTCCTCTATCTTCTGGAACACGGGTCAACCTGACCTGACTGGTCCAATACGACCTTGTGCTGCTGCAGATCCTGGTGGTCAGATTGATGATCGTCCCTGCACAGATGCCCTTCCATTCATCTGCGAGATTTGTAAGTTACCTTAAACCAATCCAGTCCGAGTCAAGAATCAGAGTATGAATCTCAAGAATGGTGACAGTCAAATGTAAAGCTTCATGATGCGATGCATCTCATTCAGGACTCCCGGCAAGCATTTCACATGGACATACGTGCTACTGGTTTTAAATGCATTTATTTTTGCTGTTGTTTTTGTCACCCCTCTTGAGAATCATACTGTGATTCTTGATCTCTGTGTAGTGTCTTGTTTATGGACAGTTAGAACATGCATTATGGCAGCTTGTAAAATCCCTTTATGTGACACACGGAGCATGTGCAGAAGCGATGTTCTCAAACAGTAAACTTCAGTAAATAGACCCCTTAGAAATTTGTGATATTTTCTAGTTAGCTGTAATAGTGTGCAACTAGCTTGGTTTAGCTGTTATTAATGTGCATTATTAAGCCACTATTAAAGCTAACCAAAAATAAAGAAAATATCAAAATCAAGGATAAGAGCCAAACGGAAGAAAACACTAAACACTATTATGGTGACTTCTTATGGTTCGTGGTTTCTTCACTGATTGTGTTTGTTATCAGCAGGTGTTCATCATTAATGATCAATCGTCGTGTGTGTTTCGCAGTTCAGAAAAGAGAACAGGTTTAGGTTGCAACCATTTGACATCAAGGAGTTTGACGCAAACAAAGGCAGCCTCTAAGTCAAAATATTATTTAATATCACAATTATAAAGTTAATGCCATTGTTCGTATATTACACCATACATCGCTCTATACCCAAGGATCCTTTTAAGACATCAAAACAAAGTAACACTTCCTGCCATTGCAATGTTTTTTCAGGCAATTTAGATCAAGCTACAGCTAACACCACATTACTTTTATAACTATAACAAAAGGTACTTTCATAGCACACAGTTACAGTGCTCCATATATCTAAGAGTCATGATCATGATGGTGAATTTCAAAACAAATATGAAGCTTGCATTTGAACGGATAAGCATTTTTTTTACTTTTTCTCAAATGAATAATATATTTATTATGTTTTCCTTAAGTGTTCAGGTTTCCTTACAACTTGTCATGTTCAAACAGATCGAAAGAAGCAGATTGTCAGAGTGAAGGTGAAATCTGGTCTGACTGTAAATGATGCTGCAGTGATGGAGACCGTCTTACAGTGGGTGAGTATTGAAACACAACAGATTCATTTGATACCTAAACACAATTTCAACGTCAAATTCTCATTCAAATTCCATTATATTGGTTTAAAACTCGCAGGAGTTGCTGTGACATTATAATGTGGCATTACTATTGTTTAATGATTCTAGAAAAAAACATTGCTTTAATAAAATCTCATTCAAAGGGATTTTGAAATGCACTTGAGCAAGTGATATTTATTTATTCACACTCAAACATCAAGAATCATCATATGAATCTCAACAATGATGACATTAGTCATACTCAAATTTTTCACCATTCGCAAAGCGATTAAACGTACCGTCCAATTAGAATCAAGCATTTTACGTCACACGCCTATAGCCCTTGAAGGCAGCGTGGTGGCACTTCAGTCTCAGAAAGCTGTCGAGAGAGAATGGATGTCAGCTTATTACTGTCGTGGGCGTCAGAACAGACAGGACTTTTTTTTCTCAAAAATACGTTCTGTGGCGTAATTTGAGGTGGCATTCAAATATAAAAGTAAAAACAGTATATATATTAACTAATATATATATAATATTTCATATAAATACAATTCACGTGTTATGTTGTATGGGATATTACAAATATAAAGTCATCAAATACAATCAGTTTCTTCAAAAGTCATTATTTATATTTATATACAATAAAGCACAGCACGTGTAAACATGAAAACGATCGTGGTACAGCTTTAACTCCTGGATCATTGTTTAGGCGTGATATATATTCTTCATCAGCGTCGTCAAATAGAAGAGAGTGAACATTCGTTTCGTCGTGTTGGATTTTGATGTCCATCAGATTTTCATTTTCAACCAAATTCCAATTTCAACATATGAATGTGGGAGTGACCCCAAAACCACTGTACTAAATGATTTGTGATCAGTCCTCTGTGCATTACTGTGCAAACTGTGGTTGAAACAAATCTTCTGAATATGATACACATTTTAGTATCACCGTATTCATTTCTTCAGATCAATCAGAAACTGAAGGATCATGGGATAGAGAAGGACACAAGTTTGAAGTGGAGACTGCAGCCAGATGGAAATGTTTTCTCAACATCATCGTAAAGATGCTGCCGAAGAGATTCATATCAACCAGGAAGACTGTTCAGGGGTCTATTTTTAACAATGCCTTCAAATTTCTTTGAAGTTTTGAAAATGATTCGGTGTTGTAAAACTGTTATATAAATCTCAACTCTTTAGCTGATAGTTTTGACCAACCATCTTAGACATGCTTTGCTATTTTAAGTTACATGCTTTGATAAATTTGCTATATCTTTACTAAATCACAATAATGGTGGTTTGATTAACTTTATTTCATTATTTAACATTAATTGCAGGTGTAAAGGTGATATTGAGTGTAAGTTTGTCATTTAAAAATACTAAAATGATATGCCCGGGACATCACAGTAACATTGCCAGATGATAAGTCACACAATTACCAAAAGGACGAATAAATAATTGTCATTTGTAGTTTGGTCCCCTATACGTTCAAAGGACGTCCTGAATGTTCTGTGAAGGTCCAGCAATTAACATCCCCACACCCCATAAAAAACATTGTGAAATTTCTTCAGGTGTACAGCCCTAGTTGATATATATTATACAATTGCGTTCGGATGAAGGAACATAAATAGTTGATGTTAATTTTGCTTTCATGTTTAATCATGTTATATAAGTATATATAGTGCTAAAATACATTCAAATGTAGAAATGTTTTGCTGGTGTGGGTTGTGAAATGCAAATTCAGCATGTAAGTGCTAAACTAGATGTATACATATTATTAACAAATGTGTTAGTTATAATTTTGTTATAATGTTAAAATTTTCTTTCTGTAATCTGAATTCATAAAACCTTGAATGACATGTACTTTGCTTTAAAAGTAAAGCTGACAAAACATTATATTAAAGCGACATGTAATTCTTAACAATTAAGAAAAAATTATAAATTTGCAATTGACGTGACCAACACAATTTTAAACCATTGTATTTTTATTTACAAGTATTTGTAGAGTTGTGTACATTCATGCGAGAGAAACCAATGCCCTTCCAGAGACTCGGTCTCGGTGGTCCAGAGGAGCTTGAATAAAAAGGGTCTCTTACACTCCCTGACATGGCCAGAGAGGTTTCCCTTGATCTCCATGTGTGTCCCTGCTCCTTGTTAACTCTTTAGTGGCTACCCCCCAAGTGCATTAGAGAAGAGGAGTACTGTCATATATCTCCCTGGTTGTTGGTATTGTCCTTGTTTAGTAACCCTGCACGTTACTTCCTGTTGTAGTCATCCGTTGCCAGTAAATCCTAGCCTGTATTTTGCACTTGAATCCTGTTTGGGGAATCAAATTGAAGTAGTACGGTGTAAACAGTGTTGTGGATAAAAAAGAGAAGTCAGTACACTTTAATTCTCTCTCCTATTTGTTTAGGTCAAATGAAATGTTTTATTGTTATACATCACATTGGGCAGTCGTGGCCTAATGGTTAGAGAGTCGGACTCATGACCAGAAGGTTGCCAGTTCGATCCTCAGGGCCGGTAGGTAACGACTGAGGTGCCCTTGAGCAAGGCACCTTACCCCTACTTGCTCCCCGGGCGCTGCAGTGATAGCTGCCCACTGCTCCGGGTGTACGTGTGTTCACCACTCTCTGGATGGGTTAAATGCAGAGGGCAAATTTCAGGTATGGTTCTCCATAACTGACAAATAGGTCACTTTCACTTTCACTTTCACTCAAAAATCTTATCTATTTCACTACAAAGTTATTGTATTTACAGTGACACCCCTCTCTGTAAATGTTTTCAATGAACAGCTTGTGTCACACTTGACCCTCTCAGTAAATATCACTGAAATGTTTAACTCTGTCTAGGTAAGTGTTTTGTTTTCTTTTTGCATTAGCGAAGGTGCTAGGATAAGTACTCAAATAAGTGTTATGCCAGTCAATGACGTTACGAAATATGAACATGCCTGATACTAAACACAATAATAATCTTACCGATGACTTGAATACTCAAATTTAACAAAATCGACTGAAA
The DNA here is from genome assembly GCA_037178815.1 of Barbatula barbatula. NCBI lineage: Eukaryota > Metazoa > Chordata > Actinopteri > Cypriniformes > Nemacheilidae > Barbatula > Barbatula barbatula. Next base: position 17,270,053 of record CM074079.1, on the reverse strand, counting down.
ATCCGAGTGCAAAACGGAAGTTGTGATACACTGCTTTGCGAAAAGGTGACGTTTCTCTTTCAAAATAAAAGTCATGAATATCCAATATACCTTTTAATATTCATTCACTACGAATAACAGGTAGTTCAACAGGTAGAAAGTATTCAGAAATTGAATGAATCTCTCAAAAACTTAGTCTAAATACAGAAGAATTAAGGCTACAAACATGCATTTCTTCTTTTCTTTTTTTCTTGTATTAACATTTGTAACGAGTCCCAGCAGCAGGTTTAAGAACTGACTCTCTGCGCAGATCTGAAGCTCTTTCCTATTTAGTTCCGTGCTTATGAAAATATAGCACATTTTATTTACTGAAAAATAATATTGTGTGTTTTTGTACATTCAAACGAGAGAGAATTTGTCAGACACCCGAAATACGTTCTGACAATTTAGTGATGCAGTGTGAGAAAACCCATCATGGTGATTTTTTTTTTTTTTTTTTTTGTTTTTTAATATGGGGGTAAATTGATGCCTAAATCGTTGAAAATGGACATACTAAAAGTCACAAATAGATATTACAACCTGTAAACACAAAACACAATCTACAAATACATTAAAAATCTGCAAACAAACTCCTCATGATCCGCAAATGTAAAACAAGATCTACAAATAGATAAAAAATCCACAAACAGACTCTTCATGACATACAAATATAAAATGCGACCTACAAATAGATTTACAATCCGCAAACCAACTCTTTATGATTCACAAATAGAAATCAGTGACTTGTACTTGACAACCAGAATTTGAATAAATGCAAAGTGATTTGTCTGCGCATGAGGGTCATTATTTGTTTGTAGATTGTGTTGCATTTGTTTTAAGAATTTTGGCACAACTTTTTCGCTGGTCTTTCCATTAAAAAATCTACAAATGCCCTCCTCACAATTTGCAAACAAACACAGCCTAACTTGTATTTTCAAAGCACTGTCAAAAGACATTCTTACTCATTCTGTGCAAAGCTCAGCATGCAAGTGTTGAATCTGTGTTTGCAGATCACAGGGCATTCACAGATCCCTCTGCACACGTCTACAGATCTTTTTGGCACTATCTTTCCGCAGAGTGTGTGACTACGAACCACACGCGTAGTCAGCCAATCAGGGGTATTGCTTCAATGTAATGTCACGCCCCCTCAATGTGATGTCACGCCCCTCAATAAGCCCTTTTCAAAATAAGAGCTGATACTTCTCGGATGGGTTGGCTAGGCTCGCTGCCATTTATACCGTTGCCGGTGTCACAGCGCTGGGGAGGGGCGGACCGACCGACGCAAGATGGGTTGTCAGGTAGGCTAAGCTGTCGATCGACTAAGTAGCTGCGGGACATTTAAAGAACAACTTTATCGCACCCCAGTACGTTACCGTTATGCACTATCGTTGAAAGTGCCCAGAACCGGAGAACCCGGACCGGAGGTGGCCCAATCTGTTTCCAGACCTGACAAACTGCTGTGTGTCTGTGTTTTGTGTGTTTGTTTCTCTGTGCTGGAGTTCTTTTAAGAACTTGATGGCTTTATCCTGATTGTTATTAAATTTATTATGATTTTTGAACTTGCGTCTTTATTATATTCCCACACAAAATAGATATTTTTATTCGTCAAGCATTGGATTTAATTGTATTACCATCCATTCGCATGGATAGTGACATTGCTTTCTTCTGTATGTTGATTCAGCATCTTAAACCTCTCTGGTGCAATCTAGTCCATATTTGAGGGCTTTTGCCATAGTGGTTTTTTACTCAAGAATAAACATGCCAAGGCATTTATCACCACACTTTAATGAAGATCTCATGTTAAATTAAGGTATGGGAAGTTACAGGCAAAACGGTCTTTTCCCTCAGCTGTCACTGCGTTGCTGCCCATTGTTGTGCCACGCATCACACACTGGCAACAACCTACACACTATAGCCTATAGATAAATATGTAACCATCTATCTAGATGGAAGCATATAAAATGAGCTAAACCTTAAACATCTAGGTTACAGCATTGAAATCCAACATCCAGCTTAACAATAATACAGGAACATCATGGTTATGAAACACTGATGGGATCGTTATACTGCATTTGGACTATTTTTACTGTTCTTTGTTTAGGTGAATGTCACTACTACTTTCACTTAAGTAAGGTTTTCAAAGCAAGACTTTTGCCTGTCCTGTAGTGTTTTCACAGTCTGGTCGTACGACTTTTCTGAGGTACTCTAAAGAAACTGAATACTATTTACACCACCCTAAAACAAAAAATTCCCTACAGAAATAGTCGACCAGGGCACACTAGATAGAGGGAGAACAAGTCTGCACCGGCCTGTGGTTTTTTACTGTATATAAAAATATTTTACTGAGGTTGTACGTCACAGTAAAATGCAAGGTACAATTTAACATATCAGTAATATTCACAAAAAAATATCATATATTATAATGAAACACTGACAAGAAAATGTTACTTTACAATTGTACACTACTCTATGCACAGTTGATAATGTGCAATACATCCATAAACACACCTGCAAAAAAAAAAATAGAGAGTGGGAGATGAATTTAGAAGTCTACTTCTAAATCAAGTTACCTCAGTCATATCATGACAAAGGAAATTAATATTTGCCGTATGCTGCTCTCACAGATTTTTAACTCGTCACAACCTGGCTCAACAGTATGTGACAAAAGAGGGAAACCACACAGGTCTGAAAATAATACTAGATATTTTATTAAGTAAATTAAGCAAAATATAAAATACAATAATATACAGTCTGTCAGATCAGCATGAATGCAGTCTTTGTGTGAGTGGAGTGGATGTGTGTAAAACACAAAGAAACAAACAGAACAGAATCAGTCGGAAGGCCAGGAGAAGAGAGTCAAATCATCAAGCAGGGTCCTTTATAGCCACCTTAGCCCCGCCTGCTCAGGTCTGTTGCATTTCACACCAGCCATCAGCTCCACCCACCAATTACCTGGATTAAAGGGACAAAACACAGCAAAATACAAAGAACCAGAGAGGGCCCAAAACTGGGGCGGTCACACTCTGCAACACTCACCTGCCTGTACTAGCATGCGCATCGCAAATGCGAAGACAATCAAGCAATATGAAATCCATTGCAAAACTCTACAGTTGGTCCACATGTTGGGCAGTCACCACCCATTAACCATTTCAATGAGTGATTCCACAAATTGCACCGTGTTGATGTAAATGTCCATGCCATGGGAATCTGAGGGTCCCATAGGGTCAATAGCTGACCTAAGCTGCTCCATCTGCTCAGGATTCAGAGGGCTTTGCAGTATTGGAACAGTCACCCCAGTGTGTCCATTGTCTTGACGGCTGATGTCCTCCTCCCAGTCAATAACGCTTTACACGTGCCAGGAAAGCTGCAGGAAGATGCCTCCACCATGGGCTAAAAAAACTAAGGTTAGGCGAATAAAAAAAACGGTGGAGTGAACCAACTGAGGAGAGGGGGACAATGGTCCATATCAATGTGCTAAGTTAGTTAGATTTATCGGAATATGATATAGGCCTGCCCTAAGTTAATACTGTATCAAATATAAAGCTTGATTGTGATGAAAATATGTTTCGTAATCTTTCGAATGTTAATTAGTTTATACAGTAGGCTAATTGGGGAATTATACAATATGTAGGGAATTTTTTGTTTTAGGGTGGTGTAAATAGTATTCAGTTTCTTTAGAGTACCTCAGAAAAGTCGTACGACCAGACTGTGAAAACACTACAGGACAAGCAAAAGTCTTGCTTTGAAAACCTTACTTAAGTGAAAGTAGTAGTGACATTCACCTAAACAAAGAACAGTAAAAATAGTCCAAATGCAGTATAACGATCCCATCAGTGTTTCATAACCATGATGTTCCTGTATTATTGTTAAGCTGGATGTTGGATTTCAATGCTGTAACCTAGATGTTTAAGGTTTAGCTCATTTTATATGCTTCCATCTAGATAGATGGTTACATATTTATCTATAGGCTATAGTGTGTAGGTTGTTGCCAGTGTGTGATGCGTGGCACAACAATGGGCAGCAACGCAGTGACAGCTGAGGGAAAAGACTGTTTTGCCTGTAACTTCCCATACCTTAATTTAACATGAGATCTTCATTAAAGTGTGGTGATAAATGCCTTGGCATGTTTATTCTTGAGTAAAAAAACCACTATGGCAAAAGCCCTCAAATATGGACTAGATTGCACCAGAGAGGTTTAAGATGCTGAATCAACATACAGAAGAAAGCAATGTCACTATCCATGCGAATGGATGGTAATACAATTAAATCCAATGCTTGACGAATAAAAATATCTATTTTGTGTGGGAATATAATAAAGACGCAAGTTCAAAAATCATAATAAATTTAATAACAATCAGGATAAAGCCATCAAGTTCTTAAAAGAACTCCAGCACAGAGAAACAAACACACAAAACACAGACACACAGCAGTTTGTCAGGTCTGGAAACAGATTGGGCCACCTCCGGTCCGGGTTCTCCGGTTCTGGGCACTTTCAACGATAGTGCATAACGGTAACGTACTGGGGTGCGATAAAGTTGTTCTTTAAATGTCCCGCAGCTACTTAGTCGCTCGACAGCTTAGCCTACCTGACAACCCATCTTGCGTCGGTCGGTCCGCCCCTCCCCAGCGCTGTGACACCGGCAACGGTAAATGGCAGCGAGCCTAGCCAACCCATCCGAGAAGTATCAGCTCTTATTTTGAAAAGGGCTTATTGAGGGGCGTGACATCACATTGAGGGGGCGTGACATTACATTGAAGCAATACCCCTGATTGGCTGACTACGCGTGTGGTTCGTAGTCACACACTCTGCGGAAAGATAGTGCCAAAAAGATCTGTAGACGTGTGCAGAGGGATCTGTGAATGCCCTGTGATCTGCAAACACAGATTCAACACTTGCATGCTGAGCTTTGCACAGAATGAGTAAGAATGTCTTTTGACAGTGCTTTGAAAATACAAGTTAGGCTGTGTTTGTTTGCAAATTGTGAGGAGGGCATTTGTAGATTTTTTAATGGAAAGACCAGCGAAAAAGTTGTGCCAAAATTCTTAAAACAAATGCAACACAATCTACAAACAAATAATGACCCTCATGCGCAGACAAATCACTTTGCATTTATTCAAATTCTGGTTGTCAAGTACAAGTCACTGATTTCTATTTGTGAATCATAAAGAGTTGGTTTGCGGATTGTAAATCTATTTGTAGGTCGCATTTTATATTTGTATGTCATGAAGAGTCTGTTTGTGGATTTTTTATCTATTTGTAGATCTTGTTTTACATTTGCGGATCATGAGGAGTTTGTTTGCAGATTTTTAATGTATTTGTAGATTGTGTTTTGTGTTTACAGGTTGTAATATCTATTTGTGACTTTTAGTATGTCCATTTTCAACGATTTAGGCATCAATTTACCCCCATATTATAACCCGTCAGCCTTTAAACTTCGTGTCGTATAAGAAAACGCACAAACTTGAACATGAAATTCCCTTCTGACTGATAAAGTGGGTGGCTCTTAAAAGAGCCTTTGGGTGGATAAACGCTTGATACGCGTCTCTTTACTTGGAGCTGGTGTACTTGGTGACGGCTTTGGTGCCCTCGGACACGGCGTGTTTGGCGAGCTCACCGGGCAGCAGCAGACGCACGGCGGTCTGGATCTCTCTGGACGTGATGGTGGAGCGCTTGTTATAGTGCGCGAGACGAGAAGACTCGCCGGCGATGCGCTCGAAGATGTCGTTGACGAAAGAGTTCATGATGCCCATCGCCTTGGAAGAGATGCCGGTGTCGGGGTGGACCTGCTTGAGGACTTTGTACACGTAGATGGCGTAACTCTCCTTCCTGGACTTTCTGCGCTTCTTTCCTCCCTTCACGGCGGTCTTGGTGACGGCCTTCTTGGATCCCTTCTTGGGCGCGGGCTTGGCTGGTTCAGGCATGATGAAGAATAGACGAAGAATGACCGAGAGCCACCGCGCGGGGGTATTTATACACTCCAGCATGCAAATATACAGCGTAACGTGCGCGCGCGCTCCCATTGCGTGTTTCCGTCGGCCAAACCCTTAAAACTCTTTCTATTGGTCAACTGAAATATAGAAGGGCGGATGGAAAGGGCCAATAAAAGTGTTTCCCGCCCATAGCCTCGAGTTTAAACTTAACCCCCCACGCGAATGTTTCCTTTGTTTTCACTTCCGGCTCATTTTAAAGCGCGTTATTATTGATCATATTTAACAATTCGACGCGCGTTTCATTAAAGTCCCTTAATTATAGTCTCTCTTAATGTTATGAGATTTTTAATATATGTTCATAACATTATATTATTATATCCCTTTATTCTGCTACTTCTGTCTAAATTATATTTTTGTTCTGTTTTCTTATTTTTCACATATATTTTATTATAAACTACTTTAAGTGCACTACATACATCACACTTTATTTTATAAAGTTTTCGTTTGTTCACATATTGCACTATTTGAACGCAGCCCAGCTGCAAATGCAATACGAATGTACGGAGTCATGCTGGTGAACCACATTATAAAAACAACAAAAACATCCTCAAATTAAATTGAGTGTCGGAGAGCGAGAGATCGATTTTAGTTGTTTTTCAAATTATTATTCCCGCTTATAAATCATAACAAACAGGTTAATTTTACAGATCCCGTGTGTATTTATATAAAGCACCTAAAAACACTGAATAACTGGATGCAATTACTGTACGGTTCGTGTTTACTGGTAATTATGCAGTAAATACATGTAACGTGTAACACGAGCCGTAACTCAAGTGTTACTGATATAAAAAAATCAGCAGCACAACGCGAGTAAAGTGAAGCGCCGCTCAGTGCAGCAGTGAAACAGAAGCTTCGGCTCTTTGATGGAAGTCGTGGGTGGCTCTTAAAAGAGCCGTTGGGTTTTCAATGAGAGTCCGGGTCGCGTTTAACCTCCGAAGCCGTACAGGGTGCGTCCCTGCCGCTTCAGCGCGTACACGACGTCCATGGCGGTGACGGTCTTTCTCTTGGCGTGCTCGGTGTAGGTGACGGCGTCACGGATCACGTTCTCCAGAAACACCTTCAACACACCGCGAGTCTCCTCGTAGATGAGACCGGAAATACGCTTCACTCCACCGCGGCGAGCGAGACGACGGATGGCGGGCTTAGTGATGCCCTGGATGTTATCACGCAGAACCTTACGATGACGCTTAGCGCCTCCTTTCCCGAGTCCCTTACCGCCTTTACCTCTTCCAGACATGATGTTCAGATGCTTGAATTCGATGTGAAGACAAACAAATAAGCGAAGGGTTTAAACATGTGCGTATAGGACCGAGGAGAAACATGCCCACGAGGGCGGCACCAGCGTACGTCATTAATACCCCTTTTCTTCGCTTATTCTTTCTAATAAACTTAAAGTGATTTTGATATATATAACTAATCATTTCTTCAGCCTCATGTCACTTCAGACCAGAACTTCAGGTTAAATGTATTTGTTCAGATAAAGATCATTGAAAGAATGTTAACATTTTAAATTCTGTGACGTCATCATTCACTGCCATAAGAGGAACAATTCAATGATTCAAAAGAGCCTCAGAAATGTTTATTTTCCTAAATTCTTCTAAATATCTGAACATTTCTTACATTCCTACAAATAGTTGTTTTTGTTTGTAAATAGGTTTTAAATGACATGTGGTTTAGTAAATAACAGAACTTTAAGCTCTTCTTATGAAAATGATAATTATATGTTGAGTATGTGAGGAAGAGTTTACATGTGATCATTCACCCTTAAGGAGGATTTATCGCCGATTAATGGATGAGATAAACACGGGAGCAACTCCACTGATAAGATTATTTTCATTATTAATTACGACAAAAATATTAATCACTGGCTCATATGTTGCGTTGCTATTTATGTTTTTAAAAAAAGCTGGAAATCACGTCATTCAGTGGATGTGGTGGCTCTTAAAAGAGCCTTTGTGTTGTGGTCGAAGACGCGGGACTTAAGCGCGCTCTCCGCGGATGCGACGCGCCAGCTGGATGTCTTTGGGCATGATGGTCACTCTCTTGGCGTGGATGGCGCACAGGTTCGTGTCCTCGAACAGACCGACCAGATAAGCCTCGCTGGCCTCCTGCAGAGCCATGACGGCGGACTTACGAGCGGTCTGCTTGGTTCTTGCCATAGCTGCTGTCTCTTCTGAACGTAATAGTACCTACGTCTCGTGGCGCCTGTTTTTAAAAGCTTAGCTAGGCTCAGAGCCGTTTGTTTAAATCAACACCTTCTGTAATACATTCACCTCTTTTTCGGAGCGGCCCGTTTAGGCTTCGCTGCTTTGGGCTTTGCAGTTTGGGGTTTGGCAGCAGCCTTGGCTTTCTTCGGGCTCTTGACGGTTTTCTTCGGGGCTGCGGGCTTTGTCGCCGTCTTGGGGCTTTTCGTTGCCTTCTTGGGGCTCTTTGTCGCCTTCTTGGGGCTTTTCGTTGCCTTCTTGGGGCTCTTTGTTGTCTTCTTGGCCGCTTGTTTTGCGGTGGCTGGTTTCTCCGCCTTCTTCTGAGATTTCTTAGCGGCGGGCTTCTTTGCCGCTGCAGTCACACGAACACTCTCGAGGTATTTGTGTGAATCTCACGACGCTCTTTTGTTTTATTGATGTGCACATTTGTTATATTCAGACTGACGGAACGATACAACATAGAATAAATATGACTAAAATATAATATAACTGTAAATCTGTGCATCCAGTGTTGATATAAAACAAATCATAGATCGTCTGAATTCGTGTGCGAGCGCGCGCACGTGTGTGTTTTGTAGAGATGCTGAAATTCTTACTGAGTACAGACATGTTTGTGTAGTATTATTATTTTTTGCTAATATTTAATGATATTTATTTTACTATGTTGTTCAGACGACTTGTAAGCATGATGTGAACACTAGTGAATCTAAAACATAGTTTTTCGACATTTTGATTCGGTTATCCATGTTCCGTTATTTGCATTTTGTTCAAATGTTTGTGCACTGTTAAAAAAACGTTTTTTTCTATAATATAATTTCTATAATATTCTATATTACTTTTCTCAATCTCCTAGTTTTCTTAATCTCATGTTTGGATGCTGTTATCGTCTTCACTAGTAGTTATGTGGTCTCATTCTCAAGGTTCTTAATGTCACAAGACAATGTTGTGAAGCAGTTTTTGCTATATGATAATAATAATTATCTGTTGAATCTATTTTTGACTAAAAATACTGCTGTTGTTGAATCTATGGCCGCTGTCCTTACCTCTTCATCTCTGTAAACAGTTTACACACAGTTCATGTTTTTTAATATAGTTGGGTCTATCACGAACAAGATCACATGATATAATATTTATTTTCCCTGCTATGGCAGTAAATGGAGGATGAGATCCGTTTGTTTACTGATATTCTTACAAATAGCTTCATTTTTGTTGAACCGAACAAAGAATTTATACAGGTTTGGATGAACCTAAGGGTGAATAAATGACAGAATTTTCATTTTGGGGTGAACTATCCCTTTAAAGTGATACTTCATTCTTGAATAAAAATGTCTCCATGTTTTACTCACCCTCAAGGCATCCTAGTGAATGTGACTTTCTTCTTGAAGAATAATGCAGTCGGAGTTATATTACCACATATTCTTTGACTTCCGAGCGATGGAGTGGTCATTTTATGAAGGTCCAAAAAGTGCATCAATCGATCAAAGAACGGCTCGGCGCGGCTCTGTTGTCTTAACAAAAGTCTTCTGAAGCGAATCGTTGCATTTGTTTTAGAGAAAAATCCATATTAGATTAGATTAGATTAAATTTTATTGTCATTACACATATACGAAATGTAGTTAAGGTCGAAGTAACGAAATGTAGTTTAGGTCTAACCAGAAGTACAAGTGCAGGATATGCAGTTATAATAAATAAAGAATACAATATTAGGAAAATATTATACAGTGGGCATGGACTATGAAAATACTTTTCAGTAGGTATGTTCAAAAAGATATGAAAATATGACAGTATGTATGTACTATGAACAATATATACAGTATATATGAAATATGAGTTAATGGGTTAATAAAGTTACAGTGCAGTAGATGAGTTAATGCAGTTATTAAAGTTACAGTGCAGTGGATGAGTTAATGCAGTTATTGAAGTTACAGTGCAGTAGATGAGTTAATGCGGTTATTAAAGTTACAGTGCAGTGGATGAGTTAATGCGGTTATTAAAGTTACAGTGCAGTGGATGAGTTAATGCGGTTATTAAAGTTACAGTGCAGTAGATGAGTTAATGCAGTTATTAAAGTTACAGTGCAGTAGATGAGTTAATGCGGTTATTAAAGTTACAGTGCAGTGGATGAGTTAATGCGGTTATTAAAGTTACAGTGCAGTAGATGAGTTAATGCGGTTATTAAAGTTACAGTGCAGTGGATGAGTTAATGCGGTTATTAAAGTTACAGTGCAGATGAGTTAATGAGTTAAGAGTGCAGTAGATGAGTTAATGCAGTTATTAAAGTTACAGTGCAGTAGATGAGTTAATGCAGTTATTAAAGTTACAGTGCAGTAGATGAGTTAATGCGGTTATTAAAGTTACAGTGCAGTAGATGAGTTAATGCGGTTAATAAAGTTACAGTGCAGTGGATGAGTTAATGCAGTTATTAAAGTTACAGTGCAGTGGATGAGTTAATGCGGTTATTAAAGTTACAGTGCAGTGGATGAGTTAATGCGGTTATTAAAGTTACAGTGCAGTGGATGAGTTAATGCGGTTATTAAAGTTACAGTGCAGTGGATGAGTTAATGCAGTTATTAAAGTTACAGTGCAGTGGATGAGTTAATGCGGTTATTAAAGTTACAGTGCAGTGGATGAGTTAAGGATGCGGAGTTATTAAAGTTACAGTGCAGTGGATGAGTTAATGCGGTTATTAAAGTTACAGTGCAGTGGATGAGTTAATGCGGTTATTGAAGTTACAGTGCAGTAGATGAGTTAATGCGGTTATTGAAGTTACAGTGCAGTGGATGAGTTAATGCGGTTATTGAAGTTACAGTGCAGTAGATGAGTTAATGCAGTTATTAAAGTTACAGTGCAGTAGATGAGTTAATGCAGTTATTAAAGTTACAGTGCAGTAGATGAGTTAATGCGGTTATTAAAGTTACAGTGCAGTAGATGAGTTAATGCAGTTATTGAAGTTACAGTGCAGTGGATGAGTTAATGCGGTTATTAAAGTTACAGTGCAGTAGATGAGTTAATGCGGTTATTAAAGTTACAGTGCAGTGGATGAGTTAATGCAGTTATTAAAGTTACAGTGCAGTGGATGAGTTAATGCAGTTATTAAAGTTACAGTGCAGTGGATGAGTTAATGCGGTTATTAAAGTTACAGTGCAGTGGATGAGTTAATGCGGTTATTAAAGTTACAGTGCAGTGGATGAGTTAATGCAGTTATTAAAGTTACAGTGCAGTGGATGAGTTAATGCGGTTATTAAAGTTACAGTGCAGTAGATGAGTTAATGCAGTTATTAAAGTTACAGTGCAGTAGATGAGTTAATGCGGTTATTAAAGTTACAGTGCAGTGGATGAGTTAATGCGGTTATTAAAGTTACAGTGCAGTGGATGAGTTAATGCGGTTATTAAAGTTACAGTGCAGTGGATGAGTTAATGCGGTTATTAAAGTTACAGTGCAGTGGATGAGTTAATGCAGTTATTAAAGTTACAGTGCAGTGGATGAGTTAATGCGGTTATTAAAGTTACAGTGCAGTGGATGAGTTAATGCAGTTATTAAAGTTACAGTGCAGTGGATGAGTTAATGCGAGTTATTAAAGTTACAGTGCAGTGGATGAGTTAATGCAGTTATTAAAGTTACAGTGCAGTGGATGAGTTAATGCAGTTATTAAAGTTACAGTGCAGTGGATGAGTTAATGCGGTTATTAAAGTTACAGTGCAGTAGATGAGTTAATGCAGTTATTAAAGTTACAGTGCAGTGGATGAGTTAATGCGGTTATTAAAGTTACAGTGCAGTAGATGAGTTAATGCAGTTATTAAAGTTACAGTGCAGTGGATGAGTTAATGCGGTTATTAAAGTTACAGTGCAGTGGATGAGTTAATGCAGTTATTAAAGTTACAGTGCAGTGGATGAGTTAATGCAGTTAATAAAGTTACAGTGCAGTGGATGAGTTAATGCGGTTATTAAAGTTACAGTGCAGTAGATGAGTTAATGCAGTTATTAAAGTTACAGTGCAGTGGATGAGTTAATGCGGTTAATAAAGTTACAGTGCAGTAGATGAGTTAATGCGGTTATTAAAGTTACAGTGCAGTGGATGAGTTAATGCGGTTAATAAAGTTACAGTGCAGTGGATGAGTTAATGCGGTTAATAAAGTTACAGTGCAGTAGATGAGTTAATGCAGTTATTAAAGTTACAGAGAGAGTTATAGTATAAAGTGGGTGCATTGAAAGTCCCGGGGGTTAAGTGGGGTAAAGGGGTGGGGGGGGGATAGGTGGTATTATAACTCCGACTCCATTATTCTTCAAGAAGAAAGCTTCTTTGTTCTCTTTCTCTGGATTGATGATAAAAAAAGTTCATATATCTTTGCAGGAATTCAAGCACTGACACCAGTTCAGTAGGCTAGTGAATGTTGGAGCAATTTCTGCTGAAAATTAGACAAACAGCGGAGATGAAAGAAGTGATGTCATCATTCACAATCTTGCAGTCCTTTATCCAGTATGACTTTCTTCTGCAGAACACTCTTTTTTTGAAGAATGTTGTTAACCGTTCACTTGTGTTGGTTTTGTGTCCATGCAATAGAAGTGAACGGGTGCAAAGCTGTTCGGTTACCAGCATTTTTTTTGCAACATCTTCTTTTGTGTTCTGCAGAGCAAAGTCATAAAAGCTTAAAATGATAAGAGCGTGAATAAATGATCACAGAGTTTTCAATTGTGGGTGAACTATGACTTCAATCCCTACCATTTTTCTGTAAGGGATATGTCAATTTATAAACTCATCTTCAGCATTAAATCTTAAGAGTTCTACTGTATATTAACAAAACTTGTAGTTACCACACACAATAATGCAAGGCGCAACAGGCAGGTTTTCTAACTCTACATCCTTATCGAGGCTTGACTCTTCTACATAATGGAGAAGTTCTTCTTTCTCATCAAAATAGGAGAGATGTAGAAGAATGATGCTTTTCACATCCTCTGAGCAACCATTTCTGTCGCCTCAAAACTTGTAGTTTTGTGACAGCCTGTAAGACACGAATGTGTCCTCATGAAGTTAAACAGCCTATATCTTTTCATACAAGGGCATGTGTAGTAGCAACACGTGAATCTATTTTATTAAAAAGAGCCTTAAATACTCCGTATGAACGAAATGCTTCGTGGCTATCTGATGCATCATACTTGAACACAAGTATCCGTAATTGAGTGAGAAATTAGTCTCAAAAGTGACAAATGTCAAGGTGACATCTTTTTAGGGGTTTAGGGATTTAATTTGCATAAGACAATTTTCTCTACACAGAAAAAGGTGATTTTATAACAAATGTTAAAACTGGTTATGGTGGGTCCTGCATTGTGGTCTTTAAGTGCACACTGGACGGGGGGGGGGGGGTATGTTTTTGCATTTGTAATAAGAATATTTTTAAGACAAAATGTTTTCTATTTTATGGCAAATAATATAGTAAACTGTTAATTTTGCTCCAATATACCGTATTTTCATAAGTTTTTACTCCGTAAAACTAATTAAAGCTTTCCACTGTAAATTATACGGTTCTATACTGTAGCATTTATATGGTATTTTACCGTAACATTTACAGACATATTTTGTATATAACGAATTTAAGATTTTCTTTTGCTTGCGGATGCCACAGATTAAACCGGATCATGACTCTTTAACTGAGAAAGATATCCTAACTCATTTTTAAACGTCGTGCAAACCGAACAACGGCAGAAATGAAACAATCCGTATCAACCTGTTAATCTCAACAGTGGTGATGATCAAATTAAAATCTTCATGCCACAATGCATGCTGGGAGTCATGGATGAGTTTGTTCTATGATGCTACCCAGCCTGTAGCATTTCATTTGATAGTTCCCACTGTTGCAAGCTGATTCTTGATGTTCATCTGTGAAAAGTCCGGAGCTGTTAAAATACGTACTGTAATTAAAAACATTAATGTTGATATTTCTGTAATAAAGCTGTGATTTAAGGCAAAACACGCTAAGTGTTTTATGACAAAAACTGAGTTTTCGTTATCATTTAAAAGCCCTGTGAACCGGAAATGTCAGTCGTCTTCAGGATTCTGATATGTTTCCGAGTGAAACAGAAAAATGAAATGAGAAAAACACTATGCGAATTCATGTTTTCCACTGCAAATCCATTGCATGTATAAAAACAGGCGTTTCTTTTTGAAATAGAACTGGCAGCAGACTGATGATGGAGAGGAGTTCATGGTCTGTATTGCATTGTATAAACCACTAGGTGGCAAGAGTACATTTCGTTTTGATTGCATAATTTGTACACAGTGCGTATTTTCATTTTGTTTGGAAACACTCTTTCTAGTGAACTCAGATGAAACAAGTTCACACACAGAGTGTCATACATTGATTCTTCACGTCTTACTGATTGAATAGTCTCACAGTTTTATAATGTATTTAGGTAATCTCTGATTATATGACAGACACTAACACAGCTCCCCACATTAAAACCACAACAGAGACGTGTTTATTTGACTATCATCAGAATAATACATTATCCCACTGAATCGCAGTTTACTGTGCAACAACGAATGCACTTGAACACGCTATCGGCCATAGAAAACTTGCATTAAAGCGAAGAGTCCAAGTGAGCAAATGATCGGGGGCCCTGCGCTGACAGCCTGCTGGGGCCCGTGAAGTGCTATTCTGCTTGCAGGGTTGTCCTTCTTTGAACCCAGACTGAGGTCTGAAAGAAGAGAAGTGAATACATGACAGAATAACCAAGAATTGATAGAAATAGAAGAAATTTACCAATTACAATCTGACCAAAGCTATTCAAGACACACAGTCTTTCTTAGGTTGCCCTCCATGTTGTGTTGTAAAGATGAATGATGTTGTGCATCAGAAATATGTGCCCTGGTGTTTTTTTTTTTTCATTTGTTTGAACATTAACCCATCGGCAAAGCTCAGGGACTACTTGTACTTCTTCTACTCTACTTGTACTTCTTAGTTTTCTTCTAAGGGCATCTCTTGGATCTTTGGTGATGTATTCATGAAACCTGTAAAAGCATAATGCCCTGAAGATCCAGTAAGAGGACGGCAACTGGTATTCTCCTCATCCTTCTTAGTTTTCAGCTAGGGTAGATTCACTTTGAGCTTTTGCTAGCTGGATATTTTCTGTGGTTAGTTCATCAAATTGAAATGTAGAGACTCTGCTTCATGAAGGTTTATACTGTAGATAACCTCATGGTTACAGTCACCATCACCTAATGGATTTTAGCACACGGTCACGACAGACGAATAAAATCTGAACATAACCCAACCAAAGAAATCAGTAATCACGTTTTTCTTTTCAAAATTGTTGTGCAAAAGAGATATTGACAAATCAACATTGATTAACTTGTGGAATTGTCAATTCCCTTTAACTGCTGTAATGTTGTTTTAAACTCTTGGGCGCTGATAAAGATTGAGCTTGTCCAGAAACGTGTGTAATGACACTTTGAAACGAAATTTTGATGAAGTTTCAACATTATTGAGGTGCAAAACACGACACTTATTCAACCCTATTAATACAAACACATTTTTAACATTGAATGATTCTATGCTTACTGCATTTAGATCATTGAACTCGTCTCATTTCATGTATTCCCATGTGAAAAATCTAATAAAAAAAACATTTGAACTAGTTTTAACTTTGTACAGAATTCCACTGGACTTCATCAGATGTTCAGATGTCAGTAAAAGACAAACTGAAGGACGTCTTTTCAATGTCGACAAAGGCCGTCAGTTTGCCAATCCAGTCAACTAAGACAATAAACACGTTTTTGTTTATTTGCATATATAAACAGACAAACGCAACATAACTGTGTAAATATTCACACTGACCTGATAAAAGCAGCATGTGAATCAGCCTTTCCATTGGTGATGAATTTACAATATGTAAATGTATGTATCTGCATGTAATAGTTGAAAATACATATTAATTCACAGACGTTAAAAGTTGTTTAATTTAGTGGATAAGCTCTAAAGTACAATGTTAAATACAATACTGAAAAAACTTGAATTTAAACAAAAAACATTTGAGGTATACCTGCATCAACAGACAGTACTGAAGATAAAACCCTTCAAATTTTTCAATCTCTACATTTCAGCTTTTATTTCCAACACTAATCTTTATGCAATTGTTTGCTAAATTCGTTTCAGTTTACTCCATGTTGTGTTTGCTACATTCAAATAGCATCTAAGTGCATGGAAATATTCATCCAAAAAAAGTACAAATCGAAACAGTTTGGCCCAATACCCTGATACAACTGGCTTACGTCTATTTGACGTCTATTTTTACATCTGCAAGACATCTACGATACATAGTTTCCTCATCTGCAATACGTCTCGGATATTTCTGCTGACAGACGTCATGTAGACCTCTAGAAGACGTCTGTAAGATGTTTATGATTTAGAATGGATGTAAAGCAGCTCTTTCTAAGATGTTTAGCAGATGTTTTTACACAGCAGATGTTTTCAGATCTCCAGCAGACGTATTACAGACGTTCAGACATATTGCAGATGAGCAAACTATGTATTGCAGATGTCAAATAGACGTAAAGCTGAAGAAGCCAGAAGAAATGATGAATTACGGATATGAATGATGCCCGGAGCGGTCTGTGTCTGGTTGGTTAAACAAGCAGACACTGCAACATAGGGCCACAATCACACCAACAAAAACTGTAAACTTAGCCAGTAGGAGTCTGTGGTTCTGAGTCGGTTGCGGACAAAGGCCAGAAGTTGATCTATCCAACCTGCCTCGTGATTTGCATGCCTTGCAGCAGGCATTGCCACTCCCAAATTGGACTGCTGAGTCACAACCAACCATCTCTCTTCAGCGTGATCCATGGTCCGTAGGATGCCTATAGAGCAGGGGTCCTCAACTCTGGACCTCAAGATTCCCTTTCCGGAGGTTTCACTCCAACCCCAACCAAACACAACTGAACAAGATCAAGATCTTGCAGGCAATGTTGCAGATGTCTATGGCAATTGTCATTTTGGACATTCCCAAATCATAGAATGGCAAGAACATTTCGATGTGTATTGCCAGAAGACATAAGTGTCCCTAACACCAATGATAGAGGTCACGGGCATGTCAACCAAAACAAAAGAAATAAAGCAGAACTGACCCAATTTTGAGCAACGGTTCATTTTAATTCTGACCCAGACCAACACGTATCTCTGCTCCTGTTTGTCAGATATTCTATTGAGTTGTTTTATCGTTATTTTTTAATTATATGGTCTAGTTAAATAAAGTTTAGTGTAGTGTCTAGTTGATTATATTGAACCATTAGTGATAAAACCTAAGAATTACTAAAGATGAACAATTACTAAAGTACTTCTTATCAAAATCTTTATGAATCAGTGACTAATTTATTCATACCTCACTACACTTAACTAACACGTTAAGTAAACACTACAAATTTAACCTCTTAACCACAAAGATGTTACTTATACAAATTACAAACACATTTTTCGTAACAAGCATTTCAAGGAAACTTAAAATGATATTTTGACATTTCGTCAGCCGTCTCCTCCCTGTTTTCCTCCCTGGCAATCTAAAAAAATGAAGGCAAATTATCCTAATAATATTTAGTGTTTGATTTCGTGACTAAATTATTTTTGGTCACCTGTGCTAGTGTGTTTCTAGACACTTTAAAGCCTAAACCCAGGACTATGCCTTAGTTAACTCGGGCTATTGAAGTCACTTTTATAAAAATGCCATACAAGATGCACATCAGTTATGTTATTTTCTAACAAAACAATGACACTGACATATCTTAAATTAGTTTCATTTAAGACGGCTCAAAATTCATTTCTTCATTTTAGTCCAGGATCAGTTTTAAGCATCGTCTGTGAAACCGGGGCTATATTTAGCTAAATAAAGCCAAATATGTTGGGATCAGGTGATCTTTGTTGTTCGTTGATGGTAGCATTGCACTACACAGAATGAATCAATACTTAATTCTAGGGCATAGTAACATCAGGGAATTGGGATGATTTGGATTATATAGTGTTGATGTGACCAGCAACATCACCTAATTCCAATTTATTTTAGCAATCGAGTGCTGTGGATTAGCCAGTTAGCTCTGTCCTGCCTACAGACGGTTGATTTTAAAACGTTACTTGCTTTTACATTTCTGAATGGTGTAGCTCCAATGTTCCTTTTGGATTTATTGACCGAGCACTCTCCAGTCAGATCTCAGAATGATATTTATTCTCAAAATGAGTATTTGCTGCTGCAAATGATAGTATTTATTTTCTTACCAATGAATCGTGACCAGATTTGTTTGCTTTTATACGGCTGTATTTCACCAGAGATCATTATTAGCTGTTCTGGTTTCATAACAGTTCTACATGTCTTTTGGCAGCCGGATTGTTTTGCTTATGCAAAGACATCGTTCACTATTAACAGACGGTGTTTACAGTGAAGACATTATAAATAGACCTAGCAAAAATTTTATAATAATATACAGCATAAGCCAATAATACGTACACTGCAAATATTGAATGGGTGTGTAATTCTGCGTCTGGTCTTAAAAGGGACGTCTTTAAAATATTGACAACCCCTGATAGTTCACGAGTTCGCCCTCGCCAATAAACAGCTCCTTGTTGGGATAGATGGTAAAGCATGGGAATGCAGGTTATGCGTATTTGGCGTGTTGTACAGAGAGTGGGCTCCGAGCTCGCCGGATCTATCCGAACCCGGAGCACTCTACCCTGCTCAGAGCAAGTGCTCCGGGCTCGGAACCGGCTCGAGCCCAGAACACACCCCAGCAAAGAAACATATAGATGACGTAACTTACTCACAGTGCGTGTTAGAATGGCTAGTTATTTTTTATACTGTTTAATAAAATTAAAATATTAATATACAAATATAAAAATATATATTACAAATATAAAATCAAATATTGGTTACTATATAGGTAAAATCTGATTTTATAGATTTGCTGGCTTTCCCTTACACTCACATGAAATTCAATTTACTTACTTATATTCCACTTTTATTGTTTCACGTGTATTTGCATTGCAGTTTTTACATTCTTGTCTGTGGTGCAGGACATCTAGGAACACCTTCACTGTTTCACAGTTTATACACAGTTTCACTGTATTAGGACATTTTTCTTTGTCCTGAACCGTAGTTTTTATTAAGGCTTCAATGAAATGACTGACCCTGGTTAATGGCGCAAAGACTAGTCTATTAAAGGTAGAGGCTTATGCATTCTGTTGTAAAAGCAGGCCGTTTTATTAAGTGTAATTCTTATATTTTCTTCCGCTTCTCTGTGTTGCAGAACACACCGCTATTTTAAAATTCTGAGCTCCGTCTTCTTTCTGCAAAAAAAACCTAGTTTTTATCATATCAGACTAAAAGGAGACCAACATGCAACCAGTCCGCGTTATTTTTGGGCAACTTGTTTGACATGAACCATCAGTACACGGCGATTTTAAACACGTAAGATGTCAGAGTTTACAATGCAGAAGCGGTGTGCTGTCACTTGCCTGTGAAATTAGTCATTTACAGCTTTAACAAATTTGTACAGAAGTTCAGAAATATATGAGAATGAACTTTATTTGCACGCGACTCCTCTCATGTGTACACGGAAGGGAAATGATGAAGCAGATGTAAGGTTCACTTTCTTGCTTCTGCTGCCTGAATGGATGTTTGTTGTCCGCGCGCAGGTTAAAATTGCAATATGCAGGAGCTTCAATGAACTTTGTTGTAATATTTCTGTAACCATCCCTTACATAAAAAAGTTGCCCGCAAGGACACGGACCCCTTGTAGTTCCACCGAGGACCCCGCGGATCCTGTTTGCACTACAGTAAATGTGTGTAATATATAGTGTTTAACTTGAGCATTAACGCAATCAGCAGTGTTTCTGAAACACTTCTCTCTTGCGTAGACAGCAGAAACATATCACTCCATGGCTGAAATTCATGTTTGTGTTCATATTGTGGAAATCGCTTTATCCATTTATAATGCGATTGGTTTACGTCACTCGTTCATGTGCACGCGCGCAAACTAATCTTAGCTTCAGGATCAAAGCTTGAGTTGACAAAGAAACTCCATGAGCTGCTTCATGGTACCAACAAAGCTTGATCACGGTGGTTTGGTTTTGTCAACCCAAAACTAATCCAACTACCCTGAGTTTGTTCAGCTACATTCATGGTACAGGCCCCTGGTGAAAAACATTGAATCAATGTTCAGAATGGTTGATTTGTCAATGTTATTTGCATTGAATCACTTTTGCACCCATAATTAATGTTGAAAAATGTGTAAATGTTAACAAACCACCGTTACTGTGATCAGTGTTTGCTTTAGTTGGGACCTTGACTCTTGTGTTTTCATTAAGTTGCTTTTCTTTCCTCTTTACATTCTCACAATCGTGTTTCAATAATAACAATTCTTCCTCAACAAAACGAAAGGTGTTTTAAACTTAAGTCAGAGTATATTACTTTTTTAGTCACGTCAAGCTGTGGTGAAGATGAGTAATGTTTCACAAATTACTTTTTTTAAAGAAGATAATGTTTTAATTTAGTGTGTGCACGGATGGGTTTACATGCAGAGGACACATTGACAGTATGGTAATATAATAATTTGCATTAGCGGCTCCATGAGATTTGTCTTTAGCAAAATATCCTGCTCCTTTCCCTGCTTCCAAAGTGCTTATTGTGATCACTGGCTGCCAATCTCAATTTCAGTTTTGCTTGGGAATTTAAATTGCATAAAAGGTATATTTGCATATCTAAATCACGGCCCCCTCACATGCTATACAAAGTCTGAGGTGACATAAGGTAAAGGACAGCACCCACAGTGACGTCCACCAACATTTTTTAATGGGCTCAAGGGGAAAAAAGGGAACAATTGATTTATTTTTCTAATCAAAATGCTATATACGTATATCAAAACCAACTTACCAATTCATTTGAATTCTCTCACACTCACCCAATTGTTTCATGTAGTTTCATTTTTCAACAGATGTCTACAAAATAATCAGTTCAGATAGAGACCACGATCTTCTTTAGCGTCCACCGATTTTATGACAAGAATAACAATAAAGGAAACCAAGCCAAAGTGCCAATGTTATCTATGTTACTAGTTTCAATATTTTAGAATAAATGACTGCACAAAGGAGAGATACATATATTCATACATTAAGATTTGTTTTACACAATTAGTTGGTTTAGTGTTATATACTTTATTACACAAGTTATGAAAGTTGTGAAAACTGAAAGTATCGCAAAGAAATGTCTTGACCTTTGAAAAACTGTTTCTTCAATTCTTTCCTTGTTGCCTTACGGCAGCGTCCTTTTGGGAGCCATGTCCCTGTTTTTGTTTATAAGCTACTATCTGCATATTTTAAACAGCATTAAAAGGGAAATACTCTTGATATAAGCCATTAACTAATAACTGGGGAAGTTCTGTGGTGATATGCTTTAGTTATTTTGTGTATCCTGTTCATCTGCAATGCCTTGCATTCAATGTATGAAGCCCATTTTATTTACTTAAGGCCTGATTTGCATGATATGCGTGCGTAGATTTTGATGACATTATTAAGTTTACTGTATTCAGCTGTCATTTTAAGATTAAGTTAACTATTATTGCTTAACTATTGATGGATGTTCCATAAAACCCTCATCTTCAGCTAAGAATCTTGGCTTTATATTCGATAGTACTCTGTCATTTGAGAACCAGGTCGCCAACACCTGTAAAATTGCGTTTTTCCATCTTAAAAATATATCTAAACTACGTCATATGCCGTCACCATCAGATGCAGAGAAGCTTAAACATGCCTTTATGACATCAAGACTAGATTACTGTAATGCACTATTAGGTGGTTGCCCTGCAGGCCTATTACAAAAACTCCAACTGGTCCAAAATGCGGCAGCTCGAGTTCTTACACGTACAAAAAAGTATGAGCAAACTAGCCCGGTTCTGTCAACCTTACACTGGTTACCAATAAAGCATCGCATTAACTTTAAAATCTTGCTTATTACCTATAAAGCCTTGCATGGTTTAGCTCCTCACTACTTGAGTGAACTTCTTTATGGATTGTACACAGCAGCCACTCATCATGTGTCAGTATGTTGAATATGTTCAATACAAACGATTAAAGGTTAAGTGTCTTGTTGATTCAGAATCTGCTGCAATCTTGACTTGAGAATAACTGTCAATATACTGCTAGGAACACGCTTGATCCGCTTAGTGTACACTTGAAGTAACTACTCTCAAGTGTACACTGAGAGTAGTGACTAACTTTACAAGAAAATGTATTTCGAGCTACCATGTACTTCCTGTGGAAAGAAAGATCCTCTGTGCTTGACCAGTAATAATACATCATTCTCAATCTTACATGCATTCATGCTATACCCGTCTTGAGTACAGCCCTGATAAATTGAACTGGTTTCTTTCGACAGGACTTTGTCCAATTACCCAGAGCATCCCACTTCAGTATGTTCTGATCCAGGAGCAGAAGACCTGGGATGATTCTCAAGCTTACTGCAGACAGAATTACATTGACCTAGCCACTGTTCAAAGCAATGAAGACTTGACAAACCTGCAAACAGCAGTTCAAGCAGTATTGACGTCAGTATGGACAGGGTTATACAATGATATTAATAGTTGGAGATGGTCTTATCATGATGAACCTATGACATTTGCAAACTTTTATGCTGAAGATCCAAACAACAGTAATGGACGACAGGAATGTGTAGCATATTATTATGGCGACTGGAATGATCTGGCCTGCGATTTTGAGTTCTACTTCTTTTGCTACGATGGTAAAAAATATAATAGCACATGTTCATTGAATCAAGGAGTAGAATTTAATTCATTCAGATACTTTGAACCTTTTGTTCGACCTACAAGTTATAAACGTGTTGACATTTCAACAAACTTGCACCGTGTCTTTGCCGGATGTGACGCAATGCACTGCTTGCTCTAAAGGTTCTTACCTTAGCTTATCAAACTATTAGAGCTTTATGAAAGTTGTTCTGTGTGGGGAAGAGGTCATTCAATGTCATTCAACTTTAAATTCAATATCGTCTTGACATCAACACTCATACAAAATTGATTGATGACAATCATCAAACTAATTCAGATAAACAGATCACCTACAATGCATGCTGGGAGTCATTAATGAGTTTTGTTCTATGATGTTACTCAGCATGCATTGCAGCATGAAGCGTTGATTGTCACCATTTTAAAGTTTCATACACCGATTCTTCATGTCTATTTGAGTAAGAAACATGTCTTTTTGTGGAATATTTTCCTGTTAGTTTATAGAAGTCTGATGCTGTAACCTAGCTGTAACCACACATTAGTGTCACGTGATTCTCAAACACTAATAAAACATCACACTCATGTAGTGCCTGGCAATGCCAAATGTTGGATCATGTCATAAAACTTCCTCTCACCAGGGGACCTCGTTTAAGAGTCGCCTAGATCCCAGAGAGTCAGCTCAAAACAGTCTGATACCTGATGCTTCTCCAAAGCTTTATGACCATCATCTCTCAAGGGGTTCCAGAGGCCCTTTTGCTAGCAGTAAGATGTTGAAGAATCACCTATTCTCTAATCTGAATGCTAGCCAAAGGAACTTGGTTTAGGCTTTGTTGTATTCATATGTTGGGATGATTCACAGTTTAACATAATTCAAGGCATAGTATGTTTACTATGTAACTCCTCCTCTCTTAATTCCCTATCTCATTTGTCTTCCTCTTTGGAGTTGCGCTGAAGCGGCCTAAAAAAACCCCGCTCTAGAACCTTTATTGGGATGCAGCAGCATAGCGTCTAACGCCGTAAGATCTCCGGTCAAACAAATGATTGGCTGAAAGAGGTCTCAAATAAATATAATATATATCATTGGTTAGAAATGTAAACAAGCCTCCACGACGTGGAGTCCACGTGCTTGCTACGTCACATCATAACGCTAACATGCCAAAACGTCAGACCTCATTTTATCCGGAATGTACAAAAGAGCACAAATTTATATCAAAAAGCAGTAGAGGATTTTGCGAACTATGTCGCTGTGAAGTCGACGTTAGTAGTCAAGGGAAAGCCGCCATTGACCTACATTATTTGTTTATTCATGTATTTCTGTTATTTGCAGAAGTCCAGAAATGTTATGTTTTCTGGTACTGTGCCAGATTATTTGTTTATTTATGTATTTATTTTAATTCCAGATGTCCAGAAATTTTTTCAGGCACTTTGCAAGACAGGTACATCTCAGTAGTCAGTTTTTGAAACAGACATCACAATATCTTGAATAAACACAAATACTGTGAACAAACACTTTTTTGACTCTTCTGTTACACATAGGTCTACATCAAGATATATCGTAGATCAAATTGTCTGGCACTGGACGAGGCATACGTGAAGTATTGCATACGTGCGCACAAACGCTGGATGATGCAGTATTGAAGGGCGCACACATGCTGGATGGGGCACACGCGGTGAAGAGGGCACACATGCTGGATTATGCAGTATTGGAGGGTGCACACATGCTGGATGGGGCACACGCGGTGAAGAGGACACACATGCTGGATTATGCAGTATTGGAGGGCGCACACACGCTGGATGGGGCACACGCGGTGAAGAGGGCACACATGCTGGATTATGCAGTAGTGGAGGGCGCACACATGCTGGATGGGGCACACGCGGTGAAGAGGGCACACATGCTGGATTATGCAGTATTGGAGGGTGCACACATGCTGGATGGGGCACACGCGGTGAAGAGGACACACATGCTGGATTATGCAGTATTGGAGGGCGCACACACGCTGGATGGGGCACACGCGGTGAAGAGGGCACACATGCTGGATTATGCAGTATTGGAGGGCGCACACACGCTGGATGGGGCACACGCGGTGAAGAGGGCACACATGCTGGATTATGCAGTAGTGGAGGGCGCACACATGCTGGATGGGGCACATGCGGTGAAGAGGGCACACATGCTGGATGATGCAGTAGTGGAGGGCGCACACATGCTGGATGGGGCACACGCGGTGAAGAGGGCACACATGCTGGATTATGCAGTAGTGGAGGGCGCACACATGCTGGATGGGGCACACGCGGTGAAGAGGGCACACATGCTGGATTATGCAGTATTGGAGGGTGCACACATGCTGGATGGGGCACACACGGTGAAGAGGGCACACATGCTGGATTATGCAGTATTGGAGGGCGCACACACGCTGGATGGGGCATATGCGGTGAAGAGGGCACGCATGCTGGATTATGCAGTATTGGAGGGCGCACACACGCTGGATGGGGCACACGCGGTGAAGAGGGCACACATGCTGGATTATGCAGTAGTGGAGGGCGCACACATGCTGGATGGGGCACACGCGGTGAAGAGGGCACACATGCTGGATTATGCAGTATTGGAGGGTGCACACATGCTGGATGGGGCACACACGGTGAAGAGGGCACACATGCTGGATTATGCAGTATTGGAGGGCGCACACACGCTGGATGGGGCATATGCGGTGAAGAGGGCACGCATGCTGGATTATGCAGTAGTGGAGGGCGCACACACGCTGGATGGGGCATATGCGGTGAAGAGGGCACACATGCTGGATGATGCAGTATTGGAGGGTGCACACATGCTGGATGGGGCACATGCGGTGAAGAGGGCACACATGCTGGATGATGCAGTAGTGGAGGGCGCACACATGCTGGATGGGGCACATGCGGTGAAGAGGGCACACATGCTGGATGATGCAGTAGTGGAGGGCGCACACATGCTGGATGGGGCACACGCGGTGAAGAGGGCACACATGCTGGATTATGCAGTATTGGAGGGTGCACACATGCTGGATGGGGCACATGCGGTGAAGAGGGCACACATGCTGGATGATGCAGTATTGGAGGGTGCACACATGCTGGATGGGGCACATGCGGTGAAGAGGGCACACATGCTGGATGATGCAGTAGTGGAGGGCGCACACATGCTGGATGGGGCACATGCGGTGAAGAGGGCACACATACTGGATTATGCAGTAGTGGAGGGCGCACACATGCTGGATGGGGCACATGCGGTGAAGAGGGCACACATGCTGGATGATGCAGTAGTGGAGGGCGCACACATGCTGGATGGGGCACATGCGGTGAAGAGGGCACACATACTGGATTATGCAGTAGTGGAGGGCGCACACATGCTGGATGGGGCACATGCGGTGAAGAGGGCACACATGCTGGATTATGCAGTAGTGGAGGGCGCACACATGCTGGATGGGGCACATGCGGTGAAGAGGGCACACATGCTGGATTATGCAGTAGTGGAGGGCGCACACATGCTGGATGGGGCACATGCGGTGAAGAGGGCACACATACTGGATTATGCAGTAGTGGAGGGCGCACACATGCTGGATGGGGCACATGCGGTGAAGAGGGCACACATGCTGGATTATGCAGTAGTGGAGGGCGCACACATGCTGGATGGGGCACATGCGGTGAAGAGGGCACACATGCTGGATGGTGCAGTATTGGAGGGTGCACAGATGCTGGATGGGGCACATGCGGTGAAGAGGGCACACATGCTGGATGGTGCAGTATTGGAGGGTGCACACATGCTGGATGGGGCACATGCGGTGAAGAGGGCACACATGCTGGATGATGCAGTATTGGAGGGCCCACACATGCTGGATGGGGCACATGCGGTGAAGAGGGCACACATGCTGGATGGTGCAGTATTGGAGGGTGCACACATGCTGGATGGGGCACATGCGGTGAAGAGGGCACACATGCTGGATGGTCCAGTATTGGAGGGTGCACACACGCTGGATGGGGGGCACATGCGGTGAAGAGGGCACACATGCTGGATGGTGCAGTATTGGAGGGTGCACACATGCTGGATGGGGCACATGCGGTGAAGAGGGCACACATGCTGGATGGTGCAGTATTGGAGGGTGCACACATGCTGGATGGGGCACATGCGGTGAAGAGGGCACACATGCTGGATGGTGCAGTATTGGAGGGTGCACACATGCTGGATGGGGCACATGCGGTGAAGAGGGCACACATGCTGGATGGTCCAGTATTGGAGGGTGCACACACGCTGGATGGGGGGCACATGCGGTTAAGGGCGCACACATGCTGGATGATGCAGTATTGGAGGGTGCACACACGCTGGATGGGGGGCACATGCGGTTAAGGGCGCACACACACACTGGACGGTGCAGAAGTGGGGGGAGCACACACGGTGGAGGGCGCACACACACACTGGACGGTGCAGTAGTGGGGGGAGCACACACGCTGGATGGGGCACATGCGGTGAAGGGTGCACACATGCTGGATGATGCAGTATTGGAGGGCGCACACACACTGGATGAGGTACACGCGGTGAAGGGCGCATACACGCTGGATGGTGCAGGAGTGGAGGGCGCAGACACGCTGGATGGTGCAGTATTGGAGGGCGCACACATGCTGGATGGGGCACACAGGGTAAGGCACAGCAGTGCAGACTCAAATGTTTATACAGCACATTTGTAATGCAAAACCAAACAATGATGTCATCAGATGATAACTACGAGTGATGAAAATCATCACAGTGACGTGAATCATCCCAGCCAGACTTTGGGTGTAGTCTTGTACATGGTCACATCAGGCTTTGTGTATTGCGTGTGAGGGGTTTTAGATTTAGATTTGCAAATAAGCCCAACCTTTAATGCAATTTAAATTTCCAAACAAAACTCCAATAGAGATTGACAGCCAGTGATCACAATACACTTTGGACGTGTGGGAAGGAGCCTGACATTCTGTGAATAGCAAACCTGCAAAAGCCATTAATGCAAATTATTTGATCAGGTTTAGGACTTGAATTGTTCAGATCAAATACTGTAGATCAGTATTACTTACTTTACGCATACTTGCCCTCTCAGGATGTTCTAGTCTTCTAGGTAAATAACACATTAATAATCTGATGACTGTCGGGAATTGCAAAATCCCAAATATTAAATGAACAATGCTCAGCCTTTGTATGCTTCTAAAAAGAAACACTGAAGCAGTTTTGAGATCCGGACATGATGGCTTAGTTTGACAGACAATTTAGAGTCTAGTTGATGTTCTTAGATCAAAAATGCAATAAACATGAATAAACAAATCGAGAACAACATTACTTTAAAAGCTTTGTAATTTAATAGTTTCTTAGCACAGTTCACATAAATCATGTTGTTTTAATTTAAACTTAGAAAAGAGATCTCTTTACCAATGCACAGGTGTTCTTATTATATAGTAAGCATTGAAACAACAAAGAGAATTGACATCATTTACAAGCGTTAGTAGCCCAACTAAAGCAAAATCTGATCAGAATAATGCAGGATTGTTGAATATTGATTTTAATGCCATTTACATTGACAAATCACTTTACAATTTGAATAATGGGGTTGAACTGTCTTTGCATATTCAAAACAATCCCACCAAAACACATGTTAAAATGTTATGAAATTAAAAAAGTTTGGGTAATGAGAGAGAGAGAGTAGGTAATAGCCACCGGCCAAATACATTTCCAACTGAATCTTCATATGAATTAGAAGAGAACCAGCCACAAAGAAAAGCCTGTTTAAGCATTAGTTTTGTGCCAATGGATCTGTAGTTGTAATTCCTTGTTTCCACAATTCAAAAAAACAACTATTGGCTTTGCAATGCACAGATCCAGGCACGTATGACTGACAATAGATTCTGCAGATTTCAGATGAAATGGCAATGCTAACACCTTAACTAAAGGTAAAAGTGTTCACCATTATGGTGACCTCAAAATCAACGGTTCTCGTCTGGGTTTTCTTCAGTGATTATTTTTATTAACAGCAGGTGTTCATAATTAATCATCACTTCATTAATCACTTCATTATCTCATTATATTCAACACTGCTTCAGCGTTACTCTTAACAGTGTGTATACATATATACACCCATCCAGTGGCGGTTCTACATTGAATTGCACCCCGGGCGAGAACATCTTTGAGCGCCCCCCCCCCCCCTCGAAAAAACTAAATTATGTCATATTTTTCTTGACCTAAACTACAGGGGTACAAATTGAATTTGTCATTAAAATGTAATTGTACCACTGTAGTTGAGATC
Source organism: Barbatula barbatula (assembly GCA_037178815.1). Taxonomy (NCBI): domain Eukaryota; kingdom Metazoa; phylum Chordata; class Actinopteri; order Cypriniformes; family Nemacheilidae; genus Barbatula; species Barbatula barbatula. The sequence continues at coordinate 17,240,773 of CM074079.1, read as the reverse complement.
AAGAAAAGTATACATGACATTGTTATAAAACAATTTGACAGAGTATTAACACTTAATGATATTTTACTGACATTCAATTTGTACCACTGGAAAAAAAGTGGTCAGAAAAAGATTCATGACAGTTATAATGGCCTCATGACAGCCAATGTCAAAACCAACAGAAGTACAGAAGTGTCCCCGTTTCTCAGTCTCTAAGGCAATATGCTTAGATGCCGAAACACCAGCTAAGTAGTGTCTTACATTCAATTATTAATCTGCTATGTCATGTTTTTATGACAATTATGACAGGTTAAGATGTATTGGTTAATGTAAAGTTGTCAACAAAGACCTCAAACTAACAATATTTGCATTAAAAATGTCATAATTGAGCGAATGACACTTAATGAAAGTTGTCATAAATATGCATAAAACCTTCATATTCATGACATGTGTGATGTAGCAAATAAATAGCAAAGGTTATGTTCGTCTTAGAAACTAGTACAGATTGGAAAATTCTGTTTGCTCATTACGGGACCTTACGTTAACCCAACTGATGGAAATAAATCATAATAACTCAACTTCTAACAGTTTTGTTGCAAAGCACAATATTATGGTGAAATTAGATCTCGTGTTTGTTGACTTAAAACCAAATTTGTTGTACAAGTGTTGTAGGTTCTAGCCGCCCTGCGCGGGCCTCGAACCGGCGTCCGTCCGAATGAGAGTCGGGCGCTCTAACAACTAGGCTAAACAGAAGTGTCTATTCTCACTGCAAAAAGGCTAATAAACGGTAACTACGATAAACGAAAATTAGCCCTTCAGATGACAACATGGATATTGTAATCATTACACAGAGAGAACATTATAGTTGCATACCTTTATCTTTTCAGCATACAAGGGCGCCAATTTGCCAATTCCCCACACAATGAATGAATAGATAATAGATAACCGATTTGCGGCGGTCCAGAGTTTTTTTACTGCTCGTGCCGGTGCCGCCCCCCACGTGACATGAAAAAATGCCGCCCCGGGCGACTGCCCGGTTCGCCCGTGCCTAAAACCGCCACTGCACCCATCAATGTATTCTCTTCGCTTAAAATGTCAACATTACATAATTTTCACACATTAATAACTCAACACATTGAAGAGTTATTAGAGTAACTTCGTAGTAATTAAATGTTTTTTTTTTCTGAGGAATGGACAAGAGTGTGAGTATCAAATGTGAATCATGTTTTTTTTTTCATTTATTATAAAAAATGATTGTGAACAAATTGGAAAGTTAAGGTAGCAAAAGTGAGTTGCTAAATAGTCTTGGATGCACTGTATAGCTACAATATAAAAGCTTTTAATGTTGTAAAACGAGTTGTAAGTATATTCGCTTAACGTACGACTGGCAAGCTCATGTTGATTTAGTGACTATGGGATGATTACTAATCCTAGGCCACGCCAGCACAATATGTTGCACTTCGTCATGAAAACATTTTAATTCTACTCATTGTTTTTCCATTTTAAGCAATTTAAATGAATCTTAATGGTTTAATTTTCACGTGCTCACAATCAGCCTGGTTATCCAATGATGCGTGTCTCTAAATTTTGACATTCTTTTTATAATATTGATTGTTATATTTGACATCATAATAATTGATTGTTAAAATACCACGTGCCAGACTTTGTCATGTAAGTTACTGTGTCGTCTATATTAAGTGATTTCAGGGACAGAGCTCAGTGCAGACAATAGTTTGAAAAAAAAAAATCGTCAAGTAGCGTTACTAGGTTTCGGACTTCATGGTCACTAAGATCTTTCAAATATGAAATTTAAAATTAGAGAGACTTGGTATGTTGTTATATTATGCTAGTTAGTCACAATAAGCTCTTAACATTAAGCTGTTAGCAATAAGGTTTAATTTTAATAGTAGTTAGAATTGGGTGGAAATACTTTCTTGTGCACTTTTTCCGTCCTTAAAATCTAGGGACCTTGAGTTCTCCGAACTCCGATTCGGTAGGTGGTACTGTCCTAAAAAATAGGGCCCTAGAAGTGCAGGTCCTTAAAATTGCGGCCTCCAGTATTGCAGTCGGATACTATTGGGACAACCGTCCTGGACCGAACTTGTGGACCCCTGTTCTAAACTGATAAGACGTGTGAGTTTGCCGTTAAATGTGTGCCGTCTGATATGATGCAAACTCTTGGGGGAGGTTACGGAAAGAGTTCACTGTTTCACAGGATGTCAACAATTTTAGTTTGTAACCTTTAGGATTGGCCTTATGCAAAAAAGCAGATGATCGTAACAACTGTGCCTTAACTGGTTCTACCGGAAATGTATGTGTCCTTTTTTGGATGCATATTTCCCTGCTCTTCGATGCTATTTGAATGAAAAGCACTATATGGTAAGCAAAATCTAAATCAGTTTGAGTATTTCTAAATGGAAACAGGCTGTGTGTAAAGGCAACGCATTAAGATTTGTGTGGAAACTAAAAGACAAAATTGAGAGATACAAAACCGAGGAGCAGTGCCATAAATCCCTCAGCAATGGAAAGGCTTATTAATGTGCTGCGGTTCTCAGGTCAGTGCAAATATAAAAAATGTCCGTGTGTTAATCAGTTTGTTTATTTATGTCAGTAAATATAATTTATATTAAATTTATAAATGTAAATATCTTGATAGACACACAGTACTTAAGCTTTTCTGAGTGGTAAGTGGCCAGTGTAAATCTTACTTTTGCCACATATGTACATACGCATGCAAGTTCAGGCTTGTTTTCTCCATGCACGTAATATCTGTTACCAAACGATAAAGATAAAAATAAAACTCTTGTTATCGGGCTGATAGTGACAGTACATATTGAATGAATAACACGAGGGATATCACTGCGGTCAGTTTTCTGTAAAATGGTCTGTAGGAATACGAGCCGGTTATAGTAATCTTATGTATAAAAAAGCCAGTGAATTTGCGATCAATGACGTATTCATTTTATAGGCACGTGTCTTGATTGTTAGTCTGATCATAATAGGACACCAAATCTCCATAACTTGTTCACACAAGCTTTCTCACACTGTAAAAAATGATATTACGGGAAATTACTGGCTACAAATGCATGACTTTCACAGTAATTCACTGAGAAACTTACAAGAATATCCTGGAAAGTGACAGTAAAATACTGTGATTTATTGAATTGTGCAAGCGTGTTGCCTTGATGCGATCAAGTAAGCTGAACTAAATTGTATTAACTGCATTTTAAGTTTAACTTGCGAAAATAATTAAAGCACGCCTTTCTTTTTCTGACTTAAGTTGTATCTGTTACAGATCCAAATTGTATCTGTAATTTCATGTTATCTTAGAGTTCTCAACTCAAGTCCTCGGGACCCCCTGACAGAATATTATAGACGTCTCATTATTGAACACATGACCAAGTTAATGAGATAATGAAGTGATGATTGAGTCTATAATGATGATCACCTCATTATAGACTCAAACACAATCACTGAAGAAAACATGATCAGTAAGAAGTCCCCATAATGGTGTTGAGTGTTTCCTTTAATGGGGCTCTCAACCTTGATTTATAATAATTGGTGTATTGTACAAGTGTATTGTTAGCGGTTATTGTGTTTGACTGTAGTATTGTTGTTTTTGCTTTACACTGTTGAACATTCGTGCAATGTTCTGCGTGTTCAAAATTGGAGAGAGGCCAGTTAAGAAAATGTTGAAGTTTATTGATCAGAAGATTCAAAAATACAACAGCTGCCGGGTGGGCCCTCAGACGCAAAACGTCTCACAAAGGACCGACTCCGAAAAACAAATTTTCATGGTATTTATAATCTTTCATGCAGTGTCTCTGGTTACAGATGGGGGTCGGAGAAGCCTGGCACCCGTCCAATCCGCTTTCTCTTCTTTGTTCTGCCTCAGCCAACCAGCTCACACTCCTTTGCTTTCGGACCTTCTGCAAGACATTATATTGTTTGTTTGAGACTTCTGATCAATAAACTTCAACATTTTCTTAACTGGCCTCTCTCCAATTTTGAACGCGCCGAACATTGCTGTAATGTTCATCACTTCACAGACTTGAAACCCCATTATACATCTGTGTCATACCAGCTTTTTAAGGAAGCATCAGCAATCATCAGATCAAAGAGTTTTACATTTGAATCTTCCAGACATTAAGAATCAGTTTATGAAACCCGTCAATGGTGACAAAAGTTGCGTTGTATCATTTATTCATGCCACAATGCATGCTTGGAGTCATGGATGAGTTCTGTTCTATGCTGCTACCCACAATGCATTGCAACGTGAAGCTTTTCTTTGTTGAGTGTCATGAGCTGATTGTTGATGTCCGAATTATTCAGTTGATGTTTATTTGTAATAGTAAAGTATATTTTTATTCCACTGTAACGCCACAAGGTACGCTATTAAGACACCTACAAAACACACCTACACCAAACGAAAAATATCAACTCTCTGCCCATTATAACCAGTAAGATAAACTATTAATTTCTTATAAATGTTCATGTGTTCAACGGGGAGACATCTCAAATATTCTGTGAGGGGCCCCGAGGACTGGGTACTGGGGTTGGTACTAAATGAAGCAAATGCTCATCGAATGATCCAATACACATCATGGCAGTGCCTTAACCTCCCAAAGCCTAAGCACTCTTCTGAACAATTGGTAACCACAAACCTCAAAATTACAACAAACCAAATGTTAAGTAAATACAATAAGCAAATAAGTACAATTATCTTATTTAGTGAATTTCACTGTTCAGTTTTACAGTAGGGACAGTACGGCATCTAGTTTTTACAAGAATCAAATAACCCTCATTAAAGACACAGTGTGATTTCACAGGAAAGTATTTCAGTGTAAAAGTGCAGTAACTCTACGGGTATTCCTGGCTACACGTTGCATGACTTTCACAGTAAAAGTAAAAGCGTTCCTGTACTGTGATTTCACAGTTAATGACAGATATGGGCAGTATTTCAAATACGTATTTGAACTACAAAATACTATTATGTATTTTAACGCTTAACATGCACATGGCCCATGGGCGGGTTAACACTTAATATTTGTTTTGTTAAAAGTAATTTATTTGCTTTTGCATGGATTATAGCGGAGCACGCTGTGGCTGACTAAAGCAAACACTCATCACCATAAGTGACAGTGGTGTATGTAAGTGAAGGTGGTACTAGTGTTCATGCAGTTGAAGAAAACTCCTGGTAAAAACTATGGAATTTTAATTTCCCATCGAATTGTACTGTGTTTTATGTTTTCTCTGTGAAAACTACAGATTTTCACCGTTAATTTCACAGGTATTTTTTACAGTGCAGTCTAGTCAACCCCCCTCTTTTCTAATAACTTAAATAACTCATCTCAACTTTCCCAATGATAATCTTCTAGGGGGCGCTATATGTGCAAAAAAGGACAAGTTAAATGAGTTGAACTGCATGTCTGCCAAAAGTCAATTTAAGTAAAATTACTAACTGGTTACCAATAAAAAACCTTTAATCCATGACGTTGATGTGAAACAGGCTGAGTCAGCAAAATAAATTGTTCATCCGAAAATGAAAATGACCCCGTCATTAACTCACTTTCATTTCAGCCAGGTGTATGTGACTTATTTTCTTCAGCCAAACACACTCATGTGTTTTGCTGTAACAATTTGTTTTATGAAAACAACACCATGCAGTACAGTCCTGTTTCATTTAGTGCTTTTCTCTCAACAGTACTCTGTCTGTTCACCCAGAACATTTCATGTCAATATGTTCTGGTCAAGGAGATGAAGACCTGGGATGATGCACAAGCTTACTGCAGACAAAATCATGTTGACCTTGCAACTGTTCAAAGCCCTGAAGCCTGGACACAGGTACAAGAAATAATTCAAAATGAAATGGCCTGGACTGGACTGTACAATGACATCAACAGCTGGCGGTGGTCTTATCAAGATGAGCCTTTGACATTCTTGAGTTGGTATTCTGGAGAGCCAAACAACAGAGATGGAATACAGGAGTGCGCTGGATTTTATGATAGTACGTGGCATGATATGCTGTGCTCTGAAACAAAGCCCTTTGTTTGTTACAATGGTAAGAAACAATACAAACACATTAATTGTGAACTGTACATACATTTCATCACAATGAATATCATCCAGAAGAATTGTTTGTGTTTAACTTTTTTTCTGGATTCAATTAATCGTTCAACAGCCCTTTAATTGATGCAAATCTATTCTGAATATTTACCAGAATGACTTTTGGACATTGACCTACAATGAAAATACTTAATCAACAAAAGAAAGCCTTTTTGTAAGAAGCTGAAGTATTTTTTGTCACCTTTGTGGAGTTTCACACACAGATTCTAGATATTTAACAGAGTCAGCTGTTTTAAAAGAAATTGAGTATTTTCTATTAGTTCATTCTAATAGATTAGTTTAACTGTAAAATTCAATAAAATGAACAACACTCCTTTGCAGTTATTTAGATATCCATTCACTGATTACAATCACAAATCACCTGATTCCAAAGGATGTTAGTGTTCATTGTCTCAACGAATGTATTTTTCACAACAGACAATGAAAACATATATACGGGTCAAGACTCCAACTAAAGCAAACACTGATCACAATAATGGTGTTTTGTTAAAATGTGCAAATTGTGATTTGAATAAAGCCATAAATATAATTTGAAAACAAGATACATTTCTTAAAGCCGGTCTTAAGTTTCATTTTTCTGTGTATTGTCACAAAGAACAAAAAATACCAAAGAATAAAATCAACAGCACCTTTCTAAATTCTGCATTGGTGCTAAGCCGCTGTACATGTAGTAGAGAAGTAGTCCTCACCTCATCCCCAATTTTGATTTGTTGAAATGTTGAGCACTTTTGCATCTGCTATTAATGTAGAATTGTTTTGCAACGTTGGGTCAAAAGGGCCAAACCCAACCGTTGAGTTGGAATTGAATCTATGCTGGTTGTGTTCACCCATTTAACAATTTTAATCTGTGGTCAGCAAACAGCGCGGACCTCAGCACTGACCAATATCATTCCACTGATACATTTTCTGAAGTGTTAAAAAGGCTTTTTAACTAAATGTTTCATTCTTATCTTATTACAGAGAATCAAATAGGAGCAAACAGGTTTGTTATAGTCTCTGACATCGCGAGGAGCTGGAGTGATGCCCAGAGCTACTGCAGACAGCATCACACAGATCTGGCAACCATTCGCACTCAAGCTGAGAACGACCAGCTGACGATAATGATGAGTTCCTTTTCATACGCATGGATTGGTCTTTTTAGAGACTCGTGGAAGTGGTCAGATGGAACAAATATATCCATGTCCTCCATTAACTGGTCGTTTGGTTCAAAGGATGTAACTGGGCAGCTCCGACCTTGTGGAGTTATAGATGATACTGGTTTGATGGATGACTGGCCCTGCTCAACTGGCTTTTATTTCATCTGTAAACTCAGTAAGTGTCTCATCTTACGTTTTAAACATATCAGAAGTACTTTCTTCTAAATTATGGTGATGATGCAAATTTATCAGCTACAAATCACCATTATTGTGATCGTTGTTTGTTTTGGTTGGGCCCTTGACTCTTGCGTTTTAATGTTAAGCTGTCCGTTGGTGTTAAACTACATTTGTTGTGTCAAAGAGAACTAAGATCAAGTTGATTAAAAAAATAGTTGTTTCATCACTGTCAAGTTATTTTAATGAAGTTTGGGTGTGATATGTTATTGATATGTGAATGCGGATTTATGAAACAATTTAAAGAGCGTAAAACAGTGTTATGGACAATTAAGAGAATAAATGATTTTCATGAAACTTTTATATTTCTGAATCGGAATCTCAACAATGGTGACAGTCAACAAAAGACAGCTTCATGATGCGTTGCATTCTGGGTAACAACATAGTAGCCTACATAACTCATCCATTCACTAACTTTTTGAAAACAATCAAACGGTGCAACAGTTTGCTCGTATAAGGACAGAAAATACTTATTGTTTGGTTATTTTGTTTTATTATAATAGTGTGTTCTCATAACTATAATGGATATGCAGTCGCTTTAGACAGAAATTTCAAACTATTCTCAAATTTTTTAAATAGTTTTTTGACTGCCACCCTTCACCAACAGCGGAACATTCAATTTGACTACCTACCGTACAGCCATGTAAAGGATCAAGAGTTCAACTCAAACAAACACTGCACACCATGATGGCGACTTTTGTTAGCTGGGAACGTTCATAAAACGTTAAACCGGACACTTTGAATGGTTTTAAATACAACTTCTATTGTTCTCTCAGGAGTTAAGAAGCAGATTGTGAGATTGGAGGTGAAATCTAGTCAGAATGTAAATGATGCTGCAGTGATGGGGAGCGTCTTACAGATGGTGAGTATCAAACTGTGTTTGTATGTCACATTAAATGGTGACTGACAACTTTCACAGATGTCACACTCATTACAGCCACTTCATTTAACGCTTGTCATTGTGTGTAGCAGCAGTAATGAGATTATTCTGTTCTTCAGTTGAAGCAGAAAATGAAGGATCATGGGATGGAGAAGCACACAACATTGGCATGGAGACTGCAGCCGGATGGAAATGTATTCTCATCGACAGACGAGTCTGAAAGAAATGCCAACCAACAATACTGTCCACTTCCTTTATATCAGTGAAGTGATTTATTAGATAGTCTGGACCTTCTCAGATTAATAATTAGGTTGATAGGTAATTTAAAAAAATTATATGTATCAATATTTGCAGAGAAAATGATACATTTTAAGACGCTTTTTGTAGCATTGACTAGACAAAATGCTTTAGTTCCATATTATTAAACATGAGCCTGTTTGTAGTTTACAGTATACTTTTTACTATTGGGTTTGAAAATATGAGCTAGACTTATACCTCAGCGATCAACCTCTGACCAGATCTGCGCTATTTATTTAACGGTTTCACATGGTGTGGGTTGATAACTGTAAATTCTGCATTCTGCTATACTGTCACTGTTCCTGCCTGCATGTTCTCCACTGGACTACATCATCCACAATGCATTGCACCCAGTCAGCCATTTTGAGTACACCCTTATGATTCTCATTCAGTCATCCTGCCGATTCTGCTTGCCTCTGTGTTTGTTCTTTGTCAGATCTTAATGTTGTATGCTGACAACAATGCTAGTGCTGATCTTTCCCGTGAATGTTTATTTGTGGATTACTCACCTGTGCTTGTTTCCAGTTGATGCTTAGCCTACCTGTGATTGTCTCCTTGAAAAAAACATGTCTATCCTGTAACAACTACATTAAATAGTGGCTATAACAATTGTTTTTTAATAGTCTTCATTTATCCAGAGCGACTTACATTGCATTATCCTATACATTTGTTTCTAAGTATGTGCAATCCCCTGGGATCGAACCCACAACCTTGGTGTTGTTAACGCCTGCTACAGGAAATGTTCTTTAGTTTTATTATATCTTTATATTTTATTTGAACAGTCATTTGTTTTGTGGCAAATGTGATTATTCAAAAGGTTGACGGATGAAACACGGTATCAAAATAAATGACAAATACACCCATAAACAAAATCTTAAGACCAGGGGAAACATTACAAGTATTCGCATTTGTGGCTGGTGGATCGTAACCAGGTTATAGCTACAGCTTCAAACTGCCAAAACTTGAATTTGGTACTTGAGAAAAAGGTCAAATTAAGTTTATTTTTCTCACCCCATCGACAAATTGTTTTTGCTTATTTTTACCATAAAAGTACTTGATTCTTACATTATTTTTCATAAAACAAGGCTAAATATCTAAGGTCACTTTTCTTGTCAATGAATTGTATATTGATATAGCCTAAGAAGTTTTGGTAACACTTTACAATAAGGTGCTATTAGTGTATATTACTAAATGGATTAGCTAACATTAGCTAACAATGAACAATATACACTCACCTAAAGGATTATTAGGAACACCTGTTAAATTTCTCATTAATGCAATTATCTAATCAATCAAGCACATGGCAGTTGCATCAATGCATTTAGAGGTGTGGTCCTGGTCAAGACAATCTCCTGAACTCTAAACTGAATGTCAGAATGGGAAAGAAAGGTGATTTAAGTAATTTTGAGCGTAACATGGTTGTTGGTGCCAGACAGGCCGGTCTGAGTATTTCACCATCTGCTCAGTTACTGGGATTTTCACGTACAACCATTTCTATGGTTTACAAAGAATGGTGTGAAAAGGGAAAAACATCCAGTATGCAGCAGTCCTGTGGGCGAAAATGCCATGTTGATGCTAGAGGTCAGAGGAGAACGGGCCGACTGATTCAAGCTGATAGCAACTTTGACTGAAATATCCACTCGTTTCAACCGAGGTATGCAGCAAAGCATTTGTAAGGCCACAACACGCACAACCTTGAGGCGGATGGGCTACAACAGCAGAAGACCCCACCGGGTACCACTCATCTCAACTACAAATAGGAAAAAGTGGCTACAATTTGCCACAAGCTCACCAAAATTGGACAGTCGGAGACTGGAAAAATGTTGCCTGGTCTGATGAGTCTCGATTTCTGTTGAGACATTCAGACGGTAGAGTCAGAATTTGGCGTAAACAGAATGAGAACATGGATCCATCATGCCTTGTTACCACTGTGCAGGCTGGTGGTGGTGGTGTAATGGTGTGGGGGATGCACCTTGTTGAATCAATGACACGTAGAATTAAGGCAGTTCTGAAGGCGAAAGGGGGTCAAACACAGTATTAGTATGGTGTTCCTCATAATCCTTTAGGTGAGTGTAGTTTTTCATTATCTATTAATCCTTGTTAATGTTAGGTCATGTCAATACAGTTATTCATGTTCATGTGCATCAACTAATGTTAACAGTGACAACATTTGATTTTAATAATGTATTCGTAAATGCTGAAATTAACATTAACTAAGATTAATAAATGCTGTAGAAGTGTTGTTCATTGTTAGTTCTTGTTAACTAATCCATTACCTAATTGTAAACAAATAGCACCTTATTGTAAAGTGTTACCGAAGTTTCGATATTTTCAAGACAAAAATGCTTAGTAACAATGTCATACAGCCTAATTTTATTTATTGTTGTAAATAAGACTGCATATTTCTATATTATATTTAAAGAGAACTGATAATAGATCTTGCCTCGTTATTCAGGATTGTTAACTTTAATCAACACACTATAAGCTTACCCCAGGGTAAGATGTTAATGTGACTGGTGCACCACCAGGGGGGCCCCGTGAGCTCCGAATCAAAAACACAATAACGTAACTTTTTATAACAATTCGAAGCTCAAGATTTAAAATTCTAATTTTATTTTTTAAATGCATGGCAGCACAGGGTGCCAAATTAACAGAAATAACCGTACACCGTAAACTGAGGTAATGTGTTTAAACTGTGAACATTAGGAAACGTGTGTCTACCATACAATAAAATAACATGATTCCACTGTAGTATGAAATTATGTGTTTGTTAAATAAAACATGTATTAAATTGAAATGGTTGAATTTACAAAATAGATACATTAAACTTTTAAAAGTACACTTACAAATCTTTTCATGTATGTTTTACTACTGTAAATGCTAAAAAGTATTTTGTCAATTGAGTTGTATACAACTGCTGATATTATTCTTTTTTGTTTAATTGTGTATAAAGCAATTGGACAACCACATGCAGACTGAAAATCCATCACAAGTGGATAGACCATAGATTTATTTCTCTCCTTATTTCGCGATGGCGCTCTGTGTCATATAAACAAATACACAACACTATTTGGTTAACACGTGTTACGTGAACATGATAGTATAAACATGAACTAAACAGTGTCCCAACCTTCTTTACTTGGCCCCCCCAGGTACATATATGACAATCGGAGACCCCCTCACCCCTGTGTGTGTGTGTGCATATAGAGATGATGGCTTGCATGTGTGAGGTCCAGGGTGATTTTCTGAACCCTTTTCCTCACTCTGGATGTATACAGTTCTTGGAAGGTGGGCAGGGGAGCACCAATGATTTTCTCAGCAGTCCGAACAGTCCTCTGTAGTCTTCCTATGTCTGACTTTGTGGCTGAGCCAAACCAGACAGCGATGGATGTGTAGAGGACAGACTCTGACTAAACCTGCTTTAACAGAGTTTGTGGTAGGTTGAACTTCAGCTGATGTAAGAAGTACAACCTCTGCTGGGCTTTTTTAGCAATGGAGCAGACAGCACCAGACAGCAAGCTGCTCCACTTCCTATCTGTACGCAGACTCATCACCATAATTGATGAGGCCAATGAGTGTGGTGTCGTCTGCGAACTTCAGAAGTCTGACAGAAGGGTCCTGGGCAGTGCAGACATTGGTGTAAAGAGAGAAGTGCAGTGGGGAGAGAACACACCCCAGCGGGGCGCCAGTGCTGATTGTGCGGGTGCTGGATGTGAGTTTCCCCATTCTCACTAATTGTTGCTTGTCTGTCAAAGACTGTACTGAATGTCATTTTTGCCATGCTATATTTACATTCAAAGCTTCTAATGAGATTACAGAATGAAGCTTTCATATTATGTTATCACACAAAAAAATTCTAAATCCTCAACCACATCCCCAAGTGCCAAGCAAACTCAGATGACGTACATAATACGAACGTTTAAAATAAAATAAAATAAAATTATGTTTCATTTTTGTAAATAATTTGCAAATGCTACGAGACCGCACCCGAAGGTGTGTGCCTCGCTTTGTGTCTTGTTTCTGTGTTTCAGGACACCGGCAATGTTTGGATGTCAGTTGTAGTTCTTGTGTTTTTCGTTTCTTCAATGATTCTGCTAGTTAACATCAGGCGTTCACCGTTAATGTTTAATCATCTCTTAATTAATCCCTTAATTTTTATTGATATATGAGTTGTTAAGATGGGACAATATCTGGTGGAGATACAAGAGTGTAAACCTCTGGAAGTAAAGGGAGCAAAACATCTAAATATTGAGAAAATCGCCTTTGAAGTTGTTAATCAGAGGCACTGTAGCAGACCATCCACTCACAAAAATAAAGTTTTTATATATTTTGGGTTGAAAATTCACAAAATATCTATGGAACATGATCTTTACTTAATATCCTAATTATTTTTGGCATAAATTTAAAATCTATAATTTTGACCCACATAATGTATTTTTGACTTTTACTAAAAATGTTCCCGTGCTACCTAAGACTGGTTTTGTGATCCAGGGTCACATATATGTTAAATTAAGCGTTTATATAGTTAAAATGTAATTTGTGCATTCGCGGAGTTGTTTTTGCATTAATGTCATAAAAAAATTGTGAAATTGAACTTTTGAAAAGAGCGAATTGCCCATTTAAAAAAAATGTGATTTAATTAAATGTTTGTTTGGTTGGTTTTTGTATCATGCTGCTGGTTCAGAAACTGTTAGAGATGCGGTTCTGCAGCAGGAAACTATTATGAAGGGAAATCAGAAGCAAAACTCAGAGCGCCAAAGTGAAAACTTGTTAAAAATCTTGCAATATGTCAGATCTTCTATATTTCTCTCTACATTAAACATGTAATAATGAAAGACAACGTTGAATATTCGAATTTCCGGCGGATAATAGTCATCAGCGTCAGAAGCTCTTTACGTCGAAACAGTGGGTGGCTCTTAAAAGAGCCTTTGGGTGGATAAACGCTTGATACGCGTCTCTTTACTTGGAGCTGGTGTACTTGGTGACGGCTTTGGTGCCCTCGGACACGGCGTGTTTGGCGAGCTCACCGGGCAGCAGCAGACGCACGGCGGTCTGGATCTCTCTGGACGTGATGGTGGAGCGCTTGTTGTAGTGCGCGAGACGAGAAGACTCGCCGGCGATGCGCTCGAAGATGTCGTTGACGAAAGAGTTCATGATGCCCATCGCCTTGGAAGAGATGCCGGTGTCGGGGTGGACCTGCTTGAGGACTTTGTACACGTAGATGGCGTAACTCTCCTTCCTGGACTTTCTGCGCTTCTTTCCTCCCTTCACGGCGGTCTTGGTGACGGCCTTCTTGGATCCCTTCTTGGGCGCGGGCTTGGCTGGTTCAGGCATGATGAAGAGTAGACGAAGAATAACCGAGAGTCACCGCGCGGGGGTATTTATACACTACAGCATGCAAATGTCCAGCGTAACATGCATGCGCGCTCCCGTTGCGTGTTTCCGTCGGCCAAACCCTTAAACTGTTTCTATTGGTCAGCTGAACGATAGAAGGGCGGATGGAAAGGGCCAATAAAAGTGTTTCCCGCCCATAGCCTCGAGTTTAAACTTAACCCCCCCACGCGAACGTTTCCTTTGTTTTCACTTCCGGCTCATTTTAAAGCGCGTTATTATTGTAATATTCTACACGGTAAAACACACATGTCTGCGTTTACAGTCCATTACTGAGAAATATACTCGCAAAATATCGCACTCTTTTTTTATTGTGCATTCCAATGAATACATTAACATTTATTTATTTAGCAAAGTTACTGGTTTCTATAAAAGCCAGAAAAAATACCCGTTGAGATCAGAGAGAGTTAGTGTTGTTTTTCTTATGTCTAGCGGTATTCACAGAAAAGAGTTTATATAGTTTTGAATGTTGTGAGACATGTAGTTGACCGGACTGAGTTAGGAATAATGTTCCACCAGGAAGGACTTGTGAAGGATCGTTTATAAAACTGCAATTGTTATTTAAACAATGTTATGTTACCACAATAACTAAAAAAAACACCGCTAACTAACGCAATAAAACAGAAACGAACATTATTTTATTTGGTGAACTTTAAAAACGAAGCAATTTCATATAGGGTCCAACCTCTTCGTGTTCTTTGTCCGTTCTTATTTAAACATCAAGAGTAAAACGTTTATCATAGGCTGTTAATAAGAGCGTTTTATTTCACCTCAAAGTACATCGCGTTGGTTCATGCTATATAGTGAGCGGTGAACTCTTTATATGACGTCGTGGGTGGCTCTTAAAAGAGCCGTTGGGTTTTCAATGAGAGTCCGGGTCGCGTTTAACCTCCGAAGCCGTACAGGGTGCGTCCCTGCCGCTTCAGCGCGTACACGACGTCCATGGCGGTGACGGTCTTTCTCTTGGCGTGCTCGGTGTAGGTGACGGCGTCACGGATCACGTTCTCCAGAAACACCTTCAACACACCGCGAGTCTCCTCGTAGATGAGACCGGAAATACGCTTCACTCCACCGCGGCGAGCGAGACGACGGATGGCGGGCTTAGTGATGCCCTGGATGTTATCACGCAGAACCTTACGATGACGCTTAGCGCCTCCTTTCCCGAGTCCCTTACCGCCTTTACCTCTTCCAGACATGATGTTCAGATGCTTGTATTCAATGTGACGACAAACCAATAAGCGAAGGGTTTATACATGTGCGTATAGGACCGAGGAGAAACATGCCCACGAGGGCGGCACCAGCGTACGTCATTCATACCCCTTTTCTTCGCGCCTCTGCCCTCAAACATCTTTCAGTAATTCGACTTAAATTGTAATTTACAAAAAGCACAAAGATGAAGATTTTCTAATAAACTTAAAGTGATTTTGATATATATAACTAATCATTTCTTCAGCCTCATGTCACTTCAGACCAGAACTTCAGTTTAAATGTATTTGTTCAGATAAAGATCATTGAAAGAATGTTAACATTTTAAATTCTGTGACGTCATCATTCACTGCCATAAGAGGAACAATTCAATGATTCAAAAGAGCCTCAGAAATGTTTATTTTCCTAAATTCTTCTAAATATCTGAACATTTCTTACATTCCTACAAATAGTTGTTTTTGTTTGTAAACAGGTTTAAAATGACATGTGGTTGAGTAAATAACAGAACTTTAAGCTCTTATGAAAATGATAATTATATGTTGAGTATGTGAGGAAGTGAAGTTTACATGCACTTATAAAAATGATTTTTTTGGGGTAGTAGACTTTATTTAAAAAACTAAAGTATTTCTACATAAAAAAAGTTAGTTGATGTGTGAATTTTAAAATGTTGAGTAAAACCTACAATGGTGTTTATGTCGTGCATGTATTGATTAAGATAAATAAATACTAAGATGTAATGTTTGTCGCATTAACACTGATTTAACTGTTTCTTCACATATACGTTTGCGTTGCAGTGCATTGGTACACAATGCACATCGTTGGTTTGCAGAGGTTTAGCTGTCCTTTATCGTGAATAAAACTAAGCTATTGACCACGCAATTAAAAAAGCTGGAAGTAAACGTTTTAAAATAGAAAGTGTAGACATAGGCCTACTTTGAAACTTCTAACACATGTAACATTAACAGTCTGATCTGAAGCTCTGTAATCTTGTAATTCTGTAATACAGATCTGCTGTGTATGTAATCTTTACATGTTTATGTAAACTCATCTCATGTGTTAATTCTAGCTGGGATTATCGATCATTGATATACTTTAGCTATCTTGAATACAGCTTTTTATATACTGCAAAAATGACCTGCCATGATATTAAGTCAAATTTTCTTTCCTTAAGGGAAAATATGTGATTGGGGTAAAAAAAACTAAAGTGTATAATAAACAGGTCAATAGTAGTTCACACTTATTTTCTATATTTTTTAGCTACTGTTTAATTGTGTGTGTATGTATTCAAGGACAATATGGTGTACTCAATATTTTTTGTCTAATTGCAGGAAATTGAGGGGGAGGAGCTCAATAGGACTGAAGAGTGACCGAGAGCTGTCAGTTAAGCACATCAGAAGACTGTATTAGGTAGAATTCAGGAATCAGTTGTAACCTTAGATTTCTTTTTGCATGAGGTGGCCTTGCAAAACATGTCCCTTTGCGGCATCAAAACGTTTGCATCTTTTGAAGCATTATAGACTGAAGCACTGCAGAACCACAAAAAACCAGTCCGTTCCCTGTGTATACTTGGACTGTCCTTGTAGTTTTGGCACCTGGAGTTCCCTGTACTCCCATTTGTCCAGAAATCACAGTAGTTCTTTGGACTCGGGGCAGATCCTTTCTTTTCGATGCAGTGTTTGCGATTTAGGCCATTATCATTCAGAAAAGCAATTCTTCGAGCACCTGCGTGGACATTTGAGGAAGCACGAAACTGTGACCTGCGTTTTTAAGGATTTGTGATATATATTCAACTTTTGCATCACACAAAACTCGTAAGCACACTCCTCATTTACAAGATCATTTCAAACCATCTATCCTTCAGAAATACCCATGTCAAACACCTGAGGAAGACGATGATGATGATGATGATGATCACGCTGATGTTGATGGAAGTAATTTATGTGAGCCTGCTGTTGAAGAAGATTTAGCAAAAGTTATTAACAATAATTTAGGTTGCCTTTTTCTTAGATTGGAGAATATTTTTAATGTCTCTAGTAAATGCGTTAACGAAATTGTAGATGAAATTCAATTTATAACATCATCTGCTTCAAGTCCTATAATTAAACAGATAATTGAGAACACGTTGGTAAGGCACAATTGCACTGTTGATAACTCTATAGTGTTAGATTTGGTTAAAAGTCTTGCCACCCTAAACCCACTAAGTGTAGCTTTAGGGGTGGATGGGCCATTTCAGACATCATACAAGAGAAGTCAATTTCTCAATGAGCAGTTTGAGTTTGTTGAACCTGTGGAATATTGTCTAGATTTTAACGAAGGCAGTACATTTCAGTACGTTTCAGTATTGCAGTCCTTATCCCAAATTTTAAAAGACAGTGATAAAGAGTTGTGGAATACACAAGCTTCTGAAGAATCTGTTTATAGGTCATTTTATGATGGTTTACATTTTAAAAACAAAAGTTTCTTTGCCAAAGGTGATTTGAGATTTTCTGTCATACTATATATTGACGACTTTGTGTTTTGTTCTTGAAGTACCAAGAGGATTACACACCTCAAAGTCACTGCGGTTTACTGGGTACTAGCGAACATCCCCTCTGTTGCACGTTCTTCATTGACGTCAATTAATTTGGCTGTGCTTTGTAAAGCTAAGGATACAAAGAAATATGGATTTTCTAGAGTACTAGAGCCTCTTTTGACTGATTTAAGATCTCTGGAGGAAGAGGGAATTTTTGTTCCTAGCTTGGGAAGGGCCATAAAGGGAACTGTTTTCTGTTTAATTGCGGACAATCTTGGAGCTCATTCAGTTGGAGGGTTCCTTGAAAGTTTCTCTGGGTCACACGTTTGTCGATTTTGTTTGGGGGACCGGGGCCAGTTTAAAGAGTTTGAGGTTAGATCTGGTGCCTTCCCTCCAAGAACAAAACAACAACATGAACTGCATGTTCAAGCAGCACTCAAAACTTCTACCCATTGCTTTGGAGTGAAACGCCAGTGTGCAATAACAGAAAGACTCATTTCAATGTCCTAACAGGATACCCTCCGGACGTGCTTCACGACTTGTTAGAAGGAATTGTGCCTGTAGAAATTGCTTTATGTTTGGACTTGTTGATCAGAAAAAAGTATTTTTCACTGGCTGAACTTAAAAGATGCATCCAAGAATTCCCTTTCAAGTGGAGCGACAAAGTAAACCGCCCTCAAGTTGTTGCACCAAACTTTGTGTCGAAAAAAGCATCGACGGCAAAGCACATGAAAATTGGTGCCTGTTGCGTCTGATCTTGCTTATGGTTGGTGACAAGGTACATGAAGAAGAAGAAGTGTGGCAGTTACTAATGACGTTAAAAGATGTTGTTGAGCTTGCTATGTCACCTGTGTTTACGGATGAGAGCATTGGTTTTCTCGAGTCTAAAATCTCTGAGCATCGGCATAGACTTATTGAAGTTTTTCCAGAAGAGAGGCTGTTGCCAAAACACCACTTTCTTGAGCATTATCCTCAACTCATTAAAGAGTTTGGCCCTCTTGTTTCATTATGGACAATGAGATTTGAAGCGAAACACAGTTTCTTCAAAAAGATTGTTCGTCAAACTGTGTGTTTCCGAAACATTTTGAAGTCTCTTGCTAAAAAGCATCAAGCAATGCTTGCGCTGTCTGACCCAAAAATCCCAGCAAAACCGGCTGTCTCTGTGACAAAATTGTCTAAAGTACCAATTGAAGTGCTAAGTGACAAGCTAAAAGAAGCTGTGAGAAGGAAATTCCCAAACGAGACCTCTGTAAGTTTGGCAAATAAGGTCAAATATTTTGGCACAGACTATTGCATTGGAATGATGTTGCCATTTGGCTCAACTGGATGCCTGCCAGACTTTGTTGAAATAATCCACATGATTATTGTCAAAGACAGTCTCACTTTCGTTGTCCGTCCACAAAGTGCATGGTACTGTGAACACCTCAGGGTTTACAAATTGGAAGCAACTCATAACGTTCAAGTCCTTCAACAAGCTGAACTGTCAGATGTCTACCCACTGGCTGCATACACCATGGCAGGAGAGCGAATGGTGTCCTTAAAACACAACATTTGCTTTGCTTCATAGGTAAAAAAAATAATTATTTACTTGATATTAAAAAACAGGTTGGGCAAACCTTTTGGAAAGCCGCATCACATGAGAATCCAATTTCTTCCAAACTGACACTTAATTACTACTGCATTATAGGTATTGATTAACATGCAGTTCCTTCTACCTTTCCTACCTTGCTATTTTATACACAGACTTTTATATTACAGACACCTCAGATACACAGTTTCATGTAAACTCTCATTTATACTCTTGTGTGTATAAACATTTAGGAACTGCTTTAAGGGCCGGAAGATGGTGTTTGGCGGGCCGTAGTTTGTCCACCCCTGAAGTTATTCTTCATTTTGCTCTTGTACTTCTACTGCCGCTTCTTCCCCTGCCAATGTCATCAATCCTTCCTTCCTTCCTGCGTGTTCTTCCTTTTCCTTCCTGCTCTGTTTCCTGTGTATACGTGTCAGCGACATTAAATCATACACTTTAAATGATAGTTCACCCAAAAATAAAAATGCTGTCATCATTTAGTCACCCTTTTGTCATTTAAAACCTGTATGACTTTATTTCCTCTGCAGAACCCAAAAGAAGATTTGAAGAATGTTGTTAACTGACCCCCATTTACTTGAGACTCAGGGTTATATTAAATAAAAGTTTTTAATGCCATTTCATGGGGTAAAAAAATGTTAAAAAAGTTAATCCATCCATTATACAATTTTTCACTACGATTCCAAAGGGTTAATAATAAATGTCTCTTTGTATGAATTTCTTTTAGCTTATTTAGCGTTATATAGTGTGCATTCAATATGGTGGGATGCAAGCTCCTTGTATAAAACTTAAATATTCATTGGTTTTCGTGCATCACATGACTGTGACATGACGGAATGCACAAAACGACTAGTCACGAGATATGAGAACCACTTAAGTTAATGAGATTTTAAGTTAATGACAAAGCCGGCATGCGGCATCATATGTAATGTTTCATACTCGTATATATTTTAACATTTGAGATGTCACATTTTGAGCTGAGTAAACTCCAATTAATAGTTTTTTCCAACATATATTTTTGCTTGGAATAAATGTATTAACCCCCTGGAATCATTGGATTTCTTTTCTAAAGGATTTATTAATATAGTAATTTTTTTAATTTAAAACATTGGACCCCATAGAATGGCATTACAAAGTGAGTAAGAGCCAGGGTTTTCATTTTTGAGTGAGCTATACCTTTCAGGAAAGTGTTTTTTTGATTGCTGTTTTTCTTAATCTTATGTTGTTTTTACCTGCTTTTTTTTACAGGTCCACCGTGAACATCAACAATGTCATCTCAAAGACCGGCTCAACTACGTGTCATTCTAGAATACAGTGACGTTCGAAAATTAATCCTACCAGCTGGGATTCCCAACACGGTCGATGAACTTTTGTCTGTTGTTATAGAAGCTTTTAAACTCTCAACTGGAAATTACAGCCTAATGTACAAGGACAAGGATTTCGATGATTTTTTTACTCTTACCTCTACTGGAGAAATTAAGGACAAGGATTCTGTGAAGTTAGTCAAACCAGAGCCATCAGTCATTTTGACCCTTACACCCATTACTCACCTGGACACCCCATCCACTTCAGGATCCTTGGACCACTCTACCACTGATGGTTGTGCCCCCATTAGCTCTTGGGACCCTGATTGTTCCTTCGCTAGATCTGAGGACACTGATTGTGCATCCGGTACATCTGGGGACACTGATTGTGCATTTGGTACATCCTGGGACACTGATTGTGCCTTCAGTAGATCTGGGGACACTGTCCGTACTGAAAAGTGGCCAGCCCATTTTAAAATTCCCCAGTTCTCTAATGACATTGAGAGAATGCTTGAAAGTGGAAATAGAGAGTTTCTTGAAAATGGCAAACACCTTCAGAATCCTAGCATTAGATCAGCCATACTCCAGAAACTTGCTGAAGTCATATTTCAATACACCGCTTACCCTTCAAACCTACAAATCACATCTGTCACAGAGGGATTGATACAGAAGCATCCGTGTCTTCAGGAACCTGGCTCCCTCTCAAGGATGTATGGGTGGCAGCAAAGTCTGAGGTACAAAATGGCCAACTATCGTGCAAAGCTGAGAACATGTGAACTACGCTACCCAGAATTAGACATTAACTCTAAGAGGAAGCAGGCAAATAACACAGCTCCAGCTAAAAACCTAAAAAAAACCTAAAAAAGCAGAAGTCAATTTCCTGCCTCCACATCCAGTTGGGGAAACGGTAGAAACTTTGGAGAATGAGAGACAAGCATTGCTCAACGAAGTTAAAAAGAAAAACAATGACAGACTAATTGCGGAGAAGATGTCTCTGACTTTCTCATGCAGAAGACTTGAAGTCTTTTACTGCAGGACTGTTGTCGACCACTTCAAGGAGAGATGGCCAGCGTTATTTACAGAAGCTCAGGTAAGCTACACTGTCCAAAATTGTGTCAATGATAAATTGTAGCATTTGAAATTTTGCTTAATCATATACTATGAATAAAATCACTGTTTCTCTCTCAGATTAAAGAGGAGTTTAGGAGACTTACGGCAGTTTCTCTGGAGCATACCTTTATGCAAAAACTTGATGGCTTCACACCAAAACTGTTGAACATATTGAGAGCTAAAGGAGGGGTTTCAGGGATCAAAATAAGGCCAATACTTGATGCTTTGTGTACGGTATGTGTAGAGTTTGTTCACAGTTTGTCTTAACAAGTACATTCGTTTTGTGTCTTGATTTAAACGCAGTCATTTATGTCTCAAGTGGATGTTAACAGTAAGCTGTGCATCTATTATGGCTGGCCAGTGTACTGTTTGAACCAGTACACCGGTTTGAATTATGCACACGGTTGGAATAAAAAAACGACAAACCGGTAGAGATGATTAAGCGACGTAAAGTCACACGCGTATTTTTAATACAGCTTGAACAGTTGTGCAGTCATGTGGGTTTGCTCTGTACAGTGCGAGTAGAGCCCATAAAAACTTGAATGCGTCTTCTCCATACCTACACAGTCGCACAGCTAAGTCAGACTCGCCTTTACATTTATGCGAGCTTATAAAGTCAGGCACATGTGCTCTGGACAGCGCAAGCTTGCAGGCTTCTTCTATTTGTTTACAATGTGATTTGCACATGTGAAACAGATAGATAATTGACAGGAAGATTGGAAGTTTATGCTTCATATAAGCAACAATATGCATTCATGAAATATAACAATGAACCACAAACTAAACATCCGTTTTAAAGCAAGGTAAATCCAGAGGTCTTCTTTACTTGTTTTATCAGGTTAATTTATTATGCTATTTGTTTAGTCAATAATATATTGTCAATATTGTTCATATTTTGGACATTTGTTTTGCACATTTAAAACAGTCAGGGGAAAAAAACCTTAAACTGTCAACTGGCCAAATCCATAAAAATATTGTCCTGCTGATTTTGTGTCAAACCGCCCAGCACAAGCATCTATATATTGGATCAGATCAAAATTTGACTATTGTTGGTTTAAGTTTTTTTTACAAAAGCATGTATAGGTAATACAGTTAAATGGGAAGACATTTCTTTTGAATGTTACATCAAAGCTCTTTTTTTGGAGTGTTGGGTTAGGGTTAATAGTAACATATACAATAACTACATCTTTTAACAGAGTCAAGGAATTGACAACAGACGAGATGCAGTGATCCGCGGCCTTATAGAATATCTTGGTGAGAAGGGAGAGAATCTGTTCAGGGACTGTTCGGTGAGTTTTAGACATCTTAAAGAAATATTTCTTTTTTTTTTTAAACTTTTGAAATATGCTATCATTCCAAAACCTTTTATTTAAAGTGGAAGTGAAACATCTAGTCAAGTGAAAATTATTTTTAATAGGGGTTTCCACTCCAATCTCTAAAATGATATGATAAACCAAATTAATATTTATTTACCATTTAAAAGAGAAAATGTGACTTATTTTAGGTTTTGTAGCAAAGACACCAACATCTTGCAATACTGCTGACTGTGAATGTCACAAGGTTGGTTCCTTGCCTGAGTTCATCAGACACAATGGGAGAGACTGTTAATTACAGGACAGTGGCGGACATAAGGAGACATAACGACTGAGACCACGAAAAATGGAAACTGTAAATCCACAGGGATCAGAAGACAAAAAGAGAGCACTATTATATTGCTCCTGTAAAAATCAGTTTCACTCTGTTAAAGGGATCTTCTGCCGAAAAACAAAAATGTATTCCTGAATTGCTTACTCTCAAATCTTTCGACAATCCTAGGACCTCCGTTTATCTTTTGAGGGTTGTCGAACGACTTGAGGGTGAGTAATTCATGACAGAATATTTTTTTTTTTGACAGAGTATCCCTTCAATGCAATGGGCAGCTGGACAGTCAACGACACTGAAAAAGCCCTCGGATAGGCACTGAGTAGAGCATGTGTGCAGACCAGAGAGGTGTGTCACTTGTCTGTGCGTTTACATGGAGCACACACTAAGGAAGCGATGTACTGAGTTGTTTTGCTTCATTCACGTGTGCTCAGTTTAAGCAAACGGACCAAGTGAACACCCGGCTCATTGCTCCACCTATATACTGTTTACAATCATCTGTAAAAGCAAGATCACGTAAATACCAACATAAACATTTCAGATATTTAACTGCTGTACTTCATAACATATTTCTGCCACAATTTTTGTTAAAGTCGCCATCCACGGTGTATCATTGGGTATTTGAGATCAACAACTGCTGATAGGGAGATGTGCTGGATAAGCACACACATCCACACATTTATTTTACTTCCATTATGTGTTTATTCATGTCTCAAATGTTATCGCGTTAGTTTTATTTCATTACATGAATGTCTGAACCCTAAATAGTGCCACCTATTATTAAACACATCAACACCAGACTGTTTCCTGGACGTTGTATACAGTATAGTGTTTTCAGCACTCTTAGATGTGGCATTAACAACGCTATTCATGCATGTCTGGTGACATGTACGACAGGGTCTTAATTAACTTATGGATGAAAGGGTTAAATGTCTTCAAAGTATACCTGTTATGCATCAATTATACTAATACATTTAAATGTGTAATTTAAAATATTTATTTAAATATGTCTGGGTTGCTAAACTACTAGAAAGACAGTAACACCCCCTTTAAATTTTTGTTTCCTCGTGTTTTTGATGCCCCGTGGCTTTTCAATATTCCTGTTTCTTGGTCTTAGTTATTATCTTGCCTTATTTGTCCTCCACTGTCCTGTATTTAACAGTGTCTCTTTCATTGTGTCTGATGAACTCAGGCAAGGTATCCAACCCTGTGACGTCACTGTCAGTGGTACAGCAAGATGATGGTGCCCTTGCTACAAAACCTCTTAATAAATATCTCTATTTGCATTTATCAGAACAAATTAAACCGATTTGAAACAACTCGGGAGTGAGTAAATGATGACCTGAATTTTCATTTTTTGGTGAACTATAAAGTCAAGTTTATTTGTATATCGCTTTTCAAATGGTTAATTCAGAGTTCAGGGCTGGCATCTGCTAAAGCTCTTGCATGGGATGGCGTAATCTTTTCACAGGTGTAAGGTCATCTTGTGTCTTTGTGGGAGGCTGGAACAGGGTTTTCCTTGGGATGGGATTCCAAATGTGGAGAGCAGATACAATTTGCTAAGCGATACGATTAGTCTAGCTGCTTTTCATAACATTTTAGGCAGTAAGACATTTTGTCTGAAAGACTATTCCATAGTTTTGCTGACATGTAAACAGCTTTGATGGATTTTGCAATTCTAAGTATACTACTTAAAGGCAGTAATTTTTCATGTGGTTTAAATTCCTGTTTTATAATGTTGTTTCTTTTTTACAATTCCATAAGAATGACAATCCAGATGAATATGCAGCAGATGTCATAAAGATCCTGGTGGTCGATGGCAGCAGAGGGGAGGAGCCAGAAGTTTCTATTGTTATTGAAGGCTGCAAGGTACTCGGAAAATGTGGAAACACAGCAAAAGCTTGCACACTTCTGATTGGGTTAATTTATGCCTTGAATTTGCTGTATCCCTTGAACCTGAAATATACTTTAAGTGTTCCAGAAGCTTTTTTTGGATCTCAATGGAGTTAGACCAAGCCCAAAATACAGTCTCTAAAGAACAAACTGCTTGCTTAAGTTTTCTGTACTAGACTTGATGCAGTATAATAAAATTAAACCGAAATACTGTGTTCAGATTGATTTAATTTGTTCAATTTAGCATTTTATTGGTTACACGTTTGCTATGGAAACCGTTCCTGATGTTGTTTGTTTGTAATTGTTTTTGTTTTTGCATTTTATTGGTTACACGTTTGGTATGGAAACCATTCCTGATGTTGTTTGTTTGTAATTGTTTTTGTTTTTGCATTTTATTGTTAACTTTTAACCAAATGCTGGAATGATATTTTATTAAGCATTTATTAAATCCTTTGATACAGAGTCCAATTATTGTTTTTGTTATCAGCAACAATGGAAGTATATTGATGATTTTAACGTAATGAAATGAGAAAATTGTTTTACTTGAATACAATGTAAGCAAAAATTCCACTTTTACAAAAAAATGAGATGAACATAAACAGAACACATTTTATTTACTTATTACTCTTAAATAATTTGTATTAGAATAATAAATAATCAATATATAGATTTACATATTTTCTTTAGCTGTATGTAATAAGAAAGTTAAGTTAGATTTACTCACAATTTCAAATTAAATTTACAAAAAAACTGAGTAGATTTTATTAAAAATAATCAAGTAAGATTTACACAACCTTCTTATTATATACAGCTAAAAAAATGTACGTTAGATTAATTCACAATTTCAAAATAACTTTTACTTAGTTTCAAGAGTAAAATTTACTTTACAAAAGTGAATGCAAAAACTTGCGATAAAAAAATTAAGTAAATCCTACAAGTTATTTTTTTCAGTGTATTCCTTTTATGAAAAACTTTATACTTCCCATTCTGATAATGAAAAAATAATCAGTTATATACAAACAGTTAAACATTTTGTTCTAACAGTTTCTAATGACTATAGTGAATATTGTGAAGATGATATTTCCAAAGCTGAGATCTCTAAAGCTCTTTTTTCAATGAAGAAAGGAAAATCCCCTGGAACAGACGGGTTAACTGTTGAATTTTATTCTGCCTTTTGGGATCTGATAGAAAATCCTTTATTTAGCATGTATAAAGAATGCTTAGACCAGAAAGAAATGAGTACAACAATGAAACAAGGTATTATTTAATTCCAAAACCAGACAAAGACCCCTTGATCATTGATAATTGGAGACCAATAACATTATTAAACATTGATTATGAAATTTTAGCCTTAGTTTATGCTACCAGATTAAAGAGTGATTTAAATAAAATAATTGGAGAATCTCAAACAGGTTTTATGGCAAAGCGTCATATTAGTTCAAATATTAGGCTTATATTGGACCTGTTAGATTATAACCAATTTGTTCATTCAGATGCACTCATTTTATTCCATGACTTTTACAAGGCGTTTGACACAATTGAACACCAATTTTTATAACAGAGTTTACATGCATTTGGTTTTGGGGAAAAATTCATTCAGACTGTTAAAATGTTTTACAAAGACATTAATAGTTCCGTTATATTACAGAACAATACCTCTAGAAGATTCTCCATCAACAGAGGAGTGAGGCAGGGTTGCCCAATTTCCCCATTTTTGTTTTTAATTGTTGTGGAACTATTAGCGATTAGTATAGTTAAAAATCCAAATTTACATGGTATAACATTATTTCATAGAGAAATAAAAATATCACAATTGGCTGATGATACAACGTTATTTCTAAAAGATAAGACTCAAATTAAGAATGTAATCGGATTAGTTCAAGCCTTTTCTGATGCCTCAGGTCTCCAGTTAAATATTACAAAGTGTGAAATTCTTCCAGTACATGATTCTTCTGAACATTCAATGTTTAACATTCCAGTGAAAGAATATGTTAAATATTTAGGAATTTATATATCTAAAAATTTGACAATTAGACAGCATCTAAATTTTAATAACAAGATTAAAAAAACAAAAAAGATTTTTGACAATTGGTTAAGAAGGGATTTATCTATTTTAGGCAGAATCTTATTAACAAAAGTAGAAGGTTTATCCAGATTCATTTTTCCTGCGCTGTCTTTATTTGTTCAAGATTCTACTGGTAAAGAAATTAATAGATTATTAGTTGATTTTTGCTGGAAAAATAAGCACCACCATCTTAAAAAAACTTTATTAGTTGGAAAGAAATCTGAAGGAGGTTTTGAAATGCTGGATTATGTAGACATGAACAATACTTTTAAGATTAATTGGATCAAAAGGTGTGTTATTGATACTGATTCAATCTGGTCTTTTATTCCACATAATATTTTTAAGAGGGTCGGTGGTCTTAAATTTCTTTTAACTTGCAATTTTGTACCATCTAAATTACCTATAAAACTGTCTAAATTCCATGAGCAAGCACTCTTGGCCTGGAAATTGTGCTTTGTGCATAATTTTTCTCCTCACAGAATGAAAATATGGAACAACGAATTGATTGCAGTGAAAGGCAAGAGTTTATTTTTTGAGAAATGGTTGGATCACGGGTTCATGTATTTAAGTGATTTATTTGATTCATCTTTAAAAATTCACTCTTATGATTCTTTTTTGTCCAAATTTAATTTTCCTATAAAATTTAAAGAATTTTCGGTAGTAATTAAAGCTATTCCCTCTGGGCTTATTAATTTAATGTGCAGCCACCTAACTTATTATAAAGTTGAAAATAAAGATTACGATCTCCTTATAAATGGTAAATACATTTTTTATAAAAAATGTACTAACAAAGATATAAGACAAGTATTTAACGAACAAAAGAGAGTTACTCCAAGAAGGAAAATTTAATGGAATTCCATTTTAAGAGATGTTAATTGGAGAAAAGCATGGTTGCTCCCTTACACATTTTGTATTTCTAATAAAGTAAGAGAAATTCATCTGAAGATCTTACACAAAATATATCCAACTAATATGTGGCTTTCTAATTTTATGGATATTGGGAAAGAATGTTCCTTTTGTAACAACTGTGAGGAATCTTTAAATCATTTGTTTGCTGATTGCCTAAGGTCATTTTGGAAAGATTGTTTTTTTACTTTTTCAGTTAAAGTCAATCTAACGATATCACTGAATGAGTAAGAAATTATTTGCTACTTTGAGAATGATGATAAAAATATTCAAAATTTTGTCAATTTTATCATTTTGAATGGCAAATTTTTTATTCATAAATGTAGATTGTCAAAATCTCCTCCTTTACACAAGGTTTTCTCTAACGAACTCATTCTGTTAATGAAGTCTCTTAAAATTGTTAAAAACTCAAAAGCTATGTCTATTGTAAGATATTATGAATCTGTATTTGGCGTCTTGTGAATGTCTCTTTTTATTTTAATTTTATTTTATTATTTTTCTTTAATCATCTTTGGAGTTTGTTACTCATGCCTGTTTTTATGTAATGTTATTTACATGTTCTAAATAAAAAAAATTAAAATTAAAAAAATTAAAAAAGAGGGCTGCGTCCGAACGCTTAGGCTGCTGACTTGTCGCCTCGCAGTCTCATGAGGCAATGACTTCGGAGGCAGCGTTTAGGCACACAGCTCCGAGAAATATATCTCCTGTTTGAAATATAAACTGATAACTGTTGTGATAACTGATCGAATATTTTAAAACTACAATAGTAATTTCTCGATAGAAATGCAAAATACAACTTTATTTACACAAAAACTGTGCTATAGCAGCTTTCTTCACCACCGTTTTATATTTTTGAACTTGACCTGCTCGACCAATCACATTCCCCGCGTTAGCAGACACATAGAATTTTGGGACATTGAAGGCAGCGAAGGATACATCTACCGACCTGATGGAGGTATCTCAGGAGACAGGAAGTAAAGCAAACATTGGATTCGGACGTGCCTTGATGCCTCACTACCTTGAAATGTTACCCGGGGTAATGTTGAATCAACGTCAGTCACGCCATTCAAAACTAACAGAATATCGACGCGATTGGTTCATTAATCGATGTGGATTTCAGCTCGGGAAACCACGTAAGAGATCCACACATATTCAACATAAAATCCACGCAATTGGTTTGCTCACATACCATTGAATCGATGTCGAACAATTAACATAATAAACATAACATATTTTACATAAAACATCTCAAAATACTTAAAACTAATAGATACACTTTTTTGTGATAAAAATGTTTTTTTTTTTAAACAAATGGATTATTTTATGCAGAATAGCCACCTAGCATAGTAACAAGGGAGGTAGACACCACCTTTCAAAGGGGAGTAGAAACGATGTGAAAATATACAAAATGGGAAACAATCCACTTTATACGACACTTTTTACACTCTAATCACCCTTGCTGATGAAAACACTATAAACTTGAGAGTACATTTTTTGCTAAAATAAAACATTTACTTACTTTCACATGTTCCATGAACCCAAGCATTTTGACTGCGCCTGCCCGTCCTCCCAAAGCACCTGAATGATTTAGCGGTGTCAGAGTCCGAAAAACATACGCTGATTCGCATAATATAGTAGGCAAAAAGCAGTAGGCGAACGAAGAGTATGTCCAAAACCTCGGTCTTCATAAAAAGCAAGATATTCCCGCCTTGTGCACTATTACCTCCTAAAATAAACGCAGGCAGTAAGCGGTTTATTTGTTGGTCACCACTGTTGAGATTCATACACTGATTCTCGATGTCTTCGTTGCAGGAAGTGTACGTGGGTCTCCAGTGTACGCTCGTTCAGACAATAGTAACAAAAACCCAATAAGAAACTAAACAACATCAGAAAAAAGCCTGAAAAAGAATCTCATATTTTCTTTTGACAGTTTTTGTAGCAAAATAATATGTTTTGCACTCAGAAGATTAATGCTGTTTAGCAGATGAAAGAGCTCAAGTAAAGCGAACATTGGTCACAATAAAGGCGACTTTAAACGACAATAAAACATCAGGTGATGGATGTTATGCTGATGTCCCTGTGAAGCAGAAGTGGTGATCGTCAGTTTTTGAACATATTTCAAAGATGAATAGTGGGTGTGGCTCATGTTTTCCGCAGTGAATTGATTAGACGAAAAAACAGGATGTTCCAGTATTTTTACGGGAGTTTACTGGCAACCACAGCTGCGGGTAATTTCTGTATAAACTAGTGTTTTTTACAGTATACAGTATAGTTTAAGTCAATGTCAGGCCTGAGTTACTGATGTTATGATGCATGTCGCTATGTACAATTCATAAAAAAAACATCAAAGTCATTTAAAGACAATTAAATGTTTTCACTTATGCATTAGGTCCATGTTTTCATTTTATTAAAGAAATACATACATTTGAGTCTTGTATATTAAGTTAATACAGATTGAATTTTTGCCCCAAGGGTTTAAACTGCAAAGCTGTTGACGTGATTATCCAGTATTCTATACAGAATTTTACTGGGAACCACAACTGCCGGTATTTTTCCGTGAAAACGAAATATTTGTATAAACCTGAACGTCGTCGGTTTCCTGAAAACAAGAAACAACACGTTACGTTCTCTTCATATGAAATCATCTTATGGCACATTTCCTCTTCAAAGCTTTATAGAAGAATATGTTCTGCACGGACCGGATTTGGTTTTGTATGAAGATCAAACACAAGATGGCGGTGATGAAGCGCTCGCTCGGTGTAAATCAATATGCATCTGATGGTAAAACAGCCTCTAAAGCAGCTGAAGTCCGCGCACTGACGGTTTATAACCGTTACAATACAGTCACATTCTATTTTAACCGTGCAACAATGCACTCGAGTCAACACTTAACCCAGCAAACACAGAACGTTCCCCTATGGTTCTCATTTGGTTTTTTCGTTGGAAACCATAGGGAAACGTTCACAGAACGTTCCCTGCAGGTAATTTTTTCTGACCAACAGCGAACGTTACCGGAACGTTCCCTGCAGGTTATTTTTTGAGGGTGACGATACAACCAAAAACGTTCTGTACAGGTTCCCTCTAGGTTATTAACTAATGAAAATTAGCAAACAATCGCAAAAAAGTGCTTGCTAACTCTCTTTCAGATTCCAATTACCATATTGCACACTTCGATTTAAAATCATATTTTTATATTCATAATTTATTGAGAAGTATCCATAGGCGGAGTTTGACATTCGAGCCAGGGGGGGCAACAAAAAAATCATTGTAGCAGCTGGGACCTGGGCTATCAATTGGGGAACACAGCACTAACACATATGGACACAACAAACATGCTAAATAAACACATGAACATGGGTGAACGTCAGGACTGCTAGCGGTTGCTGCTGATCCAGAGCTGCTTGGTGTATCCTCCAAGTTCACAGCGGTGTCTGTTTGCCTGTCGTCATCATCGGTTACTGTTGTTTGCTAATTTTTTTTTATTACTAAAGGAGTATATGAAATCAGATGTATTACCTACCACCATTTAGTTGTTTTGTTTTATTTAAGATATTTATAATATATATTTTTTTTAAAGAATGCAATTATTTTTTTTGTTGAAACAATGCAATTACCCGTTTCAGCCGACAGGGGGGGCATTGCTCCCCCTGCCCCCCCGCAAACTCCGCGCATGGAAGTATCCTTAGATAAATGCATATCTTTTCTTAGAAAAACGAAAATAAATAAACGAAAAAAAATTGTCAAGTTACATCTTGCTCGCGTGCGGTGCCCGCGAACTCTGAATGCGGGCAACCTATAGGCAGGTCTGTGGCCACCGCACGCGCACAGAGCGACTGCCTTCTGAGAGGAGCCGGCCGGTCCCGTCAGTTTCCTGAGGTAAATACTTTAATTCAATCAGCATCTAAAAAAAGACACCTGAAGTGAGCTTGTAAATTGATTGTAAATGACATTTAAAACTACGAGAAAGGTAAAATAGTCTAAGTTGTAAAACTGAGGTACGTGTGCGCGAGCTGCATATTCCACTCTAATTGAAATCACTGAGCGTTTTCCTGAGGTAATTATTTGTACTTAACCGGTCGAATTTTAAGCTTAACGTATAAACCTAAATGTAACTAACGTTATGCTTAAAAATCTGAAAAAATTGTTTACCTAGAATAAGATCGGTTTCACCACTTCAAATTAATCTACTGCTGCTTTCACATGAAATCCACAGAACATTATCATAAAATGGACTCTCTATACCTACATTTCATGTACATGTAACAGTAAGCTATAGCACATAGCTATAGTCTTTCCTTCTTTTTATAGGCTACAGTCACCGGTTCTTTCAGTTAACGTCATGTTGTGCTAATGGGGCAAATTCGGACGGATTAAGATAAAACAATTCGTTTGATAGTTACACCTAACGTTACTTATATATATAAATCAGTGTTTCCCAATCCTGATCCTGCAGTGCCCCTTCTTACTTGTTAGTGGGTTTCAATATTCTTCCAATTGCTGGAGCACATATAAATTGAAATGTACATACTCATAAATCATATAAATCTGTGAATTTATTCCATTAAAATAATTATTTTTTCCCAGAGTCAATTGGCATCTGATTGTATAGTAAGTAAAAAACATAGCAGTTAATCTGCATATCTTTTTTGCCATGTTCCTCATATTTTATGTCATACAAAAAAAGAGCAAACATGACTAAATTGCGTGTCAACAGCAGCTACCTCTACCCCAAAGGCTCTTTCAGGAGCCCTTTCACAGAGCGTCTTTGGCATATTGGAAGTATATGTTTTTAAATACTTTTTATAAGATGGATCAATGGGTTTAGAAAAGTTTAGTACTTTCATTTGTATATTGATTTATTTAACCCCAGTTTTTGTTCTCGGAGCAACAAACAATCTATAACATGGTTTTAGACTCATTTCATTCATCAGACCATGGTTAGGGGAACGTTAGCGGAAGGTAGCGAACGTTCCACTAACCTACAGGGAACGTTCTATTAACGTCAAGAAAACTTTCCTGGAAAACCAACAGGGAACGTTAGAATGTCTGTTCTGGGAACCACGCGCTAACGTTTGCTGGGAACTTACCAGTCACGTTCTTGATTAATCCGTTGGTTGCACCTTTAAACACTGCATGTCGATTTGCAAACAAATATGCAACGTAAAACAGATATACAACCCGCACAAACTTGCAAAATTATGAAATTCCCTTTTAACTGATAAAAGTGGGCGGCTCTTAAAAGAGCCTTTGGGTGGATAAACGCTTGATACGCGTCGCTTTACTTGGAGCTGGTGTACTTGGTGACGGCTTTGGTGCCCTCGGACACGGCGTGTTTGGCGAGCTCACCGGGCAGCAGCAGACGCACGGCGGTCTGGATCTCTCTGGACGTGATGGTGGAGCGCTTGTTGTAGTGCGCGAGACGAGAAGACTCGCCGGCGATGCGCTCGAAGATGTCGTTGACGAAAGAGTTCATGATGCCCATCGCCTTGGAAGAGATGCCGGTGTCGGGGTGGACCTGCTTGAGGACTTTGTACACGTAGATGGCGTAACTCTCCTTCCTGGACTTTCTGCGCTTCTTTCCTCCCTTCACGGCGGTCTTGGTGACGGCCTTCTTGGATCCCTTCTTAGGCGCGGGCTTGGCGGGTTCAGGCATGACGTTAATTCGGTGAAAACTTAACGAAGAATAACCGAGAGCTACCGCGCTGGGGTATATATACACTCCAGCATGCAAATGTTCAGCGTAACGTGCGCGTGCTCCCATTGCGTGTCTCCGTCGGCCAAACCCTTAAACTGTTTCTATTGGTCAGCTCACAGATAGATGGGAGGACGGAAAAGGCCAATAAAAGTGTTTCCCGCCCATAGCCTGAGTTTGAACATGCCCCTCCCCCACGCGATTGTTTCTTTTGTTTTCCGGCTCATTTTAAAGCGCGTTATTCTACACGGTAAACACACGTATCTGCGTTTACTGTGGGAGATCGTGTCGTTTACAGTCCATTACTGAGAAATATACTCGCAAAATATCGCTAGGCCTATATATTTATTGTGCATTCCAATGAATACATTTACATTTAGTTATTTAGCAGACGATTGTATCCAAAGTGACTTATAAAGAGTTCAGGTAGCAATAAGCGATATGTCATGAAAGAGCAATAGTACAAAGTTACTGGTTTCTATAAAAGCCAGAAAAAAATACCCGTTGAGAGAAGGTTAGTGTAGTTTTTTTTTATTTTGTCTAGCGGTATTCACAGAAATATTGTTTTTGAAAGTTGTGAGAGATGTAGTTGACCGGACTGAGTTAGGAATAATGTTCACCAAGGAAGGACTTGTGAGATCCTTTATAAAACTGCAGTTGTTATGTTATGTTAATAACTAAAAAAAAACCGCTAACTGACGCAATAGAACGAACATTATTTTAATTGGTGAACTTCAGAAACGAAGCGATTTCATATAGGAATCAACCTCTCCATGTGTTCTTTGTGCGTTCTTACTTTGAACATCAAGAGTCAAACGTTTATCGAAGGCTGTTAATAAGACTAGCTTTGTTTCATACTATTAGATTAGAGTAGATTAAACTTTATTGTCATTACACATATACAAGTACAGTGTAAATGTAGTTTAGGTCTAACCAGAAGTGCAGTTAGCAAGTGCAGGATATACAGTTAGAATAAATACAGAATACAATGAGAGAATATAATACAGTGGGCATGGATTATAAAAATATTTAGCAGTAGGTATGTTCTATGAAAATATGAAAGTAGGTATATACTATGAACAATATATACAGATGGCTATATACTATGAACATTAATGTACAGGATGGATGTGAACAGATAATAATTTAGACTAAGATAAATAGTGTAAAAATAGACATTGGCTATTAAAGTTGCAGTGCAATAGGTGAGTTAATGCAGTTGTTGAAGTTAATGCAGTTATTAAAGTTACGGTGCAGTATACGACTTAATCCAGTTAATAGGTTGCAGTCCAGAAGATGAGTATATGCAGTTAATAGAGTTACCATGCATTAGATTAGTTAATGCAGTTATTGAGGTAACAGTGCAATAGATGAGATATGAGAAGTAGATGAGTAATGCAGTTAATAGAGTTACCATGCATTAGATTAGTTAATGCAGTTATTGAAGTTACAGTGCAACAGATGAGTATATGCAGTTATAGAGTTACCGTGCTTAGATAGTTAATGCAAGAACAGATGAGTATATGCAGTTAATAGAGTTACCATGCATTAGATTAGTTAATGCAGTTATTGAAGTTACAGTGCAACAGATGAGTATATGCAGTTAATAGAGTTACCGTGCATTAGATTAGTTAATGCAGTTATTGAAGTTACAGTGCAACAGATGAGTATATGCAGTTAATAGAGTTACCGTGCATTAGATTAGTTAATGCAGTTATTGAAGTTACAGTGCAACAGATGAGTATATGCAGTTAATAGAGTTACCGTGCATTAGATTAGTTAATGCAGTTATTGAAGTTACAGTGCAATAGATGAGTAAATGTAGTTAATAGAGTTACCGTGCATTAGATTAGTTAATGCAGTTATTGAAGTTACAGTGCAATAGATGAGTAAATGCAGTTAATAGAGTTACAGTGCAGTAGATTAGTAAATGCAGTTATTGAAGTTACAGTGCAATAGATGAGTAGTTAATAGAATTACTGTGCAGTATATAGGTTAGTGCAGTTATGGAAGTGGTCCATTGGTGCAAATGAACATTCAGTTAAATATTCCTGGTGTGCAAGTGAGCAGTATAGAGTGCAAATGATGCTGTGTGTGTGTAAACAGTCCGGTAGAGCAGATACATGAAGTACTGGTGTGTACAGTTCAGTCATGCATGCAGCCCTGTAGTGCAATGTAAACAATGTTGTAGCAGCATTGGAGTTAAGGGTATGAGAGGTACTGGAATCAGTGGGGGGCAGAGTTCAATAATGAAACAGCTCTGGGAAAAAAGCTGTTTCTTAGTCTGCTGGTTCTTGTCCGGAGGCACCGGAAGCGCCTACCGGAAGGCAGGAGAGTAAACAGTCTATGAGCGGGGTGAGAGGAGTCCTTGAGAATGCTGCGAGCTCGACGCAGACAGCGTTTCTTCTGGATGTCCTCAATGGCAGAAAGTGTAGTCCCTGTGATGCGCTGGGCTGTTTTCACCACCCACTGCAGTGCCTTGCGCTCAGCAACAAAACAGATCCCGTACCAGACTGTGACAAAATTGGTCAGGATGCTCTCTATATATAGTGAGCGGTGAACTCTTTCTATGAAGTCGTGTGTGGCTCTTAAAAGAGCCGTTGGGTTTTCAATGAGAGTCCGGGTCGCGTTTAACCTCCGAAGCCGTACAGGGTGCGTCCCTGCCGCTTCAGCGCGTACACGACGTCCATGGCGGTGACGGTCTTTCGCTTGGCGTGCTCGGTGTAGGTGACGGCGTCACGGATCACGTTCTCCAGGAACACCTTCAACACACCGCGAGTCTCCTCGTAGATGAGACCGGAAATACGCTTCACACCACCGCGGCGAGCGAGACGACGGATGGCGGGCTTAGTGATGCCCTGGATGTTATCACGCAGTACCTTACGATGACGCTTAGCGCCTCCTTTCCCGAGTCCCTTTCCGCCTTTACCTCTTCCGGACATGATGATCGCTAGTAGATTGAAAAGTGATCGGCAGAGGAGGAGCTTTACATGCGCCGACAGGACCTCTTAGAGACACATAAACGCGCGAGGGTGGAGCGAGCAATACTTTACGCTTTTTAAATATGTATATATTAATATAAATTCACAACATCATATATCAGTCAGTCTCCTGTATTCAAAAACAGGTTATAATTAAATATAAATAATACATTTATTTTACAGTAGGTCATAGATCGGTAGCCTCCCCATATAATGCTTTTCCTTCTCCCCCTACTGGACGCATGAGTTCCTACAGGGGCGTAAATCTACCGGCTCCAGTTCTGCAGCATCCCCATATACCCTCTGGTCCCCCACTCTGTCTGCGCTTCCAAAACATTCAGTAAACGCTCTAAATGTAGATGCGTATTAGCTATAAATTAAACGACACGTGTAAGTAGCCCACAGTATAAATATTTCATGCGCTATGACGTGGTTTATTTGATTATTTAACCCATTGGTCAAGAGTACATGCTTGTTTTCATTTGTTGTGTACGTCATTCCTGGAATAACTTGCCTTCTGCAGATAAATGTCAAAACCATCACCGGTGTCGCAACATCCAGCGGTCTTAAATTGTAGTGGGATGGAAACCTGACAGCGTTTAAATCACAAATATATTTACTGTTATAATGATCTACACCTCACTAAACTGTTTATCAACAGAGATACGGAACACCCATGAATTACCCGCACACCTCCAGGTTACATTACACGCTGGCTTTGTTTTACTGATGCGAATGTGAAATACGCTGGAAACGGTCTCGTTCAGAACATGTGGTGGCTCTTAAAAGAGCCTTTGGGTTGATATTGAAACGGGACTTAAGCGCGCTCTCCGCGGATGCGACGCGCCAGCTGGATGTCTTTGGGCATGATGGTCACTCTCTTGGCGTGGATGGCGCACAGGTTCGTGTCCTCGAACAGACCGACCAGATAAGCCTCGCTGGCCTCCTGCAGCGCCATGACGGCGGAGCTCTGGAAGCGCAGATCCGTCTTGAAGTCCTGAGCGATCTCTCTCACCAGACGCTGGAAAGGCAGTTTGCGGATCAGCAGCTCGGTGGACTTCTGGTAGCGGCGGATCTCTCTCAGAGCAACGGTGCCGGGCCTGTAACGATGAGGCTTCTTCACGCCGCCTGTGGCCGGTGCGCTCTTACGGGCGGCTTTAGTGGCGAGCTGCTTCCTCGGGGCTTTGCCGCCGGTGGACTTACGAGCGGTCTGCTTGGTTCTGGCCATTGCGTCAGTACGTTCTGCGTGCAGAGGGAAATATGCCAGTTCCGTACGCACGGCGCGTTTTTATAGGCTTCAGCGAGTAGGACGTCACAGAGACGTATGATTGGCTAATGCGTGACGTCGCTCATGACAGACGGCCAATGGCTGCGCGACATATGTTCAAAAGAAGTGGCGGGTTCCCTTTGTTCAGCCGCTATGAAACTGAGTCGTTTATCAGCTACAGTTTGAATCCGGTTTGAGCCACGTGATCATATGTGGTCATATGTAGTTGTATGTGATCATATGTGGATATTTGTGGTTAACACGTTGGTGTATATATGAAGAGATTGTTGAACGAGAACTCCATTAAAACATCGAAATGTATGCGTTTTATGTTGTTAGCAGTGGCTTAAAGACAAACCAACTGCAGCAAAACATGATTTATTTATTGATTTACCTAATTAAGGAACCAAACTCTTCATATGATTATTATATATATTGAAAACATGGATTATTGAAGGGACGTATGAGCATGAAATACAACAATGGAATCCTTTCGGAAATATGTCACGACCAGAATAACGTGATTCCTCTTGCAGTTCATAAAGATTATAGATAAAATAAATACCCGCTTTTTATATGGGTTGTAAGGATAGGGTATCAGTTTAAAACTCTGAATGTGCAGAAAATAGCATTTGAAGTAGTTTATCAGAGGTGATGTAGCAGGCGGACTTACAGCAGCACTATTCCGCCTGTTGGGCTCGTTCAGAGCAACGGTCTCAATCATGTTTTAGTTCATGATTGAAAATACTATAAACCTGGTTTGCCCCGAGTGTTTACAAATAAAAACTGGCCATTAACAAAATAAACAAGATGTCAAGGTTTGTTATATAAACACCTAAATGAAGATAAAACAAACACGCTTCGCTCTCTTGTTGTTGAAGTGTGTGGCTCTTAAAAGAGCCTTTGGGTTTACGGGAGACGATTTTCCGCCCGTTTACTTGGACTTCGCGGGCTTCTCGGTCTTCTTGGGCAGCAGCACGGCCTGGATGTTGGGCAGCACGCCGCCCTGAGCGATGGTCACTTTACCCAGAAGCTTGTTCAGCTCCTCGTCGTTGCGCACCGCCAGCTGCAGGTGACGGGGGATGATGCGGGTCTTCTTGTTGTCGCGAGCGGCGTTTCCGGCCAACTCGAGGATCTCGGCGGTCAGGTACTCGAGCACGGCGGCCAGATACACTGGAGCACCGGCACCGACGCGCACCGCGTAGTTGCCTTTACGGAGAAGCCTGTGAACACGACCCACGGGGAACTGAAGTCCGGCCCTGGATGAGCGAGTCTTCGCCTTAGCTCTCGCCTTACCGCCGGTTTTGCCTCTTCCGCTCATGGTTGATTTTGAATAAGTCTGTCAGCAAACAGAAAGTACTGCACGGAGCATGAATGTGAAATGAAACGTGCCAGTATTTAAACCTGACTGGTTGTCGCCTATTGGTTGGAGTCTAGTAAAGTTTTTAACCAATCAGTCAATTTCCCTCCAAGCTGCCTCCTCCTTTTTCTGCCCCGCCCCTTGTACTACATGCCGTGACGTTACGTTCAGAGAAACACGAACAGTCTTAACAATAAAAGTAAAGGGTTAAGATCCCAATTAAAGCACAAACTCATCATCATAATAATGACTCAACAAAAACCATCAATATATAAACTTGTATTAATTCTCATTAAGAACATTTGTAGACGCACAACAGAAATAAAGTGACGTGGTGTCTGTAAGTGAAGATGCAAATAAACTTGTAAAAACTGAAATTTCGCAAATTTTACAGTGTCTTTTACCGTATTTTAACATTAACAACTGATAAACATCTCTTTAAATGTTGTGTTCATCTGAGCTATACATTAAAAATAACAAATGTCGTTTATTTTTTAAATGACCAAAACCAAACTTTTAAGTGTTTCAAGTGTAATGAACTTAAAATGATCAGTAGAAAACCATATAATACTTACCCATAAGCCTTTGTGCTTGTTGTTAATGTAAAGTCACCATTCATGAGATTTGTATTGTTATTCATTAGCACTCAATGTTAGCAATGACAGCTTTGCGCAGGTCTTGGGTATTTTTAATAAAAAAAGATTCAGTATTTATGTAGATTTATATTAATATTTACATGTTATGTCATTGAACACATTTATTGATGTTATGTCATTAAATATACTGAAGTTAAATGGTAAAGTGTAAAGTTTAATTAAGTTGAGCAGTTTGTTTTGAACTTTATTTCAAGTTAGATTAGATTTATTTTTTAATTTAATACATCACAGTAGTGTTATGGTGAAATCACAGTGTGGTTCACTTTTCATTGTTTTTATAGTAATATTGCCGTGAATGTTATGCAGTTATTAACCTGGAATATACTGTAATTTCCCAGTTCAACTTTTAACAGTGTAACATTACTTGATGGAGATTGAGAATAAAGTATATATCCCAGTATAATGCATCCAGAACGCATAGAGAATCGAAAGCATAAAGAACGAGCCAAAACAGGGGTTTGTTTATGAGGAATATATAGTTTATGAATATAAATGCACATGTGAAGTCTCAGAGAATGTTTATTGCATTTACATTAAGCAGGCGTTTTTTCTCCAAAGCGACTTACAAATGAGGTAAACAATGTAAGGAATTTGAATACAGTATACAGAGCTGAGGCTTTTTTTTAGGGATCAGTAGAGATATCATCATCTACCTGCACTTGTCTGTACTGCTATTGTTATTACAGTGTCTTTAGGTTTATTAGTAAATTATTAAAGTATATTACTACTTATGATTTAAATGATAGTTCAAATTAATAACAGCCCCAATGACTCAAGCGAGGTCTTAAACAGATTCTAAAAATCAGATAAATGATTTAATAGATGTCTGACTGACTCGGATAGTCTAAAGACTTATAATTGGTTCCTTCGTAACATCTCAGTTATGTTTTGGTAAACAAAAATATTTCCATCTCGCTGAACTCTCCATGCAATTCTTGTGTCCTTCTCTATCCCATGATCCTTCAGTTTCTGCTTTATCTGAAAAACAGAATCAATCTTTAATTATTAATGAAATCAGAACGATTAAAGAAACTACACAACTAGCCACCTTGCATACATCCATACAAAATAATTGTGTTTTGACACGGACATGACTGGACAAACTGTTGTTTACAAAATGTAATACTTACCGCCTGTAAAACTGCAGCGTCATTTAGATTCTGACCAGTTTGTATTTCTACTTTCAGAATTTGTCTCTTTGAATCTGTTGGAAGATTATAAGTTGTATTACTCAAGGCTATTTGAACAGTCCTGGGGTCTCATTTATAAACCTTTGCATATACATTTCGTCCTTCAAGTGCAGGCAGGCACAAAAGGAAGATTTTGCATACGCACAAAGGTTTCAGATTTATAAAACAGCAACGTTTATAAATGAGACCCCTGGTGTGTTCACACATTTGGTTTAATTGAAACAAACTGTGGTGTGATTCACTTTTTTCAAATTGAATCACTTTTGTAACCACATTTAATGGTGTAAAAAATCAACCACCATTACTGTGATCAGTGTTTGCTTTTTAAATGGATTTAATAACGCAGAAAGAATGGAAAGAGTGTTGTACACTTTTAGATCGTACAAGGCTCTTTACAGTAACGCTGTTGCCAGCTCACTGTATGTATTTGACAGTAAACTACTACAATACTTGTTTGAACTAAAAACTGTGAATAACACAATAAAATTAACTGATTTCAGAGTTTTTCCAGAGATAATGCTGTCAGCAAGACTTCTGATATTCCTTAGCTTTTTACATATGTTTTCTGGTAACCCATTTATCTTTTAAAACACACCATTAAATAATTCCACAAACACCATTACCACCTACAGTATATAAATGCATAAAAAATGCATTACACTGTAAGATTGGTAGGGTCACAAATGAAACTTACAAGTCAAGCAGATGAAAGGAAGAGCCTTTGAGCAGAGCTGATCTCTTATTTTACCATCAGGGCCTATAACTCCACAAGGTCGGTTGTTTGCCCTAGCGATATCAGGTTGTCCAGTCATCCAGTTAACAGCGGAAAAGTTTGCTTTTGTTCCATATGACCATTTCCATGTGTCTCTGTACAGACCGATCCATGCACGTTCAATTTGTGTGTATTGCATCACCTGGTCATTGTCATTTTGGTTTTGAATAGTGGCCAGATCTGTGTAATGCTGTCTGCAGTAGCTCTGAGCATCATACCAGGTCATCCATGTAGAGACGTAAACAAACTTATTCACTCCATTCTCTGTAATAAGATGTGATATAAAGTTATTTACTTTTACACTGAACATTCCACATAGTTTATTCTTCAGTCTCTGCTAAGTTCTGACATGCCACTGACTTTAACAAACCTTAGCCGTTTGCTGAACTAATACATAGTAAGACAAAAAAGAGAAAACATTAGAAAAACTCTTTGACCTTCTCAGGTAAACCTTCGTATATAATTTGTTTGTGTATTTTGACCAAATTGAGCAACACTGACTGGCCTAGTCAAGTCACAAGAAAGCGTAACCGCGAATCGTAGTCCTCCAGTGGTGTAGTAAGGCATCACGACGAAGGGCTCTTACTAACGGCCGTACAGGTGGTGGTCACTTAGCCAAATGCCCACAAGGAGGCTACACCCTGGGTGTGGAGTGAGCTCTCAATGGGCACAGGCCTTGAAACTGGTACCCCAAAGTGATGGCGTCCACGATCCAGTGCGCCAATCTCTGTTTGGAGACAGCTCTTACCATCTGCTGACTCCAAAACAGACAAATAATTGCTTCTAAAGCTCTGCGTGCGGTGCAATTAGAATTGCAGGGGGAGGTTGCCTACAAGTTCATCACCTGGTCCCTGAAGGGAGTGGGCACGTAGCCAGGCAGGGGTCTCAGAACCATGTGGGGTTCACCGGCCCCAAGTCTAGGCACTTGTTGGACACAGAGAGTACA
Organism: Barbatula barbatula; assembly: GCA_037178815.1. Taxonomy (NCBI): domain Eukaryota; kingdom Metazoa; phylum Chordata; class Actinopteri; order Cypriniformes; family Nemacheilidae; genus Barbatula; species Barbatula barbatula. The sequence goes on along the minus strand of CM074079.1, from coordinate 17,197,641 downwards.
TACAGATCCCCCACCCTCTTGATGGAGGCAAGCGCCAGTGGGAGATGAGGTAGAGCAGCTTCCCCTAGGGACTCAATGGGGTCTTCCAAGGCCCACGAGAACCTTCATAGAGGTCCCATGAAGGCTCACTGGGGGGTAGCCATTCATCCGCTTGTCCCAGAGTCTGCTGTGTGCCAAGGGGGGCCTCGGTCAGGGAGTACCAAAGCGGGCAATGGGAGCTTTCCAGGGAGGCGAACAGGTCCTCTGCCCGAACTGCTCCCAAATGAGCTGGACAGCGCGGGGGTGGAGTGGCCACTCTCCGCTGAGCGTGATAGAGCACATAGGCTGTCTGGTTAAGGTGGCTGGATCGCATAGCCGAGAGGGTTCATCCTAACTAGCCACCGTGACGGTCTGTGGAGCATTACATATTTTCCATATATATGTTTATATACATGTATACATATCTGTCTGAGTGTGTTGATGCTTGAAAATGTGAAGTGATCTTACCATTGTAACAAACAAAAGGAAATAGCCAAAGGCATGGGAAATCTCCCCATTGGTTCAAATACATTAAACCACATTCCTCCTTTGTATTGAAGTTGTTTGGCTCTCCATATGCCCAACTGGTGAATGTTATGTTCTCATTATGATAAGACCACTGCCAGCTGTTGATGTCATTGTACAGTCCAATCCAGGCTTCTAAAGGCAATCGTTCAACAGCATCTTGTACATTTGTCCAGTCTTCAGCGTTTTGAACAGTGGCCAAGTCAATGTAATTCTGTCTGCAGTAAGCCTGAGCCTCATCCCAGGTCTTCAGCTCTTGAATCAGAACATACTGATATGACATGCTCTGGATGAACAGACAAAGTCCTGTTGAGAGAAAAGTGTTATACAAAATATGATTGTACATTTGTAAATGTTCTCTGTGTGATTTTAAAACAACAGGCATAGAAGCAAAACCTGAACTGTGTCAGGTTTAGACCCATACAGAAATATATATATACAGTGGCGGCTCCAGACAATTTTGATTGGGGGGGTCAATGGGGATCCTGGTCATTTAAAGGGGGGTCTCATGAAAACCAACAGAAAATACAATGGACACGGGTAATAACTGCATATTAATGCTACTAAACAAATAAAACAACACAGCATATCAACTACATTGTTTTTAATTAATTAATCAATTGTAGTTTGCAAACAATATGCTTGAACTTTAATTGCCATATCCACACCCAGTGCCGCTGCTAGCCATAATGGTGCCCTAAGCATAATTCCATTATGATGCCCCCCCCACCCTGAAATTTGCCAGTTTAACTTTTTATTACCAAACATATAACTCAATATCAATAACACAATAGCAGCATCGCAGTATAAAACCTAGGAACACAAAAAAGAGAAAGTAAAATATTTGCCTGCCTAATAGTTTTTCTATAGCCTAATGAAATAATATAAGATTTAAAAAAAAATGTCATTACGCTATTTTCGGCACATGACAGATAACATATTTACAATCCAAAAGAACGACGCTGTAACGGTCACCAGCTGGAGTGCCCTTGAAAACAACCAGAGGGCACTCCACATCAAACTTATCATTCACTCACAAACTACATTTCCCATAACCCACTACCCGGACTCATCAGCACTGATTTCACACACACCTGCATATCATTCACATTCACTCTATATATACCATGTGCACTTATTCACTCACTGCGAAGTCTTGTTTTGTCTACACTGCATTTCTGAGCGTTTCCCTAGTTCCTGGTCTTTGGTTTATTGGATTTCTTGCCTTATTCCCTGATTACCCTTTTGCCTCTGGTCCCTGCTTGTTTTGTTTGTTTCTTTGTTTTGTTTGTTTCTTTGTTTTGTTTGTTTCTTTGTTTTGTTTGTTTCTTTGTTTTGTTTGTTTCTTTGTTTTGTTTGTTTCTTTGTTTTGTTTGTTTCTTTGTTTTGACTGCCTGTCTGTGTATGACCCTTGCCTGTTATCTGGATTACCCTCTATTAAAGCTGCATTTGGATCTGACCTGCCTGTCTCGGAGCAGTTCATGACAGACGCGGGTATGATTTAAATTGAGGCTGTCTTGGTTTCTCGGCTGGGCCATGGATTAAATCCCCAGTTAAATTCTCTCCGCCGTCAGGATTCCCACCATCCGTGTCCGCTGTAGCGCTCAATGAGGCGCCATTTCTTTCCATCTGCTCACCTGTCTCTTCCACCATTTTTTAGGTATGACAAAGCGATCAATTTTTAGCTTCAAGATATAAAGTGCGCGCAGCTCTAGCGGGCTCGCGACAGCGCCTTGAATGCAATGACGCAAGGCGCAGCGGCAGCAACGTTCATGGGGCGTCGCATTGATTCTTATGTTTATATATTTTATTTTATTTATATGTTGATTAAATTATTAATTATTATTGTTCCGCGTAGTTTGAAGAGAACCATTTTTAAATCTTTATCCCTGATATATATATTTTAATATATATCAAATATATTTGTAATCAGGAAGGGATGGGGGGTCAAGGCGTTTTTTGGAAGGGTCTTGAGATCCCCCAAGACCCCCCCTGGTGCCGCCACTGATATATATATATATATATATGGATATGTTAAACACATGTGTATGTATGGTTTCCACAAATATAAAAATATATGTTTCAAATACGGCTGTGCAAAAATATCGATACATGTAACAATCTAAAAATTCCAATAGTGTATCGATAATGATACCTCTACTATTGATATATATTTTTTAAATCAAGTCTTATACATACGGCCAAAAGTAAATGGAATTGAGCATGGCAAAAAATCTATAAGAGCGCTTCGAGCTCTCAGAGCTGATGTGTGCCCGTGTGGAAAGAAAATATATTCCCTTATATATGAATTAAAAACATATTCAATTGCATAATGGTATATTAGAAAATATTCTGTACATATATGACAAAATATTGAATAATATATGAGGAATTGACGCTTTTTATATATTATATATTATAAATATGTGACATATATATTTACTTACTTTATGTCACAATATGTGTAATTTTATATTCAATATATTATGTGATTAGATATGGAACTGAATGTGTAAAAATATATAAAATAGCAAGACTTTCTAAAATCTTTATAATAAAAATTCACACTGACCTGAGAAAAAAATAAAAAGCAACATCGTTTCAGTAGTTGATAGATGTACCTGTGGGAACAAAAAAAATGTCCTCATGGTGACATAATGAAATACATTTACAAAAATTCCAAGTCAAGAAAAACCCTTTCGAATTACTGTAATAGATCACCACATTTTACCTACATACTGACGCTTCTGTGTTCTTAGGAGTATTTGAATCATCCTATACTCTCTACATTCAGTTATTTTTCTAATGCCATCTCCTTTTCATTACCTTTTATGCAAAACCTGATGACGTCGCTTACCTTCACAGTAAGGACGACATTACAAAAGTCATAATAACAACTAATTTAAAGGTCATCAGGCTTAAATACAGTAGATTTTGGAAAGAGTAGCAGGGATGGAAGAGTTATACTCCGAAATCTGTGAACAAATTCAGCAAGTCAGGACTCGGACACAGACAATATTTACCCATGATCATACTATCATCTAAGACTTCTCTCGCATTACTAAATACAGCAGATGTACTCTTTACAGCAAACACGCAGTTACCGCAGTCAGCGGAAGAGAAGTAAAACACTGTAGAGTCAAGAGCTCACTAAAGAAAACACTCATCAACATAATGGTGACTTCAAATGACAAACCGTCTCATCTTAGGCCACTTTTACACGATGAAAAACGGAAACGTTTTTATTTTGCGTTTTATGAAAAGTTTCACGTACACACGACAACGTTATCAAAACAATCCGCGTTTACACAGCTGACTAAAACACTGTTTTACGCATGACACACCAATAGTTGCATGAAAAGTGTTTTCATACAATGCCATCGTAAAATGGTGGAGCATTCGGGCAAACTCCAGACCCTCCGGAATGTGATTGCGGATCATACAAACAAAAGGGGGGGGCAGAGGTTTAGACATTATGCCCATGATGAACAACGTACAATTTGATTCACTATTTACTAAGTTGTTCATTTCAGGGTAAAAGTTACCTTTAGGCTCTTTGTGTAGCGATGCAGTGCTCCTGACACTATTTTAATATTAACGCTATGCATTACTTTATAGAGTTTAACACTAGGATTTTTACTGTATGTTACTTATAAAAGGCTTTTGCACAAACAGAAGTAAAATCAGTGTGAAATACATTGAAAGTCATAAAACACAGATCTACCCTTAATGTTCAAATGTATGAATTTTATTTTAAATGAAAACAAAACAGATCTACTACCTGGCTTGCTGCAGTGAACCGTTTGGAAAATAGCAAAACTTTCTAAAATCATAATAAAAATTCACACTGACCTGAGAAAAAAATAAAAAGCATCATCTTTTCAATAGTTGATAGATGTACCTGTGGGAACAGAAAAATAATGTCCTTGCAGTGACATAATGAAATAAATGTACAAAAATTCCAAGTCAAGAAAAACCCTTAATTGTAAGAGATCACCACATTTTACCTACCTACTGAGGTGTCTGTCTTCTTTGGAGTATTTGAATCATTCCAAACTCTTCTACATTCAGTTTTTTTATCCTAATGCAAATTCCTTTTCATTACCATTTATGCAAAACCTGGACAAAACTATAAAGCTCTTGATTCAAATGGTAAGTGAGAGCATGGAAATATTTTGCCAAGGAACATCACGCATGTTTGTGAGATGTTGTTAACCTCAAATCTCACATGAATCCTCTCTGTAATGTGCACTCCATGACATTTAAAGAAATGTGCCCGTTTCAGGGTGGGCTTCATCTTTACTCTGAGAGGCATACATTTGGCTGAATATAGTCTTTATGAAATAGAATAATATCAATATAATCATATAAATTCAAAAAATGTTCAGCACTGCTTTCTTAACTCGTATCGTGTTCTGTTTATGCCCTGTCCACACTAGCGCATTCATTTCGGCCTTCTATACACACTGAGATGGGTTAAGGTCATGGAAATGGTGTCGTACTTTAGACCATTAAAATACAGACTTTCAAAATCACTGTCATATTTGACTCCGACAAATGCGCTATTAGACACGTTTGTGAATCAAATGGACCTACAGGCCAATTGTAAGTATATTTATTCAATATTCAATGTATTTATTCTCATACAATATTAAGTCGAAGTTAAAGTGTTGTTTTAACTATATTCAATTCGAACAAGATTAAGTCGAAGTAAAAGTGTTATTATGAATTATGTTTTGAGCAGCAGGACATGGTAGAGCTGAGGAAATGGTGGTACGTCATGTTAATGGAGAACTTTGGACCGGTATGGAATTGTTTGTATTTTGAATATTTAAAGCTTTTATGAGAAAGGAATTATCTAACATTCAATCACTATTTTCCAGGCATGGAAAATTGTTTGCCCACTTAAACCTTAAAAAGGTAGTCCTAAAGGTAACTAAAATGAATATTTGCTTTTTAGGTAGATGAAACCAATCTTTTCATCTGAGTTTGCATCGGAGAAGCAGGTGGTTCCGCCTCCACGAAAAGTAGGTTTTGTTAGAGAGGTTGTGGCCATTATTGTTCAGCATATTTTTATTTATCATCTTCTGCATTGTTGTTTCTTAGGAGGGTGTCACGACGGATCTTAAAACTGCCAGTCAGTGGTGCTTGGAGAACTCTGGGGATCTTCTTGGCTCAGTTCACGTTCCACTTATAATGTGCAGATGGAGGATGATGAAGCTGCAGAGGCCTTGGAACAGTTCTTCAGTACACATTTCATAGAACATGATAGTGTAGAGCCTCTGATGTTTGTTTTCATGCAGGACATGCTACATTTTTAGAGAATGTGGTGGATAAAATGCATCTTAGAGTCTTTTGAGAGTACAAAATTGAACAGGGTTGTCCATTTTTGTTTTGTGTTATGATTTTATGTTAAATCTTTTCACAATGCCACATATGCATTAAAAACTGATATGGAAGCCTCAATTTCGCAAAAACAAACGTGAGTCGTCCTGCTCTTTATATATATAGTATGTCTACATAATAAAACTTTATCATTAAACCATTGATTAACAAGCACCTGTTTATTGTAGAATGAGTCATTTATGTATATGTGTGTTTGTTTATAATTTTAGGCCAAAAGAATACGTGTACAAGAAAAGGTTATATTTAGTAATGTTTTTTATTATTAGTGTAGATGTTCAGTAATGTATTTCAGCTATAATTATAATAAATACCTGGCCTTGACCCGAACCACCAGTATTCACGGTACTCTTAAAAAGCAGTAACCTTTACATTTTATTAACAGAATCTTACAGTTCACCTGGTGAAATATGTTAAAGCGTGCATGTGACAAGTGCGCATGCGCTGCTGAAAGTGCATGTGACGAGTGCGCATGCGCTGCTGAGAGTGCATGTGACGAGTGCGCGTGCGCTGCTGAGAGTGCATGTGACGAGTGCGCGTGCGCTGCTGAGAGTGCATGTGACAAGTGCGCTGCTGAGAGTGCATGTGACGAGTGCGCATGCGCTGCTGAGAGTGCATGTGACGAGTGCGCATGCGCTGCTGAGAGTGCATGTGACGAGTGCGCGTGCGCTGCTGAGAGTGCATGTGACGAGTGCGCATGCGCTGCTGAGAGTGCATGTGACGAGTGCGCGTGCGCTGCTGAGAGTGCATGTGACGAGTGCGCTGCTGAGAGTGCATGTGACGTGCGCTCCTGAAAGTGCATGTGACGAGTGCGCTGCTGAGAGTGCATGTGACGAGTGCGCATGCGCTGCTGAGAGTGCATGTGACAAGTGCGCATGCGCTGCTGAGAGTGCATGTGACGAGTGCGCATGCGCTGCTGAAAGTGCATGTGACGAGTGCGCATGCGCTGCTGAGAGTGCATGTGACGAGTGCGCGTGCTGCTGAGAGTGCATGTGACAAGTGCGCATGCGCTGCTGAGAGTGCATGTGACGAGTGCGCATGCGCTGCTGAGAGTGCATGTGACGAGTGCGCATGCGCTGCTGAGAGTGCATGTGACAAGTGCGCATGCGCTGCTGAGAGTGCATGTGACGAGTGCGCATGCGCTGCTGAGAGTGCATGTGACGAGTGCGCGTGCGCTGCTGAGAGTGCATGTGACGAGTGCGCGTGCGCTGCTGAGAGTGCATGTGACGTGCGCTGCTGAAAGTGCATGTGACGAGTGCGCTGCTGAGAGTGCATGTGACGAGTGCGCGTGCGCTGCTGAGAGTGCATGTGACGAGTGCGCGTGCGCTGCTGAGAGTGCACGTGACGAGTGCGCGTGCGCTGCTGAGAGTGCACGTGACGAGTGCGCGTGCGCTGCTGAGAGTGCACGTGACGAGTGCGCGTGCGCTGCTGAGAGTGCACGTGACGAGTGCGCGTGCGCTGCTGAGAGTGCACGTGACGAGTGCGCGTGCGCTGCTGAGAGTGCACGTGACGAGTGCGCGTGCGCTGCTGAGAGTGCACGTGACGAGTGCGCGTGCGCTGCTGAGAGTGCACGTGACGAGTGCGCGTGCGCTGCTGAGAGTGCACGTGACGAGTGCGCGTGCGCTGCTGAGAGTGCACGTGACGAGTGCGCGTGCGCTGCTGAGAGTGCACGTGACGAGTGCGCGTGCGCTGCTGAGAGTGCACGTGACGAGTGCGCGTGCGCTGCTGAGAGTGCACGTGACGAGTGCGCGTGCGCTGCTGAGAGTGCACGTGACGAGTGCGCGTGCGCTGCTGAGAGTGCACGTGACGAGTGCGCTGCTGAGAGCATCTCGTCTGCAGACAGATGCTATTGAAACTTTTAGGGTGTCATGGAGATGCACACTGTCCACTGCTCACCACATGATCACTGGGGTACCTCAGTGATTGGTGCGTGGACTGCTGCTTTTTTCCATCCTTGGGACCCATCATACGGTGGTGAGGAACCTAAAACTCCATTGGAGGAGAGTGAGATCAATGTTTAAGTATTAATAGTGTACATCTTAGCTTTTCAGTTATTTAATAGAATTTAGTTTTAGACAGAAACAACCAAAATAAAAGATTAAGCAATATTGTGATGTTCATTCTTGCAATCAGAAAGCTTAGTGATGTTTTGTAGGTGCGTTTCTTTAGCCATGCACTTAAAGCACTACTTCAATTGATTATAACATTGCTTTAAAAGGTAAATGTGCTAAGAGCACAACTAAAGCAAACACTGACCACCTTAATGGTGAACATCAATAGCAATTCTCAACAATGACTTTTGTTGACGTCTGAGAAGTAATAATTGAAGCTGTAATGCTGTTTGTAGAGTTGTTTACTCAGATCTTGAGAGATGTAATGTCTTCTTTTATCTTCAGTTGACGTCATCTAATGTTGTGATTGGATGTCAGTTGTAGTTCTTGTGTTCCTCATTCCTTCAGTGATTCTGCTTGCTAACAGCAGGTGTTCATCATTAATGTTTAATCATCTCTTACATTTACATTTAGTCATTTAGCAGACGCTTTTATCCAAAGCGACTTACAGATGAATTAATCTCTTAATTAATCACTGCCTGATTATCTTCAACACTACATCAGTGTTACTTTAACACTCTGTAGACCTCCCATGAGTCCTCCCCTATTTGGTGAGACCATGTTGCTGTCTCCACTGTATTCCCCCTATGGTGGGAAGTGGTCTCCGTAGCGCACGTCCACATTGAGGGAACAGCGCTTACCCAGTAGCCCTACGGAACCGGACGGCTTCTCGCTTTAGAGAAACAAGGCCTCCGTCTGTGGTGGCCGAGGGCAGGGGCTAGTCATCTTTGCCAAAAGCTCTGGGAGCCCCTGCCTGCCCACTGGAAGGTTACAAATTTCGCGATAGCGCTCACGTGTGGCTCGCCCAGGCCGGTCAATGTCGCTTCGCTAGAGTTCGACAGATGGGGTTCCTATTGAAAATGCCACAGCCATCTGGCGCCATCTGGCGGCTTAGTGCTGTGGCGTTTTCAATAGGAACCCCATCTGTCGGTTCGACACAACATCGAGAGATTGACAGAAAGGGAACGTCTCGGTTAAGTATGTAACCTCTGTTCCCTGATGGAGAGAACGAGACGTTGTGTCCTTCATGCCACAACACTAGCCGTCCGCTGCAGCAGTCGTGAGATGCTCTCAGGCTCCTCAGCACAAAAGGTGAATGAATGAGCACGCCAGCTCCCCTTTTATACCCGGATATCCGGGGGCGGAGCCCGGCATGCAAATTTAATTCGCCAATTTCATTGGCCTTTTCAAAATAGTCAGAAGATGATAGGTTCTCAGGGGCGAACCCCATCTGTCGGTTCGACATAACGTCTCGTTCCCTCCATCAGCGAACAGAGGTTACATACGTAACCGAGACGTTTCCCAATAACGCAGTGATTACTGCACGGCCATTGGTTTGTGAAAAGTGAAACATTAAAACAAAGGCAGAGAGCAAATTTGCTGCGGTGTTGTAAAATGCTGTGCCGTAATTGTAACTCAAAAATGCTCTAATTGGGCTCATGCCGTCTCTGCGGGCCTTGCCTTCTCCACGGAGAGAGGACTTGCCGGTTTGTTTCTCTCAGCGTGACCAGTGTCCCTTGGCCTCAGTTAGTGATATGGTCTCGTTTGGCGGAAGCGAATTTGGGTAAGACGACAGCATGTCATTAGCGGCTTCAGATACGGAGAAGCTTTCTGCTCCTCTTGTGACCCCACCCACTTGCTTTCCGCCATGAGACTCAGTTGAGGAAGAGGAAGGACCCAGGTCTCACTGTGGCTGGACCTCCCTGCAAGCAAGCTCTTTCCAGCACCCAAGCACCCTGTTCTGTTCCAGGTGACAGCGATACTGTGTATTTATGTCCTGTTGTAAATGTTGCGCCCGCTCTGCAAACCGCTGTTTTAGCAGAAAAAATTATAAGAAATATATATAATTGTCAGAAAAAGCAATCTTCCTCTAACCGCGGGAATCAAACCCCATCCAGGTGGTTTGCCCCCGCAAAACATTCAACCCCTTACCACACGGGCAGAAACCTGGCAGGCCATCCCCTGGGTATAGGATTGGGTTCTGGGAATCATAGCGAGATGCTATACACTTAAGTTTGTGCGCAGTACCCCACGTTTTCTGCCGAGTGCTTCAGACTTCCGAACCGTGCCCTCATGAAACGCCGTTTCAGAATGATCACTCTGAAACAGATCCTCTCGCAAGTCAGCCCAAGGGACTTGTTCTTTTCCCTGGATCTGAAAGACACGTACTCCCATATCCAGATAGCCCGAGGATCAGGATTGAGAACCCCTGAGGTAAACCACTAACTTGATTTGACTTCCACCTCTGCTAAACACCTCTTCAAGTTACATTTCAGCCTACAAATGTTTAGGTAATATGAATGCTAATATTTGATAATTTATTCTGCAATTCACAAATTTTATTTTTATGTCGTATCAGCAGAGACTCTTGGCCTGGACCCCTGCGATAAATACACTGTGCTGGATAATGCTTGGAGGTCCACAGGCAATAGATTATCTTCCTCAGTAGTCCCATGTGATCGTAACGTCCAGTGGGTTGGATGGTATCGTCTCTTCCTTAATGACCAAAGTGCTCAGATGCCAGACACATGTATTAAAGAGTTCAGTTGTGGCACTCATGCCACTCTGTGGCTTAACGGTCAACATCCTAGAATTGAGGATGGGGTGGTCACACGAGATGTCTGTGGTAGCTGGAACAATAACTGCTGCCATTTTAAATCCACTCCTATTAATGTAAAAGCATGTCCAGGACAATATTACATATATGAGGTCAAAATCCCAATTGGCTGCCATTTGGCATATTGTGCAGGTAATTACATAATGTGTGTTATAAAATGTCTGTGCCTCTGTTAAATTTTTTTTTCTTATTCATACTCCTATAGTAAAAAAGCATCATGTAAATCACTTTGGATAAAAGCGTCTGTTAAATGGCAAAAAGTAACCACTTCCAGGTAACCATTTGCCTTTAAAGCAGAGGTCATTAACCCTGAGTATAAGTAATGATAGAGAAATCAATGGAGACATTTATCCATTGGACAATGTACATATTGGCGGCTAATTCATTTATAACCACAGTAAAATGCCCAGTGTTAAATCAACACTGCTCAGAGTGTATATGGTTCCACTCTACAGAGTGTTTAAGCAATACTGGTGTAGTGTTGAAGACAATGAGATAATTAAGCATTAAGGATGAACACCTGCTGTTAACAAGCAGAATCACTGAAGAAACTAGAAACACCTGGGGCCTGTACCATGAATGTAGCTGAACAAACTCAGGGTTACAGGATTAGTTTTGGGTTGACAAAACCAAACCAACGTGATCAAGCTTTGTTGGTACCATGAAGCAGCTCGTGGAGTTTCTTTGTCAACTCAAGCTTTGATCCTGAAGCTAAGATTAGTTTGCGCGCGCGTGCACGTGAACGAGTGACGTCAGCGTGACTAAACCAATCGCATTATAAATTAATAAAGCGATTTCCACAATATGAACACAAACATGAATTTCAGCCATGGAGTGATATGGTTCTGCTGTCTACGCAAGAGAGAAGTGTTTCAGAAACACTGCTGATTGCGTTAATGTTAAAGTAAACGACTATAGTACACACATTTACTCTAGTGCTGTACGGCAAACAGGATCCGCGGGGTCCTCGGTGGAACTACAAGGGGTCCGTGTCCTTGCGGGCAACTTTTTTTATGTAAGGCATGCGTACAGAAATATTACAACAAATGTTCATTGAAGCTCCCGCATATTGCAATTTTAACCTGCGTGCGGACAAAAAACATCCATTCAGGCAGCAGAAGCAAGAAAGTGAACCTTACATCTGCTTCATCATTTCCCTTCCGAGTACACATGAGAGGAGTCGCGTGCAAATAAAGTTCATTCTCATATATTTCTGAACTTATGTACAAATTTGTTAAAGCTGTAAACGGCTATTTTGACAGGCAAATGACACCACACCGCGTCTGCATTGTAAACTCTGACATCTTACGTGTTTAAAATCAATGAAACATGCACCGTGTACTGATGGTTCATGTCAAACAAGTTGCCCCAAAAATAACGCGGACTGGTTGCATGTTGGTCTCCTTTTAGTCTGATATGATGCTCTGCAGAAAAAAAACGAGTTTATTTTTTTGCAGAAAGACAACGGAGCTCAGAATTATAAAATAGCGGTGTGTTCTGCAACAGAAGCGGAAGAAAATATAAGAATTACACTTAATAAAACGGCTGCTTTACAACAGAATACATAAGCCTTTGCATTTAATAAACTTTGCGCCATTAACCAGGGTCAGTCTTTTCATTGAAGCCTTAATAAAAACTATACGGTTGAGGACAAAGAAAAATGTTCTTATACAGTGAAACTGAAAGTGTTTCTAGATGTTCTGCACCACAGACAAGAATGTAAAAAATCCAATGCAAATACATTTGATACAATAAAAGTGGAATATAAGTAAGTTTATTGAATTTCATATGAGTGTAAGGGAAAGCCAGCAAATCTGTAAAGTCAGATTTTACCTTTATATTTGTAGTGATAGTCATTACGGTAATCATTGCACGTTATGTACTGCCCGCTTAAGACGGGGACTACGGTAGTAGTACGGGGTTCATCCGTAATGCCATGGCCTGTGAAATGTTAATAAAGACGACTACGAGTTAACACAGACGTGCGTGTGTATGGTCCTTATTCCTACGAGTGCCATCCTAACATTACAATAGTAACCAATATTTTATTTTATATTTTTATTTTATTAAACAGTATAAAAAATATCTAGCCATTCTAACACGCACTGTGAGTCAGTTACGTCATCTATATGTTTCTTTGCTCACAGCTGATTGGTCAAACTTCAGTCTGAGATCTTGAATCCAGAACATAATCTGCCCCGGAGCAGGTTAGCCGTGCAGCGTAAGACACCATGGCGACGAACACCGATTAAAGCCGAGCTACTCTCATGGTACCTAAAACCCAGGGTTGGCACAAACTAAACCGAAACATAGCTGGCTAGCCACCTAAACCAGCTTCATGGTACAGGCCCCAGAAGTACATCTGACATCAACAGTAGATGAAATCAACAGAAGATAAAAGTAGGCATCACATCTCTCAAGATCTGAGTAAACAACAAACATGATTAACAGCTTAACTTACTAACCAATGTTTTTCAATTGTTTAGATGTTGATATTGTATTGCTCAAAATAGGATGTCACCATTATGGTGGTCAGTGTTTGTCTTTAATGCTTAATCATCTCTTAAATAATCACTTAATTACCTCATTATATTTAACACTATACCAGTGTTACTTTAACACCCTGTAGAGTGGGACCATATAAACTCTAAACAGTGTTGATTTAACACAGGCCATTTTACTATGTACATATTAGTATTTTTTATGAGGTATGATTTACTGTTATGGTTTCAGCTTGTAATAAATCATTCAGAGAAGGCAGCAATGATTTAAAAGTAACATTTTAAGTGTGCAGATGCTTTATTTTTATCGATTTTATAATTTCAGTGACTGATGAATGTGGTACCAAGTGTGGGCCAAACACATACTGTCACAACGTCAACGGAAGCATCTCATGCTCTTGTTTGGGTGGATATATTGTCACAAATATGACTGAAATGATCAGTAGCAGAAACCCATGTACTGGTAAATGTTTCCTTCTGTTTAAAAAAGCTTGATGTAAAGGGGTAAACTTGTTGTGTATTATTTATGAGGAATTGCTTTTAAATAACATGATGGTTTTGTGTCTTGTCGTTCTCTTTCCAGATGTGGATGAATGTCAGGCAAATCCATCTGTGTGTGGTCCAAACTCCTACTGCACAAATGTAAAAGGAGGTTACAACTGCTCTTGCTTGGAAGGATTTCCTGCAACATTCCCAAATCTCCTCATCGGCATCAATAACATGTGCATGGGTGAGTTATAGGTTAACATTTGTGTTTTATTTAATGATCAATACAAACAATTTACATTTCATCAAACCACCTGCATTTATGCTTTTAAGGTATTTTGGTCAAGTGATCAAAGTTGTTATAATGGAAAGATCTCCATTGAAAAACTGTATCTTCTTTACTATTAAGACACACTCGATATATAAACCTAATCAGTGGTGACAAACAATCATGAATGAGTTTTGTACTATTCACCCAGCATGCATTGCAGCACAAAGCGGTTCAGTTGATTGTCACCATTGTTGGATGTAAATGTTGAATGGCTATAATTAATGTTAAAAGATAAGATATAATAGAGCAGTAGGGGTGGGAATCTTATAGACACTTTACAATCAGATTCTGTTTCTGGGAGAAACGATTCTATTTCAAAACTTTTTTTAACATACATTTTGGTAATTAATTATTCTGCTGTGCAAATACATGAACTCTACATTTAAACCAACATTTGACTTGCTATGCTTATTCTTAGGGTTCATATAGTAAATAATCATATAAATAAATAGTAAAGATTATTTACTATAGCTCATCATTTAGCGTAATAATGGGCAACCCAGCATCTGCGTGACAAAAGTATTAGGTGTACGTGCAGGTGTTCAAACTCATACATGAGGCCCATAGCACATATTAAATCCCATAACTAACTAAATGTATCATTTTATATTAGAAAACCTGATATTATAATGCAAAAATGAATACTGTAATAGAAAAACCACAACAACTGCACGTATGCTAATGCTATAAATTACTGGTCATTAACAACTGTCAATTTCAGCACAGATCGATCGATTCATTAAATTTTGTTGCTGTTAATACTTATTGAACCCTTAAGGATTTGCATTTTAAAAAATCATCTTTACTGATCTGCTGAAAAAACAATGTCACCTACATCTAAAAAAATTTGAGTAAAGATACAGTTCATAGATAGATGAACATTTGCTTTCACTTTAATATGGTTTTCCCCATAATTTCAGCAGCCCAAACTCACAATTTATGTGTTTCAACAGCTCCAAGGAAACAGATTGTGAGATTGGGGCTGAGATCCGGTCTGAATGTAAATGATCCTGCAGTGATGAAGAACATCTTACAGTCGGTGAGTGTTAAACAATAGCAGGACATGTTGAATTGCTGCCTAAATAACAGTAGAATGTCAGATGTTTTTATTCCTTACGCCAAGCGGCCATTGAATCAATGTTGAAAACTGTTGATTTGTCAATGTTTGTCAAAAAGTAGTCTAATAAACTCCAGATTTGAACCAGTCGATATCAGACGTTCAGAAGACGCGGAAACGCCTTTCACATTTGGCCCTTAATGAGACGTATTTTCAATGTCATAAAAGTCGTATAAATGATGTATGTTGGACATTCCTTTGCTCGGGGATACATGCACACTTTTGGCTCATGTAACGATTATAAAACTTTTATTCTAATAAAGAAATAATGTCATGAATATGATAAACACACCACATTTATTTCATCAGATAAAGCAGAAACTGAAGGATCATGGGATAGAGAAAGACACAAGCTTGACATGGAGACTGCAGCCTGGTGGAAAGGTTTTTACAGCGAAACGTGTTGTTAATTTTCAACCAAAATGTACTTAATGAGGCATCTGTCAATTACGTTAAAATGTTATCAAACAAGGTGTATGCCATTCTGAGTTATCCGTATAAGAAAAGCCACATTATACACATAACATATGAATCAAATATATAATATCAATAAATGGTATTATTGGACACAAGTCAAAAAGTGGCTCCAAAACAATATATTGTTTATTCTGTTACATGAACTAAAAATGTAGTTAAAATTAATGTAATGTAACTTCAGATATCCAGTTTACATGAGCTCAACTCCATTAAATAGTTCAGGCAACATAGATTTCTTAGTTGTTTTAGTGACGCCTATTGACCACCTCAAAAAAACAGCCAGGTTAAAAAAATAATTGACTTATTGCGGTGCCGTTCAGACCGATTGTAATAGAAACTCTGCATTTATTCATTTAAATAGTGAGATAGAATTTTTGATATAACTAATGTTATTTCAGGGTAAGTGTTTCGTGACTTATAAGGTAGTTTTCACGAAGGATAAGTGTAGTGACTGTTTAGGGTGTATCGATAATTGTTTTCATAACGATGGTTTTACTACACGTATGGTAACAGTTTGTGGCTACCCAAAATATAATGTGGTGTTTTAGAGTCTTGTTTCTCATTGTTCATTTAACGAAGTATGTCTATGTATTTATTTTCCGTCCTTTACTTGTTTTTATTAAAATTAAATCATCATTGATTTGCCTATGTTTTTTCTATTACTGTGTATTGGCCCTCCAGACGGTTCTAAGTTTAACAAGGAATCTCCCACTTCATATGAAATCTTATAGCACATTTACTCTTCAGAGATTTATAGCAAAAGACAATAGCGCCACCTTCTACTAAAACCGTGTAACTAAGTACTCGAGACAAGACTTCACTTGCCCGTCGAGTTCTGAACGAGAAATCAGTTGGTTGCGAACAAGTACAAAACTAAATACACACATGGCAGCCTTATAAGCTCTTTACGTCGAAACAGTGGGTGGCTCTTAAAAGAGCCTTTGGGTGGATAAACGCTTGATACGCGTCGCTTTACTTGGAGCTGGTGTACTTGGTGACGGCTTTGGTGCCCTCGGACACGGCGTGTTTGGCGAGCTCACCGGGCAGCAGCAGACGCACGGCGGTCTGGATCTCTCTGGACGTGATGGTGGAGCGCTTGTTGTAGTGCGCCAGACGAGAAGACTCGCCGGCGATGCGCTCGAAGATGTCGTTGACGAAAGAGTTCATGATGCCCATCGCCTTGGAAGAGATGCCGGTGTCGGGGTGGACCTGCTTGAGGACTTTGTACACGTAGATGGCGTAACTTTCCTTCCTGGACTTTCTGCGCTTCTTTCCTCCCTTCACGGCGGTCTTGGTGACGGCCTTCTTGGATCCCTTCTTGGGCGCGGGCTTGGCGGGTTCAGGCATGATGAAGAATAGACGAAGAATAACCGAAAGTCACCGCGCGGGGGTATTTATACACTCCAGAATGCAAATATTCAGCATAACGTGCGTGCGCGCTCCCATTGCGTGTTTCCGTCGGCCAAACCCTTAAACTGTTTCTATTGGTCAGAGGAAAGATAGAAGGGCGGATGGAAAGGGCCAATAAAAGTGTTTCCCGCCCATAGCCTCGAGTTTAAACTTAACCCCCCCACGCGAATGTTTCCTTTGTTTTCACTTCCGGCTCATTTTAAAGCGCGTTATTATTGTAATATTCTACACGGTAAAACACACATGTCTGCGTTTACAGTCCATTACGGAGAAATATACTCGCAAAATATCTCACTCTTTTTTATATTGTGCATTCCAATGAATACATTTACATTTAGTTATTTAGCAAAGTTACTGGTTTCTATAAAATCCAGAAAAAATACCCGTTGAGATCAGAGAGAGTTTGTGTTGTTTTTCTTATGTCTAGCGGTATTCACAGAAAAGAGTTTATATAGTTTTGAATGTTGTGAGACATGTAGTTGACCGGACTGAGTTTGGAATAATGTTCCACCAGGAAGGACTTGTGAAGGGTCGTTTATAAAACTGCAATTGTTATTTATACAATGTTATGTTACCACAATAACTTTAAAAACGAAGCAATTTCATATAGGGTCCAACCTCTTCATGTTCTTTGTACGTTCTTATTTTGAACATCAAGAGTCAAACGTTTATCAAAGGCTGTTAATAAGAGTTTTATTTCACCTCAAAGTACATCGCTTTGGTTCATGCTATATAGTGAGCGGTGAACTCTTTCTATGAAGTCGTGGGTGGCCCTTAAAAGAGCCGTTGGGTTTTCAATGAGAGTCCGGGTCGCGTTTAACCTCCGAAGCCGTACAGGGTGCGTCCCTGCCGCTTCAGCGCGTACACGACGTCCATGGCGGTGACGGTCTTTCTCTTGGCGTGCTCGGTGTAGGTGACGGCGTCACGGATGACGTTCTCCAGAAACACCTTCAACACACCGCGAGTCTCCTCGTAGATGAGACCGGAAATACGCTTCACTCCACCGCGGCGAGCGAGACGACGGATGGCGGGCTTAGTGATGCCCTGGATGTTATCACGCAGAACCTTACGATGACGCTTAGCGCCTCCTTTCCCGAGTCCCTTTCCGCCTTTACCTCTTCCAGACATATTATTGGCAGCGAGTGAGTTCGTACAATAACCAAGTAGATTAATAGCTCGCAGAGGAGGACCTATACATGCGCCTACAGGACCACGTTGAAACACATAAACGCGCGAGGGCGGAGCGAGCAGTACATCACGTATTTTTTCCCTCGTAGGGAAACTGCAATGAATCGCAAAATGGATTTGGAGGAAACTGAAGATTTGCAGTCGATAAAAATACTTTATTCCACATGTAACCAAAATCATCTATGTTCATGTAACAACTCTATTATTTTGGATTGGCAACCACATAAACACATCGAAATGGTAACGTAATCAACATTTAAAAACATAAAAACAGACTCGCCGTGAACTGTTAAACTACGTAACGTTAGCCTACAAAACTAAAGGTATGCCGCATGTTGTGCCGTCAAATGTTTTATCGCCTGCGTCACGGTACCAATAGTGTAGGAAAACCATGACGTTTTCTAATACGTAATTACGCGCATGCTCAGAACGGACTGAGCAGTTGGTACTGACACCGCTATGCAACTGTGTCGTTTTAAGATGTTTTTGTGTAATGATGGCTGAAATAAAGACAAACCAACTGCAGTTTGATTGCTAGTAATTTGAATGCACAACAAAAAAAAACTTTTTAAAAAACAGAATAACCTAATTTAGGAAACAAACTCATACGTTTATTATAATATTGAAGACATGTAATAATGAAGGGATGCATGAGCGTGAATACAACACTGGAATCCTTTCGGAAATATGTCACGATAACGTGATTCCTCTTGTAGTTCATAAAGTTTGTAGGTAATAAATACACGCTTTTGATATGGGTTGTGAGGCTATGACAACAGTTTAAAACTCATCATGGAGAAAATCTCCTTTGAACTTGTTTATCAGAGGCACTGTAACTTGCCTGTTGGGCTCGTTCAGACCGAGTGCTGTTGGTGGTCTTCAGAGCAAAAGACTCAATCATGTCTTAATTCATTATCAAAAACTACAAACCTGGTTTGTCTACCGAGCGAATGTGAAGGATAACAAAATACATGTCGGTTCGTTATACAAAAACCCAAATGAAAACCAAAAACACGCTTCGCTCTCTAGTCGAGTAAGTGTGTGGCTCTTAAAAGAGCCTTTGGGTTTACGGGAGACGATTTTCCGCCAGTTTACTTGGACTTCGCGGGCTTCTCGGTCTTCTTGGGCAGCAGCACGGCCTGGATGTTGGGCAGCACGCCGCCCTGAGCGATGGTCACTTTACCCAGAAGCTTGTTCAGCTCCTCGTCGTTGCGCACCGCCAGCTGCAGGTGACGGGGGATGATGCGGGTCTTCTTGTTGTCGCGAGCGGCGTTTCCGGCCAACTCGAGGATCTCGGCGGTCAGGTACTCGAGCACGGCGGCCAGATACACTGGAGCACCGGCACCGACGCGCACCGCGTAATTACCTTTACGGAGAAGCCTGTGAACACGACCGACGGGGAACTGAAGACCGGCCCTGGATGAGCGAGTCTTGGCCTTAGCTCTCGCCTTACCGCCGGTTTTGCCTCTTCCGCTCATGGTTGATTTGCAATGAACTCCGTTAAAGACTCACGGTGAATGAATGTGAAATGAGACGTTCCAGTATTTAAATCTGTCGGTTTGTCGCCTATTGGTTGGAGTCTGGTAAAGTTTCTAACCAATCAGTCAATTTCCCTCCAAGATCCAAGCCGCCTCCCCGTTGTTCTGCCCCGCCCCTTGTACTACAGAGAAACACGAAAAGTCTTCAAGGGTCAAGATCCCAATTAAAGCAAAAACCATCGTTATAACCATAATGACGACTCAACAAAAACCATCGGCATGTAAACATGTGTTTACATGTAAATCAACTTTTGTAGACACACGCCGTAAATAAAGTGACAGTTGTGTCTGTGAGTGAAGGTGCTAATAGTGTTTGTGAAGTTGAAAATAAACTTGTAAAAACTATGGAATTTCACTGTTAATTTTATAGACAATTTACAGTGTTTATTCGTATTTTTACTTTAACAACTGATAAACATCTCTTTAAATGTTGTGTTCATCTGAGCTATACATTGAAAATAACAAATGCCAATTACCGTTTCGAGTGTAATGAACTAAAATCAGTAGGAAACTATTTAAGAAATACCTATAAGCCATTGTGCTTGTTGTTAATATAAGGTCGCCGCTTGTGAGATTTATATATTAGCACTCAATGATATATATATATATATATATTTTTACAGCTTAGCTCCGGTCTTGGGTATACTTAATAAAAAATGATTCAGAAATTGATGTAGAGTTATGTTAAAATTAAACATTTATTGATGTTATGTCATTAAATATACTGGAGTTGCAGTATTTGAGTTGAAGTTGTTTGTTTTGAACATTATTTCAAGTTAGATTAACTTGTAATTTATTTTTATAAATGTAATGTAATACTCTAGTGTTATGGTGAAATCACAGTGTGGTTCACTTTTCATTGTTTTTATAGTAATATTGCTGTGAAAGTTATGCTGTTATTAACCTGGAATATACTGTAATTTCCCAGTTCAATTTTTAACAGTGTAACATTACTTGATGGGGGTTAAGAATAAAATATACATCCCAGTATAATGCATCCAGAACGCATAGAGAATCGAAAGCATAAAGAACGAGTCAGAACAGGGGGTTGGTTAGGAGAATATATAGTTTATGGATATTAATGCACATGTGAAGTCTCAGAGAATGTTTATTTGCATTTACATTAAGCAGGCGTTTTTTATCCAAAGCGACTTACAAATGAGGTAAGCAATGTAAGGAATTTGAATACAGTATACAGAGCTAAGGCTTTTTTAGGGGTCAGTATAGATATTCATTTATGTTGAACTAAAGACGTGTGGTTGAATTATTGTAATAAAGCATTACGAGAGCGGCTCCGTTGTCAGCGACAGTTGTCAGTCTTGTTATTTCTTTTATATAGAAAACCAGGCGTGCTGCAAATGCATTTAAAGTCTTTCTGTTTTTTTCATTCATCTGTTCCTTTACAAAAACATTGTCATGTGTTTTTATAATAAATCCTAGCCTCATCATCTACCTGCACTTGTCTGCAAATTCGTCTGTGAATAATGAAGGCTGCAGCAAACTAGATTGTAGTTTTGTGCAAAATAACAACAATACAATGTTATTATTTTCATCATTTTCTTGATATTCGTTTCTTTGAAATATATTCGATAAATATAGACTGGCTATTCTAATTACAGTGGCATTATTTGTAGTAAGGTTTAAGTATATTATTATTTATGATTTATATAAAAATTAAAATGAATAACAGCCCAAATAACTAATTGGAAACAAGAGTGGTCCTAAAACAGATTCTAAAAATCAGATAAATGATTGAATAGATGTCTGACTGACTCGGATAGTCTAAAGACTTATAATTGGTTCCTTCGTAACATCTCAGTTATGTTTTGGTGAACAAAAATATTTCCATCTCGCTGAACTCTCCATGCAATTCTTGTGTCCTTCTCTATCCCATGATCCTTCAGTTTCTGCTTTATCTGAAAAACAGAATCAATCTTTAATTATTAATGAAATCAGAACGATTAAAGAAACTACACAACTAGCCACCTTGCATACATCCATACAAAATAATTGTGTTTTGACACGGATATGACTGGACAAACTGTTGTTTACTAAATGTAATACTTACCGCCTGTAAAACTGCAGCGTCATTTAGATTCTGACCAGTTTGTATTTCTACTTTCAGTATTTGTCTCTTTGAATCTGTTGGAGGATTACAAGTCGTATTACTCAAGGCTATTTGAACAGTCCTGGGGTCTCATTTTATTAAACTTTGCATATATATTTCGTCCTTCAAGTGCAGGCAGGCACAAAAGGAAGATTTTGCATACGCACAAAGGTTTCAGATTTATAAAACAGCAACGTTTATAAATGAGACCCCTGGTGTGTTCACACGTTTGGTTTAATTGAAACAAACTGTGGTGCGATTCACTTTTTTCAAATTGAATCACTTTTGTAACCACATTTGATGGTGTAAAAAAATCAACCACCATTACTGTGATCAGTGTTTGCTTTTTAAATGGATTTAATAACGCAGAAAGAATGGAAAGAGTGTTGTACACTTTTAGATCGTACAAGGCTCTTTACAGTAACGCTGTTGCCAGCTCACTGTATGTATTTTACAGTAAACTACTACAATAGTTGTTTGAACTAAAAACTGTGAATAACACAATAAAATTAACTGATATTCCAGAGTTTTTCCAGAGATAATGCTGTCAGAAAGACTTCTGATATTCCTTAGCTTTTTACATATGTTTTCTGGTAACCCATTTATCTTTTAAAACACACCATTAAATAATTCCACAAACACCATTACCACCTACAGTATATAATTGCATTAAAAATGCATTACACTGTAATATTGGTAGGGTCACAAATGAAACTTACAAGTCAAGCAGATGAAAGGAAGAGCCTTTGAGCAGAGCTGATCTCTTATTTTACCATCAGGGCCTATAACTCCACAAGGTCGGTTGTTTGCCCCAGTGATATGAGGTTGTCCAGTCATCCAGTTAACAGCAGAAAAGTTTGCTTTTGTTCCATATGACCATTTCCATGTGTCTCTGTACAGACCGATCCATGCACTTCCAATTTTTGTGTATTGCATCACCTGGTCATTGTCATTTTGGTTTTGAATGGTGGCCAGATCTGTGTAATGCTGTCTGCAGTAGCTCTGAGCATCATACCAGGTCATCCATGTAGAGACGTAAACAAACTTATTCACTCCATTCTCTGTAATAAGATGTGATATAAAGTTATTTACTTTTACACTGAACATTTACATATTTGGCAGACGCTTTTATCAAAAACAATATACATTGCATTTCTCTATACCTGTTACATAGGTATCTGCTATACCCTGAGATCGAACCCACAACTTTGCGTTGTTAACACAATGTTCTTACAACTGAGCTACAGGGAAACTCCTGAACATTCCACATAGTTTATTCTTCAGTCTCTGCTAAGTTCTGACATGCCACTGACTTCAACAAACCTTAGCCTTTTGCTGAACTAATACATGGTAAGACAAAAAAAGAGAAAACATTAGAAATACTCTTTGACCTTCTCAGGTAAACCTTGGTATTTAATTTACAGGTGTATTTTGACCAAATTGAGCAACACTGACTGGCCTAGTCAAGTCACAAGAAAGCGTAACCGCGAATCGTAGTCCTCCAGTGGTGTAGTGAGGCATCACGACGAAGGGCTCTTACTAACGGCCGTACAGGTGGTGGTCACTTAGCCAAATGCCCACGAGGAGGCTACACCCTGGGTGTGGAGTGAGCTCTCACTGGGCATAGGCCTTGGAACTGGTACGCCAAAGTGATGGCGTCCACGATCCAGTGCACCAATCTCTGTTTGGAGACAGCTCTTACCATCTGCTGACTCCAAAACAGACAAATAATTGCTTCTAAAGCTCTGCGTGCGGTCTAAGTAGAGGTGCAGGGGGAAGGCGCCTTCAAGCTTATCACCTGGTCCCCCTAGGGACTCAATGGGGCCTTCCAAGGCCCACGAGAACCTTTATAGAGGTCCCATGAAGGTACAGGGCGCGGGCAGGGAGGAATCATCCTCCTCGTGCCCCTCAGGAATCTGATGACCAGGGCGTGCTGTCCGAGAGACCTACCGGCCACAAGCGTGTAATGTGCAGCAATGGCGGCGACATACACTTTTAGCATAGATGAGAGGTTGCTCTCTAACCTTTCCTGTAGGAAGGACAGCATGACATTGATAGCACAATTCTGTGGGTCTTCCCCGCTGGAAGAACACCAGGATGAGAAGAGGTGCCACTTGTAGGTGTACAGTCGCCTAGCTCTTGCCTAAGTCATCATGCTCATGACTGCGGGAGGCAGTTCACTCAGGATCTCATCACCGCATCCAGGAGCCAGACGTGGAGGTTCCAGAGGTACGATCTTGAGTGCCAGACCGTGCCCTTCCCCTGAGAAAGAGGAATCAGCCAGGGGGGAGTCGTCGTCAGAAGCCTCAGGGCCAATTGGTGGCAATAGGGAAAAAAATTGATCTCTTGACCTTTCACAGGACCTTTGCAAGGAGGCTCACTGGGGGGTAGGCATACATCCGCTTGTCCCACAGTCAGCTGTGTGCAAAGTGCCAAGGGAGTACCAATGCGGGCAATGGGAGGTGTCCAGGGAGGCGAACAGCTCCTCTGTGCCTGCCCGAACTGCTCCCAAATGAGCTGGACAGCGTGGGGGTGGAGTCGCCACTCTCCGCTGAGCGTGAACTGGCGATAGAGCAGCTAACTCCACCTATCACGAGCGAATGCCACCCTGGCGGGTGATGTACAATGAGCGGAGTCTACAGAAGAGCAGCACGTGCTTGCCCTGAATGAGAGGAAGGAACCTCCACCAGACCACCCGAGAAGGGAGACGTCTGTCATCACCACAATGCACCTCGAGACCTGCCCAATCGGGACGCCAGCCTGGAAAAGGACATGTCTATCCACGGGGCTAGGGTCCGACGGCATTCAGGCGTGATGGGAATACACGATGTGCCACGATCTCCTGGGAACTCTTCTTGCTCATATACATCAACCCTATCGGCATGACTGCCGCCAAGGACGGCATATGCCCCAGGAGCCTGAATAGTTTCAGCGGGACCGCTGACTGCTACCTGACGAGGGCAGGAGCCTGGCAACCTGGATTGCGTAGCCGAGAGGGATCGTCCAAACTAGCCACCGTGACGGGCTGTGGAGCATTACATATTTTTCATATACATGTATACATATCTGTCTGAGTGTGTTGATGCTTGAAAATATGAGGTGATCTTACCATTGTAACAAACAAAAGGAAATAGCCAAAGGCATGGGAAATCTCCCCATTGGTTCCAATACATTAAACCACATTCCTCCTTTGTATTGTAGTTGTTTGGCTCTCCATATGCCCAACTGGTGAATGTTATGTTCTCATTTTGATAAGACCACTGCCAGCTGTTGATGTCATTGTTCAGTCCAATCCAGGCTTCTAAAGTCAATAATTCAACAGCATTTTGTACATTTGTCCAGTCTTCAGCATTTTGAACAGTGGCCAAGTCAATGTAATTCTGTCTGCAGTAAGCTTGAGCCTCATCCCAGGTCTTCAGCTCTTGAATCAGAACATACTGATATGACATGCTCTGGATGAACAGACAAAGTCCTGTTGAGAGAAAAGTGTTATACAAAATGTGTTTGTGCATTTGTAAATGTTCTCTGTGTTATTGTAGATGCTTTAAAACAACAGGCATAGACGCAAAACCTGTACTGTGTCGGGTTTAGACCCATACAGAAATATAAATATATGTATATATGTATATGTAAAACACATGTTCATGTATGGTTTCCACAAAAATAAAAATATATATGTCAAATACTTGTGCATATATGCAATAGGGCTGTGCATAAATATTGATACATGTAACAATCCAATAATCCAAAATCCTATAGTGAATCGATAATGATACCTCTTCTATTAATACATTTCTTAAAATCATGTCATATACATACGGAAAAAAAACATTACTCAATATAACAGATGTACTCTTTACAGTAAACGAACAGTTACAGCAGTCAGAGGAAGAGAAGTAAAATACTGCAGAGTCACGATCTCAACTAATGCAAACACTCATCAACATAATGGTGACATCAAATGACAAACCGTCTCATCTATGTAACATAGAAAAGGCTTTTGTACAAACAGAAGTAAGCAAGGGCTTGACCCCGGCTTTCATATGGTATCAAAACCTGTGATATGTCAAATGTAACCATGTGATGAGTCTGCCCAGTATCACAAATGCACTCCTCGGTCATTCTCTACTACCTGGCTTGCTGCAGTGAACCGTTTGGAAAATAGCAAAACTTTCTAAAATCTTTTTAAAAATTCACACTGACCTGAGAAAAAAATTAAAAGCAACATCCTTTCCATAGTTGATAGATGTACCTGTGGGAACAGAAAAATAATGTCCTTGCAGTGACATAATGAAATAAATGTACAAAAATTCAAAATCAAGAAAAACAATTTTGAATTACTGTAATAGATCCCCACATTTTACCTACGTACTGACTTGTCTGTGTTCTTTGGAGTATTTGAATCATCCTATACTCTCTACATTCAGTTTTTTTTTCTAATGCAAACTCCTTCCATTAACATTTATGCAAAACCTGGAAAAACTATGGTTTGCTAAATAAAGCACTTTATTCAAATGGTAAGTGAGAGCATGGAAATATTTCGCCTAGGCACATCACGCAAGTTTGTGAGATGTTGTTAACCTCAAATCTCACATGAATCCACTCTGTAATGTGCACTCCATGACATCTAAAGAAATGTGTCCGTTTTTACTCTGAGAGGCATACATTTGTCTGAATATGGGCTTTATGAAATAGAATAATATCAATAGAATAGTATATATTTACTATTTTATCAGCACTGCTTTCTTAAATCGTACCCACTAAAATCGTCTTTGTTCTTCTCAAAATAGAAGTCACATTCGTGGATTACTTCTTTTGATTCCTGTAATTGCACAGTGTTCCGTTTATGCCCTGTCCACACTAGCGCATTCATTTCGGCCTTCTATACACACTGAGATGGGGTTTAGGTCATGAAAATTGGTCTTATCTGAAACACAGTTTACGTGTCATAGTGTAGACCATTAAAATGCAGACTTTCAAAATCGCTGTCATATTTGTCGTCATGTGACAGTTGTTCTGGCTGCCCTCCAGTTATGTTATTGCAGTTTGTGAATACTTCAATGTGCATTGCAGACGGAGGGCGTTTTGAAACGAAAACACAGTTTTCAGATGTATCTGGGTCAGTGTGGACATAGTCTTTTGTATTAGTGTTATACTTGTTTTATTGAGATGATGATCAACACAACCAAACAGAAATTCACAGAGTAACAGTTGCCGTTTGACGACAAGTAACCACAAACATGGATGCAGTTAACACGTGCACTGCCCAGACTGAGCATGTGCGCTGCCCCATACTGTAAACAAATACCTAATGGAAATCACCTTAAGTATTGTTAAGGCAAATCGATCTTCGAACGCAGGAAGAAATCTCTGAGGCAGGGTTCCAGGTTTCAAGAACTGTAATTGTAGGGAGGTAGTACGCGCACCGGTCATGATCGGGAGCATAAGAGTGCGAGCCACCGGACCCTCAGTAAGAGAGGACCAGGCCTGGACTTTATGTTGTGTTTTACTGTTTGTTTATTTAATTAAAGTTTATTAAATGTCCACCGGTTCCCGCCTCCTTCCTTCCCTTTTATGGATCTTTGTTACAGTAATCTTTATTTGTTCGAACAAGTAAAGTGAGAAATTCAGAGTCATCTGAAGTGATCTAACAAATACATACCTGACATATATAACATGATTTGCATTAGTCCTTCCCCTTCTCATCTGTTACAATTATATTTTAATCCTGCCTACCCTCTTTACATTTCGCCACGATTATATCTCATTGGTTGATTATTTAAATGTTATTGTGGCAAGCGAGTGCCGTGGAGGTGTTCACCGTCCACCCCTCCCCAAATACCCACCGGGGCCCTCAAGAAACCGGGCCTGGGCCGCCTCCTTTTTCCATCTACATAACATCCTTGGGACCCATCATACAGCCAAACGGTGGCGAGGAACCCAAAACTCCATTGGAGGAGAAAAAACCTCAGAGGGAAACCAGGCCTAACCAGGGGATTCCAGATCCCCTCTGGCAAAAGCTGCAGCCTCCGCACAAGCTCGACAGTGCTTGCACAACAAGGCATAATCAATTTTTGTATTTAAGATTATCATTAATAATGTAATAGTGGCTGAAATTTTGTAGAGTCGCCACATCCTTTATCCAGCTCTATCATCACAGCTTTTGTCTGGTCTGGCATGCGTCCTGCCCGCTCTAGTAACCTTGGAGACAAGACTGGCTGAGAGTAGAGTACTGTTCTGCACTCTTTGATGCAACAAATGCATCAGTTGTTATTGAGTTCCTGGTTTCCGCTAGAACTAACAAGTGCAGCCTAAACCTTCTGAATATTTGTATTATGCAAGATTAAAAAGATTCGTCTTTAGTCTAGATTTAAACTGACAGAGTGTGTCTTCCTCCCGGACAGTGCGGAGAAGACTTTTCCTAAGTTTAGGCGCTAGATAGGAAAGGGATCTACTACCTGCACTTGATTTTGAAATTCTAGGTATTACCAACTGACCTGACGCCTGAGAGCGTAGTGCATGTGATGGACTGTAATACAAGAGAAGTTCGCTCAAGTAGTGAGGAGATAAACCATGCAGGGCTTTATAGGTAATAAGCAAGATTTTAAAGTTAATGCGAAGGTTTTTTTTTTTTTTTTTTTTTTTGCTTTATTGGTAACCAGTGCAAGGTTGACAGAACCGGGCTAATATGCTCATACTTTTTTGTACGTGTAAGAACTCGAGCTGCCGCATTTTGGACCAGTTGGAGTTTTGGTAATAAGCCTGCAGGGCAACCACCTAATAGTGCATTACAGTAATCTAGTCTTGATGTCATAAAGGCATGAATTAACTTCTCTGCATCTGATGGTGACAGCTATTGTTATTGTCTTAAACAAAGACTGTGTTGTGTCACCATAAAAATTGTTTTTAAACGCATATTATATTAAGCAAATAAACTGCTATGTTATTTTTCACGAAGCCATCATGAATCAACAAAGTTTTTAACACGTTTAAACTTCAAAGCTGTTTATAAATGTATTTTTACAGAAGTTTTGTGCTGTAAAAGCAATGAAATTTCACTCTACGGATTGTATTACTTCAGGCCAATATCATAGGCCTTATTACATTACACAATCATTTGCATTAGTGCCTTTAAGATTTGCTTTTAGCAAAATACCCTGTTCCTTCCCTTCTTGAAAAGTGCATTGTGATAACAATAGTCAATAGTTGCTTGCTGTCTGGGTAAGCGTGTCAATACATTTTGTTTTGTCAGAGTACTTTTACATGTATGAAACTGAACATTTCCATCGGTCATCAAAGGCTCAGTCTCAATACGAATAAACGCAGCTTCTTGATTTTATTCTGTTTGATAACTTCGGCATATGTGAATAGCAAACAATAGTAACTAAACACCTACACAACATGTGTTCTTATTGAGTCATTATTGCAAGGCTCCGTTCAATGAAAATCAAAAGTGGCAAGCCCAACTAAAGCATCTCTTATCACATTAATGATGGTTTGATGAAGTTTTTCAACATGAATCGTGAGGGGGAAAATGAAACAGACTTTGCATATAATTTGCCCTGAAGGAAGTGAAACAAAACAGACAGAAAAAGTGCAGACAATATCATCTTCAGTCCTGACTTATCCTGCAGGTAAACATGGATGCTTTTGTTATAATTCAGTGTTTTTCTTGTATTGCATTTATTGTTGCTTCTGCAAGCTGATTCACTTTAAATATGTTTGATTCACAATGTACTTTTCTTACTGCTTTTCGCTTAGGATTTGTTGTCTATAAGCCCATCAAGAATGGAAAGACTGTTTCATCTGCTGCTTTTCTCAGGTCAGTGTTTATGTGAATCAGTAATAAAACTTTTCCCTGAGAAAGTTTCACAACAAATTAAGGGGCCGTTTACACGAGACCATTTTCAACTAAAAACAGAAAACTTTTATGTGTTTTTGTTGTTCATTTACACCACAACAGTGTTTTGAGGGACTGAAAAATATATATTTACAAATGGCCCAAAACTATATTTTGCTTCCGCAACTAGTGTTGAAAGATATCACCATTAACATATCACCATTTCTTTGTATATTTAAAAATAATTATTTTTGGTGTATGTGCTTTTTGAAAACGGGTCTCAGAGTGCAAGTTTTTGAAAACAACAGCATTATCATTTCTGTGTAAACTCTGAATGTGGTGTTTTACAAAAACGATCATACGCAGGTACATACCGGTAGTGCATGTAAACACAAAAGATAAACCAGGGAATGTGCATGTGTGTAGTGTCTTTACAGCGCACGAATGCAGTGTTTTTATTCATTTTCCCGGATCCGTCCATATGCAGATCGTTTTGACAATGTGTGTATGTGATGTTAACTTTTCAAAGACGCAAAAGAAAAAACGTTTCAGTTTTTTATGTGAAAACATACTCTGAAATCAAAACGAACTTGAAATTATAAAAATTTTTGGACACATTTAAATATCTCAGCAGTTTGAATATGGTAGCTCACCCAGTTCAATTTTGTGTATGCAAAGATCTTGTTGATCTTCTCCTCGACCAACCCCTGCGATGATGGACGCTAGACACACCCAAATCTCTGTATAATCTGTAACTGGTATTAACTACAGTCCTTTTTATGAACGAGGAACCGTTATCAGAACTGATCTTAGAAGGAATTCCAAAGCAGGGGAACACATCTCTTGTGAGATACTTAATTACAGCTCCAGATCCCTGGTCAGCTGAGGGCACGGCTTCTACCCACCTGCTGAACCTGTCAATAATTAATTAATTAATAATTGGTAGCATGTATCTATTCCCTCCTACTGGATCTATCATATATACATAGTCCATCACTATATGTTTGAAGGGACCTTCTGGCACAGGTATATGACCTATTGGTGCGGTGGTTCCTTTTCTAACATTGTATTGAGCACAGATGTCGCATCCGGTAAGGTAGTCATCAATGCATGTGACCAGTAAGGTGCATGTAAGGTGACCAGTATCCCTGTTTTCCACCATTTCCACTACTTTCCACTCTTCTCAGTCTCCCTACCTCTCTGAGCCATGCTGCATTTCATCAATGTCTTTCAGCCAGATGTTTCCAGACACCTGTGTATATTCCTTCCTTGGATTTCTTGGGAATATTCTTGCTTCTCAGTTGTCAGATGTCTCCCTCTACTGTCGTCCTCTGGTAATTCTCTGTCATCTAGTATTACTCTGCTGTCGAGTTGGTATTTTGTTTCACTCATATGCGAATATCTTCCTTAACTGGTAGCGTCTGGTATTCCTCTGTAGTTGTGCTGCCATGATGCTTCATGGGCCTGCCATGACGTATATTTATTCTTTAGAAGGGGCAGGTCGATTCATCCATCTCCTCTGAGCCTGCTTCTGACATGACGTCTGGTAATTCTCTATATCTCAGATTTTTCTCCCCTGCTTTTAAGTATACAAACTTTATCTTAAACTATGTGGCACTATTCTACTGTTAAAAAAATCAACACACTATGTTGTTAAATTACTATTAACAAATAACGTTGCAGCCTCTGAACTAGGCTATGTATTTTTCGGGAAAGTGAGATGGAGATTTTTTTTTTGATGAAGAGAATCATCTCTGCATGATCAGGTGTTAGCCTGTTTCTGCTTTCATTCACAATGTGTGACACTGAGCTAAATAGCCATTCACTGTCAACGCTACTGCACGGTGCTGAGAGGTATCTAATTGCCATTTTGGCCAGAGAAGGGAACCGCACTTTGTTAACCTCCCAGTATTGCAGTGGTTTGTCCTCACGGGCCATTGGGGCCTCCCTAAGGTATGTGTCGAGTTGTGCAGTAAAAACTAAAGCAGATGTGGTCAGTGCTGCTGATGCTGGTTCATTTGCAATTTCATCAAATATATTGTCTAAACTGCTGCTGGCCTGGTCCCTGCATGGTTTTCTGTTAGGTGGTTCATGCTGGTTGTGATCTCCCAGCTGTTTATCCTTTTCTGCAGTCAGCCTCTGCAGCTCAATCATTAGCATCTCCTTGGCATTTGCAGCAGTGTTGGTGTTTGAGAAAAAAACAGCTTTATACCTAAAACATACAAACATGTAGGGTCATTATGTGGCCATTCCATAAAAAAAACACTTGCATGGAATTCTATTCAGCGTTCACCTCAGAGTGCACAAACGCGTGCACGCATGCACGCACATACAAACACAGAAACACAAACTCACACACAGGCCTACCTCGGATCGAGTAAAGTTGCGAGTTTGTAGAGGGGATTTTCTTCAATATCGCCAAATCGCTTCTTGACGGCTGCAGCTAATCTAGATGCCGTGGTCGTCCTCTGTCTCTCTAGATAGAAATCTTAGCAACACAGTGATCGCGGGAATCACGTCTGCTGCCATGGCATCCGAAGAGCTTACCCTTCGCGTCAACTCCTCGAAAGGACCCAGAACAGTTGCAGTCTTCTCCAGCAGTATCCACTGACTGGCTGCGAGATTGTCAGGGAGCTCGTATTCAGACGCATATATACCTAGCGCCTGTTTCTGTTCGACCAGGGACTGGATCATGTAAAAGGTACTATTCCAGCGAGTTTGGACGTCTTGTTGGAGTCGTTTTGTGGGCTGATTGATCTGTAACTGGATGTCTTCGAGGTGGGAGTAGGCTAAAGCAGAATGTTTAAAATGCCCAACTATTCTGCGACCGACAACCGCAGCATCAGCAACACTTTTCTGAGAGAGGAGCCCCTCGTGAACCACTAGCTGGAGAGTGTGAGCAGTACAAGGCAGGCTGGGGAGTCCAGCATCAGCCATGGCCTTAATCATATTTTTCACGTTATCTCGGAGCACAACATGAACGGAACTTTTTGGGATGCCCCAATTATGTAGCATGTCTTCGAATATATTAGCTATAGCTTGGCTGGTGTGAGAGCCCTGAAATGGCTTGGCTTGTAACGCGATGTGGTGAACCGTGAACGCTTCGTCTATCCACTGAGCTGTTAAACTGAGGAGAGACATTGGGCAGACACTACTTGTCCATATATCAGTTGTGAAGCTCATTGCCGTAGCATCACGCACCAGGGAACTAACGTGTTTTTTCACTCCATCATACACCTTTGGCAACATTACATCTGTGATGTAGGGGCGACTGGGAATGTCATACCTTGGCTCTAGCACGCCGAGGAGACGGCGAAATCCAACATTATCGACAACCGAAAGTGGCTGGTCATCGAGCGCTATAAAGTGAGTAAGTGCCTATTTTTGTGGCCCGTGGGCTGTCTTGGGACATTTTCTCTCGCTTTAGCAAGACTTCAGTTAAGATTTGTTGCTGCGGTCTTGGACTAGCATTAGTAAACTCTGTGTACTTAGCACTATGGTGCGTCTTCAGATGTTTAATCAAATTGCTGGTGTTAATCGATGTACTTTCCTTTCCGCCCCTTGACACCATAGCAGTACAGATCTTACAAACTGCCTTACTCCTGTCGTCATCTTTTTTCTTAAAATAATCCCAAATCGCAGACATTGCTTACTGTTCTCAGTGAAAATCTTACCGGTCTGGTCTTGATGCTTTCACACATTGTCAGAATCGCCGAAGCCAAGTTTCCGGCTCGTTGTTTCCCCCTAGACATTGACGTCAGGTAGCACATATGCGTAGTGAAATACTGTTGAGTGGTATCAGTGCGCGGTATAAACAAATAGAAGTGAGACACTCAAGAGTTCATCTGAAGATGCCCAACAAACACACATCTGACTCCCCACTTTATACAGAAAACTCAAGTTGTTATCACAGTGTTAACCAATCATGTTTCACCTGACATCATCTTCTGCCAATCACGCTTTACATGACATCACCTTTTCTTTGTTTGTCCCCATTCCTGTTTGCTACTATTATATTTCAATCAGGCCTTTGCTCACTACAGTTATGATTCCATCCCACCATATTATTATTTAACAGTAGCGAGCGCCTCTCAAAAACACATATATCATGTGCCCTTAATCTGGACTCCTTTCCAGGTATTTCGGACGATACATGAACTTGATAATGGGCAACCCAGCGTCTGCATGCAATAAATGTAACTTGTCTAGAAAAGTGTGTGTGGTGAACAACTTATACATGAGGCCCATGACCATCTAAATGTATCATTTTATATCAGAAAATGTCCCAACAAGGTCCCAACAAAAGCAAACAGTGATCACAATAATGGTTTTATGAAATGTAATTGCAGGTCTATTTTAGGAGATAGATTCAGAAGAGTATCTTGTTGAGTTTACATGTTTCACTCATGTTCTCTCTATATGCTATATCTTCTTTTTTCTAGAAACCTATATAAGTGTGTTGAGTGAAAGTGATTTATTCAAGTAAAGTGAACAACATCAACAAATAATTTTCTTGTTATCTTAGATTTTTTTTCTTTTTTTGATGTCATTCAACATTGCTCTCAACAGGATTGTGGTCGCACACCCAGACCATGTCACATGGCTATGCTCTGATCAAGGAACCCAAGACCTGGGATAAGGCACAAGATTACTGCAAACAGAATCACATTGACCTAGTCACCCTTCAAAGTAATAAAGACTGGACACATGTACAAAGAGAAATTAAAACAACACTAGCGGCCTGGACTGGACTCCACAATAACCTCAATGGCTGGCGGTGGTCTTATCCAAATAAAACTTTTACGTTCTTGGGTTGGAATTCTGGAGAGCCGAACAACACTGATGGAAAACAGGAATGTGTTATAATCACACCTGAAGGCTGGTGTGATACGGCATGCATTGACCAAAATCCGTTTTTTTGCTACAATGGTAAGAAAGAGAGCTCTAACACAAATCAATATAGTGTTTAACAATCAGTTGTTAGTAGTGATTTTAAGACTGCAAAACATGCTTAAGTCTGGTTCTCTGGGAAGTTCAAGCAGGGAGAGTGAGAGAAGGAGGCACAGGTTTGCTTATCAACAATAATAGGAAATATTCCACACTATCTTCACTATGCAACAACTATTCATTTGAATAGTTAGTGGAGAGAGCAGCAGGTATGGCCGAGTCCTCAGGACAACATTTACTTATTTCATAAAAGGATGGAAATCAACCTTATTAAGTGTTATTTCTCATCTGTATTACAGTTTAACACCAATCCAAAAAAGTAATCTACTTCTATTTTAAAACATATCCTTTATGATTAAGTATACTTAGTTAACCACTCTTATAAGCTATGCGAGAGGAAGAGATTTACCTTTATCAAAATCAGGGATCATGGTCCCAACTAAAGCAAACACTGATCTGGTTTGTTGAACTTTCAAATATTTTTCAACATTCCTTTTTGGTGCAAACGTGATATTGATTCAATGCAATTAACATTGACAAATCAACTGTTTTCACCTGCTCTGTTGTGACTTGTGTAACTAGCAGATGAGTTGACTCGGGTGTTTTATATAGGGAGACATCTAAAACATTCTGTCAGGGAGTTTATCAAGGATTAGGATTTGAGAACCCCAAAGGAAAATCACTGACTTGAGAATTGACTTGCTCCCCACATACCTGTAGGACCAAAGTTTCCCATCCCTGACCCACAGAACTAGTTATAAAGAGCAGTAATTATTTAACATAGAAGTGCCTGGTAAGGTCTAACAGCGTACAGCGCCTTGACCGAATGGTGCTATGCAAAACCATAAATGGTACAATATAGAATACATTCATTCAACAAAATTTGTGCTTAATATATAACCTTATAGGGTTTTTTGAAGATTGCGAAAAGGTTATTAAACCTTTTCAGGGTTCTATCTTTGGGGTTCACATATATGGATTTTTGTTTCCTTTACTTAACTTAAACACTAAGACATTTCTATATTTTCTTATAAAACTTGCAGAGACTGGAGCAAACAGGTTTTATTTTATCTCAGATGTCTGGATGACCTGGAATAATGCTCAAACCTACTGTATTGAGCATCACACAGACCTGGCCTTCATTCAGACTCAAGAAGAGAATGAGCAACTACTGCAGATGATGCTGGGATTTGATACTGCATGGATTGGTCTGTTGAGAAGCTCATGGATGTGGTCGGATAGATCAACCGTCAGCATGTCCGGCATTAACTGGATGACTGGACAACCAAACATAACTGGGATGGAACGACCTTGCGGTGCTATAGATCCTGATGGTCTGATGGATGATCAGCTCTGCTCAAATGCTCTACCCTTCATATGCTTGACTCGTACGTTTCGCAAAGATTTGTTAAGGAATGAGAAACACAAGAACTACAACTGACATAAATGGGGATGGGATCTAGCGGGCAGGTAGTCAGGTGGTTAGAAGAAATGACCTTGGAAACATCATCTTCAGATAGGAGAGAGAAAGAGGGACCAAACATGTGTCTGGGGTTTGGCCGTGGTCTAGAGGCGGCACGCAGAGAATTGACTGCGGATGGTGGTCGTTTTCTTCACAAAGAAAAACACAAAATGATCAGCTGTTAAGTCCTATGGAGTTTTAAAGAGAGTACTAGAGTCAGGCGAGTGGTTGATTTTAGCATAGTCGCAGATGAGACATCAGCAGAGAAAGAAGAGAGGAGAGACTGATAGAGAGAGAGGTCAGTAGATTCTTTAGATTTGCATCACTTTCTCTCAGCAGACCTGAGTGTGGTGTAATGCTCACAGAGAACATCAGATAACCAGGGGGCAGAAGGGGATGCACTAGATGGCCTAGATGTAAGAGGGCATAAGCTGTCTAAGCAGGAGGTTAGTTTGGAGTAAAGAGTGTGGGTGGCACTGTTATCATCTAAGAGAGCTGTTCAGAGTTAGGGGGCGTGGCAGAGGATTAGCAGGGGGGAGAGAGTGATCGTAGGTTGAGCCGGAATGTGAAAAGTGGGGAAGCATGTGTAGTGTCTGGAGAGGTTAGGTCGGGATCAAGAGTGATGAGGAAATGATCCGACGTGCGCAACGGGGTGACCTGGGAGTGATGAGTGCAGCAGTAGCATGTGTAGATAAGATCTAGTTGATTACCAGATTTATGGGTTGCTGAAGTGGGAACTCGCTTGAGGTCAAACAAGGTGGATGTTGAAGTCTCCAAGTAACACCAGAGGAGTACCATCCTCGGGAAAGGATGACAGAAGTGCATCCAACTCCTCTAAGAAAAGTCCAAGCTAACCTGGGGGACAATAGATAACTACATCATGAGTTTTAACAGGGTGGATGACAGTAACAGCATGAAATGTTGTCACACGAGGGTGCCAGCTGTTTGAATTTCCAGTCGTCAGGAATAAGTAGATCGGTTCCTCCACCCCTTCCTGATATGCGTGGGCTGTGGAGGAAGTGTAATTATTGGAGAGGACAGCTGGTGTGGCAGTGTCCTCTGGCTTGATCCAGGTTTCAGTTAGTGCTAAAAGAGAGACCAGAATGTTTAGCAATAGCTGTGATGAAATCTGCTTTGTTTCCAGCAGATTGGCAGTTCCATAAACCAATGGGAAATATAATTTTGGTAGTTGCGGATGCTGAAAGAGTGC
The DNA here is from genome assembly GCA_037178815.1 of Barbatula barbatula. Taxonomy (NCBI): domain Eukaryota; kingdom Metazoa; phylum Chordata; class Actinopteri; order Cypriniformes; family Nemacheilidae; genus Barbatula; species Barbatula barbatula. The sequence continues at coordinate 17,160,353 of CM074079.1, read as the reverse complement.
ACAAATGATTAGCATTGCGTTGCCTTCTACATGATACAGGAGATTTATGAGTTGTGGTGACAGTAGGTATTTGAAAACACATAGTGAAAAAAACAGGGAATATGGAATAACAAGTAGAGAATAAATAGAGGTGCAAAGAAAGTAAATAGTTTGGTGGGGGGGGGTTTTTTTGTTGTGGGGGGGTGGTTAATCACACTTAAATACCCATCTGAATCACAAAACTGAATTCAATAGGACACCCCTTCCAAAACTCCCAATAACACGCGAAACCAGCATGAGAACAAACACGACCTCAACATTAATCAATTTACACTTAAAGGATTCAGTTGAATCTTAGCTGCAACAAACTCTTTCTCACCAAGCTTCTGTCTGTAGCCTATTTAAGGTTTGTGCAGGTCTACAATCTTGTTCCTTACATCTTTTGAAACCTATTTGGTCTTGACCATGGTGGTGGAGAGGTTGAAATGGAAGATGGCAGGTATCTTTTATGTTTAGTCAATGAACAAATTCTGCAAGGGGCCCTAGGCTAGCCCAAGTGCAGGCTTGCTTGCAGAGAGTTGACTTACCCTTCCAATGACGACAAAGAGGGTTAACGCTAGCAGACTCCATTACAAAATTCACGTCAATTTTTACTACTCTAGGCTTTTAAAGAGTCTCCCGAGTTGGACTGTAGTTGTATATTTTTGAATCCGGTCAGGAAAGCAATCCATTTCTTCATTCATACACGTTAAAAGCACCCGGGGACATTATAGGGATCTGTTCTGTTTAATCTATTAAGCTTTGCAAAGGTCTTTCTATTGAATTAAAGTGCGCAGTAAACTCTGATGCTTTGAATCTCATGCTGACGCGGTCAATTTATATTCGGCCCTGGCTGTTCTTGCCTGCCGGTGTACACAGAAATGATCACGTGATTGCCGGAGCTCTATTGTATAGTAAAATTGAAAAGATCAAGTTGCAATTTAAGTTTTTAATTTTATTATTGACAAATTAATGATTTCACTTGTTAAAATTTAGCCTCATAATTAGTTTTTTGTTTAAAATTATTGAAAGATTATGTTATAACAGGCACAAAGAAGAAGATTGTGAGATTGGAGGTGAAATCCAGTAAGAATCTAAATGATCCTGCAATCATGGAGAGCATCATACAGTCTGTAAGTATTCAACTTTGTGTTAGAAATGAAACACATGTAATCTACACAGTACATCTTTACAGTACAGGACAACATGCAGTTCAAATTACTAGTCCAGAAATTACATGAAGACATTACATTACAGAACCCAGTCTTGGGACAATAAATGCTTTATTTAACAAGACTAAAATAGATCACACAGCCCAAAAAGCAAAGGTATGTCTTAAAGAGGACTTTTCTACATCTGTTTTTAATTGAGCCGAGAAATAATGTTTTTTTATGATGTCCAGGGGACCTCTGTACAAAGTTAAAGGAGGTTAAAAGGTGGTTGACCGTTAGATATAAATTGATAAATTACACTTGTTATTGTCTGATATAATGTTATATGAGAGGCTGTCTGTGGAACTTTTGCTTTGCAGGTTTCAGTAACAAAACTATCTAGATAAACAGATCAACTGCAATGTATGCTGGGAGTCATAGAGGGGCTTATGTACTATGATGTTTGTTCTGTTCTTCAGATAAAGCAGAAAATGAAGTATCGCGGGATAGAGAAGGACTCAAGATTGACATGGAAACTGCAGCCAGGTGGAGCTGTTTTTTCTCCAACACATGAGTGTGAAGAGAATTTCGAGCAGAAAGACTGTGAAGACCATTTTTAAATATACCAGCTACCGATAGTAAAAACCTTTACCCTGTAATATAGGAATTTGTGTAGGTAATAAACTCTAGAAATTTGCTTGATCAAATTCATTCTCGATTATTGTTTTTTTTTTTTCAAGAAACTAGACTGTTGAAAGAGATGTTTTGAAAAGCTGAGGTCAGAACGGTTTTCTGTGTCAGACAGAGGTAAAGTAAAGCTTCTTTAAATACTATTGGGGTTTGGTCCATTCATGTACAAATACAGAGATGAAGATGTTTGAGAAAACGATGCTGAAACAGTCAGACATGAAGACATGAGATCTCATTGTTATTAGTTTGGTGGCGGCAATGTTCTTGGGTTCTTAGATGTTTGCTTTGATATAATGAACAACATTTTACATACAAAATCTACTTCCTTTTAATTTTCACATTTTAATGAATATCTATGACTTTTGCTATTCGTGTATGTAACATTTATTCATCAAAAGCTTGTCCTTAGTTGTTCAGTACATTTTGAGGTATCACCAGAACAAAATGTCGTGTTTTCAAATGATCTGAACTCTGTGAAATAAATGGTTGTGGTATGTTTATCCATTGTGTCTTTAAAGAGATCTTTGAGCAGTAGATCTGAAGCATATTAATTAGGGTTATTTGCGAAAGCCAGACACATTTTTAAAACGTAAAGATCTCTAAATTAAAGTGCCGTATTAATTTATTTTACTGTGGCTGTATTTCATGAATAAAATAAAACACTTTAATGCATAATTACAACATTCAAAATACATTATAAATAATGTCTGCTCTTTAAGTAAACCCCCTTATTTACAAAAATCATTCACACTGTTTTTAAAGAAAGAGAATTGTCTTTAACATCTTTCATTTTGACAAGGAACCTCCAAGACATCAAATCACTTTATATGACTTCGTATGATCATTACTGTGGCACATTACCACCTAAAAGACCCATAGAAATATATTTTCTAATATGTGCAAGAGCAGGGTGAGGAAGATGAGACATCAAAAGATAGCTGTAGAATATTTACCCAGTGCAAGCTACACCCAACCTGCCACCGAAAGAAATCTCACTCCAGCTGCAAAAGTTAGCTTTAAACAAACATGGGCAATAAGAAATAGTGTTTGAACTAAAAAAGGTTTGTATGAAGTATGTGGGAATGAACTTCACATAAACCGTCTGTCCTCAAGGTTCCCTCACAAAACAGGATCTCGGGGAGAACCCAAACGCAGGCAGCCACAGGGGTGAACAAGGACTTTAATAATAAAACAGGAACAAAACAAAAACCCACGAGGTGGTAACAAAACAGAGTACACAATAAACTGGGGACGAACACTTGACAAGAACTTTGACTACAAAAAACGCTGACTGGCAGAACGCATGAACGCATGAACGCATGAACGCATGAACGCATGAACGCATGAACGCATGAACGCATGAACGCATGAACGCATGAACGCATGAACGCATGAACGCATGAACGCATGAACGCATGAACGCATGAACGCATGAACGCATGAACCAAGTTCAACAAACCAGCACAAGACAATAGACAAGAGGGCATTAAATAGGGAGACTAACAAAGGAGATAATGATGGGCAGGTGTGGGTAATGAGACACAGGAGGAAAGCTATACTAGAAACGAGAGGGGCGGGGCCAAATGACGAGACAGGAGAGAACGCATATTATGTCCTGATTGACCATATGTTCCTCTCCACATAAAACACGTGGGTCTGTCATGATTCCGCCCCTAGACCAGAAAATCAAGACAAGAGAAGGCAGAATCATGACAGTTTAAGGTTTGAAATCAGTGTGGCGTGCTGAATCAGGCTGCGCAGAGCTATGCACAGCCAACGGCGTAGGTCCAACCCACAACTATAACTTACGCTATAGTTGTTGTCTTGTCACTGGCTAACTTTAATCCAAGATGGTGGCACGAACGGACGCAGTGGCTGCTCCCGGTCCAAAAGACAGCAATTAGATGTCTCATGTCCTTTACCTTTTCAAAAAGTCCAACTTTGCCGCAAAATCATTGGGCAAACACTCGAAAACACATACATGATCAACCGAACATTCTAGAAATCCAGGACTCTTGCCGTCGACTACTGAGAAGCTAGGAGGCCAATGTCTGCTGGTGAAGCCAGACCCAGAGACATGCCCACTGACACTAACAGAGCAAAGCAGTGACACAAGCGGTGTGTGACGGGACAAAAACATGGAAAACTCAGAGCAATACCAACTAGTCTACCGGCTAACCCGACAAGGCCACAATGCAAACAACCCTGCGAGACAGTTGTTAAAAAATAAAAAACTGGACATTTTGATTGTTTTAAAACGTTTTCAAAAACATGAACGTAATTATAACAAACTTTTGCTGGCTGGGAAGACTGTAGTATATCTAGTCAATCTCTCTGTAAATTAGTAGGTTAGTTTGTGTAAAGGTTTATTCTTGTTTTACTCCACTGTTGTATGTGTGTATTGATGTAGTACTGTGGTCCTGTGAGGCACGATATTTTGTTCTACAGTATGTCCACAATCGTAGCGGAATGACAATAAAGCTCAACTTGAACTTAAACTTGATTCTAGCTAATTTTAGCATTGACGCCGACACATTTTATTATGAATTAAATTACAGATCCAAAGAAGCAGATTGTGAGAGTGGATGTAAAATATGGTCTGAATGTGAATGACACTGCAGTAATGGACACTATCTTACAGCGGGCTGGTATTATTTGAGTAGAAACTACAAATGAAAAAGTGTCAATTGTGTTTTTAATGCAGGTAGAGTTTGTGTTCCAGTAATGAAGAACAGATGTTGTTCTACAGATAAACCAGAAACTTAGGCCACGTTTACACGATGAAAAACTGAAACGTTTTTATTTTGCGGTTTTGAAATTTCATCAAACCACAATTATTTTGATCAGTGTTTGATTTAATAATAATACATTACATTTATATAGCGCTTTTCTGGACCCTTAAAGCACTTTGAGTGTGCTTCCTCAACCAACACCAATGCGCCGCGCCCACAAACATTTAATCTCAGAAAAGAGAAAATTAAAATTCTGTAGTTTTTAAGGACAAATACTGCCAACTGTGTTTGCTAGTAAACTACTGTAAAAATACGGGCAAATAATGTTTTTATTTTATTTCACTTTCCGATGGAAAACATGAGCCACACCCACTCTTCATCTTGGAAATATGTCCAAATACTGAAGTATAACATCCATGACTTGATGTTTTATTGTGGTTTAATAAAATGGTGAATGCTGTCACCATTGTGGTGATCAGTAGATGCTCTAGTTGTGCTATTTCACCCTTCATTTTCAGAACTGCATTTATCTTCAGGTTGCTTTGACAGTGTTTTGTATAAAACACAGTAATTGTAGCAAATAAAACGGAGGACAATTTGATGAAATACTTTATCAGACATCTGATGTTATTTAGTTTCTTACAGTGTTTTTGTTACAATTATCTGAATGAGCTTACAGTGGAGACCCACACTTCCTTCTACAATCTCTATAAAACGTTTTGCAACAGTTAACATTTCGCATTCAATTTTTGACTCAGACATAAAGAATCTGTGTATGAATCTCAAGAGTGGCAATGTATGAAATAACATATAAAGCATAACTATAATGGTCCTAAAACCCCTAAAACAGACAACAAACACAATTCAGGGAGCAATAGATTATTGATTTGTTAATGTTAATTGCATTGAATCAAAGAGTCTAAATGAATGTTGAAAAAGTCTAAATGAACTTCCATCAAAACCATTATAATGATCAGTGTTTGGTAATGCTGCAATGTGTGAAAAAAATTAATAGATACAAAATTATCAAGAAAGCTTTTATAGTTCAGCTAAAATACAGAATAGAGACTGTAAGTGTGTGTACATTAGCACACTGGTTCACTTTGAGGTCAAGACCCCCTAGTGGTGAAACATCTAATGAGAAGTTGTAGTTTTCTCTAGTTTTCACAGTGTCTTCTGGATGAGCGTTCTGACTTCTTTTGTTTTCTGAGAAGATACAAGTCAATAAAATGGATAAATATTTGGGGCCTCATTTTTAAAATGCATCTTCGAAACGGTCTAAATTTGATCTTACGATAAATGTTTTGTTTTCTCTATTGTTTTAGGTGAATATGAATGATGAGATTGTGTGATGATGATGATGATGATGATGATAGAAACTCACCAGGTCTTCCTGCACAGATGATCTAAAGAAGACTGACAGAAGGAGCAGCAAACACTGACACGGCAACAATCCCTAGAATCACTAGAACACAAACAATAATAACATCAGATCCATCAAACTGTTGTTAGTCCTGTATTTGTGTCCTTGATGTAGCCATGTGTTCGCACACAGTTGGGTTATTTACAGTTATCACAGCCATATTCTCTTATCAAAACTCACCTGGGCTATTCTGTGAAAATGTCAACCTTACCATGAAAAAGGTTTTTGCCAATGTTTTTTCCTACGCTTTTACTACGCTGTTAAATAACAGTTTTATTATTTAACAGTAGATAGTGTGAGATCACTTCATACCTCTGATGAATGAAACACCAGATGTTGATGTCGTCTCGGAGTTTGTGACTGATGAATCTATTTACCAGATGATGACGGTTAGTTCAGCTGAAATACATTTAAATCATATCAAAAATCCCATCACACACAATTTAAAGGTTACATAAGATGGCCCTTTATACAATATCTAGTATGGGTCTTAGAGATCTGGTGAACGTATCTGTGAAGCTTCAGTTGAAAATACACAACAGCTCATTTATCACGATGTCACTATTGCAAGCCGACGAGAAAAAGATGTGCCCTCATGAATCAAGAGCTCAACTAAAGCAAACACTGCTGGGTAACATCATCCCTGATAGCACATATACATCTGGCTTACGTCTATTCAACGTCCTGCATTTACATCTGCAATACATCTTGCTCATCTGTAATATGTCTCGGAGACATCTGCTTTCAGACGTCATGTAGACATCTAAAAGACGTTTGTAAGATGTGTATGATTTAGAATGGATGTAAAGCTGCTCTTTCTGAGATGTTTAGCAGATGATTCTACCCAGCAGATGTTTCCAGATCTTTAGCAGATGTATTACAGACGTCTCCGAGACGTATTGCAGATGAGCAAACTGTGTATTGCAGATGTCTTGAAGATGTAAATGCAGACGTCAAATAGATGTGAGCCAGTTGGATTGTGCTATCTGGGATTAACAGCATTTTAAAAATGATAAAATAACATGATGTGGTAACCGTGGTATAAGAGAAATAATTGACTCCGGTCCTTTCAATTATTCGAAAGATGAATTATTTTTCAAATAATTATTATCACGTTAACTAACGAATTAATTAACGCCGACAATTATTTTATCGTGTATTTTAACTGGTTCTAATAATATAGCTACTAGTAAGTATTTGTGGTCCAAATCATGTGATGGATGAATTTTTTGCAGCAACAAGCGAAGCTGGCTCCGCCTTTACGCAATGACGTCGTATAAGGGAGAGGGCGTGGCTTGCTCAAAATGCATTTTCAATTTCATTTTGCTACTAAAAGAGCGTTAAAATTACTAGTGAAAAATATAGCATTTTTATTTTGCACCTAATGTTGCACATATTTTATTTTAAATGCATATTTAAATACATAATTCCTTTATCATTTTACATACTGCATTGCCATTTTGCATATTGCATTTCAAATAAAAATTGCTACCAATATGGTTCCATAGTACGCGTACGCTCGAAGTATGCCAGTAAAGTTAGAGTTTTTTCTCAATATTTAACACCTACACTAATCGTTCACGGTTAACAACGTTTATTATTTGCAGTCACATCACAGCATTTTCTTTTAACTACGTGAAAAAATATAAATTGGTATGATTCAACAATATATAAACTTTTATTCAAGAGATATATTTCTATCGTGATGTGACGTTTGAGTAAAAGCTTGTGGAAGCTTGTGTAAAAAAAATTGATTCGTTTTTGCCATAACCACATGTTCAGTGACGTCCGATGCTCAGTTTTTAGACACAATCCCATAACTGCTCCGTATTCTGATTCAAAGATTTCACGAACTCTTGGCTCGCACAGGTTGTGTTTTTCGCTTCGATTATGAATCTTCAGTGTCACATGTGAAAGAATATCCCAAAGGCAGCAAAAGTAGGAAAAAATAAAGAAATAGTCTCCCACACGTCCTGTCCCTTAATAGAAATGATTAGATTTTTCTCTAGAAGTCCCCAGTTCACAATCACGCAATCCTTTTATTTGTCATGTGTGTCTACATGAGCCCGCTTATGAACTTACAGGACTAAGACAAACGTCTCTGTGAATATGCTAATCGAAGCACATTCATACAAATATTTCTTTTTTTATTTAGTCAGAGACTCATGCATACAGTATGTAGAGCCTATGTTGCTATAGTGCACCATTAATACTACCACACAACATTTTAGTTTTATTTACACTGATGTGAAGTGATGCATTACATGAATCATTACAATTGTAAATGGGAACAGACAGTTCTTCCACCCTTTGACCAATAGATCCCACTGTTTCGATAAGCTTGGAGTAGTGAACTATTTTATGACATTCGATGATTCAAAAAGATTCATTTCATCCATTTCTTTCCACGTTACACGTCAAGTATAAAAAGAGATGAGATAAACATCCCAACTAAATGAAACAGATCACTATAATGGTGTTTTTTATGGTGGTTGAAATGAAGGGATACAAATGAAGAGCGAGCAGAAGGTTCAGCTGAGAATTTCAAACGAAAGCTCCATATAATTGTGTTTAGACGGCTTCTTTAACATTGACTCTCATTATCTGAGTTCCAGCTTTTCCAAGTTCAAACATCAAAAACATTCCTCGAGGTCCTCGAGGACCAGGATCGAGAACTTATGCCTTTAAAATGATTTCTTACCTGCGAATTTTAGAGTATAGCTGGCTGTCGCTTTGGTTTCATTTTTGGTTTTAAGCACACATCTGTACTTTGTGTGGTTGTCTTCATTCATGAGCGTTGTAGTCAGAGTGATGAGACAAGAATGTTGTGATTCAATCTGATATCTAGAGTTTGTCTGTAGATCGACACCCTTCTGATTCACCCACACCAACTGAAATCTATTAACATGGAGCAAATGACAGTCATATGTAAAGAGGTGACAGTAGAGAGTGAAACCTGTGTGCGCTCGTATCTCAGTCTGTGTGAGTGATGGAAACACTGAAACACAAATCAAAGACAAGAGTTAAAGCATCAGAGAACTGTGAGCTTTCAGTGTGTTCGTATGCATTCACAGACACACTGACCGTGGAGAACATGTAGATAAACACGAGCGACAGTTTCATATCGATATTTCTTCACATATTGTTGGCAGGTGTAAAGTCCTCGATCATATTGTGTTGTTTTATAGATGGTGAAAGAGCAGTCGGATGTCAGACTCAGTCTCTTTGATCTGTCTAGGTAAGTCATCTTTATTCCTCCAACAAATAAGTCAACAGCGGTTGACCGACTATATTCCCTGTACATCCATGTAGTTGAGCTACACTGACGAACAGGATTATTACACGGCAGAATGACATTTTCACCCGAACTGACGAACACGTTGATGTTGGCGGTCACATCTGAAACACAGTAATAAATAAATGACATCAATGGTTTTAAATGTCATATTTTTCAGAATGTCAGTGAGAGTAATGAAATAAATGTGTTTACCTGTGAAATGCAAAGAGAGATTGATCAGCCCCAGCAGACGGATAAGACTCGCGTCAGTCATTTTGTGCTTCTGTGCTGATTCTCTTCTTGTAATCTCCTTATAGTTCCTCTTGAATATATTTGAATCTCTTACTGTGGGTTTCCTTTTGTCACCCATTGACAACCCTTTAGAGCAGGGGTCTTCAGGGTTTTTCGGGGCGAGGACCCCTTAGATCAGAGATGCATGGAGCAGGGACCCCCTTGTACTAAATTTCTAAAGAGAGCTATTAAATATGAAACCACGCTCATTGTCACATCACTATTGTGTTAATATATTACATTAGCACAATTATGCATGTTATTGTTGCACATACACACTTTTCTGTGTATTATTAATATAGATTGTTTGATTATTTTAAGGGATTTGCAGTATCAGACATTTTCATTTTACTGTGAGATGGACAATTTGCTCGTCCTGAACATTTTATTTTATTTTATTAATGCTTCGATGAGACGACTGACCCTGGTTAATGGCACAAAGATGGCACTGTAAAAAAGATCTGTAGAAATGACTGTATTACAGGCAGCCGTTTGCCATTACTATTAACTAACTGTAGATTTACATATATATCATTTACTGGCAACAGTCTGTTCAAAGATAAACGATAATTAAACATTAGCTTAACTGTAATCCTTACAGATAAAAACTACACATAAAAAATCCCCATTTACACTTAGTTATTTAAGCGTCTGCCAAATAACTAAATGTAAAAATGCAAATGTGATTTCTGGTCCCAAGAATAAGTCGCCTGCTAAATGACTAAATGTAAAAATGCAAATGTGGATTTCTGGTTCCCAGAATAAGTCGCCTGCTAAATGACTAAATGTAAAAATGCAAATGTGGATTTCTGGTTCCCAGAATAAGTCGCCTGCTAAATGACTAAATGTAAAAATGCAAATATGATTTCTGGGTCGCAGAATAAGTCGCCTGCTAAATGACTAAATGTAAAAATGCAAATATGATTTCTGGGTCGCAGAATAAGTCGCCTGCTAAATGACTAAATGTAAAAATGCAAATGTGGATTTCTGGTTCGCAGAATAAGTCGCCTGCTAAATGACTAAATGTAAAAATGCAAATGTGGATTTCTGGTTCCCAGAATAAATCGCCTGCTAAATGACTAAATGTAAAAATGCAAATATGATTTCTGGGTCGCAGAATAAGTCGCCTGCTAAATGACTAAATGTAAAAATGCAAATGTGGATTTCTGGTTCCCAGAATAAGTTGCCTGCTAAATGACTAAATGTAAAAATGCAAATGTGATTTCTGCTTCGCAGAATAAGTCGCATGCTAAAGTTTTTTTTGGCTGTCTACATTGTTGCAACAAACAGGTCTATTCTTGATTTCTGCTAGTCCATTTTTTTTATTTCATAAATTAACATAAATGAGGGTGACAAAATGACTTGAAATAAGTGCCTGGACACTTTAAAAGCCAATGACACTCAAAAAATGAAATAACACAAATGTTGCTGAGCTTTGTGTCCAGCGGTTTCTGTGTCTGTTTCAACACATAGTTATAAAACTAGAGAGTCTTAACATGAAGAACAAAGGTTCAAGATTCCAACTAAAGCAAACACTCATCACTATAATGATGACTCAACTAAAACATCACCTTGTAGACGTTGTGTAGACGTGTTTTTTTTTATGTATTTAAATTTTTCAGACAACAGTTCTTTTCTGTGAAAACTACAGATATGACGTTTTGCAGAGTAATGTTACACAATCCGTTCATTTTCATTAACAAGATTCAAGATTGAAGTCAATAGAAATTATCTGAGTGTCACATCTGGTTTTGGACAGAACCCAGATGCAGTCAGACGAGGGGTTAATCAAAAACTTTATTTAAAAGAAAAACTCACAATGGAGAAACGTGAAAGAAAAACTAGGCAAACAAACACTTCCCACGAGGGGGATAAAACAGAACAAGGTCCTTAGAAAGAAAACAAAATAATAAGTCCACAAACTAGGTAAATTCAAAAACAAGAGGAAGCGTACCGGGGAGCAATAATTTTTTGGGTGCTTAATACGGTGTGTTTCTGAATGCCAAGCTGCACCACGATCAACAAATACAGTTTGATCAGGACTGTATTCTCGCTCATGTGGTTATAGTTGCCCAACAACTACTGCTGACCAACGACACGGAACAACAATGGGAACTAAAGAGTCCCACTAACATGAGCGCCCACTCGTGCGTTAATAGTTGTCCAACAACTACTGTTGTCAACAATTGAATTTGGACCATTCCACTAACATGAGTAATAAAAAACGATTTCGTCTTTTTACGAAATATCATCACAAGAATCCTACAGGCTAAGCGCAATATTCCCCTTCAACAAAATTTGCCAAAGAAATATTTCCCAACACTAACCCCATTAATTGTAGGTCTGTGCCCGATCGTAGGTGCACCTGCCTCAGCTCTGTTTTGGTCTCTTGGTTCAAAGAGGTTTTCCCCCTTTCACGGACGAGCCCCCAAATTGTAAGATAATTACTTTGTCTAGGTAAAGAGTTGACAAGTCTAGTCGATGGAACACTCAGCCGATCCAGATCCAGGGACCAAGAATGACACAAACACAGAAGTGCAGTTCACTCAAAGTCAAAGTTTACATTTACATTTATTCATTTGGCAGACGCTTTTATCCAAAGCGACTTACAAGTAGTTTTTTACAGTGGCACATTACTGCAGAGCAATTAGGGGTAAGTACCTTGCTCAAGGGCACTTCAGTCATGACCTGCTGGCACTGAGATTAGAACAGGTAACCTTCTGATCACAAGCCCAACGATCTAACCACCAGGCCACAGTTTATTAGTGATGGGTCCAATATATATATATATATATGCATAAATGAGGATATGAGAGTACGCACAGATCCAGAATATACGGTCAACAGAAAGTCACAACATAGTACTATATTTAATCATCCTTATCTAGGGTACAGATATAAATGTTAGCCGGTTCCTTATTCATAATGTCAAGGTCACCGTGCTCTTGTCCCCCCCATCCCCTGGGTCTAACTCCCAATGTCATCCATACGTGATGTAAACCAGGACACAGGGAAGACTAGGTTCTATATTCTCACACCGATCGAACATTAATCAAACACGAAGTACATAAAACGGTAAGTATTAAGACACTAAATACTAGACAATGCACCGACACTGGACAGAGGGAAACTGGGGCTATAAAAAGGGAACAGGAGGGCACATGGCGCCAAGTAATAACAACAAGCCCCATGTCCCCACACAACAAAAACCATAAAAAGGTGGCAATGTCATGACTCTGTGCAGGGAGCTAGAAAGCTCGAAACAGGAAGGACGGAGTCCTGACACCGAAATACCCCATCACTAGATCTAAATTCCCTATACTCTGCCCTATAATGGACAGCACAAGTATTACAGCATCATTTACACTGCTCAAAAACAATAAGGGAACACATGATCATCACAGCTCCACAAGTCAGTTAACCCTCAGGACTATCAATCAACCCGGTAAGTAAGCAGAAGTGAACCATTTTTTTCTTCCGCGTAGTAGGGGAAATGAATACGTTACTTTGGAAGACTTACAGCGGAAAGGATCTTAGTCCCCCACCCCAGTACTTTGAGTCTCGGTTGATTTTAGTTGTACGTTTTATCTTACCCCGTTGTATTATATACTAAAGGAACCAAAGTGTGGCTTCAGGTAAGTTTTAAATAACACAGCGGCTGTCTGAAGTACAAGTATGTAAGACAGTATCAGAGAAACTGTCGTTCCACACTCCACAAGTAACAGAGCAAGTGAGACGCCCCCACTCCAAAGTAAGTAACACAACAATATCGTTTTAGATCAATTGAAACCATTAATCATTTATTTTGCCACTCCTTGAAGGTTTCTTTTTCTTCTCTGCAATACTCAATCTAAACTCAATTTTGCTAAGGCATGAAATGAATAAAATAAAACAATAATAATAATTCAAAATTGTCTGTTTTCTTTTACCCGTGGTGCACCACACTTACAAATAGAAGAAAGGAAATGGTAATAATTCTAATGATAAGATTTGTGCAGGGTAACATTTACAATTTACATACTCAACAACGCAACTATAAATGATCAAACACTCACGTTTTCAAATGTTCAGTTCACTCGGTCTATATCAATAAAACGTGTAATGATATGTAAAAGTACCACTCCGTAGCCATTGAGTGCGATGACTAAACACACGTGAGAATAGTAACCGGGGAAGATTATAGATGTGTGCCAAAGATGTCACTTGGATGGCAGGGCAACCACAAAAAAACAAATAATGCTCGACTGTGCACGATGAGTATCCTCGGAGAAACACAATCCTCCACACAAAAATATCGAAAACGTAAAACACAAACACAGCAATTGCTACTTGCAAAAATATGCGTTATGATGACATTCGTATCACTAGCACTCGGGACTTCTTCATTTCGGCATTACAGCGAAGACTGTGTTCGGTTAAACTCTCGACATTAGCAGCTCTCTTCTGCTCTTCAGTCAGCTTCTAACACCGTCTGTTTCTTTCAATGTAACGCTACACAACCGAAAAGAATAAAACTGTCTTACGCACATCTACAACGAGAAACTTTGTGAAATAAATCACGTTATTTTCCTGCAAATGTTCGGCAAAAAATTCTGTGTTTCTTCTTCTTAATTTTTTTGTTCTCGCAAGTTATGCAAAGCATGTAAGTGAGATATTGCCTGCATATTTTGTAGTGTGATTTTATTGAGCAGTGTATATAAAAAATACAATAATCATTTATACAGTCTATGAACCTTATACATCTGTCTAAGTCTTACATTCTGTCAGATACAAGAATTTCCATTTCTGCGTCTATGTATACATATGTTAATGTGTTTGTCTAAACGGTGACTTGAGATTTGATTGGAGACTTGAGCATATGTGACTTGTCCCCAATATATGTTAAATATTAGGATATTTCAAAATGAAAATCTTTTTACCTTTTTGGCAAAACGAAGTTTTAATTTTATATTAATCAAAATATTTAAGTTTGAAAAAATATAACTTGAGAAAAAGTAATACAATTGGCTGTAACATATTAAGAGTTATTTTTTTTTAAGTTGGTGCAACGTTTCCAAATATTTTCCTGTTATGTTAGAAACTACCGTAGAAACTAAGGATTTCACAAGATCCAAGATGCCTGAGCGTGCATTCATCATCTCCTGTATGGCTTTCATCTGTTCTCTATGTTGTTGCATCATCATAGCAACAGACTCCTCATGTCTCCTGTTGGAGTTCTCTATCATCGCTGCAAACTCTTTAGCTCTGTTACTCTCAGCTTCAGCGCTCTGTCTCTTGAACTCTTCCATCTCTTGTGTCATCCTGTCTGCCTTCTCCTTAAAGCCCTTTTCCAGCAGAGAAGCTTGCTCCTTCAGTTTACTGTCCATGGCACGCTCAGCCTCCTCTTTTTGAAGCCTAATCTCTTCATCCATCTTCTCCTTCATCTGTTTCATTCTCTCTTCATTACTTCGTCTCTCTACTTCCATCTTCTCCCCAAGTTGCCGCTGCTCCTCCTCTTTAGCTTTGATTTCCTGGTTCAAGAGGGCTGCTTCCTCTTGTTGCTCTGGTCATGTATTAACGAAACATGGTTTACAAATACACAAATAGTTACATATTGAACTGATTTTGAATCTGATTTTTTTTAAGTTGTGGACATTTGGGAGTTTAAGAAAAACTTTGAAGCTCAATATCTGAAAACTGCGCAGATAGAACCACATAATTGAAGGTGGCGATTTGGTCTTACTTTTAGTAGCATTTTCAAGCGTATCAGCTGTTACATCATCTTGTCAATGTCTACATGTCCTTCGTCATTCAACAGGCACAAGGAACCTTCTACAAATGTACAAAACTGGGATATTAGGATTTGAAAGCTTGAGACTCACCCTTAATATTTTTTTCCTTCTCAGTCAGTTTTTTGTCAGCCTGCAGAATGGCTTTAGAATCCACAGACTTCTGTATCATAAACTTCTTTAGGACCTCTTCAGCCTGTTGATGTACACACAGAAACAATTGATAATTATGACAACAGTGATGAAAGTCTTCATATTTCCGTCATGTGTATAGATATTGAATTTAGAACCTTGACGTCCTTATTGGTCTGTCTCTTGTATTTCTCCACAATGTCCTCCAGATCCTTGCAGTAGAGATCATAGCCACCAGGTTTGGCAAAGAACCCTTGCTTGAGTTTTTCTGTCATTGTTTCAGAAAGGGATGACAGAAGATTCTCACATCTTCTCTTTGAAGCTTGCTCATTGTGGCTCAGGTATTCATCAAAGAGATTATTGATGTTTTCCTACAATCACAATATTTACAGAGGACATTTAATAAAACCAAACTCTGACATCTCTTCATGCCATTGTACTGTGATGAGATCTGGCCTACCTCAAGAGATTTTAGGTACTTTCCATCAGTGTCTCTGAAAGAGCGTTTCATGAAGGTTTGTGTTGCCATTCTGCTGAGATGTTGGTGTTCTGTGGACACATCCTTCAGTTCCAGGGGGAAGGACGTCTTCAGTTTTTCCATTCCACTCTTGTAAACCTCAAGCCCCTCCTTCACTGCAGCTTCATTCTCAATCATTGCCATAGCAATCACAGCGTTCTCCAGACATGGAACGGCCCCACTAGAGATTGTGTCCACATACATTTCAGCCAGATTACCCAAAACTAAAGAGAAGGAAAGAAGACCAGAAAAACATTGATAAAGAAAAGAGAATCTCCACTGAACAATGAACAGTTGATAGTAGATATTTTCTCTCTTTACTTACCCCTGCCAGTGACAGTGTATCCATCTTTCAGCATCTTCACTTGGCTGTCCTTAAAGACAAACTTGCAGAAACAATCTGTGACCTCCAAGAATTTCGTATCAAGGTCAGAAGGATTCAAACTCTCCAGACGAGACACTTTCTCCGGCGCAGTTGGAAACGGAAATGTGAAGCATGTCCTGGAAGGGAAGAATTTTTGGATGCACTCCCTCGGCAGATTGTGCTCCATGACCTTTTTTGAAGTCCCTAGAAAAGATGAACACATACTGTAGACCAGTTTTCAGCCATTGCTCACTTTGGGGTTAGGGTAGGTTTCGGAACCCCGCCTGTCCCCAATCGCCCCAACAAAATGGTAAAGAACTTTAGGTCCTCTGTCTGTCTTGGCTTTGTCTGCTGGTGCCAAATTTCCAGTGTTCTTTTCATTCCATGTCACAAACTAATCCATTGATAACCTTTATACCCGATACCGCCTCTCCACATTCAAGTTTTTGTTCCGCTTCAATTAACATTCTGACGTGAAATCATTCTTGTAAGCTACGATGGTTCCTTGTGACATTTTCTTCGCAGTCTGGTGTTGCTCTAGGTAAGGCTTACATTTAAATCCCGTTTCATCTTGAGCCGCGTTATTGTTTAGAGCCGTTGAAATGTCCCTGCAGTTATTATTATGAGATAATGCCGTGAACCTCTCATACTTTTAAGAATTAAGCGTTTAGTTGTTCTTGATTCATTTCTTATAGCAACTATTGTATACACGACAGCTTTGTGTTGTTTCCAGGCGGTCCGTTGAAGAACGCGACACACACGTCTAACGGAAATCCTGTGAAATTTAGATGACGACTTCAAACATGCTGAAGTGTTTCCAAAAAAGTGTGCCATATACATCAAGACGTTCAGCCAACGGATCGTGAGACTACTGCGCAAATAATTTGAGGGATATTTTTAATTACCATGTTTTAGCTTTAGAGCAAACTCCAGGTACTCATTCTCTGTTGCGTCTTTGTCCTCGATCTTAAGCTCAAGGGTAAAGTCTCTCACAGCCCAGATGAATCTAGGGAAGAACTTCACAAACTCGCTTGAATCATCGGCATCCTCTTCTGATGATTTCACCTTAATGCACTCTGTAAGTTCAGTAACATATCTGAGAGTTTGTTCAGGCATGAAAACAAAGCAACTGTTTAACAACAACTTAAGATGCATTGAAGAAAATTTGTTACTCCTTAAGGTAAATACATTTTAACAGTTACTATAACTTACAGAGCCTAGCTATGTAGGAAACCATGACTTTTTCTAAAGGCAATTAAAGGCACACCATGTAAAAAATGTTTTCATGTCTGCATGAAATCAAACACACCTATGGTACATGATGCTATTGACAGGCTATAAAAATATGTGATTTTAATCAACACTTATAAAGACATTTGTATGTCATATTATTGGACAAAAAAGAAAAATGTGAAAGGACAACTCCTGATTCCCTCTCATGCCACACTGCAGGTTCACGAGTTTGCCAATGCAGATAATAACAATCGAGCAGGGATAGAAAAAAGTATTTTTTGGCGTGCTGTCCGGGGAGCAGGCTCTGAGCGCACCCCCGTGTTCCTGCGGGAGAAATGGGCTCGAGGAGAGAAGCTGGGCAGGTGGAGGGATGCTGTGATTGCTGATAGCGGATCAGCCGAGCTGATTATCTGCTCCTCCCGAACTTTGATAATTAAACATCATTTAAACACAAACAGCGCTTAAGTTACAAAAAGGGACTTCTCTTGCTGTGACTACAAACTGATGTTGTATTTGCACAAATTTGTAAAATATATATAAATGATTTGAAAGGAATGTGGATTGTCAGAAGGATACTGCAGATCCTCAATAGCCCTGTTGTCAATCGTCCCTCGACTGTTGTAAACAAGAGTGCTGCTCAGTAACACAGCCAGACAGAAGATATTGGTGTCATGCTTTGAGTCCCCCTGTCAAAGAGACAATCATTGGGCTGGATAGTCAATTAAAGATCAAAGGTTGTTTATGGACTACAAGATGTTTACAAGTAATGGGTTTGGTTAATAGGAGTAATTGTCTAATGCAACTGATGACAAAGTATTTGGTGAGGTCAGTTCCACATTTTAATCATCTCTTGTTAGTCAGGTGGATGCATGGTTAACCCTTCAAACTTTGACATTTGATGCTTCTTGTGTTTTGGTAGTGTGGGTGCTCTTTCACCTTGTCCACGTCTCCAAGTCCCTCAGTGTCCAGCAGGACCAAAGTGGTCTCTTTCTTAGTGGGGTGGGGCACACACCACATCCAGATTCCCTTCGTCTTGGACTCAATTGTGCTGCCCAGTGCAAACCCTGATAATAGCACACCATCAATAAATAAATAATAAATAATACATGTTGTTTCTCTTGTGTAAGATGCTATCAGTGCTGCATGTGAATGTTCAACCTGTTTGTTTCCCAGCAAGACGGTTCATCAGGTAGGACTTCCCCGTGCGGTAGAGACCCACCACAGCGACCACCACCACCGGCTGCTCAATCTTCTGCAGGATCTGCAGTGCCGACTGCTGCACACACATCTTCCCATCTGACGTCGTGTCAATGAGGCAAACCGGTTTGTCCATGTTCACTTGAGACAGAGCTACAAAGAAGATTATACAATTTGGATTTCTGTTGATCTTAGATTACTTGAGAAATGTTCAGTAATTCAATAGTGCAGCAGGTACATTTTGTTGATTGTCACCATTGTTGAGTTCCAACACTGATTCTTGATCAGTTTAAAAACACGCGTTTAACATGTTGTGTCTTAGTACCTCCGTCTAAATCTCAGACAGTAGGATCACACAATATTCACACATTAACACATGACAAAAAAATCTCAATAATCACACAATGATTAGTCACCAATCACTTGATCCCATTGGATTTTAGTTTGCATTGACTCAACAAATGTATTTTCACACACAATCATAAAAGACAATAAACTACGTATTATCGAGTTCTTATTTTGAGTATAGTTTACTTTGCTAGCTAATATATTTAAGTACATTTGCATGGTTAGTATTTACTACCCTCATGAATCATTTTTTTCGGTGCATATAACTCAGAACTTGTCAGGGATATGGTAGGAGAAGAACCCAAGCGCAGGCAGCAATACGGGGTAACAGACTTTAATAATAAATAACAAAACAACCACCCACGGTGGGGGAAAACTGAACTAAGGCAAGGTACAGAAAATAAAAGACTTCCCACGAGAGGGCATGAATAAACAAAAAGGAACAATAACCAAGGCACTTCAAAAGACACATACGGGTGATCAGGAACACGAACGAGGTAACTGGGACCACAAATCAGGAAGCATGAACACGAGCCAAGACACAGGAACAGCTACAACGAACGAGCACAAGACAATAGACAAGAGGGCATTATATAGGGAGACTAACAAAGGAGATAACGATGGGCAGGTGTGGGTAATGAGACACAGGAGGAAAGCTATACTAGGAACGAGAGGGGCGGGGCCAAATGACGAGACTGGAAAGAACGCATATTATGTCCTGATTGACAAAAAATATGTTTCTCTCCACATAAAACACGTGAGTCTGTCATGATTCTGCCCCTAGACCAGAAAATCAAGACAAGAGAAGGCAGAATCATGACAGAACTTGTAAAATGGACACATAAACATATTTACTTCACATTATTGAAGCGCACTAATGGCTTTCATATTGAGCTCATAATATTATCTAGAACCAACAGTCAATATAAATCTCACAGAAAACTATTGGCATTTTTATAATAATCATAATAGTTATAATAATAAAACAATAACTACAGTAATAATTAGTTGACTGTAAACTGCTAGAAAAACATCCTTCAGACCAAGAACTGTATAAATAGACAGAATAAAGGACTGTAACTTACCTGTATTTAACTTCAGGAGCTCTGTGTTGTACAAGTGGTGGACTGAACTGTATTATTATCCGTATATCGTAAACACTCTTTCAGATCCATTCCCCCTTATTCTAACTGGTCTGGGCGAGTTAGGGAATCTCCGTGGTCTCTCAGTATCTCTTTCATTATTCTGTATGACGGAGCAATTGTGCTGGTTAACACTTGGTTTCACTTTCAAAATCAGCAACCGCAACACGTGTTCAATTTCTTTATATACTTTTCATTTATATTGATATTTATTTTACTTTACACTTTATTTTGGAGGGAATACTTTATTGAACCTGTGTTGCAAAAGTCACATGAGGACAAAAGCTGAACCGTAACATTCCAGAAGAAAAGTAGTAGACAGCTTATCACTGTTTGTTCCTCTCTCTTTATCTCTCTCTCTTCTCTCTCTCTCTCTCTCTCTCTCTCTCTCTCTCTCTCTCTCTCTCTCTGACTGGAAATAGCAAAGCTCACTTTTACTCAAACTTCAGTTGACTCAAGTTAAATTATTAAATGTGATAAATACGTTACTTTGGATAAATGCATTTAAAAACATAAATAACTTCCTTTTCTCCCTAAAGAGCCTTGATACACAAAACCTTGTGTCTTCAACATGGGAAAAGAGATCCTGGAGTTTCCTAGAGGGCAAATGTTTAGGTATTCACCGTCATATATTGTGTAGACAACATCCAGAGGCAGGCGGCTCTTACAGGAATCAAAGACTTTATTGAAAAGGGGAAACTGAGCAGGGCAGAGAATATAAAAAACACAGGGAAAACCAACACGAACAAAAGGTGCTTTAACATTATAAATGGAAACATTAAACCAGATCATTCTTGGTGTGATCCAAACTGATACAATCAAGAAAACATTGCAACAATGTAACACTGTAACTGAAGCGTCTGGGAATCAGATTCACTATCAGCATTTTGTCATTTAGATTCAAACATTGGAGATTGACTAACCCCCCCAGATAACCGGCTCTTACTGCAAACCCACTGAAGGCTGTTCATACACTCAGACCGCTTTTCAAACAACTCAACTGTGATTTATAATGACAGATACTTTAATAGCTGTAATAATTTCATATTTCATGTATACTTTCATGTAAAGGCATAACTTTACCCCCAGTATTACTTGAGGGAATATATCCATACAGAAACATATACAGATGTCTTGTAATATATTTTACCCCTTGTAAAACATTACCATTGATGTCTTATTATTGTCCCTCTTAAATTGTCCCAATCTTTCAGAACATGTAGATGTACACAATGTCGAATCATACTGAAATAAACTACAGAAACCATCACAAATCTTTTTAATTTAACGGTTGCAATAATAATGTAGTGTTGAAGATAATGAGGCAATAAAGTGATTAATTTAGAGATGATTAAACATGAATGATGATCACCTGCTGTTAACAAGCAGAATCACTGAAGGAATGAGAAACACAAGAACTAGAACTGACATCCAATCACAACAGTAGATGACGTCAACTGAAGATTCATGTCCTGTAAGGACACTTTCAGCCCATCAAAGGGAACCTCGGCCCAAAAATGACTCGACCTCAAGTTGTTCCAAACCTACATAGTTTACCTACTAGATATTTTTAAGAATTTAGAAAAGCGAACAGCTCTAAGGCACCTTAGATCTAACATTTTCATACTATGCTAGTGCAGGTTTGGAACAACTTCATGATAGATTTGCATTGTCAAATGTTTCCCTTTCCTTAAATTGAATACATCTGAAATTCACCAAAGCTAAACTAAATAATGTTATAATGCATGCATAGTTACGGTTATCAGAATCTGAAAGCTTTTTAGATTATAAACTCCAAAATCTGCCTGTGTTAACTTTTGATGAATGATGAGCTACCAAACATGATCCTGTTGCATTCCCACAATGGCAGTACCTGAAACAGGTGCGATATACATTGTTTGCATGTGTTGTGGAACATATTAGACATTCCTTGAAATTAAGACAGAATTCGAAAAGTTTTAACACATTTTACTGGATACAACATCCAGATCTAGGTCTAGGTCTGCTATTAATCGCTTGCATTTGCTGCTGGTGCTGCTGCCTCAGCACCTCCATGTTCTGTGCGCTTCTTCGCTCCTGATCTGCAATCGTCTGCGCATACCTTCTTGACGTTCTCTCCTCTACCTCTGCATTCTTCTTCTTCAACTCGTCTATCTCCTGAGACATACTATTAGCTTTCTCCTGAAAGCCCTTCTCCATCAGGACAGCCTGCTCCCTTAGCTTACTCTCCATTGCAAGCTTGGTCTCCTGTTGTAGGAGGAGCATCTCGTCTTCCATCTTCTTTATGACCTGACTCAGTCTTTCTTCATTATTCTGTTGTTCGATCTCCATCTTCTCCTCCAGCTGATGCTGCCTCTCTTCGTGGGCCTTAATTTCTTGTTCCAGAAGAACTGCTCTTTCTCTCTCCTCTATTCAAGCAATAAAAAAGCGGTCGACAGGGTGAAATATGTGAATAAAAAACAATCTAACACAGATCCCATGTGTTTAACACATTCAAATTATTTTGGCCATAACTGACTATCCCCTTTCTACTATTCTACTTTCTACTGATCATTTTATGTTTAAGCGTTTTGTGTCTACTGAGTTAAAAAAAGAAATATTTTACCACAAATCCTCTTTTCATTTTCAGTTAGTTTATCGTCAGTCTGCAGAATGGCCGTGGTCAGCGCAGCCTTTTGCTGCAAAAACTTCTCCAACACCTCAGCGATCTGTAAAGGCACACGAATGTAAACATAATGTAAGTAATATATAGATAATCATTGCTTTTTATTCTTATCACCTTAAATGCATTTAAAATGTATAGCAATATGTATTATTTACATTTAGTCATTTAGCAGACGCTTTTATCCAAAGCGACTTACAAAGTTCGGGATTATCCTGTTTCTTTCCTGTGGCTCAGTGGTTAGAGCATGGCACTAGCAATGCCAAGGTCGTGGGTAAGATCCGAGGGGATTGCAAAAACTTAGAAACAAATGTATAGTATCATGCAATGTAAGTCGCTTTGGATAAAGGCATCTGCCTGATGCGTGAATGTGACATTGTTATATGTTTTTATTATAAAATGTAACATTTATGACCTTGACTTCTTTATACGCCAGCATATTGTACTCAATCACGATGTCCTCCAGGTCCCGGCAGAAGAGGTCGTAACCTCCTGCTCTGGCATAGAATCCGTCATTGATTCGTTTTGTCATTGGGTCAGAGAGAACTGACATAAGACCCTCACATTTTTCCTCTGAAGCCTTCTCGTTGTCTAAGAGATATCTGTCAAACTGATGTCTGATGGCTTCCTATAACAGCACACAGAAAAAATTGGTTATTTTTACCCAAAGCACCCTACATATTAGAGGCACCCTTGCAGTTTCTATTTGCCTTTTCATTTGGAGAAACAAAATTAGCAAAATAGATATTGTAGATAGCATCCCAGCTAACAAAAGTTGGTTATAAGAACGTTCCTTTGGTTATTAAAAACATTCAGCTAACAAAAGTCACCATGATTTGGCCTCTTGACCCTTGACATTCCTGTGTTGGATTTTGTTTGACGTGCTGCAACTATGCAGTTCAAATTACATCAAAAAGTAAATGTGTTATTACATTTTGCAATGCAAATGAGGAGGAGTTGGTTGGTGGTCATTGATTTGACAATCATGTTTGATAATGAGAACAATGTATCAATCCACAACACAATGGTAATTTCAATAACCACCAACCAACTGTGTTTGATCAGATTCTCATTTGCATTGCCATAACAAATGTACTTTAAAAGCACACCAAAAAATGTAAGAAACACGTCAAGGGTCAAGAACCCAACCGAGGGGAACACCATGATGGTGACTTTTGATAGAAGGCAACGTTCTTAAAACATACAAAACGGACACTTTGAAAACAACTGTGGTCAAAGGTTTACATATATGTAGCACTGCAGAATGTTTATTATTTATAAAGGTGCTTTCTTGAAGAACTGATGAACAAAAAATGTCAAAAAACATTTCACTGTGTCATTTAGCGTTTTAAAGTCGGGCTGACTAGCAGCTAAAAACAAGCAGCGACACTACTGACGTAAATCCATTTTTCAGTCTCTTAAAGTGATACTTCACCAAAATGTTTTTAATGATGTCATCATTTACTCACATTCTTATCATTTTAAACCTGTATGGCTTTCTTACTTTCACAGACCACAAGGAATTTTGAAAAATGTTTTGTGATCTGCGGAAGAAACTCATAAAGGTTTGAAATGACAAGAGGGTGAGTAAATGATGACATAATTCTCTCTTTTTGCTGAACTATCACTTTAACCGTATCTCAGTAGCACAGTACAACATCTGCCACGGACTTTGTATAGGATTTACACAATTTGCATGTCGAAACAAATGGCCAGGTGATCTTCATCTTTTGTAGGATGTTGCCACCTGTAACAGTGTAAATGTTTTCTGTACTGTCTGTGATTCCAGATTTGAATTGTTTGTGGCACCAAGCTGTGCTCGGGATATTATGACTGCAATAAATGTGACCAGAAAGGCGAAGGGTTCAACAGAGAGTCACCTTTCAGGACACCGAAAGCCTCACTCTTCAGGCAGATGTGTTGCTTTTTGTGTCCAACATGTTTTCGCAAAAACTAGAGGACACACATTTTTAAACATAAGTAGAGGTCAGAATTAGCAAAGAACATACTCTCTACTACATCACAAACTACAATTGCCCTTTAAATACAACTTCCATGTGAAAACATGAAATAAAAGGATCTATTTTGCAATTTGGTATACCACGCTACCTCTAAAGATGTCAGGTACTTTCCATCAGTGTCTCTGAACGAGCGTTTCATGAAGGTTTGGGTTGCCATGAGATTGAAACACTGATGTTCAGAAGTGATTTCATTCAGTTCCAGGGGAAAGGACTTCTTCAGCTTCTCCATTCCACTCTGGTACACCTCAAGCCCCTCTTGTAATGCGGCCTCATTCTCAATCGTTGACAAAGCAATAACAGCGTTCTCCAGACATGGCACGGCCCCACTAGAGCTGGTGTCCACGTACGTTTTCGCAAGATGACCCAAAACTATAGGGAACACAAGGAAATAAGAAATTGTACAAACAAACTGACACTGGCAGCAAATTACAGGTCATCTGGTAAACATTTTTGAAGCCGTGTTTTAGATTTTTCAAGCATCGTGTCATTTCATACCTTATAATTACTTTGTTTTGAAGAACACAGAGAAATATATTTGGAAGAATGTTGGCAAGTTTCAATTCAGTGACATCATTAACTGACATTTGAGGACAAATGAAATGGTAGTCAAAGGTGTCCCGGAACAGTTTGTGTTCCTAAATACTACAAAATATCTCACTTTGTGTTTAACAGAACAAAGAAATGTATATAGGTTTTAAACAACCTGAGGGTGAGTAAATGATGACAGTATATTAATTTTTGAGTGAACTAATCCTTTACGATGAGTAAAAGATGCAGAGGAAGCTGCCTGACATAAAATATGGAGAGATGTAGATTTACCTCTGCCAGTGACCTTGTGTCCATCTTTGAGATTTTTGACTTGGCTGTGATCAAAGATGAACCGGCTGAAATGATCAGTGACTTCCAAGAATTTTTGTGAAATCTCAGCTGGGTCCAGTGTCTCCAGATAAGAGACGTTGTCGGGGTTCGTTGGGAATGGGAAGGTGAAACATTTTCGTGATGGGAAATATTTACGAATGCACTCTCTTGGCAGGTTGTAATTCATCACTTGAGGCGAGTTGCCTTTAAGACACGATGAAATACAAAGAACAAAATGAAAACTTTTCAATCTAATCAATGGCCAGAAATTGACTTGATAATGGTAAATGACTTCGCGTATTAATGTAACATGGAGCTAAAATAGGGACTGTGTAAAGTTCACAAATAATATCAAACATAACATGAGGTTTTAATGTCTATAAAACATAAATACAGGTAAAAATAAGCAGCTTCTGTGTGCTTTTTAGAAGGACAGGCTCAAAATTGTACCCGGTTTTAGTTTCAGAGCGAACTCTAGATACTCATCATCTGTTGCGTCTTTTCCATTGATGTTTCGTTGCAGAGTGAAATCCCTCACAGCCCAGATAAAACTGGGGAAGAACTTTACGAACTCTGAATCATCGACAACTTCATCAGGTGATTTGATCTTGATGTACTCCGTCAGCTCAGTGACATATCTGTTAAGTGCGAGGTAAGGAACTGTTGTAGATCAGTTGACCGCTTTGTTTTATATACATCTGTAGTATTGAATCATAATGTCATTTAAATGCAAACTCTAGAAGTAAACACAATTGACTACTTTTATTAATTGACAATGAAATTCAAGTTATGATCAGAAGGATACTGCAGTTCCTCAATAGCCCTGTTGTCAATAGTTCCTCGGCTGTTCAGGACTATGGTGCTACTTAAAAGGACAGCCAGAGAAAAAATCTTCGTGTCATGCTTTGAGTCGCCCTAGAACAGACGTGATATATTGATTAGACCACAACCCATAACAAACACGTGAATCGTTGTATAAATATTGGGGGATTGTAATAGTTTGTTTTGAGAAATTGGGGGTTTACGCTGGAAAACTATAACAGCGAAGCATATTCATGTGTGGAGGACCAGTAGTTTATTGCTGCAGCTGTCACGGCCAAATATTGACGTCTGAGCTATCAGTATGGTGAAAACCTTTGGTCATTTTGTAAGGTGAGGTTGACCATTGCATGCCCATATATGAATGTGTAAATATAACCAGTCACACCTTGTCCACGTCTCCAAGTCCCTCAGTGTCCAGCAGGACCAAAGTGGTCTCTTCTTTAGTGGGGTGGGGCACACACCACATCCAGATTCCCTTCGTCTTGGACTCAATTGTGCTGCCCAGTGCAAACCCTGATGATACCAAACCATCAATAAATAAATAATAAATAATACATGTTGTTTCTCTTAAGTGTAAGATGCTATTAGTGCTGCATGTGAGGGTTTAACCTGTTTGTTTCCCAGCAAGACGGTTCATCAGGTAGGACTTCCCCGTGCGGTAGAGACCCACCACAGCGACCACCACCACCGGCTGCTCAATCTTCTGCAGGATCTGCAGTGCCGACTGCTGCACACACATCTTCCCATCTGACGTCGTGTCAATGAGGCAAACCGGCTTGTCCATGTTGTCAAAGGAGATGAGTCTACTAAAATGTACCAGATTAACAGCCTTTCAATTTCTTTTCAAGTCTTACCACACATACGTATATGGATGGAGACAAAAGCTGCACAATATACACATTTCGACACATCCCATAAATTAAAGAACACTTAAACTCATACAGGCATCCACACTCGTAAAAAACTATTCTGCACATATTCACAACACGTTATACAAAATCAGGTCATCTGAAGCTGCAGCAAGTAATGGTCCTAACATATATCAAGACATGTCAGGTTGTAGAGTTCACTCATACACACATTGTTCCCATTGGTTACCAATTTGTCCACATACAACATGTTTAAGTTGCAATACAAATGTTCCCTACACACACTATCTACGCAGATAGATTAACACAACTCAACCTTACCCAAAAACTTGAATATGCTGAAAAAAGATCTACCGCATGCATTCATAAGAGCTGTACATATGTAATGAAATGACTTACCTTTTTTTCCGTTTACGAGTTATTGTATGCAGGTTGTGGATTACTAATATTGTATTCTTTTAGGTTCAGCCAACTGGTCTGCAGTTTGTTAAAGGATTTCCATGTTCTCTCATGTCCGGTTATTCTTGACTGAGCAAACAACTTTGGTTTCACTTTAAAATCAGCAACTGCAACATGTGATACAAGAACAGATGTAAGAGTTTGGGGGTTTCCAGAATGTGCAAGCACACACAACAAAGTTTAACTGTCTGCTTTTTCTTTGTCTCACCATTCCACGGCGACATTTTGTTCATTTTAACTAAACTGTTAACATTCCAGAAAAAAAGAACACAGACTATCTTTATTTGCAATCATAGCTCACTTCTGACCACAATACAAAGGTCGACATGTTACTCATGAACTGTGTTTAGTGAAATCCCATAGTTTCCATTAAAAACAATATGAATCTAATTGCAACCATTAAATCTAAAGAATCTGTGATGGTTTTTCTTGTTTTTTATTCGTCTAGAACTACAGTACATGTTCTGCAAAATTAGATTAGACTGACCGAGGTATTTTTTACAATGTTGGGGTCTAGATCAATTCATACATGTTTCTGCGTGGATATTTTCCCTCAATTAATGGTGGTGTAAAATTATACCTTTGGATTTTGTAAATTTTTGAGTCTGTAACAAACTAAATCACAGTTGAGTTGTTTGAAAAGCGGTCTGAGTGTATAAACAGCCTTCAGAGGGTTTGCAGTAAGAGCCGGTTATCTGGGGGGGTAGTCAATCTCCAATGTTTGACTCTTGTGATGGCTGAGGCCACACTTATTTAGGTCAATTGATCAAAGTTTCCTTTATAAATTATTTCTTTAGGAGAAATGGGGTTTTTGTCTTTAATATTTGGTTTCTGTGTGTTTATACATTTTTTTTAGTGTTTGAATAAATCACTACATAGATACGGGGTTAATATTAGGTTTCTTACCCGTGGTCCTGCCTGGTTCTGAGGCTGCAGCATGGAACAAAGGTTGGCTATTAAAGGGCGTGGCATTTCCTGATCACCATTATATCCTGGGTCAGGCATTATGGGAAATGTAGTTGGTACTACCCTATGGGTGTGGTTTGTTCATTTAAACTTCTCTGTTAGAGGTCATTCTTGTGTTTATTGTAACTGTTTGCTTTGTTGCATGTGATTCCGTGTATGTGGGGTTTGGTTTGTGTATATTATATATTTTTATTGAGTTTATTTACTGAACTGAGACCCATGCAATTAGCAAATGGTTTAGCCCATGTGTTCAAATGGGGTTGAATTTTCGGTGGAGAGTTAGTTCTGGTGAGGGCTCCTGTGAGAAACATCTGAGACCCAGAGCCCAAAGTGGAGGGTTCCACTGTTATGTCGTGTCCTTCCAATTTGATTTGATTTTGTTCTGTTTTTGTTCGCGCTGGTGGATAGTGCATGAGTTGGCGGTTAATAAAGAACCAATATTGTACATTATATGAATGCTTCTTGAAAAATTGTGGAAGAACGCACACAAATCTAAATGACAAAATGCTGATAGTGAATCTGATTCCCAGACGCTTCAGTTAAAGTGTCACATTGTTGCAATTTTTTCTTGATTGTATCAGTTTGGATCACGCCAAGAATGATCTGGTTTAATGTTTCTATTTATAATGTTAAAGCACCTTTTGTTCGTGTTGGTTTTCCCTGTGTTTTTTATATTCTCTGCCCTGCTCAGTTTCCCCTTTTCAATAAAGTCTTTGATTCCTGTAAGAGCCGCCTGCCTCTGGATGTTGTCTACACAATATATGACGGTGAATACCTAAACATTTGCCCTCTAGGAAACTCCAGGATCTCTTTTCCCAGAAAAGAGAGAAAAGTAAGTTATTTATGTTTTTAAATGCATTTATCCAAAGTAACGTATTTAACACATTTAATGATTTAACTTGAGTCAACTGAAGTTTGAGTAAAAGCGAGCTTTGCTATTTCCAGTCAAATAGAGAGAGAGAGAGAGAGAGAGAGAGAGATAAAGAGAGAGAAACAAACAGTGATAAGCTGTCTACTACTTTTCTTCTGGAATGTTACGGTTCAGCTTTTGTCCTCATGTGACTTTTGCAACACAGGTTCAATAAAGTATTCCCCCAAAATAAAGTATATAGTAAAATAAATCTGAATATAAATGAAAAGTATATAAAGAAATTGAACACGTGTTGCAGTTGCTGATTTTGAAAGTGAAACCAA
This sequence comes from Barbatula barbatula, assembly GCA_037178815.1. Taxonomy (NCBI): domain Eukaryota; kingdom Metazoa; phylum Chordata; class Actinopteri; order Cypriniformes; family Nemacheilidae; genus Barbatula; species Barbatula barbatula. Next base: position 17,130,219 of record CM074079.1, on the reverse strand, counting down.
GTGTTAAACAGCACAATTGCTCCGTCATACAGAATAATGAAAGAGATACTGCGAGACCACGGAGATTCCCTAACTCGCTCAGACCAGTTAGAATAAGGGGGGCTGGATCTGAAAGAGTGTTTAAGATATACGGATAATAATACAGTTCAGTCCACCACTTGTACAACACACAGCTCCTGAAGTTAAATACAGGTAAGTTACAGTCCTTTATTCTGTCTATTTATACAGTTCTTGGTCTGAAGGATGTTTTTCTAGCAGTTTACAGTCAACTAATTATTACTGTAGTTATTGTTTTATTATTATAACTATTATGATTATTATAAAAATGCCAATAGTTTTCTGTGAGATTTATATTGACTGTTGGTTCTAGATAATATTATGAGCTCAATATGAAAGCCATTAGTGCGCTTCAATAATGTGAAGTAAATATGTTTATGTGTCCATTTTACAAGTTCTGTCATGATTCTGCCTTCTCTTGTCTTGATTTTCTGGTCTAGGGCAGAATCATGACAGACTCACATGTTTTATGTGGAGAGAAACATATTTTTGTCAATCAGGACATAATATGCGTTCTCTCCAGTCTGGTCATTTGGCCCCGCCCCTCTCGTTCCTAGTATAGCTTTCCTCCTGTGGCTCATTACCCACACCTGCCCATCGTTATCTCCTTTGTTAGTCTCCCTATATAATGCCCTCTTGTCTATTGTCTTGTGCTCGTTCGTTGTAGCTGTTCCTGTGTCTTGGCTCGTGTTCATGGTTCCTGATTTGTGTTCCCAGTTACCTCGGTCGTGTTCCTGATCACCTGTATGTGTATTTTGAAGTGCCTTAGTTATTGTTCCTTTTTGTTTATTTATGCCCCTCGTGGGAAGTCTTTATTTTCTGTACCTTGCCTTGGTTCAGTTTTCCCCCACCGTGGGTGGTTGTTTTGTTATTTATTATTAAAGTCTGTGTTAACCCGTATTGCTGCCTGCGCTTGGGTTCTTCTCCTACCATATCCCTGACAAGTTCTGAGGTATATGCACCGAAAAACATTATTCTTGAGGGTAGTAAATACTAACCATGCAAATGTACTTGTATATTAGCTAGCAAAGTAAACTATACTCTCAAAATAAGAACTCGATAATATGTAGTTGTCTTTTATGATAGTGTGTGAAAATACATTTGTTGTGTCAATGCAAACTAAAATCCAATGGGATCAAGTGATTGGTGACTGTAATCATTGTGTGATTATTTCGATGTTTTTGTCATGCATGTGTTATTAATGTGTGACTATTGTGTGATCCCACTGTGTGAAATGTAGACCGAGGTATGAAGACACAACATGTTTAACATGTTTTTAAACTGATCAAGAATCAGTGTTGGAACTCAACAATGGTGACAATCAACAAAATTAATCTGATGCACTATTAAATTACTGAACATTTGTCAAGTAATCTAAGATCAACAGAAATCCAAATTGTATAATCTTCTCATTTGTAGCTCTGTCTCCAGTGAACATGGACAAACCGGTTTGCCTCATTGACACGACGTCAGATGGGAAGATGTGTGTGCAGCAGTCGGCACTGCAGATCCTGCAGAAGATTGAGCAGCCGGTGGTGGTGGTCGCTGTGGTGGGTCTCTACCGCACGGGGAAGTCCTACCTGATGAACCGTCTTGCTGGGAAACAAACAGGTTGAACCTTCACATGCAGCACTAATAGCATCTTACACTTAAGAGAAACCTCTCTATTTATTATTTATTTATTGATGGTGTGCTATTATCAGGGTTTGCACTGGGCAGCACAATTGAGTCCAAGACGAAGGGAATCTGGATGTGGTGTGTGCCCCACCCCACTAAAGAAGAGACCACTTTGGTCCTGCTGGACACTGAGGGACTTGGAGACGTGGACAAGGTGAAAGAGCACCAACACTACCAAAACACAAGAAGCATCAAATGTCAAAGTTTGAAGGGTTAACCATGCATCCAACTGACTAACAAGAGATGATTAAAATGTGGAACTGACCTCACCAAATACTTTGTCATCAGTTGCAGTAGACAATTACTCTATTAACCATACCCATTACTTCTTGTAAACATCTTGTAGTCCATAAACAACCTTTGATCTTTAATTGACTATCCAGCCCAATGATTGTCTCTTTGACAGGGGGACTCAAAGCATGACACCAATATCTTCTGTCTGGCTGTGTTACTGAGCAGCACTCTTGTTTACAACAGTCGAGGGACGATTGACAACAGGGCTATTGAGGATCTGCAGTATCCTTCTGACAATCCACATTCCTTTCAAATCATTTATATATATTTTACAAATTTGTGCAAATACAACATCAGTTTGTAGTCACAGCAAGAGAAGTCCCTTTTTGTAACTTAAGCGCTGTTTATGTTTTAATGATGTTTAATTATCAAAGTTCGGGAGGAGCAGATAATCAGCTCGGCTGATCCGCTATCAGCAATCACAGCATCCCTCCACCTGCCCAGCTTCTCTCCTCGAGCCCACTTCTCCCGCAGGAACACAGGGGTGCGCTCAGAGCCTGCTCCCCGGACAGCATGCCAAAAAATACTTTTTTCTACCCTTACTTGATTGTTATTATCTGCATAGGCAAACTCGTGAACCTGCAGTGTGGCATGAGAGGGAGTCAGGAGTTGTCCTTTCACATTTTTCTTTTTTGTCCAATAATGAGACATACAAATGTCTTTATAAGTGTTGATTAAAATCAGATATTTGTATAGCCTGTCAATAGCATCATGTACCATAGGTGTGTTTGATTTCATGCAGACTGAGTGGCAATTTTTTTTCACATGGTGTGCCTTTAATTGTTAAAATGTATTTACCTTAAGGAGTAACATTTTCTTCAATGCATCTTGAGTTGTTGTTTGACAGTTGCTTTGTTTTCATGCCTGAACAAACTCTCAGATATGTTACTGAACTTACAGAGTGCATTAAGGTCAAATCATCAGAAGAGGATGCCGATGATTCAAGCGAGTTTGTGAAGTTCTTCCCTAGATTCATCTGGGCTGTGAGAGACTTTACCCTTGAGCTTAAGATCGAGGACAAAGATGCAACAGAGAATGAGTACCTAGAGTTTGCTCTAAAGCTAAAACATGGTAATTAAAAATATCCCTCAAATTATTTGCGCAGTAGTCTCACGATCCGTTGGCTGAACGTCTTGATGTACATGGCACACTTTTTTGGAAACACTTCAGCATGTTTGAAGTCGTCATCTGATTGGTTAAATTTCACAGGATTTCCGGTAGACGTGTGTGTCGCGTTCTTCAACGGACCGCCTGGAAACAACACAAAGCTGTCGTGTATACAATAGTTGATATAAGAAATGAATCAAGAACAACTAAACGCTTAATTCTTAAAAGTATGCGAGGTTCACGGCATTATCTCATAATAATAACTGCAGGGACATTTCAACGCCTCTAAACAATAACGTGGCTCAAGATGAAACAGGATTTAAATGTAAGCCTTACCTAGAACACCAGACTGCGAAGAAAATGTCACAAGGAACCATCTTAGCTTACAAGAATGATTTCACGTCAGAATGTTAATTGAAGCGGAACAAAAACTTGAATGTGGAGAGGCGGTATCGGCTATAAAGGTTATCAATGGATTAGTTTGTGACATGGAATGAAAAGAACACTGGAAATTTGGCACCAGCAGACAAAACCAAGACAGACAGAGGACCTAAAGTTCTTTACCATTTTGTTGGGGCGATTGGGGACAGGCGGGGTTCCGAAACCTACCCTAACCCCAAAGTTAGCAATGGCTGAAAACTGGTCTACAGTATGTGTTCGTCTTTTCTAGGGACTTCAAAAAAGGTCATGGAGCACAATCTGCCGAGGGAGTGCATCCAAAAATTCTTCCCTTCCAGGACATGCTTCACATTTCCGTTTCCAACTGTTCCGGAGAATGTGTCTCGTCTGGAGAGTTTGAATCCTTCTGACCTTGATACGAAATTTTTGGAGGTCACAGATTGTTTCTGCAAGTTTGTCTTTAAGGACAGCCAAGTGAAGATGCTGAAAGATGGATACACTGTCACTGGCAGGGGTAAGTAAAGAGAGAAAATATCTACTATCAACTGGTCATTGTTCAGTCTAGATTCTCTTTTCTTTATCAATGTTTTTCTGGTCTTTCCTTCTCTTTAGTTTTGGGTAATCTGGCAAAAATGTATGTGGACACAATCTCTAGTGGGGCCGTTCCATGTCTGGAGAACGCTGTGATTGCTATGGCAATGATTGAGAATGAAGCTGCAGTGAAGGAGGGGCTTGAGGTTTACAAGAGTGGAATGGAAAAACTGAAGACGTCCTTCCCCCTGGAACTGAAGGATCTGTCCACAGAACACCAACATCTCAGCAGAATGGCAACACAAACCTTCATGAAACGCTCTTTCAGAGACACTGATGGAAAGTTCCTAAAATCTCTTGAGGTAGGCCAGATCTCATCACAGTACAATGGCATGAAGAGATGTCAGAGTTTGGTTTTATTAAATGTCCTCTTTAAATGTTATGATTGTAGGAAAACATCAATAATCTCTTTGATGAATACCTGAGCCACAATGAGCAAGCTTCAAAGAGAAGATGTGAGAATCTTCTGTCATCCCTTTCTGAAACAATGACTGAAAAACTCAAGCAAGGGTTCTTTGCCAAACCTGGTGGCTATGATCTCTACTGCAAGGATCTGGAGGACATTGTGGAGAAATACAAGAGACAGACCAATAAGGACGTCAAGGTTCTAAATTCAATATCTATACACATGACGGAAATATGAAGACTTTCATCACTGTTGTCATAATTATCAATTGTTTCTGTGTGTACATCAACAGGCTGAAGAGGTCCTAAAGAAGTTTATGATACAGAAGTCTGTGGATTCTAAAGCCATTCTGCAGGCTGACAAAAAACTGACTGAGAAGGAAAAAATTATTAAGGGTGAGTCTCAAGCTTTCAAATCCTAATATCCCAGTTTTGTACATTTGTAGAAGGTTCCTTGTGCCTGTTGACAAGATGATGTAACAGCTGATACGGTTGAAAATGCCATTAAAAGTAGCACCAAAATCGCCACCTTAAATGATATGGTTCTATCTGAGCAGTTTTCAGATATTGAGCTTCAAAGTTTCAGCATTCATGCTGATTTGCGTTTTTCGTAAAAAAGGAAAAAGTCATAGAGTTTTCGCAAATTAAGAATGTTCATTTTTACCAAAAATCTGATAGAACTATATAATTCCAAGATGACGAAATGGTAAAGGTTGTTTTAAGGGTCAAATATTTGCACCCATTAGTTTAGGGTGGCTATTTATGCCACTATAAGAAAAGTATCAATGTGGTCAAGATCAGTTCTTGTCAGATTTTTCATTGATTCAAATTCAGTTCAATATGTAACTATTTGTGTTTTTGTAAACCATGTTTTCTTTCTGTTTTGTAAATAAATGACCAGAGCAATATGAGAAAACAGCCCTCTTGAACCAGGAAATCAAAGCTAAAGAGGAGGAGCAGCGGCAACTAGAGGAGAAGATGGAAGTAGAGAGACGAAGTAATGAAGAGCGGATGAAACAGATGAAGGAGAAGATGGATGAAGAGATAAGGCTTCAAAAAGAGGAGGCTGAGCGTGCAATGGACAGTAAACTGAAGGAGCAAGCTTCTCTGCTGGAAAAGGGCTTTAAGGAGAAGGCAGACAGGATGACACAAGAGATGGAAGAGTTCAAGAGACAGAGCGCTGAAGCTGAGAGTAACAGAGCTAAAGAGTTTGCAGCGATGATAGAGAACTCCAACAGGAGACATGAGGAGTCTGTTGCTATGATGATGCAGCAACATAGAGAACAGATGCAAGCCATACAGGAGATGATGAATGCACGCTCGGGTGTATGTTGCATCTTGTGAAATCCATAATTTCTATGACTAACTCATCAGAAGCATGTCACTGCACAAATAAACTGTAGACATCTACAAATAAACAGTAGAAACAGTCCTTAGTCATAATAGATTTCAAATGCATATTTTTGTGTAATGTACATGAAAACTACAAGTTTATTTGACATTGCTCATTTATTTTAAGCAGTGACATGATGGTTCAATGAAAATGATTTATCAAAAATCTTGCATTGCATCACATGTGTGCATCAAATAAAAGCAATTTTTTTGCCTGAAAGGAAATGTGTCTGTGTGTATGGACCATTCACTGGCCCTATGACGGAATCCAGTGGTGTGGTTGAAGGTTTCTTGTGTATTCTGTCCTTACTTCGGCTAGGTACCTTCACATTATACATGAAGGGATATGACAAAATGTAATTACTGAGTTTAGGGATAATTTTTTCATAGGTCCAACTCGTTTTTAGACAAGTTGACCATGTTAAGCATGAGAAGCCAGCACGTTCAGTGTAAATGTTTTAATTTATGTGCTAGATGTGACCAAAAAGTGCGTAAGGGCTTAAGCTTTTCCGGGTAGGTACATTGACCTTGAATTGTTTTGTCAAGAGATGTAGGCTGGTCGCCATAGAAAAATCTTATCTGGGCATCAATACCTGCAATGCAGCCCTAATAACCCACTGGGGCTCCATTGATTACTTTTATGATAGACGATGCCTGAAGGAAGTCACATCTGGAATTGCATGAGGTTGAGTAAATTATGAGGTAACTTGAATTTTCTTGCTTAATCTTACACTAATATGTGACCTTGGATCACATCATTAGGATATAAAGTTAAGATCATATTCCATGAAGATATTTCCTAGCCTAAATTCATTAGTTTTTTTGCACATTCCAGAGACTTAAAGGGCTGTATTGTCATATCATAACAACCCATAGATGAGTAGAAAGCTTAATTATCCAGTTTTCGGGTTATGTAAAAATCTAAATTTCAAAGAATTGCCCCATATGCTTGGTTTTGTTGTCCATGGTCATATATGACTCAAAAAACACATAGAGACTTGACCTATGAATGAGATGGTAAAATGCATAGGCCTGGTATAAAGAAGTGTAGATGTATGACACCCAGGCATGGTAATTTAACACTTGGGATTTTGCTGTATGGTTTGAAAGAGTTTGGGACATTCTCTCACCTCAGCAAATGCAAGATCGCTCCCATGCTTCGTGCCGAGGTCGCCACTCTTCTGGAGAAGGGGGCAATCGAACCTGTCCCTCTGTCCAAGATGTCTTTGGGCTGACAACCCCTGCTTTATTGTCCCCGGGTAAGTGGGGAGCTGTGCACCATCCTGCGAAATAGATGCAGAATCGCATCCTGGACTCCGTCCAACACCAGGATTGGTTTGTGGTTATCGACCCAAATGATGCGTACTTCGTGTCTCGAATCTCCCCTGGCAGACCGTCTCTTCGGCTTGCCCTCGAGGGTTCAGCATACTAGTACAGCCTCCTCCCCTTCGGTCTGGCCCTGTCTCCCCGTGTCCTAACGGAGGTCATGGAGGCTGCTCTCGTTCCCCCCGGGAGCAGGGCATGCATATCCTCAACTATCTTCATGACTGGCCTATCTTGGCTCACTCGCGGTATCTTTTGCCTACGCACAGGGAACTTGTGAGCCGCCACCTTGACCGATTGGGTCTACGGGTCAACTAGGACAAGAGCATGGTCTCCCCGGTCAGAGTACCTCTTTTCCCGTTATGGAACTAGACCCTGTTACCATGCAGCACTCCTCATGAGAGCGTGTCCAACCAATGTTGTGCTACCTGTACCTCGTCAGGCAGCAGTCAGTGGTCCCTCTGAAACATTCAGAGGCTCCTGGGGCATATGGCGTACTGCTCAGCAGCATGCCGCTCAGGTTGATGCATATGGTACCGCTTCACCGTCTCACCGGCACAAGGTGTGTTCCCATTACTTCTTTCTAGCCCCTCGGACAGAAATGCCATAGCACCTCCTCCTCTGGAGTCAGCAGTGGGTGGTGTCCCGGCGGGCCATTCATGTCCCGAACGATCTCGATCAGACAGCTGACGTGCTCTCAATTCCCCTGAGGAAGGGGCACCCAAGATCAGACCTCTGGAACCTCCATGTCTGGCCCCAGGACGGGACGTCTAGATCTGAAGTGACCTGTGTCCGGCACTTGTGAGCACGGTGACTCAGGCAAGAGCACCAACCACTAGGCGACTGTCGCTATAAGTGGCGCCTCTTCTCACCCTGCTGTGCTTCCCGATCAGCAGATTCCCCCAGGGAGGCGTGTGAAGGGCTAATCCCCCCTATCCATACCCTCATGGGACCTTAACGTTGTCCTGGTTGGCCTGTGTAAGGCCCTGTTCGAGCCCCTGGAGAACCCGATCTTTCTCTCTGATCGCAATTGAAGTTGAAAGTGACAAAAGGATCAGTTTGTTTGACTCATTCTCCCTCAAGATCATCATTTGGGACTGCACTCTAAAAAATCTAATTTGCTAAATGTTCTCCCTAAAAGGTTACTTGAACATGGAATTTTTAGTTAAAGGAGCCAAGTGATTGTTTTACATATACTAAACAAAGTTAGCCTAAACTTGTTTCTTACAAATATTATTTTGTTGACTGGACTTAGATTCTCAGGTTTTTGGCCAATTCTGTGTTTCTTATAAGTTTTTCTTTTAAAGAAAAGTGTTTTAGTTCTTGCTGGCTAATTAACTGCTTTAATATCGTTGTTTTTATTATGTTATCGGTTGTGTTTAGAATGTTTTTTATGAACGTAATAAAGATCCATAGAAGGGAAGGAAGGAGGCGGGAACCGGCGGACATTTCAAATAATAAAACTTTAATAACAAACACGGCAGCCACCTCACGGTCGACTGCCGGCCATAAAACAACCACAAACTTAACCCAATGTCCAGGCCCTGTCCTCTCTCGTCAACATTCCTGCCGGTCGTCCTTTTAAGCTCCCAATCTCCTCCGTGAGAGATGCGGGACCTGTGTGCGCACAGCTGATTGCAACTATCACTCATGCCACTGGCCCTCACCACAATGAATTATGTTTTTGGTTGTTACCATGGTGTGTGTTTTCAATGGTGAGGTGTAAGGGACACAATAGTAAAACTGATTAAATGCACTCAACAAAAATTGCTTAAACAGTTATTTGGTCTATTTTGGTGTGTTTGAGGCAGAAAACACACACAAATGTGTTTATTTTTTATATAACCAAATTATATTATCTACATATGACCAGCCAACCAAAAATATTTAGTTGTGTTGTTAATTATGTAAACTAGACAATGTTGTGACCACTAATGACTTTAACATATTATTTTTAAGTTGTTTGACATTCAGTCTCTGTTTGTTGAGCTTACTCAAAAATTGTATTTGTATTATTTTAAGTTGACTCAACTATTTATTTTACAGTGTGGTGGTTATTTTGAGTTGCTATCCGGCTATGAATTGCTATTCATTGACAGGATTATAACCCTGTCTTAAAACTACATGTATTTATTATTCATAATTGATTGATACTATTTTCAGCGATGGCATAGGACAGGTGATCTAAAGACTTAAGCCCAGTGAAATTCATAAATTTCATTACACAGAACATTCAGGACAATAATTTACACGCCTGCTTGAGACAGTCAAACACGAAGCCATCTAGTGGACGTGCTTCATGTTTGACTGGCACGCCTTTATTTTTATCATGTCTTAAACAGAACCAGGAGACTGAGTTCAAGGAAACCGAAACTGAACTGTGCGTTTCAACTTTCGAATTGTCTTCATACAGTGAAATGGCTGAATCCAGTATTCTATGGTCTCAGGAGCAGTTCAACTGTTCAGTGTGTTTGGATCTACTGAAGGACCCGGTGACGGTTCCCTGTGGACACAGTTACTGTATTAGATGTATCTCTAACTGCTGGGATCAGGATGATCAGAAGAGAGTCTACAGCTGCCCTCAGTGCAGACAAACCTTCACTCCCAGACCTGCTCTTTTTAAAAACACCATGCTTGCTGACGTTGTGGAGAAACTAAGAAATACAAAAATACATGTTTCTGCTCTCTGTTACGCTGGACCTGGAGATGTGGGGTGTGACGTCTGTACGGGAAGAAAACACAAAGCCGTCAAGTCCTGTCTGGTGTGTCTCAACTCTTACTGTCAAGCTCATCTTGAGCAACATGAGAATTTCTTTAAAAGCAAAAAACACAGCTTGATCGATGCAACTGGACGACTTCAGGAGATGATCTGCCCTCAACACGGCAAAATTTTGGATATCTACTGCCGTACTGATCAGCAGTGTTTGTGTTATGTGTGTATGGTGGAAGTGCACAAAAAACACGATATTGTTTCATCTGCAGCAGAGAGAAGTGAGAAACAGGTAGGTAGTGGTGTATGTTGTCAATGTGAGCTATCTGCTCCATAATAAATGCTTATTTACGGTCACACTATGGATTGTTGACTGGACAAATGATTTTATATTAAACAGGGGCTTTGAAAGTACACAGCATGTGCAGCACAACTCTGTTGTTGTTAATATTTAAAAGAGGAATGTTTTAGTGGACCGGTTGTCACGATCGTCAGCTGGAGTGCCCTTCCGTCCTTCCGTCCTTCTGCCCCTTCCGTCCCTTCCGTCCTTCTAAAACTCATCTCTTCTGTGAATACTTGACAGACAAATGAAAAGAAAAGAAAAAACCTCTCTTCTCTCAACAGGTAGTGGTCTAGCTTTTGTGAAACTAGCTAGTTTCTTAAGAGAGGTTATACTCCCGATTCAGTAACCATAGTAACCAGGTGGTAGCAGGGGTCCGTTTCAATAAGGAAGTTCAACCAACTCTAGGTTATACCTTGAACTCAGAGTTGGTTTACTTAGAAATTAGAAACTTGAGTTTTTGGTTTCAGACAGCTAATTTGAGTTAGTTCTATCGACTCTGGGTAATCTTACCTTGACTTAAGCGCTGGCGCAACAACTACGACCAGCCATTATCGATGGAGCTTCGATATTACGATTCATCATGGCAACGGCACCAAAAAAAGCAACATGGCTGCAGAAAGCGCATGTGAGCGAGGCTAACTTTCCACAGCACTTTGCAAACATTGGATTTACTAATGTGCTTAAGAAGAAAAAAATAAAAATGAATTACTAACCCTCTCTCTTCTCTCAACAGGTAGTGGTCTAGCTTTTGTTGAAACTAGTAACTTCGTATTAGCACCTGTCGTACTATTTCTCTTTTATGACATATCGCTTATTGCTCCCTGAAATCTTTGTAAGTCGCTTTGGAGAAAAGCGTCTGCTAAATGACTAAATGTGAATGTAAATGTAAGTTGAAATAAATATATAGATAATAAATTAATCAGCAAATGAATGAATGCAAAAAAACGATATGTTCTCACTCCCCATCTGTGTTCTAGTGATAGTGTGACACGTCATGGTGTAAGGACAGTTGTTCGGGTGTTATTAAACATTAAACCAATCGAATGTTAAACATTAAACTTACATCATCAGGTTATCTTGTTTTTTTATGTTTGCTTAACTATTTATTTTGTGATTTTTGTTACTTTAACGTTCATCCAGGCCCCACATGAACTCGCATGAACTACACTAAATGACACACCTATGTAAAAAAATGTATTCACAACCTAGTTCATTTATACTAAACTTATAATGACTTATAACTACACCTATATTTCAAAGAGCCAGTTAAAGAAGACCCAGAAAAGATATCAGGAGAGAATTCAGAAGATGCAGACCGAGCTTCAGAGGATTGAAGCGCTTGTGAGCTCTTACAAGGTGAGTTGAGTCTGACATTTACTAGTCACAGAAGCTCACAGACGATGTAAAAGTAAGATCTGATTGTAATATGCGTCCTAACAGCGCTCTGCAAAGACAGCAGTGGATGACAATGAGATCATTTTTACTCAACTGATCTCGTTTATTGTGAGAAGCCGCTCTGAGGTGACACAGCTGATCCGGGATCAGGAAAAAGCCGCAGTGAATCAGGCTGAACGAGTCTTGAAGAGACTAGAGAAGAAGATCGATGATCTGAGGAAGAAAGATACCGAGCTGGAGCAGCTTTCATGCACAGATGATCACATCCACTTCCTGCAGGTAACTGAGATGTGATGTGAACGGTGGTCATGTTTTACATACGCTGAAATGTTTTCGTGTGTCTGTGCAGAGTTTCCAGTCGATCTCTGCGCGACCTGAATCTTCAGACTCGCAGAGCATCCCTCTCAGCTCTCTCCTCTCTTTTGATGATCTAGAAAAATCTGCGTCTCAACTGAGCGAGAAACTGCAGGGTTTCTGCAGGAAGGAGTTAGAAAAGCTATCTGATAGAGGTAAGGAATGAGTTAAATTGAGGACATCAAAATTAATCTTCAATGTTTTACATTACAATGTATTTTTTTATTTGTTTCTAAAGTGAAACAGATAGAAATCATCGCCTTCCCAGAACCCAAGACCAGGGAGCAGTTCCTCTTATGTAAGTTACTAGTTACTATAGAAGGAGTCTAAAATATCATCTTGTTGTGTTGCTTAGTGCCACAATCTTATATTTTAATATTGCCAAACAAAAACACTGACGACAGTTTAAGATTGAGATTAAAAACGACTTTCTTTGTGGGTTATGATTTGGTTATGTGTCTAAAATACTACATCATTTGTAACGAAAACAACTAGATGCACATTTGTGTTCATGTTCCCCAGATTCTCACGAGCTGACACTGGATCCAAACACACTGAATAACCGCCTCCGTCTATCTGAGGAAAACAGAACGATCACCATGACTGAAACAGAACAGCCGTATCCCGATCATACAGACAGATTTGATGCTTTGGGCCAAGGGTTGTGTAGAGAGAGTGTGTGTGGACGCTCTTACTGGGAGGTTGACTGGAGTGTTGGTGCCTGTATGGCAGTGTCATATAAAAGCATCAATAGAAAGGGAAAGATGGATGAGTCTGTATTTGGATTTAATGATCAGTCCTGGGCTTTGACCTGCTCTTCTAAGAGATTTTCATTCTGGCACAAAAATCAATGGACCGATTATCCTTTAGGGTCCAGCTGTGGTAGAATAGGAGTGTATGTGGATCACAGAGCAGGTATTTTGTCCTTCTACAGCATCGCAGACACAATGACCCTCATCCACAGCATCAGCACCACATTCACTCAGCCTCTCTATCCTGGCTTAAGACTTACTTTGAATGATAAAGCGACACTCTGTGATCTAACAATATAACTAAACAGAAAAAAAATGATATTTTCTTCTAATTTTTCGTCCAATTTTGCCATTCATGTTGGCACTGCATAAATGATTCGTGTTGTGTTATCATGTAATTGTTACAACGAGGCAGAGGATTTATATTTCCCACCATGCTTTGTGTAACACTTCATTTTGAGAGTTATTTTCTTAAATAAGTGTTGTTTTATGTGTTTTTCAGTAAAGAGAAACACTTTTTAGGGTTTAATGTTTATTTATCTTTGAGATTTAGAGGAGTTTTTTATATTTTAAGTTTTGTGGTTACCATTGTTTAGAAAAGCGTTGCCTTTGCTTATAGTGGAAGGTAAAAATTTTAATTAGAATTTCTTTTAAGCTGCGTTGACTTTAAGTCTTGTTAGAGAAAAAAAAAACATTAACTAACAACACTTATGTTGAAAACATTTAATGAAAATAGGAAATGTTAACATTTAAAAATCATGTTTGTTTAACAAACATAAATCTGGCAACTGGAACGTAATGAAAAGATGCTGAGTAAACCCAACTTTATTATGTGATAAAGTTTACTTTATTAGAGACCTAAATTGTGATTTAAGTGTTTCTTAAAAAATTTTTTAGCAGTATATATTATCAGGTGTTTGTATCTCTCTGATTTAAGACCAAATATTTAAAAGGCATAATGTAAATAAAGTGAACATTTTGTATATCTCTGGACCAGTAGGTGGCGCTTCTGTACAATCTGTAGGATCAAGGATGTCATTTGATTTCTTTTCAAGGACTATTTTTGTTTGTTGACTGTTTTGTAAGCATTTTTGGTTTTTAATAATGTTATTTGTGTATAGAATCCGATTTGAATGATTGACTGTCCACATTTCCATTGGTTTCTATGACAATGAAGCTACATAGGATTTAATAAACATTTGGCTTGGTTCAGTCATGTTTAATAAACATTTATCTTTATTCCTTGCTTCGTTCTTTCACCTTGATTCGGATTAGTCAAAACATTACAATTGAAAGGGACCTTTGAATGTTGAATGTGTGTGAAAAACACCATGTGTTCTCCAATTATATTCATATGAAAAATAATATTTTACTTGACAATTCTAGAGAAATGCTCATTCTATGGTATCAAAATATCTTAAAATAAATGTAAAAATGTTTAACTTACAGTGTGTCTGTTTGTGGTTGCACTTCAAATCTAAACATTAAATAAGTGCTTTAAATTTGTATGAAAGCATCAATGCAGTTTTGTGAATGTCATTTTACACATTTGTCTGCAACTTCAGTACACAGATGTGTGAATAATCCGCAAATCAAAACATTAAACTAAGAAGTTTTCACATTTAAGTGTACAAGTAAAAATACTTAGTTCTCAAATTCAAATGCTCTTGCTACTGATATACCTTCATAATTCAACTGTCCAGGCTATAAATGGAAAATAGACTTGTGAATGACATGATGGATTCTAACCATTTAGAAATCTGCAAAAAAGAGGTGTAACACCTGGGCTGCTCCCCAGATGTAATTCATTGTACTGTACCAAGACACTCACGTCCACTCTTAAAAATAAAGGTCTTTCACGACGTCATAAAATAACAATTTTGTCTAAATGGTTCCGTAAAGAACCTTTACATCCAAAAAAAACTCCAGGTTCTTCAAATACTTAAAAACCCTGAAGTGTAATGTTATACAGAAACCACAAGAAGTACACAAAAGTCAACTGTAAACTGTAAATGCCTTAAAAAGCAGCACGTAAAGTCAATCCTGAGATTTGTGTGCAGAAGTGTGTCGGAGAAAGATTATTTTATTCTGTGTATTCATTCAATGAATGTGCTGCTATAATTGATGTTTATAATTTTGCATTATATAAAGTCTCATTTAAATAATACAAACATAAAGACCAAGACAATCATACAATAAAATAGTAAACAATTTTTTTTTATTGTTGACTCAAAAAAAGGTTTTAACACAAAAACACATAATCCTTTGCAGTTACTGAAGTATTGAATACACTTGCAAGTCACTCACATCCCTTGAAATGTGTTTATGTATCGAAAATATATACATGTTTTAGGACATGTAAATATCATAAAATAGGTACTTTCATATTAGCAGTGTTCTCAAACGTTGTCTACCCCTTTGTGTAGTGTGCATTGCAAGTTAACTTATGAGAATATGGCATGGCTTTAAAAGCTGTGTACAAGCATTACTATAAACGCAAGTTTACATTATGTTTTTTACATTTAGCAGGAAGACCTTTTAAATAAGTGTTGTGGGTCCCGATTCCAGCGACCCCGCAGCCAGATTACTGCCCCCTGACTCAACAGACATGTTACAAACAGCCGGCAGTTATTACTAAACACAAAGTGATGATATATGAATTTACTCATCTATCAACTGTAAACTTGAGCGTTTAAAATATTCTTGCTTCTTAAAGCCAATGTGAAACGCAATTCACTCTTGGTTCTTCACGTTAGTGTGAACATCACATATTACACCGACACACATTCACAAATTGCATCACTATTTACACTTTACATTCAGGAAAAGTGTCTGAATAATGTCAGAAGAGACGGGAGAGTCGCATGTGCGGTTTAACAGTCCTGAGGACGCATGCGCAGTTCGTCGTTCTTCCAGCGACTCTCCAATCAGATTGTCAAAATAATCACACTTACACATCAACCAAATGAAAATAAAAATAAATAGTCACCCAAATCCGTGAAACTCTCAATTCTTAATGTAAATAGGGATGAATCTCAAGCAGGAAAACAGAGGTGAGCTGAATTTTTGCATCCCTAACAAATATGACTTTACAAAGAGGCTAACATTCCGAGTTATATTTACCACCCTGTAGTATTCACACTAAGCAGTGTTCATTTCATCTGGGCTAACCCATGTAGGGCCTACGTGGAACTCGTGGACAACCGGCTGAGACCCAGATACACAACCCACATCAAAGCACATCTGCACCCCATGTGTCTGCTGGCTGGGACACTAAACATCACTGAATATAAGTCATTTACAATCACACATACAATCATGCAGTCAAATTCTGACATGTGTTGTTGATGTAAAAAAATATGTGGTATTAGATTATAAGAACAACAAATATGGATTTCAAAATATAACGTCATCTCTGTACCATCAACATCAGTGGTTCTCAACCGTCTCCTTTTTTCATTTATTTTATAAACATCCTCAACGCAGATACTGTAATCTTTCATCCTCATATACGTGCATTAGGAACCAATGATCTACATTGTTGGATCACATAGTGTCACTTTACCATTCAAAGTGAGTCTAAACCCCGGATAGAGAGGTAGTGTGAAGGTGGTGCTGATGCTGTGGATGAGGGTCATCGTGTCAGAGACGCTGTAGAAGGACAAAGTTCCTTCACTGTGATCCACATAAACTCCTATTCTAGCAGATCTAGAAACTACTGGGAGTTTAGTCTCTACATTCTTGTGCCAGAATGAACAACCGGAGTCAGAGCAGGACAAAGTCCAGGACTTATCATTACGTCCAAACTCACACTCATTACCACGTCCCTTCCTACTGATGCCATTATACGAGACTGATATCCCCACCTTCTTACTCCACACAACCTCCCAGTAGGAGCGTCCACACACACTCTCTCCACACAACACTTGGAGCAAAGCATCAAATCTGTCTGGATGATCAGGATACCGTCGGACTCCTGCGATGTAGGTTACCACACGGTTTCCCTCAGACAGCCGGAGGCGTTCATTCAGTGTGTTTGGATCCAGCGTCAACTGATGATAATCTGAGGAACATAAAACAAAATTTGAGTCATTTTTTGTTTTCACCAAATAACATTTCAATTTTAATAAAGTGAAAATAAAATTTGTTTTAGGGTTATCTAACTTACATTGAAGAAAATAATCCCTGGTGTTGGTTTCAGGGCTGGGAATAGTCTCCGTGTATTGCACTTTAAAACAAAACAGATGTTTTATTATAAATGTGAACACGATTTAAGGTTTAAAAACGCTCATCGCTCTGAAAAGCTTGTTCTTCTTTTGTTCCGGCACTTACATTTTTGCAATTTTACGTGTCTAATACATGCATGGGCAACTATAACACACCAAAGACAAAGAAAAACACGTATTTCCGGCGAATCACCCCTATAAATTATGAATTTGAAAGAGTCCATAAATGATGCTTTACCCTTATCAGAAAGCTTTTCCAACTCTTCCCTGCAGAAATGCTCCAGTTTCTCTCTCAGTTGGGATACAGAATTTTTTAGATCATCAAAAGAGAGGAGAGAGCTGACAGGGATGCTTGTTGAGTCTGAAGAGTCAGGTTGAGCAGACAGCGACTGGAAAATCTACACAGACAAAAACATTTCAGTGTATGTAAAACATGTCCACTGTTCACGTCACATCTCCAGTTACCTGCAGGAATTGGATGTGATCATCTGTGCATGAAAGCTTCTCCAGCTCAGCGTCTCTCCTCCTGAGATCATCAATCTCCTGCTTCAGTTGCTTCAAGACTTCTTCAGCTCGACTCACTTCAGCTTTTTCCCGATCTCTGATCAGTTGTGTCACCTCAGAGCGGCTTTTCTCGAAATATGAGATGAGTTCGGTAAAGATAACCTCACAGTCCTCCACTGCTGTCTGTGAAGAGCGCTGTTGGGACACATTACAATCAGATCAAACCGCTACATCACACCACATGTACGCCATAGTCATAGTCAAGGTGTGGTGCAACGGCGTGTCGTGCATTCTGACTTAAACGTGCGGTCTTCTTTACATGGTCAACTTGTCAAAAAACGAGTTGAAATTTGGCGATTATAGTGAACAAGATTATCAATATAATCATGGCTTTATTAACATGTTCTTGAAATGTCAAATAAGTACTGATGTAAACCAAATTTAATATTGAGTTTACCTGTAAATGTACTTTACTTTCTTTGATTTACCTAAAATAAATAACATTAATGTAAGACGCATCAATTAAATAATTTATTAATGCAGTGGATCGTCACTAAACTCCGCCTACTCGGGTTGAGTTGTGGGCAATATTAGCCGTTAGATTGAGCATCGTTCTGCACACCAGATTTCTACCGGAAGCGGTAGACTATGCGGGACTTGATTACTATTTTCAACCAACTACGAAATGGGACATGCTAATTCTTTTGAATACTATTTAGGTCAGATATTATGCGGACCGGCAAGCGTCGTGTTTACATTTAGATTTAGTCATTTAGCAGATGCTTTTGTCCAAAGCGACTTACAGATGACGTAAACAATGGAAGCAATTGGAACAGCATAAGGACAACAAAAAGCACAAGTGCACTCAAAAACCTTGTCTCATTATAGCCTACCAGAGTATCGATTCGATGGTTTGGGCAACCAACCTGTAGTAATTCAAACGATTTATGATCTTAAATGTGAAATATAATCATATGATGCATGTCACACGAGCTGTTTTATCGAAGCCCTTTTTAAAATATGACACGGTTCTACACGGTTGGACGTTATTACCACGGTAAACCATTAAGCCGGTATGCATCCCTACCTTGTAAGACTCGACACCCGCTCTAAACTCATGAAGCTCCTTCTCTCTCTCCTGGATTCTCTGCTGGTACAGTCTCTGAATCTCCTTCAACTTACAATAAGGACAAACAATCTGTTGATCAGTCCAACCGTTGACATCCCGCATTTGACCATGTTCAGGACAGATCATATCTGGTCGTCCGGTGGCATCCTTGTGTCGCTTCCCCGAGTGAAGATTCTCATGTTGCTCAAGATGATCCTGACAGTAAGAGGTTCGACACTCCAGACAGGACCTGACGGCTTTGTGCTTTCTTCCGGTGCAAATGTCACAGTCCACGTCTGCAGCTTTTGTCTTCAGTTTCTCAACCATTTCAGCCAATATTGGGTTTTTATTCAAAGCAGGTCTAGGACTGAAGGTCTCTCTGCACTGAGGGCAGCTGTAGACTCCCTTCTGATCATCCCAGTAGTCAGAAATACATTTCATACAGTAACTGTGTCCACAGGGAACCGTCACAGGGACCTTCAGTAGTTCCAAACACACTGAACATTTGAAGTCTTCCTGAGATACTGAAATACTGGATTCAGCCATTTCACTGCGTGCACACAATGACAAAACACAAAACTTATGTCACTTAGACAAAAAGCAGTGTTATCAGAGGCTCGAACCCTACATAGTGCACTTACTGTCATTACTTTTAGCATTGCTTACTGACACTACCATGGTGAACGCAAGGCATTCATGAAGGCATATAGAGGCAGTTACCCAGCTGTCTTTTATGCAAGCAGAAGTACAAAAAATGAAACAAAGAAAAATAATACATATCCCCCTCTTGTGGCGAGACAAGATATAAGTTTCTCTTATACTTTTCAGACGTACACAAATGTGAACATTACCTGCACAGTGAGGAAAACATGGAGAGCTGGAAACAATCCGACACAAAGTTATTACACAAAAGTATTTTTTACAAAAAAAAAGATATATGAGATGTCAAAAACATGACAACCACGTATTAACATAATCTAATAATTTACCGTCAGAGCCCTGTCGTGGAACCTGTAGATTATATCAGCAGGAAGAATTACATACTATCATTAAAATGTTTATCATCGTTTAACTCTTAATGTTTTACACGATTTACAGAAAGTCTTGTTTCCGAGCTGATTTTCATTCAGACGTCCTCTGGTGCAAGTGAACCGAAAGTGAAAGCGTTACTCCTGTGAGCCTTAAAGGGACACTCCACCCCAAAAATGACAATTCTGTCATACAAACCTGTACACATTTCTTTGATCTATTGAACACAAAGAAATATATTTGGAAAAACTTTAGCAACTGACATTATTAGATTATTGGTGGTCATGTCTTGAAGGAGGAGAAATAAATAATTCACTTAAGAAATAAACTTGGATTAGGTACAACAAAAAGTTCAAACTAAACCAAGTTTATTTGTTATAAATACGATGTGTTATTTTGTTATAAATTGAGTTTTCATTGTGTTTTAAACATAAACTCCATTTACTCTATATATTTTTCATTAAAAAAACTAAATACCTTGGGTCATTTTACTTTTTTTTCCATATTTGTTCTAGAAAACAAAAGTGCTGCTTGACCACTTTGTGCACTTTAACTCATCAGATTTGTAAAAGCCTTAATGCGATACCATGAATGGTTTCTACACTGTATTGTTTGCAACTTGACTACTTTTTGTGTATTTGTGTACATGTATATTTTACAAAACTAGACATTTTTTCTTGTCTTTTGTCTGTGAAGAAGCATTCACGAAAGTTTGATATTGTATTTGTCTAGTCTTTTTTCAGGCGAGACCGCCATCTAGAGGAATTGTTTATAACATGACACACCTCTTTGCACACTCTTAAACAAAACAACCAGGAAATTCTTGATTCCAGGTAAACCGAAACTGAACTGACACGGAGCTGTCATTTCGACAACCGTGTGTCTACATACAGTGAATGGCTGAATCCAGTATTCTGTGGTCTCAGGAGCAGTTCAGCTGTTCGGTGTGTTTGGATCTACTGAAGGACCCCGTGACGGTTCCCTGTGGACACACTTACTGTAGGAGCTGTATCACAGGCTGCTGGGATCAGGATGATCAGAAGAGAGTCTACAGCTGCCCTCAGTGCAGACAGACCTTCACTCCCAGACCTGCTTTGGGTAAAAACACCATTCTAGCTGAAATGGTGGAGAAACTAAAGCACACTAAGGAACAAGACGCTCTTCCTGCATGTTATGCTGGACCTGGAGATGTGGACTGTGACGTCTGCATTGGAAGAAAGCGCAAATCTGTCAAGACCTGTCTGATGTGTCTGGAATCGTACTGTCAAACCCACTTCAACCACCATGAGGGATTTCACTCAGGCAAGCGACACAAAATAACTGATGCCACTGGACGACTGCAAGAGATAATCTGCCGTCAACACGGCAAAATGATGGATATATACTGTAATACCGATCAGCAGCAAATATGTTATCTGTGTATGGTGGATGAGCACAAAAACCACGAAACTGTTATATCATCAGCAGAACGTAGTGAGAAACAGGTAGGAGCTTAAAGCATCATCTCTTACTGGTGACCCTTAAAGGTCCAGTAAGTGAAATCTAGCGTCAAGGTTGCGAAACACATGCACGGTGTAGGTAGATAGAAATATCTCATTCTTAAGTCATTAAACATAACGATTTGTTGAGTAACCTCTTTAAACACATCTGAAGGCATAGCTATGAATATTCTATTGCATTTCTATCAATAGATCATCCCAAAAAATCACATACTGGACGTTTAAAGAAAGTCACAAAAACAGCTTTAATAAGTTTATAATTTATTTTGTAACAAACTTGTTTTCAGGACTACAAAACAAACTTTATATTTGCTTTTAAACCGGTGTATGTTTTTTTTTTCAAAAGAGCCAGTTGAAGGAGATCCAAGGAAAATACCAGCAAAGAATCCAAAAGATGCAGACGGAGCTTCAGAGGGTAAAAGCAGTGGTGGAAACATACAAGGTGAGATTTCAGAAGAACAACAGCAGCTAACATCCGTACGAGCGGTTTGGGTATTTTCAGTCCAACTGAAGCCTGCTGGTTGTAATATGTGTCCCAACAGCGCTCCGCTCAGACAGCAGTGGAGGACAATGAGAGGGTATTTACTGAACTGATCGCAACCTTTGAGAAAAGCCGCTCTGAGGTGAGACAGCTGATCCGAGATCAGGAGAAAGCTGCAGTGAGTCGAGCTGAAGGAGTCTTGATGAAACTGGAACAGAAGATGGCTGATCTGAGGTGGAGAGACGCTGAGCTCGAGCAGCTTTCACGCGCGGATGATCACATCCACTTCCTGCAGGTAA
Organism: Barbatula barbatula; assembly: GCA_037178815.1. Taxonomy (NCBI): domain Eukaryota; kingdom Metazoa; phylum Chordata; class Actinopteri; order Cypriniformes; family Nemacheilidae; genus Barbatula; species Barbatula barbatula. The sequence continues at coordinate 17,108,274 of CM074079.1, read as the reverse complement.
AATACATGTGAAAAACAGGGTGTTGATCTTCACGTTTAGTGAAACGTATCTTATACGTTTCTGTGAACTGTGAAGAAACGAAGCATGACAAGACAACAAACTTTGACTTAGCTTTTGTGCAAAATACTTCACCTCAATTTACCAAGAAATGTCCTAAAAATTGTTTGACCGATTTAAAAGAATTAGGCAACTTAATACGAATATATTTTTTGTATTAAGTGTTAAAATTCTGAACTGAACACAAAGGGACAAACAGGTAAAACCGGTTGACAATCACAAGACACAATGCATGATGGGATATGGAGTCAACTAAAACACTGGCAGAAACGCAGAGCAAAAGATTGTGACAATATCTGTATCATAGGACATTAAAAAGTCAACTATTACCATCCCATACTTTAAATAACCGTTCTTATTATCACCATATACAGTTAAATTAAATTTCCAGCTAGCTAATGAAAACATGATTGGTTCTGGTTTCACCTCTCTCCTGTCCAAACTCAATGATCTTATAGGTCATTTACTACACATTGTCATATAAATAAACTGTAAATACTGTTGATTATTTTGACTAAATCTTACTAACCACTCTTTGCTAAATGGCCTAAGCCACACTTACGTTCTGAGGTGTTTGAAGTAACCGATTTGATGGACTCAGTCTCGTGAGTTCAGTGTTTGACTCATCAGTTTTTTCAACCGTTCATTAAAATAAATCAGTTCAAAGGATTCATTAGGACGCAAATCTGACATTAGCATACGCGTGTTGTGGAATAATTGGTATCGTTATACACAAAATAATACATTGACTTTATAACCCTTGTTGAAAGAACATTTTTGAAGTTGGATTCTTTGTGTCTTCATTTTCTGTTGTCTGTCAAGAGTTTCCAGTCTCTCTTTGTTCCACTCGAATCTTCAGACTCACCCACTATCACTGTCAGGTCTGTTTTCGCTTTTGATGATTTAGAAAAACCTTTATCTCATCTGAGAGAGAAACTGGAGCATTTCTGCAAAGAAGAAATCGACAAAATATCTTTTAGAGGTAAAGTATAGTTCATTTACTCCTTGGAAAGAGTAAACATGAAAATCCATGTATAAGGGTGTAGAAATGCAATGTAGATCAAAATAAATCTGAAATGCCTTAGATTTAGTTTTAACACTTTAACAGCAATATTTACAATCTATTTTTTTTCCAAGTGAAATATGCTGAGATTATTCCCAGCCCTGACCCCAAGACAAGGGAGGAGTTTCTTCTGTGTAAGTAGTAAGATAGTAATTACATGTTGTTAAGTTTAACCCCTGTGTATGTTAGAGTTTAGAGTTTTAGTAACTCGCTTGTAAAACTGTACTCAAATAATAATTATAAATGACAGAAAAAGTTCTGGCATGATTCTCTAGATGGCGCAGTCCTATAGTCTAAAACCAATCTGATGTAATGACTTTACCACACGGCGCAGCCAATTGCTTCCTTCTTTATCAGCAGCCAATGAGCTCGCTGCTCAACGTTTGTCGTAGGAAGCAGCGCGCTTCAGAAACCCTCCTCCTTCCCCAGTTCCACTTGTATAGATCTGCTACAAGGTGATCATGTACAGTACGCTATACTGGGTTTATTCATATATGTCATATGGTGCAGCATTCCTTATACACACAGCAACATCTTGTGGATGTATTGGTGGTAGCAAGTCGCTGTACCAGGAGCGGTAGCAAGCATCAGTACCAGGAGCGAGCTTAGCAGATCTATTCCGACAAGACCAAATACATTTACAGTATATAGTATATCATATACACTACCATGCTAAACCCTCCTTGAGTTGTCATGACAGAACTATATTTTACAATAAACTATCAAAGCTAAGTGTGTTTTATGTTCCCCAGATTCTCATGAGCTGACACTGGATCCAAACACACTGAATCACCGGCTCCGTCTGTCTGACGGGAACAGAGTGATAACCAATACTGGCGTATTACAGGAATATCCGGAACATCCAGACAGATTTACTTATTGGTATCAGGGGTTGTGTAAAGAGAGTGTGTGTGGACGCTCTTACTGGGAGGTTGAGTGGAGTGGCGATATAACTATAGCAGTGTCATATAAGTGCATCAGTAGAGAGGGACGGGGTGGCGAGTGTGAGTTTGGACGTAATGATAAGTCCTGGAGTTTGGATTGCACAGACTCCAGATACTTATTCTCGCACAACAACAAACACACTGATCTTCCTGAAGTGTCCAGATCTTCTAGAATAGGAGTGTATGTGGATTACGGTGCAGGAACGATGTCCCTTTACAGCGTCTCTGACACAATGACCCTCATCCACAGCATCCAGACCACCTTCACTCATCTTCTTTATCCCGGGTTTAGACTAAATTACCGGCGTAGGGGCCGGGTTGAATCAAAAGTAACACTTTGTGAACTAACTATGTAAATGTCAAAGCACATCATGTAGATTCAATTAAAATTTAAGTCTTTTTACGATGACATCCCCAGGGTGAAACCATCTGACGTCTTTATTCAGTATCTGATACCGGGCGTCAACTAATTATATTGTAATATCACAGATTCGACCTGATGATATAGCCTTATAGCTCTTTGTGTAATCAAAACATCTATTTCGGTCACTGTTAGTTCACCTCATAGTTTTGTCCAAAGCAAAGTAGAATACACTTAAAGATATATAAGAGATTTTGTTAATGTGTTTATGTGAAGGTGATCATTCTCCTCGTGTTGCAGTTAAAAGTAGATCGTAGGTCTTGACCATGAAAAATCGAAAGGTATTCGCTAGCAGCAACGCAATTCGTACAGCTCTATAAATAGCAATTGCTTTATGCAAGTAATATGACTTTGACGTTGTTTGGCACTTTACCTTTTCTTAAATGATAAAGCTGGAGAAACAGATAACAGAAACGATGCTCTGTAGTTTTTCAGACCTCAAACACTTTAAAGAAAACACTCACAACAGTTCACTTTTAAGCAATACAACAGTTATATTTGTACATGTATGTAAGAAACGTTTAAAAATATTTTTTATTTGATTACCTCTATTTTTTATGACAGTTTTCATGTGCCTTGTCATTCTGTCATTCTTTCACATTGACTTTGTGTCACTCCTAAGGTTTGATTTGGTTGAAGTAACAGACACTGGACTGGAATGGCCTCAATATTTTGACCAATTCATCTGCAGCATAACATCCATGATTTGATGTTTTATTGTTGTTTAAAGTCACCGTAATTGTGCTTCACGAGAGGAACAAACTTGTGAAAGAGCAATAGCACGGGACTGGACAAGGATGAGAACAGAATTCTCTAAAATGAGCAAAGTGAATGCTGTGAATATTATAGTGATCTGAATAGCTCTTTTTATGACTTCATCAAATCTAAAGTTACTAAATTCTAAAATGTAAAATAAATGTAAATTAAAAACATAAGTAGGGTATATACAGTATATATGCATGAGAATGTACAAATAAAATATACAACATTAATGTTAAGCAATTTAAGCTAAATTGTTATTTTGTAAATAGTTTGGGGCAAAAAAAATGTAGTTACTCTCCCTCTGCCCACCTGGACATCTCTTGCCCACCTTTAATCTCATATCTGGAGCCGGGTCTGGTACACTGATGCCACATTGACCACTGGATGTGAACGTCCTTTATAATATATTAGTTTTATATATTGTCACCGGTTTCAATTCTTCTTCTGCTGTTTTAAGTAAATCATTTGTTTGACCCTTGCTGTTACCACATTTTACCTGCTGTTTGGTTTAAATAAATGATGTTGATTTGTATCAATTACATGAAGTAAATAAAGATATCAATTCTTAATCCATAAATGTACGGGTGAGTTTTGCATATAGATACATAGTTTCTGTGAAGTCAGATCATTTGAACAGGTTTTAATGTAGTTGTACGATACAATCACAAAGCAGTACACGTGGCTATAATATGTTAATACTAAGCCTTGATTACATTGATATATTTGCTGTCACATGTTGGTTTTTTGTTGACATTTAGTGCAAAAAAAACACAAAATTGAAACTACAAAACTGGTGATAACATGAGGCACTCGAGAGATTTCCACAAAACAGAATGACACGGGATAACACAAACATGAGTGGTTAGAAAAAAACAGGGACATTTATGGTACAAATTTAACATCAAATGACAAATTACTTTCCTATTGCTTTAAGAACCGTACCATTCTGCTGTATTTCTACATACAAGTTATCCATGTTTACAGAAACAAATGTTACATCTTTTAAATGTTTCTTACAGGTGTGAATGCTTGTGAATAAAGGTGTTTTGTTGCTGAGGTAGAGGTAAGTTTTGTGGGCATTAATACATTTAGAAAGGGCTCGACTGCTGTTAGAAAGTAACAAAATGAATGCAACAAACCGCCTGAAATTGAGATTCTGAGCATATGGGGTGATTCAGTGACTAACAACAGTCCGGAAGGCTTTAAGCGTTGTATTTATCGGGAGAAATGACTTTGGTTTTTTTTACAGCTGCCTCTTCAAAAGTTGTTTACAAATACGTTTGAACAAATACATAACCAATACACACAACAATATACAATCGTTTAAAAATTATACAAATGATTATAAAAATCGAATGCTGTTTTAATACATAAAACGTTAATGGCTCAGATAATCATCCTTTAATGTTTCGTCACTCTTACTTTTCTAATGCATTTTATGTGAAAAGAGGACTCAACATTGTTGTTTATATCAAATAAACAATAGATTTGATACGCTACATTGAAACATGACAATTGCATGTTACGACGTTACCGAAATCAAATCAAACAATCATTTTTAGTGCATTATTTGGAGATGTTCACAGTATTTGATACATTTTGTAAATATACATATTCAGTGCACACCAATAGATATGGACGATAGATATGAAAAGATCTGGATCCTGAATGTTTGTGTAACGACGATACATTTGATAAAAAGTCATTTTACATGTTACGTAGTTGTTCCTTTAGTGAACAAATTCAAACATATTCATTACACGTTTTATAATATCTGATCTTTTTATGAGATACCTGATAAGGTAAAATTCCAACTAATGCTTTATTATCAGACGTTTTGATAACGGATCATTATAATCACGTCAAAATTGAAGACATCGTTGTTCCGTGTGGTAACATTTAAATCTAAAAGTACTGGGAGTAAATGTTTCTCTGCTTACTGCATTTATAAACATATTTAAATTTGAAGACTTTCAACGTCACATAAGAATACAAGCACCTGCCTGACGTCAGAAGAGCTACATTTGCAAATATTGTATATACATGTATATACAAAAACGGTCCGGCGGAGCATCATGGTCTCGGTCCTTACGTGTTTTTATGATGAAGAAGCCTTCTCTTGGTCACTCTGAAAAAGTCTGAAACACAAAAGGATTGTATTCATGTATGAAACTATAACATGGGTACAAACTACAGTACAACTCAAGTTAAAAACATTTCAAGTTCAAATTGCTCTATTCACTGAAGCATTGGACAGCCGTAACTTATTCCAACAGTAACAAAAAAGGCATATTACGGATATATGTTTTGGTGTGGACCATTGGAAGGGCTGGCAGAAAATGTTTCAAATGTTCAATTCAAAACACATTGACTTGTAAGTGCAGCATTATAAATGAACTTACAGAGAAACACTTAAAAATGATGATGAACCCTCAGCATCTGCTCTCTCACCTGTGATGTTGGCTTGTTTGCGTTTGACCCTCAAACATGCAGTCATCCTCGGCTCTGGCTTGGTTCCTTTCAAAGTTTCTTTACTCCGCAGCTCCACATACTTCTCCATAGCAGAAGTTGCAGGTGAACAAGAGAAGGAACCGCCTCTAAACCTCGCCATACCACCCCTCACGACACAGCTACGGTAGAACGCCGGCACATCACGGCACGGCAGCTCCTCCCACTCAATGCAGCCGGGGGCCGGTTGGTCCCTCTGGAAGTCAAAGTTCCAGCGCTGCTTGGCAACTTCCACGCTCATGCAGAACAGTCTCTGAAAGTCCTGCTGCAACTGCTGGTGGTCTACGGGACCAAAGAGGTTTCGACGGACCACCGCCACCTGAGGTTTAATGTCCTCCTGCGGCTCAAAATCACACTCGGCTTGTGTCGCAGACATGTCCCTGGGTCAAAAACAAGGAGTTTGTGTTAAATGTGTCTCTCTTCTCTCAACAGGTGTTGTTCTGGCTTTTGTTGAAACTAGTCACTTTGTATTAGCACCTATTGTGGATCCCTGAGCATTTGTGGATCAGTGCACGCATTTGTGGATCGGTGCACGCATTTGTGAATCACTGCACGCATTTGTGGATCGGTGCACGCATTTGTGGATCCCTGCACGCATTTGTGGATCGATCGGTGCACGCACTTGTGGATAGCGCACGCATTTGTGGATCCCGCACGCATTTGTGGATTCACGAATTTGTGGATCAGTGCACGCATTTGTGGATCGCCGCACGCATTTGTGGATCGGTGCACGCATTTGTGGATCGGGCATTTGTGGATCACATTTGTGGATCAGAGCATTTGTGGATCAGCGCACGCATTTGTGGATCGGTGCACGCATTTGTGGATCAGTGCACGCATGTGGTTGTGGATCGGTGCACGCACTTGTGGATCGGGGCACGCATTTGTGGATCGGTGCACGCATTTGTGGATCAGTGCACGCACTTGTGGATCAGCGCACGCATTTGTGGATCATTTGTGGATCAGTGCACGTATTTGTGCACTATTGCTCTTGTATGACATATCACTTATTGCTCCCTGAACTCTTTGGATAAAAGCGTCTGCAAAATGACTAAATGTAAATGTTAAATGGGTCACAATAAATGAATAGAAATTTTAATATTACTGCTCATAAGCACAAATGTGGATCAATATTAGAAAACAAAGTCAACAAATAGACAAATTATTAATAAATTGTAAATCAAACACTTGTTTAAACTAAATAAAAAATACAAATATACATTTTAAAATGTAATAAACATAAAATATGAATGCATTGCATACAATTGAATAATTATAAAAAATAATTAATAGAAAATTAATAAAAATTAATAAAAAGAAACGAGACCTTCCTTGCAAAACGAAATGTGGTACAATAAATGTTTTACTCATAATTGATGGAACCCAAAACGTAAAAGAGTGAACAGACAGACAGACAGACAAGTTACTCGTGTACTGAATTCTATAGAAGCACGCGTGCACATAATTCCACATCTGGCTTTACATTTGCGTGCTAAACGTTAAACTAGATAACTGGCAAACCCATCAAAGACGCATTTAAAACAAGAACAGAGAAAATAAACGTAACTTTAACCCGTTGCCCTTCGGAGTTTAACGGAGTTGTTTACGTCGAAAAAGTGGGCGCAGCACTATCGAGTTACCCGCGCGCACGCGCTCCCGTAAACACGCAACTGATGCGTAAACAGACAAATCGCGCTAGAAATGACCGGTTCTGTTTCACGGTTAAACATACGGTTACTGCGCTTTAAATCGATCGTGGTTTTAAAAAAGTGCGTCTACTGTGCTGTCGTTGCTGTCAATGCGAGAAAAATACGTGTGAAATCACTTACCATTGAGTGAAATCCGCGCACGTAGTAATCGAAACGCGACGCGTTAGCGGATTTAACAATCGTCCCGCGACGCTCACAAACACATCGCGTGTCTTCTGCTTCTGGGTGTTTGTTATGATCGCGGGGACCGCCCCTGGTCACGTGACCAGCTCTGCGCGACACAAACATCCAGCGCACCGCGTTTACGTTATTCAGATCGAGCATCACTTGCGGCGAATTGTAAAGAAACGAATGGCTTTGTACAAGTAACGCACGGTTGGAGGTTTCTTTAACTCTCGCGCTGTGCTGTTTACGTGGAAACTGGGTCAGATCCCCCCCATACACCCCCTCTGCTCGACACACATTCAGTGTTTTGCTCGCGTCACCGCAGGAGCTGACCAGGAACTGCAGTCACGTTGATGTGCAACGTGACGAGGAGGAGCTGCAGAGCCGCTGCAGTATGGGGTCAGAACTGTAGCAATATTCTGAATAAATAAACTATAATCCGCAAATAAATGTAGAGAGTTTCACAAACAGTTTTTAAATCCACATATGCACAAAAGGGAACCATAAATATACGTTAATTATACTTGTGAAAAGATTCACAAATAAATACAATGAGATTTGCAAATATTTTTTTATAAATGTATTTATATGGTATTTATTTGTAGATCGCTTTCTGCGCATTTGTGTTTCACTTTCTGTGCATTTGTGAATCACTGCACGCATTTGTGGATCAGTGCACGCATTTGTGGATCGCTGCACGCATTTGTGAATGCACATTTGTGAATCACTGCACGCATTTGTGGATCAGTGCACACATTTGTAGATTGCTGCACGCATTTGTGAATCATGACATTTGTGAATCACTGCACGCATTTGTGGATCAGTGCACACATTTGTAGATTGCTGCACGCATTTGTGGATCACTGCACGCATTTGTGGATCACTGCACGCATTTGTGGATCGCTGCACGCATTTGTGGATCGGTGCACGCATTTGTGAATCACTGCACGCATTTGTGGATCAGTGCACGCACTTGTGGATCAGTGCATGCATGTGTGGATCGGTGCACGCACTTGTGGATCAGTGCATGCATGTGTGGATCGGTGCACGCACTTGTGGATCACTGCACGCATTTTTGGATCACTGAGCGCATTTGTGGATCACTGCACGCATTTGTGGATCCCTGCGCGCATTTGTGGATCACTGCACGCATTTGTGGATCACTGCACGCATTTGTGGATCAGTGCACGCATTTGTGGATCACACGCATTTGTGAATCAGTGCACGCTTTTGTGGATCAGTGCAACATTGTGAGCTGCACGCATTTGTGGATCAGTGCACGCATTTTGTGTGGATCGGTGCAGGGCGCACTTGTGGATCACTGCACGCATTTGTGGATCCCTGCACGCATTTGTGGATCGCTGCACGCATTTGTGGATCACTGCACGCATTTGTGGATCGCCTGCACGCATTTGTGAATCAGTGCACACTTTTGTGGATCAGTGCACGCACTTGTGGATCAGTGCACGCATGTGTGGATCAGTGCACGCATTTGTGGATCAGTGCACGCATGTGTGGATCGGTGCACGCACTTGTGGATCACTGCACGCATTTGTATATCGGTGCATGCATTTGTGAATCACTGCACGCATTTGTGGATCAGTGCACGAACTTGTGGATCAGTGCACACATTTGTGGATCACTGCACGCATTTGTGGCTTTTTGTGCATATGTGGATTTAAAAATTTGTGTTTGTGAAACTCTCTATATTTATTTGCGGATTATAATTTATGTATTCAGAATATTGCAACAATTCTGATCCCATACTGCTGAGAGACCTACTGGTTATAATTTAGTTTTCAATATTACTAACTGTTACTGGGGGTGAGATGCTGTGTCTGAAACCCCTCACTTCTTCTTTATTCCCCATATAGCGAATAACATTTGAGTCCACTATATGGGGAAAAAGTGAATGAAAATGAGCTTTTTATTTTGAGTCTAAAATCTTAATAAACAAAATGGCATCAATAACTATACAAAGGAAAATGTTACACATACTGTATTATATTATATGAATTGACCTTTCTGTATATCAGCACAAAGGAAATATCAGTATATTCAATCTTATCTTATATATTTGAAAATATTATAATACAATGATATAATATTAAAAAATTACAATATGTTGAATAATACGTTAGGAATTGGTTCTTTTCATATATTTAAAAACATCATCATATAATTTTAAATATATGGAACCATATATCAACCAACAGCTTTTGATGGAATCAACTGAAGAAAAACAACACATTAAATATCTCGCCAGAGGAGGGTTAAACTACACAAAAATGTGGATCATCTTTAACTCTTTATATTATTGAGAATAATTTTATTTATTGTTAATGTTTTATTGAAAATAATTGTTAGGTTTGACTTCACCATTATAGTGATCAGTGTTTGCTCTATATTTGCAGTTTGACTTCCTAAACCTAGTTTTTTAAGATAAGAAAACCAGGAGAACATATTATAATACACAGTAGGGATGGGCGATACCACATTTTTTTGATGCGATACGATACCGATATTTTTTCTTTAAATTTAAGCGATACTGATACCGATACCGATACTGCTATCATTTTTAAAGTGTATGAGAATTTTTCATCTTTATAATGGAATATAATTACAATTAAAGACAAATTACGACTTGTACTGGCCATTAATAACATATTTATTATAAAAGGTTAATTGAACAAAAAATAAAAATGTTCCAGTGTACCACATTCTTCCAAAAATTATGATGAAATAATGTAAATCCTAAAAACATTAACTGTGCATTTTTTCACTGTCATTTTAAACAGGCCATTTTTCTTGAACTGTTACACTTACTGTACAGAACTATTACTGTACTGTACTGAAGTTTCCTATTGCAAACTTTCATTTGTGTGCGCACACAAACACACTTATTTTTATTTGCCTATTTGTACCAAGTGACAAGGGATTACACGTAATAGGTTAACTAATGACCAGCTCTTTGTACCTGGATAATTTTTGCCTCCCTGGAAAGTCTCCTGAAAAAAACGTCTTTTGTCGGACAGTGCATGCGGGTATAACATCCATTACGTATGGGAAAATCCACTACGTCATCGCGCTACAGACTGCACGCACGCACGCACAGCCGGCTGGAAAGTTTTAACATTATAAACACCGTCACCGATTGACATAAACACTGCACAGCTTTGATAACATTTAGTCATGCCTTAATTAAGATATCGATACTTTTTATGAAATATCGATACCTAAACAGTAGCTTTCGAGTATCGATATATCGATACTATAGCATCGATGTGCACATCCCTAATACACAGTTGATTGTTTAATAAGTGTGCATTCATCAGCTAAACGAATACATTATCTCTTGAGTAATTTATATCATTTATAGTTTATCTATATTATCATGAGTCTAGAAACAACAGCATCGCTTAATTAGATAAAAGGAACAAGTTTTATAGTTCACCAACCACATTGCAATCATTTTACAATTTTACTCCATTGTTAAGATTCATGTGCTTATTCTTGATGTTTGTGTGTTAAGAACTCACAAACAAGATAAGTTTTCGATTCAACGTTTTGAAATCCACATCAGTAAATCAAATACAATTTGTGCTTCTCATACAAAAGTCTCCCATAATTGTTGAAAAACCCCCCGCAATGTGATAATCATGAAAACTTGTCAAAAAAAATAAACAAACAAAAAAAACACGCAACTAGCGAAGCTCTGGTAATGTTTTTGTCTTGTCAAACTGACATTAACACACATGTTTTCAGCGTTTTGTAGTTTGGATTACCGGATATGATCGGTCGTTCTTTCAGGTTGGTTATTTAAATGTTTAAGCGTGTCAAGCAACCTCAAAATGAGAGTGCAAGCTCCTGGGCGCTTTGAAAAGAGGGAGAAAGCGACGCAGTCTCCTCGCCTTTCCTCGTTTGATTGGACAGTAATCCTCACCTTTTGATTGGCCAACTCAATCAGATCGACACTTAAGAGCTAGATCAGATCTGAGATCAGTTATCTAAGCATTTTCTATAACATTGGCAGAACTAAATACAGTTTATCCCATTAGGCAAGAGAGGGAAGAGAGAAAAAAAATCCTCACCTTCTTATGTGTATGATGGTATCCTGATTTGAACTAACGTCACACCTGCTATTATTTCAATCCAGGTTTGGTCACATTCCGTAACGTGTTAGAACAGACAAGCAATATCGGGTGTTGTTTTTAACTGACAGTCGCACAAGGAAGAAGAGGAAAGAGACATTTTCATGCGAGTTTCGTCAACGTGTGCCTTATTTTGGGGTGAGTATGTTCACAGTCTTGGTTTTGCAGTAACATCAAAGTTATCTGAAATTATAACAGCAGCAGAGTTTGCTTTCTCTCTTTCTGTTGTAAGTCTTTATATGTCATAGTTTGTTTCTTGCTTATCTATTGTGTTTGTATAGTGGTCAGCTGGTGCTTGAACACATGGCATGTGACAGCTCATATACGGTCCTCTTCATTCCTCTGAAGAACAGCATCTACAGTCCTGATGCTCTGCACTGCTTCCTCTGGGTAAGAGCATGTGGGTTTTGCCTACATTAAGTGGACATACATGAAATGAAAGACCAAAGATCAGCTATCGATGTGTTTGCTTGGCTATATTAATTGTTATAATTCAGCGGACCAGATTGTCCACGAAGGTCCACGAAACAAAATGTAATATATTTATCTATGAGATCCCCTAGGGCAGTGATTCTCAACCGTTGGGCCGTGGGCCTCGGAGTGCCATCTGGTTGGCTATACAGGCAGCGGTAGATTACCGCCAAATTAATTTGTATTTATTTTTAAATGTTATTTTGTAATGATTTAATAAGTCTTATGAATTTACATGTTCGTGCAAATGAACAGTCTTGTAGTGCAAATGAACAGTCTTGTAGTGCAAATGAACAGTCTGGTAGTGCAAATGAACAGTCTTGTAGTGCAAATGAACAGTCTGGTAGTGCAAATGAACAGTCTTGTAGTGCAAATGAACAGTTTTGTAGTGCAAATGAACAGTCTTGTAGTGCAAATGAACAGTCTTGTAGTGCAAATGAACAGTCTTGTAGTGCAAATGAACAGTCTGGTAGTGCAAATGAACAGTCTTGTAGTGCAAATGAACAGTCTGGTAGTGCAAATGAACAGTCTGGTAGTGCAAATGAACAGTCTTGTAGTGCAAATGAACAGTCTGGTAGTGCAAATGAACAGTCTTGTAGTGCAAATGAACAGTCTTGTAGTGCAAATGAACAGTCTGGTAGTGCAAATGAACAGTCTTGTAGTGCAAATGAACAGTCTTGTAGTGCAAATGAACAGTCTGGTAGTGCAAATGAACAGTCTTGTAGTGCAAATGAACAGTCTGGTAGTGCAAAGAAATGGTAGTGCAAATGAACAGTTTTGTAGTGCAAATGAACAGTCTTGTAGTGCAAATGAACAGTCTTGTAGTGCAAATGAACAGTCTTGTAGTGCAAATGAACAGTCTGGTAGTGCAAATGAACAGTCTTGTAGTGCAAATGAACAGTCTGGTAGTGCAAATGAACAGTCTGGTAGTGCAAATGAACAGTCTTGTAGTGCAAATGAACAGTCTGGTAGTGCAAATGAACAGTCTTGTAGTGCAAATGAACAGTCTGGTAGTGCAAATGAACAGTCTTGTAGTGCAAATGAACAGTCTTTTAGTGCAAATGAACAGTCTGGTAGTGCAAATGAACAGTCTTGTAGTGCAAATGAACAGTCTGGTAGTGCAAATGAACAGTCTTGTAGTGCAAATGAACAGTCTTGTAGTGCAAATGAACAGTCTGGTAGTGCAAATGAACAGTCTTGTAGTGCAAATGAACAGTCTTGTAGTGCAAATAAACAATCTTGAAGTGCAAATGAACAGTCTGGTAGTGCAAATGAACAGTTTTGTAGTGCAAATGAACAGTTTTGTAGTGCAAATGAACAGTCTGGTAGTGCAAATGAACAGTTTTGTAGTGCAAATTAACAGTTTTGTAGTGCAAATGAACAGTCTGGTAGTGCAAATGAACAGTTTTGTAGTGCAAATGAACAGTCTGGTAGTGCAAATGAACAGTTTTGTAGTGCAAAGGAACAGTCTTGTAGTGCAAATGAACAGTCTTGTAGTGCAAATGAAAGTTTTGTTGACATATATGTTATGTGTAGACAGTCCAGTAGAGCACTGAAAGTCCAGTAGTGCAAATGAACAGTCTGGTAGTGCAAATGAACAGTTTTGTAGTGCAAATGAACAGTCTGGTAGTGCAAATGAACAGTCTGGTAGTGCAAATGAACAGTTTTGTAGTGCAAAGAACAGTCTTGTAGTGCAAATGAACAGTCTGGTAGTGCAAATGAACAGTCTTGTAGTGCAAATGAACAGTCTTGTAGTGCAAATGAACAATCTTGTAGTGCAAATGAACAGTCTGGTAGTGCAAATGAACAGTCTGGTAGTGCAAATGAACAGTCTTGTAGTGCAAATGAACAGTCTTGTAGTGCAAATGAACAGTTTTGTAGTGCAAAGGAACAGTCTTGTAGTGCAAATGAACAGTCTGGTAGTGCAAATGAACAGTCTGGTAGTGCAAATGAACAGTCTTGTAGTGCAAATGAACAGTCTTGTAGTGCAAATGAACAGTCTGGTAGTGCAAATGAACAGTCTTGTAGTGCAAATGAACAGTTTTGTTGAACATATGTATTGTAGACAGTCCAGTAGAGCATGAACAGTCCAGTAGTGCAAACAAAAAGACTTAGCCAGGTGGCAGTGAGAAGAGAGTGAAGCGGTATATGAGGGCAGAGGGATAAGCAAGGTTCAGAATTACACCCCACTGTGAGTGATGTTCTTACAGAGCCTGCCAGCCTCTTCAAACATGATAACTCGCAAGTTTCAACAAAATCCTCGCTCTGAGCCGTTAAAGTTTGTCGTAATGTTAAGTCTATGGGAATTTATGTGGTTTTGGAAAACCATATACCACACTTTTCAGACCAGTCTGAAGGTTTGTGGAAAGTTTGGTCAGCATGAAAGCTGTAGGAGGATTAGCAGTCGGGATATTTGGGGATCAGAATAATAATAATAATATTAAGTAAGAGAACAGTATGTCGGCTCTGTCAGAATAATTATACCACGGGACTGTGGAAACGCATAAGAAATGAGTCCTATTAAATTACTAGAGCATTCATACCTTAAAAGTCTTGACAGCAAACATCAGAACAAGTGGTACCCGTAGTACAAGCCAAATAACGGTCTGTTGAATTCTTATAGAATAATGTACACCTCAAGGTGGTCATCTGTTATTCCTTAAGTAGATTCGACTTTTGATAATACCTAGAATAACTAAATCCACCAAAGGGGTCGAGCTTTCTCATACGTAGCACCTAAACTCTGGAACCTAAAGCCTTCCTGATATTATTAGAGGATCAGACACACTCGCCCAATTTAAATCTAGATTAAAGACGCATCTTTTCAGCCAAGCATTCACTTAATGCAAAATATGCAAAATAAACCACCAGGAGATGCTGACATTAGATATTATTTACTAGAATTGGAATAAATTGGATTTATTATATAAAAAACACCATGTCGTGTGTTTTACCCTTTCTTGGGTTTTTGTTTTTCCCCTGTAAAGCTACTTTGGAACAATGCAAATTGTGAAAAGCGCTATATAAATAAAATTGAATTGAATTGAATAGATTCTTGTGTTCTAGATGAATTTGTGTCAGTTGCTTAACAGTTAAGCTGCATATAGATGTCACACATACATCTCACCTGTGTCTCTTAGCTCAAGAGCCGGCGAGATTTGGAAAGAGAAAAGGACAGCCTGTGGGTTGGACTGCAGGCGTTGGAACAGGCACAGGTTTGGTATCAAAGCCGATTGAAGCTAAACTCACAAAGGCAGAATAGCTCAAGCACAGGATATCCCGAGAGAGAGGTAAACACCTGAACATAGTGCAACGAGTGAAAAATGAATGTTTATAATAAACCCTGCATTGGTGTCACCACGTGTATGTATACGTCTTACAATTTGAAACAAGACGTTTCATCTAATTTACTATTGTCAGAAGCAGGAGCATTGTAAATAATGCACTTGTAACATTACAGGGCAGGTTTTCTTGTGCTTTGCGGTCATGTTTGCAGCGTGTCAATGGGAGTCTGGGTACATTGATGAGTGACACTAGTTTGAGGAGTAATCCAACTCCAGAGGAAACGGGAGGTTCAGATTGGGCCCTCCGATGGACCAACGCCAAACTGGTCAAGGTCAGATGTCTACTGTATGAATTATTGTTCTGTCCTATTTATTTACAGTGTAACAAACATTGTGTTTTTCCACGCAGGAGGTGATTCAACAAAATCTACAGATTTCCACTTTAGAGCTAGAAAAACAAAGACTTCAGGGACAAGTGTCTTCCATCACGTCAGTGTGACACATTCATTCAATTTGAATTGCAACAGGAGATCATTCAAAGCATATAATGAATTTCTAGTTTTACATGTAAGATCTAGAAGAAACTAGAGGTCGACCGATTCATCTGTTTTGCCGATTAATCGGCCCCGATAACAATAACTATCGTTAATCGGCAAAAATCCCCACCGATAGTTTTCCCCAGTTGCGTTTGATCCAGAGTAAAACAGCGGAAATAAAAATAATACTGACAGCCTGCGGAGACGCACACGTGATACTACACTTTGCACGGAGCGGCTACATTATCGGTGGATTTAAAAGTTTGACAATGACAAGGTTGAGCACATTGCAGTACACAGGACATGGTAAAAAGGAAATCATTTGTTGACTGTATTCTGCGATAATGGAGAACAGTGTAAACACGAGTATCCTATTAGCTCAAGTGGTAAGGACAATATGAGAGAAAATGCATGCAAAAGTGTTTAAATGTCACGACTGTAGTATGGTATAGGCATTCATCAATAATAGTTTTGTGTGTGTGCCCCGCCTCCGCAACAGAAAACCGATATAGAGATGTCTGTGGCAACACAATCGGCTTAAATGTTATTAACATTTCTTTAAGTGAAGAAACATGCATATACACACAACAATACAACACCAAAATCACAGAGGTCTTGTTTATATTTTGCGCGAAAAGAATATAAAGTAAATCTCACAAAGTGTTTTTCATAGTCAGATATCCACGTGCAAACTTCCAAGCATTGCTAAGAGACCAAGTTCGTCAAAGCACTTTGTATTCTTGTGTTGATCATTATGATTACAGTAATAGAAGCAGACGACGCCATTTATATCATGGACATATCATGTATTCATTTATGACGCAGCTTTTAAAGAGTAGTATTTACAATAGTAACAGTAAGACGATGCTCATCAAGGCAATGTCTCAGGCTTTACCTCAGTGGTAAGAGCATTGTGTTAACATTGCAAGGTTGTGTGTTGGATCCCAGGGGATTGCAGATACCTATGTAAAATGAATAGGATAATGCTATGTAAGTCGCTTTGGATAAAAGCGTCTGCCAAATGCCTGAATGTAAATGTAAAATGCAATGTCTTAGTGAAAACTGTGTGTAATGTTGTAAAATAAAAATAAAGTGTTGTCATTAACTTGATGCAAGATTTTTTTTTTTTTTTGATGTAGAAAACACTACTTATAATTTTAGTTTGAACCATACAGTCGAGTTTAATACGTATCAATATAGTTAATGTTTAGATGTTTTGTTTAAAGGAATATTACAGTTTCATGGTTCAGGCAATACTGTTTTATTGTTGTAGCCTTAAAAACATTGCTATTTTACTCTTGGATTGGTTCACAATTTCAATATGGACAAAATATGAATATTAGGTATTGATATAATTCCAAGTCATGGGAGAAAACATTGTCCCCTCATTGGTCAGAACACCCCTTACTTCCTGAATCTTGCTTGCAGCCATAATCCATCCGGATGCTTGGAAACGCCGTGCAAGCTAAACAAAGCCTTCTTTGTGGCTGTTTTTATATATTTTTATATAAATTTTGAGCCCTGCACTGTTCCACACAGAAATTTAAGCTCATCTTTTTAAGACGTTCCCTGTACACTTTCTGTGTCGTGCCTATTATATATTACCTGGTTCTTTTCATCTATAAGGGTCAGATTGCTTTCTTACCACAAGTAATCCCTCCGAGGCAGAAAACAAACTCTGTTCAGGCGATCTACCGACATTTTTAATGCGGTATTGTTTCTTTATTCATATGTCTAAGAGAGAAAAGGTTACAGAACGAACAATTAAATTGAGCCAGGTTCTGAAATTACCTAACACTCACAAATAACAGCTGAGAATGCAGCTGTAGATCAATGATGAAATATAGAGAATGTTATAATAAAAACTGTAATAACACCTGGAACAATCTGACGTGAATTGCCTTTTTCAACCCAATGAAGTTATTAAGAGCAAATTTGAAACATGTTCTGAACCAAGTGTCCAGCAGAGGGCGGCAGAATCTCATTTAAACAAAGTGAAATAAACAAGCAGTATTGCGCTTCATCCCCAACATGCAACTGCTGCATTAAAATTTGACTGTCATATTAGTATGTAATGCATTTCTTTCTCTCTTTTATCTGCATTTTATATTTTCTTTCTCTTATTTCTGGATAAAGTAAGCATTAGCTTGTCCACGCTTGTTCTATATTGTGGGATAAAAACACATACCGCATAATGTCCATCAAGCACTTTCGCTGTTCAAATTGTAATCCTTTCATGAAATTGATTATTCTTATACAGGTACGGACACACACACCGAATGAGAATCATAAGATGTGTGATTATAGGATATTATACCATGGTCTGTTTGAATACTGGATTCTGATTGGCTGGAAGGTGTGCATTAAAACCCTTTAACGCACGGGTAGCTCCAGTCAGTTTGATAACATTTGAAATTCTCTTAACATTTTCATCTGTTTGATCTAAAATGACATCAATAAAAGCTTTAACTTGGCAATGACCATGATATAAGCATGATAAGCCACAGTTAGCCGTGCGTTATAGGGTTCTTGGCCTCCACGTCGTGCATTAAAACCCTTTAATGCACCGCTGGTTGTGGATTATCCCTTACTCATAAATCATATTATAATTAACCATAAAAACGTTCTCTGACTGAGATTTCCCAACTGTGACAAACCTGTGCAGTTCAATTTGCCTCTGTGCAATTTCTGTTTTGTCAAGTAGCTTAGTTTAAATGTTTGCAAACACTAAATTAAAGATGAATATTGTCGTGAGACATTTTTTTCAACACTGCTAAAATACACTGATATGATACACTTGCTTATTCGCACTATACATATATTGGTCCAAATACAAACTAACAGATTATTGTTACAAAACAAAAATATGTACATATATGTACCTGTATCTCATGTACTAACTATACACTTGCTTTGGAATAATGCACATTTATGAAAAAGCCCATTTAAACCCAAGGCACTATTGCATGATAACAGGAGACAAATAGACAGGCCAAATGTTAAATTCAACAAATTACTGAAATGGTACCAGCACATGTTTCATTTCTGGATGCACCCGCATTATTGCTGGCTGCGTTTATAAAGCCTCTGCCACAACCTGTACTGTTTGTACCCTGGTGGTCTCACACTAAATGTCTAGCTGCTGATAATAGTTATCTGATAAACTCATCATACATTCACACCAAAGGTGCCCTCCCTCTGTAAAACACAAAAGATCTACAGTTAAGACTAAATATGGCTATTATGCATTTGCTACGCAGTGATGCATTAAACACAAATCCCAGCGTAGAGCTTTAGTTGTGACACTACTAAATATGAATAAATATATATATATATATATATAACTGTGTATATAGTATTTTACATCAAACATGTGGATGGGTTTGAACTAATGTTAAAAAAAGAGTTTAACTTAACAATAAGTATTGAAATGGCTTGCTTATTTGCATTCAGCATCTCATATTTTGAAAACAAATATATCCATGGAATTTCATATTTAGAAATGTAAGGAATAAAATATAACTTTGATACCTTTGGTTAACAACTAGAAGTAGAAAAATATTTATGCATACCATAAAACTCTAGCACCTTAACATATTTTAAGAAACACAAATACCAAGGCTTTATATTTTCTGCATATGAATTTATATGAGTGGGTAGATCCTTTCACATAATGTCAATAAAACTGCCAGTTCCCCATATTGATATACAGTGCCAGTGATCCCTCTACAAATGTATTCACATTTTGTCATGCCTTATATGAGACTAATTTAAATGATTTGTTTAACATTAAAGGGGTGGTGCAATGGTGTGTCTTGCATTCTGTCTTCTTTAAAGTGTTGAACGTGCGGACTTCTCATACTTATCATGGTCAAAAAATGAGATGGATGTATGACGTAGTATTTCTGTGCTCGAAACAATACCTCCACGGAAAGTTTTTTCCAACATGAAAAATTCGCTGCATTTGTGTGATGAATGTTATATAAGCGGTGGATATAATGCTGGATTTGGAGATCTTTTGAAACTGACGGATGGAGCAGCGGTCCCAGCGCTAAAAGACTCTTGACATGAACCACACGCCGCGGTGGGTGAAACATTTATTGGCAATGTGAGCGCACATGCTTTAGTTCCGCCCCCTCCACCCACACGCGGCACATGTTAAATAATTGTACAGCTGTATCTGTCATTTATAAATGTTATCAAACTCTGCGGATATTTGAAGGGTCCGATACTCTTCTGTAAGTACTCAAGATTAACATGAGATATACAGAGACTCATATATACAGATAATGTATACATGACACTGTGCATGCTGAGATTTTTGTATTGTCAACATTCTTGAGATTCATATGCTGATTCTTGATGTCTGTTTGCATCCAAGGAAACTATTTATCAGTTTAATTTACACAATATATGATGTCCTCATGTTTAGTTCTGCAGAGTTATCAATACAAACCTTAGATGTTCAGTATTAATAATTATATAATTGACTTACGATGTGAAACATGATCGGTACAAGCAACAATGACTAAATCCCTGTTTAAGACACTAACAATTGCTAGCTTTACTGCTTTACACATGTATATTGTTGCAGAGAAAAGCTAGTGCATGTAGTTTAAGGTCAAGAGCACTTTTAAAGCAAACACTCATATTTTGACCAATAAAACTTCAACATCTAAACCTTTGACAGAATAAAAACATTTGTTAGTTAGTTAAGCTGTTAATCATCTTTATTGTTAACTCAGATCTTGAGACATGTAATGTCGTCTTTAACAGCAGGTGTTCAATGCTTAATCATATCTTAACTTATTTGACTTATTATCTTCAACACTACATCAGTGTTACTTTAACACTCTACAGAGTGGGACCATATACACTCTGAGCAGTGCTGATTTAACACTGGCCATTTTACTGTGTGGGCGGATATAAACAAGAACACAAAAAAAGAGTGAAGAGACCATAAATGAATTTGACATTGTAATTCATTGTTTATTAAAGCGTAATGCTATATTTTTACACATATAGTATTACAATATTCAGTAAACAGTGCTCATGGTACTCGCTTTGACCTCTTCATGCTGTACTCAACATTAAACAGCAACTTAAGCATGCAGGACGTTTTTGTAAGAGTTTGTTCACACCTGGATCACATTTAATCTGATTAAGCTCTCTGTGCAACAAAATGCAGGAACAGATTTTTTTTCGCCAGCTCAGAGGCGGGTGATTTTGATCTCGGTGGAAAGTATTTTGCTATTAGTCTGTTTGTGTGAGTGAACTTCCTCCCTCCTCACAGCCACCCACTGAACCGTACCAGTCAGGGTACCAGCAACACTGTTAATTACCGGCTCCTATTCACACGCTTGCCATGAAGGCCTTTTGTGGATGCCGGCATTGCTCCTTGACAGAGCGGTCTTCCGCCTTATACAGTTCTTTGGTTTTCCGCCCCGCTGGTTTTCGCTCTCACACTAATTCCAGGTCAGTTTTGTGGTTTGTTAGCAAGGAATGGGTGTGTGTACCACTTTCCTGTAGTTTAGCTAAAGCGTGAAGGATAAACAGAGATGAGGGGGCATTTTTTTGTTGTTAGATTAGGTTTTTTTCTCCATTTCCTTTTCGAAGGCAAAGAATACATTGCAAAACATTATTTAGAAGGCATTGCATGTCTTCAGAAACTGGGTGTTAAATCTCTTAAGGGCACTTACTGTAGGTGGAGATGTTTACATCAAATATAATAATGAAGAATTAATGGTCCGTGGTGGTGAAAGTCTTACTTGACCCAATTCAGCCCAATGAGCACAGTGGGTCATAGAGGTTCATGAGGCTAAACAATATGAGCACCTTACAATCATGGGATGTTAATGTGTTCAACTTCAAAAATGTTAAGACATAGGACACAGTGGTTACAGTTTACAGTTTTTTTTCAATTGCTTACACACTAAAATTAAAACTTTCCCACAATTAGCAAAACCTTACACCTCAGGGAGAAAAACACCAGCTCACACTAAAAAATTGGATGAACTCAATGTATTTGTGTGCAGGATCCAATAAATATGTGTAGCTTCTACTCATAAAAAACAGGCTAATTCAATTACATTTAATTGGCCCAACGTAATCTTATTAAAAACACTTTAGATCAAACTCATAAAAAAGACACATGTGTAATAATGCAATTTTGTTCGAGTAGGAGTGTATATAGTGCTCTTATTTGACCACGCTGATATAAGAGCAATATATACAATCCTACTCAAGCGACAATTTATATCCTGCCCAAAAATTTGTAGCTCATTCAATTAGTTATTTTTTGAGTTAAGATTTCATTGCCATTTCAAAGCAAAGGCTTTCAAATGAACACATACAATTGGTTAAACACAGCCACAAGGTGTGCACAGACACTGGTGCTTAATTGAAGACACACCAATCAGGTTTAAGCACTATAGGAAGGCAAGAGGACTTCAACAGAAATGGACGGTGTCAGAGGAAGAGTGCAGATGAGAGGGGGAGTCCGGAGAGACGAAGGTGGAGGAAGAGACGAAGGTAGAGGAAGAGACGAAGGTAGAGGAAGAGACCCAGGTGGAGGAAGAGACCAAGGTGGAGGAAGAGACCCAGGTGGAGGAAGAGACCAAGGTGGAGGAAGAGACCAAGGTGAAGGAAGAGACCAAGGTGAAGGAAGAGACCAAGGTGGAGGAAGAGACCAAGGTGAAGGAAGAGACCAAGGTGAAGGAAGAGACCAAGGTGAAGGAAGAGACCAAGGTGGAGGAAGAGACCAAGGTGGAGGAAGAGACCAAGGTAGAGGAAGATACCCAGGTGGAGGAAGAGACCAAGGTAGAGGAAGAGACCAAGGTAGAGGAAGAGACCCAGGTGGAGGAAGAGACCAAGGTAGAGGAAGAGACCCAGGTGGAGGAAGAGACCAAGGTGGAGGAAGAGACCAAGGTGAAGGAAGAGACCAAGGTGAAGGAAGAGACCAAGGTGGAGGAAGAGACCAAGGTGAAGGAAGAGACCAAGGTGAAGGAAGAGACCAAGGTGAAGGAAGAGACCAAGGTGGAGGAAGAGACCAAGGTAGAGGAAGAGACCAAGGTAGAGGAAGATACCCAGGTGGAGGAAGAGACCAAGGTAGAGGAAGAGACCAAGGTAGAGGAAGAGACCCAGGTGGAGGAAGAGACCAAGGTGAAGGAAGAGACCAAGGTGGAGGAAAGGAGAGACCAAGGTAGAGGAAGAGACCAAGGTGGAGGAAGAGACCCAGGTGGAGGAAGAGACCAAGGTGAAGGAAGAGACCAAGGTAGAGGAAGAGACCAAGGTAGAGAAAACAGAAAATTCACAGCTTACTGCATGTTATATCAACAGTTTTGGTATCTATTGGTGTATCAATTTACAGTAAACTACTTGTATTTTTTTGGCCAACATATGATTGAACGTTGAGAACCCCAAGGAGGGATGGGCCTCATATTCACCCAGGATCAAGAGAGAGAGATCATTAGCCTCGTTGGGCCAATAATGCAATTAGACTTAAAGACATTCATGCCCATATTGTCAGTTTTCAATAATGCCCAACAGGTCTCCGTCAACAATAGCGCGTATCCTTACAAAAAATTAAGTTCTGATGAAACAACTGTATAAAGTGCCATTGAAAGAAATTCAGACAGGGGGAAAGTCCTGGTGTGAATATGTGGTGGTACATTTTGTTCACTGACTGTAGTATTATGTACTGCACATATAACCTTTTTACTGTACATTTAATTTTACTGTATAGCAGACGTACATATTGATCTACACAATGTGATATTTTGCTGTATTTCAGAGAGTTTTGCAAATGGATGCGGAAGAAGTCCTGCATGCGTTTATGTACATTGATGAGGCTGGATTTATGCTGACAACAGTGAGAAGAAGGGGAAGAAACATCATTGGCTATTGTCAATGTACCAGGGCAACGTGGGGGTAACATTAGCCTTTGTGCTGCCATTACACAGAATGGGGTCCTCCACAGCCATGCAAACTTGGGACCTTACAACACTGACCTCATGCTTACAATTTTAGACAGATACTTCCCCTTTCTAAACCCCATCGAGGAGTTCTTCTCAGCATGGCAGTGGAAGGTTTATGAACTCTGGCCGTATGTCCAGATGGCCCTAATTCAAGCCACGGAGGAATCATGCGATCACATTGAAGCAGCATCCGTACAAGGGTGGATTCGTCACTCCAAAAGATTCTTCCCACGTTGCCTTGCAAATGAAAATATAGCTTGTGATGTTGACGAGGCCCTGTGGCCAGATCCAGCTAGGTGGAGAGATGTTTATTTTTTTATTCGGTACTGAGCTGGATATGTCATTTCTTACATTACTTTATTACTAAACGTACCATTGTACTGTAAGCTTACTCTATGAAAACTGGAAAATGTTTTGTTATGAATGTTTTATTGAAATGTTCAGTATTGACTGACTTGGCACATGAAAAGAAAGAAATATTTTCATTAGTCTGCACAATTGTGGTGTTGGAAAATGTATTTATACACTTTCTATGTGTAAATTATAATATTGTTTTAGGTTGAGGACAGGAGTGTTTAACTGATCCGAGAAGAATCAGACTATATGATGGTTGGGTTTGTTATGTACAACAAAATACGTTTTTTCTAAGACATCGTTTTCACAAAAGTTTTCCATCTTGGTGTTGTGCTTAATGTGTGAAGGGGTTTGAAAGACCGGACCCTGTTTTCAGAAGTGTGTCTCAGATCCTCCCAGTCTCATGATCCATTGAGATAAGTAGTTTCAACATTAGTTTCACTATGATTTCAATATTTGACATTGGCCTCACTCATTAAGTGTTTAACATATGAATGTTATATTTACAGAATGTTCTTAACATTTTATGTACAAACAATGACTATAGCTGGATTTGCGCAGGGTCAAAAATATGTTGATCTCCTCTTGTGGCTTTAGGTTACATTCCAGACATGCTTTAAACTTTTGGATTGCATCTACAATCCAAAATGAATATATCGCACAGATGTCAGTTGGCCATTACTGAATAAACACACAGACTGCGCTGTTGTAGTACAAAATTCTGATCAAAAATAGACCCATTAGTTGTTTTTATTGGTGCAACAAACAGGATTCACAAAATTCATTACTTTTTTATTACAAATTAATTGGATTTCAAAGAAGCACAATAAATCATCCCAATCGTGATTTTAGCATCTTTAAGAAGTTAACCAGCATACTTTTATAAAATTGGGTATATCTTGCATTTTAAGCTAAAAGTATCCGAGCATTTATACTTCATTGTAATATGGATTACATTTAGAAGACATCCAATGCATTCAGTCCCAAAAGCACATTTTCGAAACAATTTCAATTAATTCAAGAGTTAACAAATCAATTAATTTATAATCATAATAATAAAGCGGGTTAAGGTGGGCCGAATGAAACGTCTCAACATGCGGCGTACTGTGGCATTAAATTAGCAACTATGCAACAACATTAGAATGTTGATCCCTTTCAATTTATCAGGACGTGTTAGATTTATGTTATGTTTTTTAAACAAATAGCTGATCTGAATTACAAAAGGTTGACATGGGTTACACTGCAAAAATACTTTTTTCTTGTTTTTCAATAAAAATGTCTAAACATTTTGATGAGTAAAATGACCTTAGAAAATAAGTCTTGTTTTTAATAAAAGAATATTAAATTTCAGTGAATTTGCGTTATCTTGAGTTAAGGTTTACCTTTTTCATACTCACTCGATTCAAGATGACTTTCGTTACCCCACTGGCAGATTTATCTGAATATACATTAATATATTGTATGATTTACAATATGATATTCAACGATTTCAGTTTTACTGAAGCGTTTCTTCATCACAACTTTTGAAAACCAACACAAAAAAACACAGGCCTTCCTGTTTCGCATTTATCTCTTTTATTTCTAATAATAATAATAATAATAAATCATCTTACATGTTGTTCTTTCACCTTTGCTTACTTCAGCCTTAATCCGAGTAACATGGCTTTATAAGATGTCGTTTTGACAATATGTTATATGCTCTCCGACTTGTAAGTCGCTTCGGATAAAAGGTCCGCCAAATAAATAAACGTAATTGTAAAACTGAAGTCATTCATAATCTTCTATGACTAAATTAAGCAAAAACTTAAAGGAAACAAGCCTTCTGATGATCTCACAAGAAAAATCTTACATCCAAACCAAAAGGTTATGAACAGAACAAGTTACATCCGCCAGTGAACTCCAACCAGCACCACTGGGAGAAAATTCTGCCATCATGTACTCAACCTCATATCCTCATATATGCACTGTGTGACTTGTGTGAAAAATGTGAATGTTTATTCCTTCGAAATATATTCTTGTGTATTCTGCAAAAAAAGTCATGCAAGTTTGGACTCTAAATAATTGAGTAAATGATGACAGAATTCTCCCTTCCTTGACAGATATTCTAAGTCTTATCCACATTGTCCCAGTTCCATTTCAATCCTCAGATGACAGCCTGCACATTTCCTCAGGTAAACTGACCTCCAGGAGGTTTTGCAGGTGTTTGATGTAGCTTATGGCCGCCCGCAGCGTCTCTACCTTGCTGAGTCTTTTCTCCTCAAATTCCCGTGGCAAACGTTCTCGGAGTCTCGCGTATCCATCATTGACGCATCGAACTCTCTGGCGTTCTCGCTCGTTGCGTTTGTGGATGAACGCGGGTTCAAACGAATAGCCATGTATGCCTAAATGGCCATAAAGGTAGGAAAAGCATCTAATGTATCGCTGGCCGCAGACTGGTTCCTGGTAATTCAATGGATACTGGTGGTTCAAAGACAAGCTCAAAGCCAAGGGATGAGTGTTTGATGCTCTTCCTGCATTACAGGGATCAGAACCCATTTCTGTGAAGAAGCCAAGCACACCAAAAAACACCACATGAGGTTTGGAAACAAAAATTAATGTCAAATTGACTCACTTTGTGTATGAACTTACTTTACGCCACACGGTCTGTTCTATCTCCGTCGTTCACCAAACGTCAATTGAGAGTCTGTCTTCAGCTTTTCTTATTGCTGATTATTTTAACACTGAAGGTATAAACTTCCGCTTTCTTGCTTTTTATGGGGGCAGGTGAATGAAGCTTCACAGCAGAAAGCAAGAAAGAGGATGTAATTTGATTCTTATGAGATAATCATCTCATCTTACTGTACATCTTAGGAGAGAAACCTTAACCTCTCGGTTGTGAGTCTTATCTTGTTCAGAACAAAAACAAAACTACAGTAGTATTAATTTGGGTTTGCAAGCATTTTGTCCCACTGGAACCATTTCTTATCAACATACATAAGATTTGAAAGTAATGCTTTAAGGTAAGCAAAACCAGTAGTATTGCAAACGTGTGCAGTTTTGATATAGGAACTGCAGGCACATCAACAGTCAAAACACCCTTCTTGAAAAGAGCATTTATTCCTAAAAGACAGTAAACGTAGTTAATAAACTCAATCAATAAACAAATGCATGAAATATAAGTCTAGTAATTTATAGTTTATCTGGCATAATATCTGTTTATCGCTTTGTTAAGAATAACACATATTCAGGAGCTAAGACGAGGTCTGCGGTATCAGGGATGTTCAACCTGGTCGCCGCCACCTGGTGATCCACAGAAGTGATGGAGTTGGGAACGTTTCGGAAAATCTGCATATTTTTGTCAGACCAATGGGTTTATCTATGCGTGATGTCACCCAGGCACCATTTTGGAGGTATTGTTACTGACAGTGAGCACAGAGATTATACAAGAAGACAACAAAAACACAACAAAAAAATATAAAAGAGAAAAAAAAAAACAAAAACTTTCCTTTTTTTTTTTTTCCCTTTTTGAAGGTTGAGGATCTAAATGCAGCTTTATTAAGATAAACAGGCAATAGCTCAGGGCAGGCAGCTGACAAACTTATAAAAGGTCACAGGCAATCGTCGAGGCAGGCAGCAGAGGTTCCCAAAACGACAAGCAAATCCAAACACGTAATCCAATAGACGAATGCGCAGAAATGCGATAGCCGCACTAAACAAGTTTTAGCAATGACAAAATGATTGAACCTGGCTTATATTGACAGATGTGATTACAACAGGTGAAGGGAGTCCGGCAATGTATTATGGGAAATGTAGTGAATGATGAAAGGAGACAAGGGACAGGGCCATTATTTTAAATAGGAATTTCTTTGGATTCTCACATTCTCGGGAACATTTTGGATAAGTACACAGCTGCATGAAATGTGTATAAGTGATTCTTGGATATATCACAACAAAAGTCTTCCATATTGTGGCTTTAACTTTAAATTATTTCCTAATCCTGAATCCCTGAACTCACTTCACTGCATTTTCTGCCTGCTCTTAGTCTACTTCTTCACTGTGAAAGGAACACAGAGCAAACGAATTACATTTATATTATTTCAGACTTCTAACCTTAAAAGTTGGGATGTTGGTCATTGAACTGCCCATTCCAAGATTTTATCATCATCTAATCCATATTGCCATTTCGGGTACTATAAGGCAAGGCCAACAGAATAAACGTGTTTTCTCTTTACTCCCGGTAAGCCAGTCTACTCTTGAGTACAAATGGACAGAAAATCCTCTCCCTTGACTTTCTCTAGTCAATGACACAAGGACTTCTGGTCATTCTGACGGCACTGACGTGTTCATTGACACAGATATTTATTTTGAGAGATGAACTAAACAGTTTAAACGAGAGATTGGCTTTTGCGGGTGTTTTGCTACTTGTACGAATTGTTTTGAGAAATGCATTTACTAAAGAGGGAGAAGTAAGACAAATCAGTGCCAAAAAAGAGGGCGTGATGGAATGCAAACGGCATGGCGTCGCTAAGCTCCGCCCTCTTGTGGCGAGTTGTAATATCAGCCGTTTAAATGCGCGGGGTATTTCACGGTAAAATAACATGCTATAATTTGGGAGATGCTCGTCGAATAATATTACTATTATATATATATGTGACCGCGTCACAAAGCTAATGCTAGACACATCTAAAGCTAATTGATCCAGATCAATTTGAAATCGCTGGTAGAAATGTTACACTGGCCCTTTAAGAGGTGATAATTAGCCGAGGAGTCTCGCGCTTGTGTTCTTCCGGTGAGCAGCGCGCTCGATCAGGCGTCTCTTGCTCGCGTGGTAAAGAAGGGATGCTTTTAAAGAGCTTAAGTTACTCAATGTGTAAAATTCAAACGCATTGTGTGTTTAACTTGTGCTCCCGGTATTAATATGCGGTTATTTAGGTGAATTTAGAGGGGAGAAAGTGTTTCATAAGGCCCTCGTTTGCGCGCCTCTGGAACAGCATCGTGAGTGAGTGTTTTTATTTATTTCTCTTATGGCCAGTAACCAGTTTTCTTGTGTGTGCGTGTGTACACAATTGTGTAATCGGGTTATAAATGTTCATACAGAGTTTGTCTGCTATGCAAAATACGGGAACGAGGAAAGATTGTCACGTGCTAGTGCGTTTTTGCATCAGCGTGACGAAACAACAGGAAGTTGAATGATTAATTCACTTGTATGGTTCTGTAATACGCTTGTGTGTAGTGTTACTGAATCAATTATTAGTTAAATGGGGAATTCCTGTTTAACATGTGTGTAGTGTATCAACCATTCTGGAGATTTTTGGAGCTCTACGTTGTGGAGTTTTTACTTTTCTGTATTTCTTATGGAATTGCAGCAGCTTGTTTTGTTTGGACACTCTGATGTTTGTTTATTTTCCAGCAGGCTGCTACCGTTGTCTATGTTAACCGTACCATAACACGAACGAACGAGCGCACGCGCAGTGTGGAAAGCCAAGAGGGTCAAAAACGCGCGAATTTTAACACGTCAACGACACGTTAATTACGTGTAGTTTACGCTAACGTGTACTTAACGTGTTAAATCCTTTTGTTTATTTGTAATTTTCTTGTGTAGCCCACACGCATAAATATCATCTTAAAATCTAATTTTATTAGTAGGTGCCATATTACAGAATCGAAATTAAATCACAATAGATATCAAAGAAATAAGATACTGACACGTGTTTTTTCTGTAATAGCCCATCCCAGGTTATACTCATTAAAGTATGGTATGCCTTAAGATATAAATCATAAGGCACTAATATAACTGCAATAAAATAAACTGCAATGCTTAGCTATACTCCACGTTTTCAACTGTGTAGTTTTAACAGTAGAATGTTTACAAGTAATATTATTTCTGAATCTGAATTCTCGTCAATGTCAAAGGTCCGGTAAAGTTGTTATTACAAAACTTGCTTTTAATAAACATTAAAAACAACTTTTAATAACAAATCAACTCTTTATGAAGCGTTAATTTGAAAAATTGATTACTCTGTTAAAAAAATTAAAATCATGTTTTTATTGTGTTAGTTAGCTGTATTTTTGCAAATAAACTCGTCATATGCTTATCACCAAATTGATGGTATTATCTAGTAGTACTTGCGTTTACTGTCTTAACTGTTACATACATTGCTGTATTATTATTTATACAGCAAAATGCCAAAAGTCGTTCTCATTTACATATTTGAGAAGAAAAACCCTGTTTGTGTTACAAATTCAGCTCGTGACGTGTTTCTGTTTGCATTTTAAAAATGTCCGTTATCAGCTCTGCGGTAGAAAATCAAACCATTTACGTACCGGATGACATGGATAGTGACGGAGTGGAACGAGGACGACCCTTACACTGGTTTGTACGCGCGACGTGCGTGTGTACACGCGTGCGTGCCTGCATTTGTGTTTGTTTGGCACTTGGCGGGTCCGGAACGAATTACGCAGTCTGGACTTTGAGAAGGGTTGATATAGGCCATTGCTTGTAGCTCTTAAAATGATTATTCCAGACACATAAACACTTGTGCAGTTGCACGGCTGTTTCCGTTTTGAATCTGTGAAACCCCTCTGTCTTTGAGGATCAGAATGGTTATCTATAATCAAGGAAAAAACAGTCTTTAAAATCTTATCACACATTATAATTTGTGCATTTAATGTAAAATTGGTAACTGCATAATTCACACCCTATATTTCAAATATATAATAAGCGCTTGAATAATTGTCAAAACATGACATACCTCAGGTGTCATGACTTCCATAGCATACGAAGGGCTAGATAAATCATGTTTTTTCCAATGTCAAAACACTGTACACCTTGTCAATGATTCCCTCAGTCTATGACAGACAACATACAGATATTTCACTTAGTATCAGGAAAAGAAATCAGCATCCAAGAATCATTTAATTTACATATCAATAGTTTCAGATTATAATAATTGTCAAGATATTGGTAATCTGTAACCGTACAATGTTATATAAATAACAAATAAGTACAATACGATCTATAAAAAAAAGTAATTGTGGTATGTTAAGATGTCACCAAGTATGTTGCAAGTACCAAGTTAATGTAAAACATCTTTTTATTCCAAAGAAATATTATTGTACCTGTTCTTGATCAAAAATGGAGATCCGTAGGTTGCATTGGTTTTTCAGTTTGGGTGGATAACTGGGATGTTTATGTAAAAACATTGTGTGATCTAACAGCACCAGATGTGAGGTCATGATGCAGTTTCTACAAAAAACAATATTACCAATTATCAATATGATAATCCTGATATTAATTATCACATATTTCTGTATTTTATTTAAAGTTTCCATAACAATTTCTTCATCCTCCACAAATGTGTCGACCAAAAGTCCCTGTTTCAAAGCTGTGAGGGTGCTGTAACATACATATGCATTGAAAGCAGTTCAGTGAGCTTTAGTTTGTATTATGGTTCTGTCGCCTACCTTTGTAAAGAATATGGTTGTTGATCACATCCACAGCTGAAGGGGGTGTGTTTGCGAATTGTTGTAGGATCTATGCCAGAACAATCTGTGTGTAACCATTTGTTGCACAGATCACACTGAATGTGTGGATACAGGGTTCTTAAAAAAACATAGTCAAAGCAGCAATATTCATATACACTAAAACTCGCAATTTATATGGTATACTACTTACTTATTTCCTGTGTTTTGACAAACACATGCTTTTAAGTCCTGGGCCATGCAGGTGTTGGTCTCTATTTCTCCTTCTCTTTCTCCAATTGCAGTCGGAAAGTCCTGTCCAGTAGTACATATGAGTTTTAATATTGTATTTCTATTCTATTGAAACTCTTAATTCCTGTTTGTCTTCAGTTATCACATCTTTCAACATGCTTGTGGCGTGGTAAACACGCAGGTGTACTAGCTGACAAGTTTGAAGCACTTCAGAAGACATTTTCAGGTTTTTGGCTTCCATTTCAGCTGCCTTTGAAACAAACAAAATCACTAATGCGGTTCACAGCCCAAAATAACACATTTTAAAAGCTCAAGGTCCTCTATTGTTTCAGGACTTGCATTTGTATGTTCTCTCAGTAATGATGGACGCTCCTGGAATACCCACCACATGTATACGTGTCTAGGGGTGGGCGATATGGACAAAAAATGTCTAGATATTTTTGGCGATTTTAACGATAATAAGACAATATCCATTAAAAATGTGTTTTTAAAACTCTGAGTTACTTAATCACTGATGATGCTAATGGGTACAATGTTGAATGAAAACAGTGCTTATTTATTTTCTTTAACATGTAAGTATTCAAGTAAAAATAATTCAAAGACATACAAAATACTAATTGAATTGGTGTAAGAACATCGAACTCTGAGTAAACATTCAGTTGTACACCTCTGCTGTAATGTAAATTGTGCAGCATACAAGCAAGATGAAATAATAATAATAATAATAAACAAATAGCATCTGTAAACAAAGTACTCTGATCTGTAACATATTGCACACAACCTATGGCCTTATTGAACAAATACCTAACTTCAAGTACTGCCCAGTACAAAGATTACACAAAAAAAGGAAAATCTGCCCAAAAGGTGCAATTCCAAATCTGAAATCCTTTCGACTTGGCACTGTATATCTGGGGTCTAGGGTATTCATGAGTTCTATAAAGCAACTGAATCTGCAGCATTTCTTTTGCTATAAACTTGGTGATAGCATTTGTAATGTCTTGCCACCTGTTGCTTTTCTTATCGTTAGGCACATTTCTGCTAAACAACTCCACTAAAGTTTACTGAGTGTGTTGTGCCGCAGGTACCTTAGCTGATGTTGGCTTTTCTCAGCCAGCGCAGTCTCTGAACTTTTCATACTCTTGGTATTCCTTGCTATGGTTGGTCCGCAGGTGGTGAAACAAGTTGGTCGTCAAGCTGGTTCCTACACACTTTGCTGAGTGCCGTCTTTTGCGCAACATCAGTTTTCTCAAAACCAAACCACTTCCATGCAAGTGAGGCTGAGCCACGTTTAGCAACGAAGTCATCTGAAGTAGATTGCGACGCTGTGGGTGTCTGCATGTTGTCTCCTGTCAAATGTTTAGCCTAACCACATTCGTTAACCGGTGTTGAACTTGCAGGTGGCCATGCGCTTACCATGCCTGTGAGAGAGATGACGACGTGTATGCGCACAACATCAATGATGTGACGTGCTGCTGCACTCTTTGAATATGTGGGGTTTTAATGCGTGTTTTGGAGTGTTTTTTTTCAGAGTAATTTAAATGCTAGATAATGGCACTTGGTTAACACAACAATCACGATATTATCGCAGATGATATATATTGCCCACCCCTACTGTGGACCAGTGGTGGACAGTAACGAAGTAAATGTAATTTGTTACTATACTTAAGTAGTTTGTGTATCTGTACTTAACTCAAGTATTTCAATTTTGGGAAACTTTTACTGAATTCGGCATACAGAACAAGCTTGTTCGAACTACTACAGACAATGGGTCAATTTTTTTTAAAGGCATTTCGTATATACGGATATAAACAATGCTTCAGGTGAGGCTGAAGATGATGAGATCAGTGAGGATGTGGATGGTTTTGAGGTGGACTTTGTAGAGGTCACAGCTGTTTTAGATGAAGATGATGGCTTACAATTCCAACTTCCGAAACATCATTGATGTGCCTGCCACTTATAAACTTGGTTTCCACAATGGACGCAGCTAAAGCCTGTTCAAACGATGCTTACAAGAAGCTGTCCCGATCAGCATTCTCTAAGTGTCATGCACTATGGAATAAGTGTGGCAGATCTGCTGCAGAGATTATAGAAGACGCTTGCAAAATTCAGCTGATCCGCCCCAATGCAACAAGGTTGAATTCCTTAATTCTCACTATTGAGAGAATGCTTTGAATCATTAAAGATCAGGGAGAGGGGGCTATCAGAACCCTCTGCTCTTCACTCAAGTTGCCAATGTAAGTGCTGTTAATGTTTTTTTTCTTTTCATTTCTTTAAATTCATGTTCCAGTAATGTTAATGGTAAAACTGCATTTTTTAATGCATTACTTTGAATAGTTGCTTTACTACTCAATGCTCAGTAAGGTTTGGATAGAAGTAGATACAGTACAGGGAAAAAAAAAACTCTGAAAAAAAGTTTTTCTTGGGTAAAAATAAAAAAATTGCGTCAACTAATTACTTTACTTTGGCTAAACTTTGGCTAAACTTAAAATTCTTACTTTGGCTAAACTTAAAATTCTTACTTTGGCTAAACTTAAAAAAAATTCTTACTTTGGCTAAACTTAAAATAATTCTTACTTTGGCTAAACTTAAAATAATTCTTACTTTGGCTAAACTTAAAATTCTTATCTTTGGCTAAACTTAAAATTCTTACTTTGGCTAATAATGGATAATTAAATCTTTTGAAAGCAAAAAGTGTCTTTGAACCAAATAAAATCTTTTAAGTTGAATGAAATCTCATATGATACTTTCTTAAATGTTTTCTCTTTGTATAAACTTAATTATTTTACTTTACTTCCAAACAAATGTAATTTAAAATATTAGTTTAAAATAAATACATTTCTTTAATTCATTCATCTTAGAAAGATGATTAAATTACACATTCTGAAAGTAATCAAACTTGTGACAATTTATTTTTGTAAAAATGCAAATCCTATATACAGTTTGTATATAGGATTTTATACACATTGTAAACAATGTAAACACATCATAAACCTTTGTAGAAATGTTGTATTGTGACAAATTATCAATGTTTATTATATAGTTATACAAACACTTACAGTAGAACGGTTGTCACAATATGTACAATATTCTTATACAGATAGAAACTGTATCGAGGTGAATCACAATCGAGGTTTAGAAGAACATTCAATCTTTCCACAAACAGTCAATTAAAACTGACACCGCAATTAACCCTTGTGAACTGTGCTTAAGTTAGTTGGTATGGATGGACAGGTGCCACTCTAAGCAGCATGTACTGAATATGGCGCAAAATCTGATTTAAAACTCAGCAACTGTTAATGTAAAATCAACTGTTTTTAATAAAGCACATTCTAAATAAGCCAACGGTAGAAAAAAATGCTTTTCGCCTTCATGGAATAGTTTAACCCAAAAATGTAACTTCTCTCATCATTTTTTTTAACCAAATTAAGTCAAAGTTAAATACATGAATGGCTAAGAATTGTCGTTTTTGGGTAAACTATTAAACTTACCTAAGAATAACACACACATCAGGTATAGTAAACATTCTAATACTATAGTGGTGAACATTTGACGTGGATCAGAAAGGATCATCAAAGTTGTCCTAAGACGAGAACAATACCCATTCTTGTCTTAGGACAACTTTGATTCACTTTTTTGATCCACTTCAAATGTTGACTACTGCATTAACCGAAACAACTGAATCCAAGTGAACAGTTAACTCTGTATAAAACCTTTTATACGGTCCAACATCTAAAACGAGATTCACGATCACCAGAGCATTGTAGTTGGGACAAAGGAAACAAATGTACTCCTGCAGCTTTGAAGAGAGGTTCTGCACTCTTCTGCTCATTTGCTTATTCTCTATGTTCCCTCTGTTTAAAGGTTTCAAAGGTATATTTGAGCCCTTCAGGATATTTTAGGTTCAGTGCATAAATGAGTCCAAACATCATGGTACAGGTACATGCAACTCATTTAGTACCTCCACACGGTCAATGACAATGGAAATGTCCAGTGCACAACTGAGAGCATCACTTTCACAGATCACAACAACTGCCATGGCTGTCTTATCAAATTCTTTCTAAAGTCTAAAAACATACAAGAACCAAGCAATCGAGGGACTGTGGAAGAAAAAAACACTCCTTTCACATCTGAAGAATTATTTTTAAAATGTAGTTAGCTTTCCGACTCTGGAAGTTGTAGACCCAAAACGTCTCGGTTGCTTCAATTCATACATGTTTATTTGTGTTCAGCTTAACAATGAAATTTGAACGTTTTATAGCGGGAGGGTGATTTAGTGATAAACATTTTCATTTTGGGTGAACTAGAATTTGTAGTGCAACGATGTTTAAAGTAAATTCTGTAAACTTGCTAGCCGAGTTAGGCCCGTCCATTGTAATACTAACTATGTAAAACAAAAGTACATCATAGTTTATGCAATTATACGTATATGATTTCAATAATAAACCCAAACGTATCTTTAGAATTACTTACCGATTTTAGATATTCCCGTTTTTCCAAGCTGTCTTCATCCATGCGGTGTAACAAGATGGCGGAGAGATGAACGGCCTCACACTCCACGTGATAATGGGAACGTAATATTTTTTATTTGTTTCAAAGACATGTATTTACGTTACACTAGCAAGACTTACTTTAAATTTGAATCAACCAAACTTTTCACGTTACATTGATGGCTAGACAGAAAATCTAATGTTTTGAGTCGGATCAAGTTCAACTGCTTTAGAGTAATGACATGCCTTGTGCACTTTTACAGTGAAGAATTTATCTCCTGAGGGCCTAGTAATTCCACTGTTTGTAAAAGGACACACACACACACACACACACTTAAAATTGTAATGACATGAAATTATTAATTGTTGTCGTTTCAATGTGTGATAGGTTGAGTCCTGTTGAAATTGCTTTTCTGGAGGGGTATGCCAGAACCATGAGCCCCGTTGCCAAAGCTGCTACTGTTACAAATAAATGTTGAACCGAAACTGCCTGCTCTCAAGTCCTGTTATCTTATTTAGTTCTAAAGGAAATAATTTGGCTTCAAGGTTTTGGGCTTATGAAAATTTTAATAAACATCAGTGTCTGTCTGACTAATTAATGTAATTGTATTAATAGATTGGTGTGCCAAGAGTGACATTAGAGTCTTCACATAGACCGAGTTAAGCAAGAGTCTTGTGACAAAAATGATAATAGGACATTATAGCCATAAAGAAATCATAGTACTTGGATACTTGAGTACATTTGAAGGCAAATACTTTTGTACTTTTATTCAAGTACATGGTTTGTGTACTTCGTCCACCACTGCTGTGGACACACCTCGGTATTTGTTTACTGCCCCCACATTGACAGTGCCTTCTTCCAGACAGTGTGCCATGTCACAATGGTTCACCCATGCTGACCCCAGTTGTCTTTGAGGTTAGTAAATACTGAAAAGTAAATGTAAGTCTGTGACCGGCCATATTCCCCCCCAAAAATAGGGAAGACGCAACCAACCTCCTCTTCACTGGCCTTCAAATGTAAGTCCTTACATTTTGACTCTTGACTTTGGAGCAAATGTTAGACAAAGGACTAATCTCAAAGATTTAGAGTTTAGTGTTTGAGGAGGAATATAGCGTTGTGCAGTGATAGTTCTTCGAAGGTGGTGGCATTCAGTTCCAGGGTGTCCACTCTGGGCTGCCATCTTTGCAATGTCTCTGCAAATATCTGACTCGCAGTATATCTGTCCTAGGAGAAGCGATTTGACATGGACTGGCACTCTTGGCCCATGTAGTTCCTTTGGTGTGATGTACAGCACATTTTTTATCTATGCAAAGCATAGGTTGCTCCAAGCCATGTTGCATTTTCTCATGCCGCCTCAGATTGGATGTGTTGGAAAAGTCAGGTCCGCATTTATGACATTTGAAACAACTTTTTGTGTTTCTGTATCTAAAACTACATGGGTTTCTTGTTGCATCGTGTATTAGCTTGCTCCTATGAAAGTTTGTCATTGGAAAAATTTTCTTTTTGCAAACGGGTGGGTTGTTGGACCACTAAGAAATAAAGAACAAAAAATGTGTTGCATTCTAAAATGTATTGCTAAAACAAGCAACTGAACTGATGTTACAGAAATTGTCAAACCTGAAGATTTTTCTGTCACTTCATGACTTTAATTCAGGGGAAATGTTTTTTATTAGTGGCAGTTCTATGCAATAATGACTGATTCATATTTTGTATAATGAATACAGCTGCACATAAAAAATTATACAGTAAACTGTGCAAGGTCAAAGTTAAAAATAACACAAACCATGGTTTTCAGGTGAGATTTGAAATCCTTTTCTGCACTTTTGGGAATGCCAGTGACTCCGGCCTTGCACTCCATCAGGGCAATACCAGGGTATAGAAAACGCCACTATAATAAAGTAATTAAAACACACTGTGAGAAACGTCTCATAGGAAGATCCACTGATAAATTATTAAGAGTGAATTACCAGTTTTTGCCTTG
The DNA here is from genome assembly GCA_037178815.1 of Barbatula barbatula. Lineage (NCBI taxonomy): Eukaryota > Metazoa > Chordata > Actinopteri > Cypriniformes > Nemacheilidae > Barbatula > Barbatula barbatula. The sequence continues at coordinate 17,069,712 of CM074079.1, read as the reverse complement.
TAAAATATTGCATTTCTAAATTACCGCTGTGACGGATGTGTCCGTGTGACTGCAGTAAGGGCAGTTAGTGTCTTCACTGAGACTATATAGTTCATCCTCTGAGGCAAACACAAATTGCCTCTCTGAAAAAGACAGATTTGAAACCGCTTTAAAATTTGTATACAGCAGCATAATAAAAAAAAGTATTTGATCAATTTAAAGTGTAAATAGTGTGTATTACAGTACAGAACATCTCTTTTTAAACTGTCCGGGTTGTCATGCAAAGTAAATTTATTTGAGAATGTTGCAGTGCATTTGTGTGACTGATCTAAAATAAACGATAAACATATAAGGTAAAGGGTGCATTTGGGGTCAGTGTTTGTCAGGAGAAAAAATATGTAAATGTACTTTACTTGCCTGCCGTGATTGTGGATTCTCAGATGTAAATTCAGAGCTGAACAAAAGTAATATACAAAAAAAACACTGCATACTTATAATAATTATGTCGTTTGTTTTAGATTGTTATGACTTAACATGTATTCATATTATGGGTTATCACATATAGTTAAGGTGTTCTGTAAAGTTCTAGTAGTCTGCAATAGGGCCGGCCTAAATTATGTTTGCTTCTATCTTACCTCCCACTTCGTAAGATCTCTTTTTATTGGCCTGGGTAGTTTATTCGAAACTGTCAGATTCCAATAGTTTAGTTTACGTCGCATACGTCAATTATAGGCCAAGTTATTTTTGATCCCGCTTACTGAAGTGTCAACATGCCACAATTCTTTTGTCATAGGATCCCAATATTTAGTGGGGTCGGGTGGGTAGGCTATGAAAACAGTCAGTTTACAACGGTTTAATTGGGATAAATTCTCTAAAGCGGCAATCATGCAAAGGAACAAAGACATATCAACAGATGCATAATGGATGAGCTAGAGACGGAGGAAAACACAACACAAAAACTGGCAAATTCCAGAAACCATTGATTTTTGACTAAGGCAGACTGCCAGCCACTGATAGGTCATGTGCCGCGGATCCACACTTCGGGATTTCACGGTAAAATAACCTGCTATCATTTGGGACATGCTCATTTGAACGTCGATTAATATTACTATTATATATGTGCAACCGGGTCACAAAGCTAATGCTAGACACATCTAAACATTTAGAACCCGATTACATTCAGATTGCACCGTTTTGTACATTGTCTGCTATGCTACCAGGCAAGATGGCTTCTGTGACTGTCCCGGCAGCTGATTGCTGGTTTAACGGCTGATTGGGACCTCGAACTCCGCCCACTCCGCTGCCGCTGGCTGGGCTCTTTAAAAAAGCCCAGTTTTGGATCAGTTCTCTCGCTCTCTGTTCCTGCTGCTGGTTTGGTTTGTACCCTGTGTGGGGATTTTTTAGGATGTTTAGACAACTTTTCTGACACTTTGAAACAAACATCCGATAATAGTTTAACTGTTGTTGGGTGTGAGCTTAAGTTCCATTTTTGGAACTTGTAGCAGCATCTGGTTGATTATGGATCCTAATAATTTGTGTTAATTATTATTTTTCTTTTCCTTGTTATTCTTAGGGAGTTGGGGAGTAGATCAGAGCTACCCCGGGGTATACATCACACGTAGGAATACTTCTCTGTCTAGAAACACCAGCTAGACCTGGGCGGACCACCAGCTGTAAATTTGGTTAGGGCGCCTTGATCGTGTGCCAGATAGGGATTCTTTTTTATTTGGGGGTTAGTATAGGTTAGGGGTCGGGTTCTTTTTTTTTATTTCTTTACTTTGGTCCGTCCAGCCTTCCCATTTTCCCTGTAAATTACTATTGTTTATTTACACTATAATAAATAAAAGCTTGTTTTTATATGGTATTTGGTATTTGTGACCTTTTCTCGCAGCGTGACTCCTTTACTGGCATTGGTGGGCCCGAGCAGTGGATTGTCAGGTTCCTAGAACTTAACACACGCTACCCGATCCGCCCCGGAAACACGATTTGTTCCGCGCATATGAGAAAATTCAACTTTACTCTACTATACAGTACATTTGGCTAGTTGTCCTGGAAGAGAAGAGGGCTGTTCTTGCGGAGTGCCATAATAACTGGAACTGGCAATCACTGTGGCATCCGAGGCATTCAAAACAGGGTTGTTGGTGGTTACTACTGGTCTACATTTATCCATAATATGAAAGAATGGGTAATACACTACAGAGGTAGTAGGCCACTTTATTTTTCCTGTTTTTATAGCTAAGAACTTTTGCCATCTCTGGTTTTTGTATACTTCCTTGATTGACAAGTTATATTTATTAGTGGTCAATGTTTTTTTTAAATTGCCATACAATTTTTGTTTCTCATGCACCTTACACAACCAATTTTATTGTAGCCATATTACATTACTAACTTGGAAGTGCCTGATTTATATCGAAGCTGCATTTTTATTAATAACATACCAATTTGGTATTTGTGACCTTTTCTCGCATGGTGGCCAAAAAAAGGTTTGTATAGAGCCTTTTTTTCATATGTCTGTCAAGTATTCTCCAAAGAGGTGTGTTAAGTAGTTTGTATTGCACGTTATGTCATTTTGTGTTCTCCCAGACACATTGCAACCTTCATTGACCAGGATCCTGGACGGAAACACAGGAAGAGACCTTGAGGTATGTTATAAATGATGAGGAATTGTGTCAAGCTAATTTATGTTTGTAACTGAACATGTTTAATACATTGTTATCTGGGAATATCAAACCTTGGAATTTCGCACCTGGCCAATCAGAATCAAGCGCACAAAACTAATAACACCTGGTAACCCGGTCATTATTACACTATCAGGCTTTATTCTGCGGTAACAACCTGCTGCCTGTATGTAATCTCTTACCTAAAAAGTTGTTTTTTTAAAATAAATTGTTGCTCCATTTTCCTTTTCCGTTTTTTCCCCCAAAACCGCGGGGGGGGTTTTGGGGGGTCTCCACGGGGGGGGCAAAAAATTTTTTTTCACCACAGAGGTGCCCAACCTTTTTTGATCCAAGATCTACTTTTCAAGTAGCCAACCTCCCGAGATCTACCAGTCCAGTGTCAACATCGCAAACCCACACACATCATTTCCAGCCTGCAGTAACTAACCTCACAACACTTTTTCTTGTTGTCACACAACTACTAGACATCACAATACAAACCCTCCCTCTCTCAAACACACACAGACAAATTCCTCTCATACAGTTGCCAGTTCACATAGTGCGCTGTAGCACAAACCCGCTCTCTATGCTCCTCTCTCTCTGTCACACTCACTCACTCTCCACACACACACACACACACACACACACACACACACACACACACTAATCTGCGTGATGAGCAATAGTCATAACTGAACCAAACAGAAACATAAACCAGATAGATCTCTAAGTTTGAAAAAAGGAAATCACTTTCTACCTTAGTGGGAGACCTGGCACTGGGAGGAGGAGGCTAGCTTCTCGTAGTTAGGAGTGTAGGAGCTGGTTGCAAGGCGTAGGCAGGCTGCAAGGTGGTCATCGGTCATTGTTGATCTGTACTTGGACTTGATGATTTTCATGTGTGAGAAAGCAGACTCGCACAAATAAGTTGATCCAAAAAGAGCTGTCAAGTTCAAGGCACATCTTCTGAGATTGGGATATTTCTCCTCCACCAGTAGTTTCCAGAACACTACATGCTCTCCAGGTTGAGCAGATGTTGATCTGGCTTTGATCTCAATGTCATTTTGCAATGTCAGAATCTCATCCTCAAGAGCGGAGCTTTCCAAGTCGAAAAGTGATTTGACTTTGGCTGCAATGTCACCAACATCAATACTTGCAGCAAATGGATAACACATATAGCTGGCTACAGGCTCGATGGATGCAAAGTCAGTAAAACGCCTCACAAACTCTGACGAGATGCTCTGAACATGCTCCTCATAACGTGCACTGTCAAGCTGTGTCACACCTTTACCTTGACGTTGTAGTTCTGCCTGCATGTGAGGGAAGTTGCGTAGGTTACCACGCTGCAGCCTGCTTGACATCAGCTGTAGCTTGCTTTTAAATGTGTTCACTGAACTCATCATGTTGACTACATCTTTACCCTTACCCTGCAGCTCTAAATTCAATTCATTGAGCTCGGCAGTGAGATCAGTGAGGAAAGATACATCTAACAGCCACTGGTGGTCCTCTAGCTTTGTATGGTAATCCACATGTTTTGAAAGCTTCAGGAAGTCTTTGATTTCAGGTAATAACTCCGTGAATCTGGACAAAAATTTACCTCTGCTTAACCACCTAACATCCGTGTGAAGCAGCAGGTCTGTGTGCTCAGCCTCATTCTCCTCCAAGTGAGCACGGAAAAGCCTTCTCTGCAGACTCCTGGCCCGAACTGAACACACAATCTTCATCGCAATATCCATCACTTCTTTCATATTTAAAATCTTTCCACACAACGCTTGCTGGTGAATTATACAATGATAATTCAGGATATCTGGGAAGGATTCACTTTCTTTGCACAGTGCAATGAACCCACTGGTGCGGCCCATCATTGCAGGCGCCCCATCAGTAGTGATGGAGATCAGCTTGAAGAGCGGCAGTGTTGTCTCGCTAACAAATCCCATGAAAGCATTAAAAATATCCTCACCTCTGGTGTGTCCTTTTAATGGCAAAAGTGTGAGCAGCTCTTCCTTGGCGCTCATGTCTTCAAAAACCATCCTGATGAAAACACACAATTGTACTACATCCACCGTATCAGTCGACTCATCAAATTGGAGGGAAAAGCACTCACACGCATCAATATCCTTCCTCAGTTGCTCCTCCACATCCACAGCCATTCTCTCACATCGCCTTGTAGTAGTATTGCGGGAGAGTTGCACTTCTTTAATGGCCTTCACGATCTCTGTTTTATTTTTAAAGTCGTCAAAAAGGCTATCCGCTGCCTCGAGAAAGGCTTCCTTCACCATATCGCCGTCATTGAATGGCTTCTTGTGTTTAGCAAGGATGTGACTGACGCGATAGGAAGCAATAGTTGCGGCCTTACCCTGAGTCTTCGGTTTGGTGAAGATTGACTGCCGTGCTGAAAGCTGTGCTTTCAAATCCCGCACTTTTGTGGCGCGTAAAGGCGTTTTTGCAGGGAAATCCCTCTCGTAGCTCCCGTGTACTGTTTTAAAATGGCGCTCCAGGTTCCCTTTTTTTGCCAATGCCACCGTTGCATTGCAGATCAAACAAACAGGCTTTGAATGAGAATAAACAAAAAAATAATCTTCCTCCCATTCAGGGTGAAAATGGTAGGTCTTGGCTCGTTTCCCCTCAGCCATGTTCGTTTAGGTACGTGTAACCGCTCTGTTCGCTAGCTTCTAGGCTTCTGGCTACTGTTGACATGCAGCTGTCAACTTCCTGTCATGCATGTCACGCGCGACCGTAGGTTAAACGTGACCTACTTTTTTTTAAATACTTTTTTGTGGATGTGTTTAAGAGACTGATAGGGTACCAGGCAAGGACTCATGATAGGCTGTAGTGTACATTTAGTACAAAATATAACACACAAACACACGGGGTGTGTGTGTGTTATATTTTGTATTTTTTTTCTTTAATTTTTTCGCGGTCGACTTGGGAATAGTCTGCGGTCTACGAGTAGACCGCGATCGACTGGTTGGGCACTCCTGATCTAACAGCTTTGATAAATTAAAAAATCTTTGTGTAATTTGGTTTTTTTTGGTTTTTTTTGGTTGTGTTTTTTTTTTTTTTTTTTTGTTAATCGATTCGGCAAAGGCATGGACAGAGGTCTGCATACTGGACTGAAGAAGAATCCCAACTCCTTCAGGGGATCGTTGAGCTTATGTTTAGGGTGTCGAAATTCACCACCACCTAACTGTCACCTAGCAGAAGAGTAGTGGATGACGAGGACATTGATAAGGTAAATAATTTATACAGTAGTGGTTATACACGAAATTTTTTATGCATGGTGAATAAATAGTTTAACTGTTCTGCCATTTTAGTATCCAAGGAATAATTGACGATAGGCCATTAAATTAGTCAACCAATTAGAATATGACACAAACTTTATTTACTTCAATAGGTGCAGGAGGCACACATTGGGTACAGAATCACAGACACTTATTCCATGGGGAGGTGACAGAGCCGGCCTTTTTTGCAGATCAACAATGCCATCAAGAACCTCCTGGGGGTCAATTCTCTGAGGCGAAGGATGACTTTTTGTTTATATTTTACTACCAAGAAGACATGCACACACTACAGTTCTCATTGTAGAATATAGCATTGACCTTTAGGCCTTGATAGAAACATTTTTCGAGTGAGTGAGGAATCGAACAAATGTATCAATAAATTGATTGAATACATGTGTAACTTTATTCTGTGTGTTTCTTAAATGTATACATGTATTAAACGATCTAGAAAAGTTAAGTAGAATCCTCTTTAGAAAATAAATTGAAAGAAACACATCTGTATTTTCCAAATTCTGTCTAGAGAATTTAAACAATTCAGTTTAATTTGACCATTTATTTAATTCAACAAAGTTAATGTGTGCAACATATTAACCAAATTTTAACCGAAATGGATTGAGTAGTTCTTTTTTATAACCACCTTAAAACAAACAGGCTTTATAATGCAGCAACAATTTAACAAGCCAGGAAATATCTCAAAGCAGCTTAAGAAACCATTAAGGAACAGGAAACTTATACAGATATAATAAATACACTTTATTATATATAAATGTCATACAAAGTGTATAAAGAAAACAGTGGGCCTATTGGGTAGCGAGTGTAAAACAACAGCAGTAACGATATAAAAGAAAGTGTTTGAAGTGCCGTAAAGTGTTTTGCTTAATTTCAGAAATTAAGTGACGTCAGTTTTGCGCTTGTGCGGAACAAATCGTGTTTCTGGTATGGATCCGCAGTCAAGGAATGCTGCTCAAAATGGCAGAGCGGGAAGAACAACAACGGGTGAGTCTTGTCTTATTAGTCATTTAACAACAGGAATTGTAGCCAAATCTAAAATAAATCAAGCAGCAGTATTGGCTGTGATTTTAAATCGAGTGACAGGAAGTAATTATATCGCGAAAAGATGTAAATATTTACTCTGCGACTGGTCAACATTAGCATTGATGTAAGACATAGAAGTAGCGATGGGTCATATACCCATGAGGTGTTCATGTGCAGTTGGTTATGTTTGTATGATATAATTTACGTCAGTTTATTTTAAGTTAATAAGCTGTACTGTTACCAAATTAAGTAATCATTTCTACGTGTGCTATAAAACGTACAGGCTTTGATAAGCTCCACTTAAAAAACATTACATTTAGTCATTTAGCAGACGCTTTTATCCAAGCGAATTACAAAGAGTTCAGCGAGCAATAAGCGATATGTCATAAAAGAGCAATAATACAATAGGTGCTTTTACAAAGTAACTGGTTTCAACAAAAGCCAGAACAACACCTGTTGAAAGAAGAGGGTTAGTGTACATTTATTTTCCATTTGTCTGTCAAGTATTCACAGAAGAGGTGTGTTTTAAGTAGTTCTTTGAAGGTTGTGAGAGATGTGGTTGGCAGGACAGAGTTAGGAAGAATGTTCCACCAGGAAGGAGTTGTGAAGGAGAATGAGGGATTTAGTGCCCTTATGAGAAGGCATTACAAGGCACCCTTGTTTCCTGAACGCAGGGTTCTTGATGGGGTGTAGGAGGGTGCGAAGGTTCTTGATGGGTTGTAGGAGTGTAGTAGGGTATGAAGGTTCTTGATGGGGTGTAGGAGTGTAGTAGGGTGTGAAGGTTCTTGATGGGTTGTAGGAGTGTAGTAGGGTGTGAAGGTTCTTGATGGGGTGTAGGAGTGTAGGAGGGTGCGAAGGTTCTTGATGGGTTGTAGGAGTGTAGTAGGGTATGAAGGTTCTTGATGGGGAGTAGTAGGGTATGAAGGTTCTTGATTGGGTGTAGGAGGGTGTGAAGGTTCTTGATGGGGAGTAGTAGGGTATGAAGGTTCTTGATGGGGTGTAGGAGGGTGTGAAGGTTCTTGATTGGGTTGTAGGAGGGTGTGAATGTTTCTTGATGGGGTGTAGGAGTGTAGTAGGGTATGAAGGTTCTTGATGGGGAGTATTAGGGTATGAAGGTTCTTGATTGGGTGTAGGAGGGTGTGAAGGTTCTTGATGGGTTGTAGGAGGGTGTGAATGTTTCTTGATGGGGTGTAGGAGGGTGTGAATGTTTCTTGATGGGGTGTAGGAGTGTAGTAGGGTATGAATGTTCTTGATGGGGTGTAGGAGTGTAGTAGGGTATGAATGTTCTTGATGGGGTGTAGGAGTGTAGTAGGGTATGAATGTTCTTGATGGGGTGTAGGAGTGTAGTAGGGTGTGAAAGTATGCCGGTGCAAATCCAGTGATAGTCCTGAACGCAAACAATCAATACTTGAATCTGATCCGGGCTTCAGCCGGTTACCAGTGGAGAAAAATTAAAAGGGGTGTCACATGAAAGATGAGGCGTGCTACTGCGTTTTGAACCAGCTGGAGTAGTTTGATAGCCTTTGCAGAAAGACCCAGCAAGGAGAGCATTGCAGTAGTCCAACCTTGAGATTACCAGGGCCTGGACAAGGAGTTTGCCGCATTCTCAGTGAGGTAGAGTCTAACCTTGCGAATGTTGGATAAGGCATATCGACAGTATTGCGTTGTCTTTGCAATGTGATCATTGAAGGACAGCTGTTCATCAAATATGACTCTGAGGTTCCTGGCTAAATTCGGAGGGAGTGATTGTGGAATTGCCAAATCGGATGGTGAGATCGTGTTGGACCGTGGGGTGTGCCGGAAACACAAGTAGTTCTGTGTTGGTCAGGTTCAGCTGGAGGTGATGCTCTTTCATCCAAGCTGAGATGTCATTATATGACAGTCAAGTTACTTAAGTTAATAAAAACGACACAATGCACTTGATCGTCCTTGATGCTGTCTCTTATTTTCCTACAAAGAATGAACAAAAATATTTTTCTTTCACAGACATTGGCTTAAACCAGGACTATACCTTAGTTAAATTAAGTGAAGATATTTGTCGGTTTTTAAAAATGCCTTTAAATAGAAGAATACATTACAATGGCACTAATATAAGTTATTTCTGGGCAAGTTGTATTCAGTAAAGACAGGTCAAACATTCATTTTAGTCTGGGACTAGCCTTAAGCTTTGTCTGTGAAACCTAGCCTATGTGTGATAGTGTTGTCCAATTCTTGGGACATTTTAAAGTAAGAATCCCAGAATCTGTGAACTCATCACTGATCTATAATAGGTTTGATTTAAAATAACCTTTGTTAGATGAACCGTTTTGTAATTTTCTTTGTATTTGTCTATTTAATTGTTAACTAGTTATTCTCTTATTTTGATCATACTTTGCATTTAAATAAACAGAACCGTTATTAAATATAACATTGTAGGACTCTTGTAAGTTCTTCAAAGTCTGCTTTCAAGAGTGACTACTTTCAAGGATTCTCTTATTCAGCAGCACAATGATGGTAAGGTGGTAACTGTAGTAGAGATTGAAAGACCAGATGGATGTGGACGTCCAAAAATGATCTGATATATATCAGAGGACAGATTAATTTATTTCTGATGCTTGGAAAGCCTCAGTAAAATGTTAGGTGTCTCTCATACAACTCTATCGCGGGATGACAGAATGTAGCTTTTCAGCCATCCAACTACTGTAGAGGGATGAAATTGAGGAGCTTGATTCCTTGCTGACTGAAGTCAAGAGTACTATGCCAAACGTAGGGTACAGGGTGTTGTCAGACGAGCCCTCGTTGCCAAAGGATATCGAGTGCAGTGGGACAGAATATATTCATCCATGCGTCGTTTTCTTTCACAAATGTCCCATCTTGGTTGTGTTTCCCGATTCACTTATTCTGTTCCATATCCCAAGTGTCTTTACCTTATGAGCTTATGGTTTGTATCTATATAATAATGCCAACTTCACATTTTACACACAAATACATTTGTTCTACGGTTGATACTTTGGCTGCATTCTATTTTCATATGATATTGTAGTTGTTTACTAACATGCCCTGATATTTTCACCTTTGATTTAGATACATGGTTATCTTTAGGGTTTAGATGGATAGGTAAGACATCTCAACCCTAGAACTTTATTTTAAATATGCGTTATATAATTTGTGCTGGAAACTAGTCACTGTACACCGTCAGGAAAATTGAAACCAAAGATGACAATGGACTGGTACCCTTTAAAAAGTCTTAACGGTGCAGTATTGACCTAATAATGTGCACCCTTTAGGTGGAAAGGGTCCTGCTTTTGTGCCTTTTTCTCTGACGGTGTACACACTTAATTTTTTCAGATCATGTACTTGCACATAGCAGACAACAATCGCTCTGAAACAATGCTTGGATTTTTCAATGAGGCAGTTGAAGACTTTGGTTATCCCTTGCGGTTATGTTTTATTTAATCAACAAGTTTCATAGACACGTGATGTTTACTCTACAGTTTTGCTCCTTAAACCAGAAGTGCTTTTGATACTTATTCCTCAAGCACTTTATATTATTATTTGTGTTTGTCACTTGCAGATATCAGCAGGAATTTGATGATGGTATGAGATATTCAATTCAATTTTATTTATATAGTGCTTATCACAATTTGCATTGTTCCAAAGCAGCTTTACAGGGGAAAACACAAACATGAATAGTTTAACTTGTTAAAGACCTAGAAAATAATTTCTAATGTCAGCATCTCCTGGTGGTTTATTTTTATTTAGCATTAAGTGAATGCTTGGCTGCACAGATATGTTATCTAATCAACATAATGTTTATTTTTTTAGAGTACGAGGAGATCACGAAAGTGGCTGATGTTTTTAACAGGAGGTACAGAAAATGCTTATGGAATGGTTTTCCCAAGCATCCCCAAGAGACCGAGAACACTGAGGTAATTTTCTGAAGATAGGGACACCCTACAATTCTCACAGTGGTAGATATATATGTTAAAGGTAGTCTAAAAATAACCAAAATCATTTTTTTGTTAGACATTTTCCAAACGCTGCTGCAGCTGAACAAGAACGTCAATGTGCCAGCAATTCAAACTCACAAATTGAGCCACTACAGGAGTTGGAGTAGACATCAGACTCGCATTTGTACAGAGTTTGGTTGAAGGTGTTTTTCAGGTTTAAACACCACTTGTATGACATTGGTTTTCACTTTATTTGAACTAGTGCTTATTTACTGCAAGTGTATTCAGGTTATTGACCTTTAATTGTACATGTTAGTTTCATACAATCCATCACAAATCCAGTAGATGCTGTGTTTCCACAAGCTTGCAAAGTGGTAGAAAACCCATTCATTGTTATGTCAACAAGAAGCATTAGGGTCCTGCTGCAGGTGGAGGCCTTGAAGTTTCCCTTGCACTCTTTAACCTGCCGACTGTTAGATGAAACTTCCCATCCAGTCCAAAATGAGCTTCTGCAGCTGCAGATATATCAAGTTGGTGTTTAGAAAACCCACAGCGGTCTGGTGATCTTCCTTTCCTCTTCAGAGGTTATGGTTACTTTCCAACCAGTAAAAGCATTTAATTTAACAACACTCCAAAAGCATGCAAGTATATTCTTTTATTACCATCAAGAACCTCAACATCAGAAAATTATTCTGTTTACTTTCAGTTTCAAGGTAAGAATTGACGTTCAAATGTCACGAACATTCAACTTGGTGTAATATTAAACTGCACCTGTCAAAGTGATTTGCAGCATCCATGTTGCCGAGTGTTATACGTTTCGAGCGGTTGCTATCTAAGAATAACAACCCTTGGAAAATCTCTGCTGGCCAATCAGAATCAAGTATCCCAGAGCGCGTGTAATAAAGCCTTAGATAACAGAGTATAGTTTGAACAATATATGTACTGTATAATGAGATGTTTCTTAAATATAAAGCCTTGACAGTACTGTTTAATACCTACCAGTTGGATGGTATGCGTCTGTTCCAAATCTGGACAATCCTCTAGTTGAATCGCTGCAGTCCAACCATCAACACATGAACTAATCCCAGGAAGCAAAGGGCCACCATGAAGAAATGAGTGGCCTATCATGCCCCCGGCACACACCAATAGGTCACTATCATTCAGAGTTTGACTGCTACAAGGCGATACTGTTCACCCTCAAACAGGAGTGTTACATCTGCTGTGCCTGGAAAAGAAATTAAATGTGTTGAGATCAATTCTTCACCGTCTCAAATTATGGAAAAAAGATTTCCAGTAACACCATGAATACCAAAATTCAAAGAAAAGTCAGTACTCCGCTTCTGGCTTCTCAATAGGCATCTCCTGTAAAATATGTTTTTAATCAATTTCAATGGAGATACGTTATGAAAGTGAACATTAAATCTGCGGTTTTTCCATTTTATAGATTTTGTTATCCAAACGTCTCTCTAATTGCAATATACATTTTAGTGGAGCAGCCCAGTTGATTTCCTTTGCCTTATAGAAAGATATATATCTTTCTCTCAGCACTCCATTCTATCAGGAAGTAAAATAATAAATCAAATAATCAGATCAGCCATTCTTGCATGAATAAGAATAAATAAGCACATTAGGTTTTTTTCTTTTTATTGGTAAGGACAGTATAATAATTGTTACCTTTGCCTGTTGAAGGACCTCTCCAATGAACCAGATGATCCCCCTGCTGATGATGGTGGTGGTGGTCCAGGAAGATCTTCAGTCTGATAGGGATTTGTGTCATCTCTTGGACTGTTTCTTATTAAAAAAGTAAATCTCAGATGTTAATTTTTCTCTTTATTGATTTGAAAACTATCTTAAGTATTACTGCCGGTCAATGCTTACATGGGTCTGTAGAAAATCTGTCAGTATCGCTGTCTGTGAAACAGGCATTTAGGAAAGGTTATTGCACTCAATATGACAACTCTGATGTTACAGTTTTTTCTGTAGGAAAATGTGAAATAATAACTTCCCCAAACGTCTCTTCAGCATCTGTGACCTGAACAGCATCAGATATCCTCTTCTAAAATCTCAGACTCTGCTTTCTAAGTCACAGGTTGCAGGAATTATTGAATGCTCTAAAGTAGATGGAAAAAACATTTTAATAAAATTAAGGAACTTACTGAACATTCCCCTACTTGTAAAGCCAACATCTGAAGGGGCATTTTCTGGCCACAAGAGACACAGTCGGTTTGGGGCATTTAGAGAATTCAGGAGCATGGTAGGGGATCTGTGGAACGTGCATCCTGGATTGGAACCAAAGCACATTTTCCCATTGTTGGAGACAGATTTTAGTGCCCGCAAAGCCTGCGGTAAATACAATAATATCAGTGCCACATTTCTTATGGGGGCGTGTTTTTATTATTTAGATAATTATTTTATCACATTGTAATATGTTCACATAAAATTCTTAATGCAAATCAAATGAGCACCAATGGCATCCAGCTTCTCTTCAGAATTTAACTTTGGAAACTCTTCCTCCAACTGATCAAAAATCTAATGAATATTTAATAAATACTTTACAATTATCATTTTTTGTAAATGACTATTAGGTCTTAAAAAGTGATTATTCAAAAGATGATTTTAATACACTGAATTATTCAGTAAGAAAACACTTCACTACTATTGCTTGAAGTGTCATTTCAGAGCCAAAGTATATAGTTGGACCATCTGTGGGGACAATCTTCAGGTTTTTATATGAATTGCACACGTGCAGCCCTCTTGTTTAAGAAACATTACATCATCTTACCTCATCATGTTTAGCAGACTCTCCTAAGGATCTGGAGATCTTGAAACATCTGCTCTTGGAAAGAGCAGCTTTACATCCATCTAAATCATAAACATCTTACGGACATCTTCTAGAGGTCTACATGACGTCTGAAAGCAGACGTCTCCGAGACGTATTGCAGATGTCTTGGAGATGTAAATGCAGACGTGAGCCAGATGTATGTGTGCCCTCTTGAAGGGTCGCCACTAAAATGGAAAACATGCACAAGCCAAAAAACAATAACTTGTGGGTTCTGTCATACATCATACGCTATATCATGCGGAGTCGCCATTACATCAAAAGAAACTACAGCTAGCGTGGTAAATATCTGCCTAGCTTGATGTAACAGATACGAACATGGCAAGAACCCTGTTTAATGCTTAATGCTCAGAGCGCACGTGAAGGCAGCATCATGTTAGCTAGTGATGAATGACTCACCTGTCGTGGTTCTTCTCGCTCCGCCATTTTGTTCAGCCATGCGCGAGCGCGAGACGACTTCGGCTTACGTTCCCGCCCTGCATTGCACGTGCCGCGATTGGTCAGCGCCATGAGACCGATGTCAGATTGGCTTGAGTAGATAGTGGGCGGAGTTCACCAATTTGTGGATTGTGCGTGCAGCGATTCACAAACGCACAGAAATCGATCCATAAATGTAAAGAAAGCGATCTACAAATAAAGTAGCAAATATCTCATTGTATTTATTTGTGAATTCCATCGCTTTTTGTGAAACGTCTAACATATATTTATGGTTGGTTCGCTATTTGTGAATATGTGGGTTTAAAAAATTTATTTGAAACTCTATTTATGTGCGTATTTATTCAGAATATTGCAACAATTCTGATCCCAGAGGTTATTGGGACATGATCTGGTTTGCCCACCTGCCTGAATTCTACCCTCTCAAACTTATGCAGTAATGCTCATATAGTCAAAACAATAATTCTGATGTATGCACTACAGCAACACCTTTTGTCTCATGTAGAATTGCTTCATATTTATACGGACACGCAAACATTTCAATGCCACACACGCTACATGTGACAATGTACATATTTCGAGGGGGTATTATTGGGTCAGTATCTGTTTTGCCCGAGTAATATTTTCGTATTATAGTAATATTTGTTGTAAAATGGGGAGCAGCCCACCGTTTTGGAAGCACCGACTTAAAGTGCTGATAGTACACTGACCTTGGGGTCAGGATATGACTACTACGCATGTTGTCATCTGTCCTTGCTGGTAGATGATGGAACGTCCCCCTGCAGTACAAATCCATACAAAGTCAAAACATTATTAACAAAGAAACGCATACATTGCAAGTAGCACAAGGACACATTTCAGGTTATTTTTTTAAACTCTTCAGTTGTCCTAACCATCTTCAAGTTAGCGCAGCAGTTCATTTTAAGCCTATTTGAACAATAACTTGAGTGTTTTGGTTTTGAGTCATTCTTCCACAACACTACAGTTTATAATTTACTGCGGTATATCTTATGTAGGCCATAGTTTATATTTTAGTACAAAATCATCCCAATGCCGTCACCTGTTGTATAGATACTAATGAAATTGAAATACTAACACTTGCGTTCATGTCGAGTTTCATCTTTAGTTTTTCTATCATAATATATTTCAATATAGTTTTACTGTATAAAGACGGCTTGGGGCATTTAAGACGAACAGCAGTTTGTGCTTTCACATGCTACACAACCTCAGAACAGTTCACACATTGCTGCTTTGTCCACTGTTTCCCACCTTTACAACGAATCAAGTTCAGCTTCAGACCCAACTTCTTCCAATATCTCAAGTTTTGCTTACAATTACAATTCAGACAAAACGTTTGGGAGTAAAAGACCAACTTACATGATAAGATTCACCTGCAGACATGTCTCACTTCTCCCTTGGTACAATTAACAAGAGGGTGTGGCGTCTCTAAACTCCGCCCTCTAATATTATATATATATATATATATATATATATAATATTAACCTTTGGGCTACATGCTTATATTGCAGGTAACTATATCACCCTGTAGCCCAAGCCTGGTTGCCTAAGCTAAGCAGGGTTGAGCCTGGTTAGTTCCTGGATGGGAGAGCTCATCGTCTTTTTATGTTTATTAAAACGTACATAAAGCAACAATACTCAACACATTGAGAAGGGATGGCTCTTATAGAACATCAAATAGTAACTATGGGCTTGTTTTAGTTTTCACGTGGCCGTTATAGGACTATTACCCGACTATGGAAAACTATTTGTTAAAAACAACAAAAGATGCTTTAAGAGACTTCACACTAGCAGGCCCCACCCAACATTGACTTTAATAAGTATTTATACTTTGTTTATAACTAAGGTTGTCATATGCATGGAATTGCCCAAACGTATAAGAGATAGATGTTGAATAAACAGACGTGTAATGATGTGAATACTTATGAGAAGTTTATTTAAGGCACCGCCAGCCTTTATAATCTGAGATCGAGTGAGTGAGGTAGAATGGGCACATGTTTTTTTTTGGCTAACTTCTTTTCGCTCTTCATTATTACATGTATTTATCTGCACAGAGACATTGTTAATATACTGAACATACAGGAATCATACGATTAAGGTCATTTGTTTAAACTTTCGGCACCATCTTATAGTTTCAAAAGCAAAAACTGAGATTTAAAAAACGCATATGTCATATGTGTACAAATATATATACATATTTATATAACGTACATATGTGTATATGCACTAACTTCAAGTTATATATCTTCATGTCACTATTGTAGCCACCGGTCATTCACTTCTCTGTTACCATTCACCTTCATTGCATCATATTACCAATCGGGTTCTGGGATTCAACGTGAACAGATCGAGGACGTCAAATTTACCAGTCATAAATAAAGCCGCTTGTATATTATGTGTATTATTATATAAACTGTAGTATGTATTATACAATAACCCCGGACCATTATAAACATTTCAACCGACCGATGGGTTGCTCATTATTGCCATTTTACACAAATTTAGAGTTGCAGTATAGTTTTTGATTTGCAAACATCACAGACTGCGTCCCGTGCCATCACATCAGGCGTTTTAACAAATGTTAGAATTTGACAATAGTGCTTGACGTCAAACGTGATGTTCTGAATCCACTCTTTCCCTGCGGCTGTCCTCATGATATTGTATAAAATATAACAGTCAATGAAAAAGTTTGATTGTGGAAAGGTTTTTCTCAGGACCGCAGCAGTCTTTGGATAACAAGTGCTGTGAGTGCAGTGACCGTGTTGGCCATCAGGGCGGCGCTGTTGTTCTTATGAACTGGTTTAGTGGTGGATGCTGGCAGTTGTGTTGTCGTTTGAAGGAGGAAGTTTTGCGTGACGGCAGAGAATGTTTCTGGACCATACGGGACAGAAAGGGTCTGTGTCAGCGCCTGGTATCCGGGGTATGTTACCTGTAAACAAAGTCACACGGTTTTAAATAATGTCAAATACACGATTTCTAAATGATACAAAAATAATACTTGTCATCTTAAATCGTTTTTTCAAGAACATAGATTTGGAAGAACTCGACGTAAACCTGCCTGTTTACATTTATTTGTTCTGGTGAACGCGGAGAAACATATTTGGAAGAATGCTTGTAAGATTTATTCCCACTATGGGAGTCAACGGGGGGCAAAATCTGTCTGGTTACAAGCATTCTTCCAAATGTGTTTCTCTGCGTTCATCAGATCAAGGACATGTATACAGATTTGTACAACTCGAAGGAGAGTAAATGATGACGGATTTAACCTTTAAGTACATTTAATTTCTCAATCATGACATCCATGATTTCCAATGACAGGACTTGTTTGATCCCTCCCCAAACCACCCGAAGCCTCAACTCTACACTTCAAGAATGTGGTGTTATAAGGTTGATCCCGTCACCTGTTGCTATCCGTGCTGACTATTGAAAAGCTCTGTTAACTTTCCCCTCACTATTTGTCTGTTAACATTGTTTAGTCTTTCTTTTGTTATTATCTGTCATTACGGTGAGGCAAAGAAATGTCTTCTCGTAAAAGTGTCTCATTTGCCTGGTAGGAGGAAATGAAAACAATCACCTGCATTCCATCCCTGTAAGCTCAAAACATATCTGCTAATCCAAACCCTGTGACTGTAAACACTACAGTAAATGTTTGTCATACTTGGACCTTGTTTTCTGAAATTCACAGCCATATTCAGACAACTATCACCACGGCATTTGTTTGGAATTGACCACAAGAGGGCGCTCTCTTACTGTGAAGGTGTAGGTGCCGGGCAGCAGCAGTCTGTAGTACTCTCCATTACGGTCGGTCCGAAACGGATTGAGGTTATTTCTCCCTGCCACTCCGATTACGGCATTCTGGACCAGGTTTCCATTTGTGTCCATAACTACGCCTTTCACTCCTGCGTGTAACAAAACAGAAATCTTTGATCATTCTTAAGCACTACGGCTTGAACAATTTTACAAATGGACATTCAGTATAACAGCGTTTTCTTTTGCTAGGGCATTTACATTGAGTCACTTTTATCCAAAGCGACTTACAGAGACTTCAGGGAGCAATAAGCGATATGTCATAACATTGTGCTGTTGTATATCTTTAAAATCAGGGGTGTGCTCAGAATATTTAAGTATTTGGCTTTCAATACATCTGGGATGTAAAGGGCCGGTGACGCCACGATGTAACTACAAACCCGACAAGAGTATAATAGCGTTCCACACCAATAGATGATAACACGGTGTAACAATTCAGCTTCAACCGACCTTTTTAGAGTTCTTGTACGATTCTGTAGTGCTTATTACTGTGTTAACATTTATTTGTAGTGTGTATTTAGTTCAAGTAAATGTTGATCTTGGATCATGATATACTGTATTGGTATATTGCAAATAGACATAAGGTGTACAAATATTCACATCATTTTAAAAATAGTTTGAAAATTCTATACACTTCCGTAGCAAAAGGAAGGCAGGATGAAGCGATGACGGGTGACAACATCAGGAACTTGGTTATAGTCATAAAAACTAAAACGATCAAATTTACACTTCTCACGACTTGGACGTCTCATGTTAAACTGTTGTTATGCCAGCCTTGTCATGTCTGCGTACGAGTAATAAAACCAAAATGTATAAATGTGTGAAAAATTATTTTTCTGTGAATACTTTAGTCTTCAGAATGTTGAACTTTATAAGTAAACGGACAAATGAAAGCTTTTGAAAAACACAAGTCTCCCACCATCTGCGCTTGACATGATGGGTAACTCAAACCCTGTGCTTTATATTAGATTTGATATTTTAGGTATTTCACAAATGTCCAACCGATAACATCACATCAGTGAATTCTGCGCTCATATTGTACGTGTGAACATGCTGATACAGCCTGAAAGAGAGATCGTATCAGTTGAAATGAAGCGTTAAATGACACCCCGCGTCATTACATCCCAACCGGTCTACGTGACCAGAGCAACAGCATCGGAACAACATTAGCCTGTAATAAATGAGCACGCGTGAGTGGAAAGAGCAGAACCTGTCAGTTTTCCATGTAAACACTTATTAAAGTTGCATCACCTGAAAGTCAGCATCATACTGTAAGTGATCTTTAAGCGTTTACCCAATCCAACAAACACCAAAGCTCCAGCGCAACATAAACAAGAGTTTCATGCCCTTCTCAGTTGGTTGAGGTTTGTCTTTTAAGAGCTCAGGTGTGGTGTGTGTATTAGCTCATAGTGGTTCTGTTTTGCCTGCGGTTGGGTTACAAGGACGTTGTATCAATGCAGGGTGTGGACAGTAGCGCGAGACCATAATGAGAGCCGTGTTCCAATACATTAGCTGTGGGACGATCACGTCACCAAAGGTCGGGTCGGTAGTGTGTTTGTGGGAGTATGTCTTACTGTTACACTATACTGTATTTCTTGTGTGTGTCCGCCCTAATACCGTACAGAATAACATTTACACGTCGGCTAAAAATGATACGTTTGTTGGAAACTGTGCTCCGTTTCAATGTTTGCTAAGCTTGTTGATTCGGCGGCCGCTAAAGCTTCTGATTCCCGGTTCACCCAAAAATGGACTTTTCCATCGTTTGCTCGCCGTTCCAAACCCGTCTGACTTTCTGTCCTCTTTTCCAGAACGTTGGTATCCAAAAAACACGGGACCTCCTGAATATCCTCGTGTTCCACACAACATTGACGGTGTCATTCGAATGCGTGTACATTTCATGTATTCAAGTGTATACGTGTGGCACTTTGGGTCTGTACAAACCTAGGTGTACTTGCTTCATGTAAGCTAGCAGAGCAGGTTTGTTAGCCTCCCACAGAGCAGGAAGTTCGCTCTCTTGAGGATATTTACAGCAAGAGATTTCCAATGTGATTTCCAAGCACTGGGCCCGCACATAGTTATAGTCTTGCATTCCCCCTGAGGACAGAGAGAGAGAGAGAGATTCTTAGTATTCAAAACGCTGTAATACAGATCACCCCATTGCAAATAAAATCATTTTACCTGATAAAGGATACCATTGGTATCCATTAGTGATGCCATTGAGGAAGTACGAGCCAGAACACGCGTTTCCTTTATGCATATCAGTGTGGTTGAAGGAGTAGGTCTTCGCCAGGTGAATGAACACGTCATTATCAGGGGTGACACTGCTTCCTCCCTCTAGCTCACTTCCTGAAAGACAGCAAATTGCATCTTGTCATCATCCTACAGTATTGTGCCCGAGGTGTCTACATCTGATTCATAGTGGGGTGTTTGTGAGAGACCACATTTTAAGATAACACGCCTTTTTAAACCTCTTGTAAAGGCAGTCGAAAGCCACTAAAAGGAACCATTAATATCCATAGGTAAGTAACTGACCACTATTGCTGTTGTCGTACGAGTAACTGGCGACCACCGCCCCTCCGTGCAGATTGGCTGAGAGGACGAAGGTCTCCGTGTTCAGCCAGTCGATGATGGCCGTGACTTCCTTCTCTCTTTGTTGTTTATTATTCACCTCGAACACATCTGGAAAATTCCGGTTCAGGTCCACTCCGTTTTTATTATACCTGTTCAGGAGAAAGTAGTTATTATAGTCTTTTTTATTTATGACCCATCATTCGGTGAAACCGAAATGCGGATTCACGACTCTGGAACTTCAGGGAATGCACAAAAGATGTTGGGCTTTGCTTCCTTCGAGTAAAAGGTTGAAAGATATATCACTCAAGCACCTAAACATTAACGCTGTAAGAACAGAATGTTCACATATTTTTGAAATGCGGTAAGCAGAGGAAAACCTGTAATTGTTTTATTTTACCGTTTCCATTGTTGTGTCTGTCAGTCTACATTCACAATCGTGAATGCCCGCCATGTGTGTTATGCTCTTATCTTCCCATCTGTCATAATGACTGATGTTGCTAAAACATTGGTTACCAACGCCAACTGCACTGTTAAAGCTCCATTACATCAACCTTATTCTTTTGTGGACGTGTTGAATAGCGCACCAGAGTCTAACATCTACAGTTTAAAGGCTTTGATGAAAACCTCAACCTATGCTGACACCGACATCTTCCACATCAAACGGCTAACCGACAAACTACCAGTCCAGCGACTGCATTTCACAATAGTTTGCGCACTGTCAGGTCTACGTTACGAATTTGTGCCGTGACACTGTTGGGTGAAGCAATTCGTTTTAATCCCGAACACGGCGCAAAAATGTGTCCCTCTGGGTCGCTTGTCTTCTTACTGTCACAATGCTTTGAAGTGCTTTTAAAGAGTCGACAAATGTGACAGAGCGGATCCGGCAGGTCTGATGATACATCAGGATGGGAATCGAACCCATTACTAACAACATTTGACAATGCTTCCTTTTTAAAGGAATAGTTCACCCAAAAATGAAAATACTGTCATTTACTTCCAAACCTGTATGACTTCTGCAAAACACAAAAGATACTTTGAAGAAGGTTGTTAACCAAACGACACTGACCCCCATTGACTTCCATTGCATAGACACAAAACAACCAAGATGTTTCTCCGATGTCTTCTTTTGTGTTCAACATAACGAAGTCATGGACAGTTTTTGAACCCACGAGGATGAATAAATGACAGTATTTTGGGTCGGTGAACTATCCCTTTAACATTCCTTGACACTTTCCATTATGTTTAGCCAAATGAATTATTACCCAAGGTCAGAGCTGCTGTTGAGCTTGTGACAATTCAAACCAAATAAGCAAAGCAAAGGTTAACATCATCTGCTTTTTTTCTGTAGAGGTTTAGGGTTTGAGAAGGGAGTCTCCCTGGGTGGCCGACGTCGAAAAGCAACGCGATGTGAAACCGACCCAGACGCGATAAACAAGATGTGTGTGCCACATTTCACTGGCATTCGAGCAGACCAAAAACTAAAAACGACATTCCTGTTATCTCTGCTCTTGTACTTAAATGGTAGAGATGAAGTTGTTTATGCCATATCAGACCTCTTCAATTCGTTTGAAATCTGCTTTGAGAAATGATCAACTACATCATCAATCCGATGCCAGTTTCTGGCTCGGCTTGAAGCGTTGTATTTGTTCACGGATTGCAGGTTTCGTCCGGACACCTGATTCTTCTCATAAGAGCCCTAAATCTAAGTCATGACGCACGCGAACGCTGATCTTTGTGGAGCGCAGGCCTCTTTTGTCATGAAAATGCATGAATAACAGCCTTGAGCTCTATAAACTACTTATCTGAAAGTGCCCTCAAGGTTTCCATTTGTGACGAATTGTTAGTTTCGACAGAACGAGCATCTGTTATCTTGTCCGACAGTCTTCATCTGCTTTGCCTTTGTATCCGTTACTGTTTAGATACGGTAACTGATCTAGTTCAGGTTTAAAAATGCACCTTGCTTCACCTCTGACATGCGAAACATAGATTTACGAAGTGAGTAAACGCTGCGTGGCGGGGTTTACTTTATTTGAGGCGTTGTTTATGTTTAAGACTGATTTGCCATGGTTTTCTCTTTGGGTTCACTTAGTGTGGTTTCACGTTCACGGACGCACACACACTTGCTAACTGCATGCAACACAGAGCTCAAGGCGGCACGTAGCCGTAAAAAATCCTTGTCCGACGGCATTCTAGTGCTGTCAGTTTAATTTGGAGGAGTATCAGACATGTCATGAGACGCCTGCATGTGTGTGAGCCATAAATCTTGGAGTGAAAGGCATTAAATTGTGCTTTGTGGCTGAGGAGTGATCGCGAAAGTGTATTTCGCTGCTATTTAAAGGGACAGTTCAACTGCATACAAACAGTTCCGTCCCATTTGTCCGGTATGGCATAGGGGTTCCATGGAAATTAACAATGACAGTAAATGGAAGTTACGCCTGGCTTGACATGCCATGTTTGCATGTACACAAATGCAAGGATATTTCTGTAGGAGCAACGTTCTGAAAGCGCCACTCGACAACAGTACTGTTGACACTCAACAAAAGGACAACATACCAATGAGGAGTACTCTGTTGGACCATGCACATACAACGTGGAATAACAGAATATAACCCCTAAAGTTTGACATTGGATATAAGGTGAATTCAGTAGATGTGTGTAACTTTTGACATCAAGATTACAAGACTGTCCCAGTCTATCTGAATAGCCAGCATTTTTAGAAACAAGCACATGTTTGACATGGTGAACAGAAATGAAGACCCAGGACTCTCAATCTCGCCCTTGAGGAAACATTTTCATAGTCCAGATGTTTCTTCTGCATGAAATTATAGTGTTTTGACCGAAACCTCATATGATTTTGATTTGCGCCAGTGACGAACTGACCAGTGGTTTGTTTGCGTGTGTGTTTGCCTCATCTGCCATAGGAAAACTGTGGCCAAAACCTTTGTGGAACCATTTGATCCAAGTCGCCCTAGCCATCCAAAACCTCAGGAGTTGTCTTTTCTTAAGCTGGAAGGAAAATGTACGGCTGTGTTGGAAGTTAATCTGACGGAGACGTGGATTTATTAGCTTCCGAATATAGTCAACAGCACTTTAGCATCTGAAAATAGCCCGTTTCCCAAATGAATCTTTGCAATTTTGAGGCTTCTCATAAGAACGGCCATATCCTGTCAATTAGTCCTTTGAGAACGACACATTTCCTCTGAATCGAAAGGGTAACCATATGCTATTGCTTATTATGGTCTTATTATTCCCGTCTTCAGAGGGCGGCTATAACCTTTTCCAACAGACAAATAACAGACATTATCCAAGTAATACATCGTAGCAGCATTACATAAGAAGGATTTCTTGTGACTTGAAAAGGATCAGAGTGTTCCTCTGAATATTCAAACACATACAATGGAAAGTGCATTTTGTCCCGGGGTTGAGCAGCAAAATCTTGATGCTACAGAAAACTATCAAAAATATTGAGTTCGGTTTAAAAACGTAGAGCGTATTTTATTACCGTTTTCCATCTGAACTGGCCGAAATATTCATCCATGGCCCTTTCAATGCTTACTTGCATTGCGAACTGCGGCACGCCATTACTTATTGACATTTTAATAAACTCATCACGTGAAAGTTTTATACCCAAGAATTGTTTTCCAAAACATGCCTTTATAACACGAAAGGTCACGCGTTATCTATTGGATGTAAATACGAGCGGTTGCTGTCGGGGGTAATGTTGTTTGTTTCAGCTGGTTGACAGCTTTGGTTTACACAGGCTTGCCAAGCCTCACAGGAAGCTCATAGCGAGAGCCACGGCAGTGAGAGCAAACCACAGCACATATAAATATCTTCTTCATCATCATCATCATCAATGTACACAGCTGCATCTCCTGCTTTACCTCAAAGCCTCTCGCTCCACTGTATCATCATACCCAGATCAGATCTGTTTTCAATTGCGTCCCGTCTGAGCAGAAGCACTTCTGTGGACTTGCAGGAGGAGGACGGGTTTGTATTCAAGGATGTGGCTTTTATGGTATTAGATGAGGGCTGGTATGTCTCCGGAGTTTCGGGGCTTTTTGAGTCGGGCATATGCCTGAGCGGGGCACGTGATGTGAGGGCTTCTAAAGATGTGCTTGTACTTGTACAACAGGTTGTCATGTTGCTGTACATTATTTTTTTATCCTTTAGCTGTTCAGCGCTACTTTCTGGTTAGGAAACAATACACTTGCCATTCATGTAAGTCAGCAAAATTTTACAGTCCGTTTCACTTCATTTGGGAATGTGTATGATGCCTCCAAGTGTTGCCTATAGGTTATGTTATAGATACGAGTCCATACGTGCCCTGCTCTACCCATCTGTAGCGGAAAGCAAATATACCGGACTGGTCCGTATCTGGTATTTAACTTTGTTATCACCACACCACCTTCATATCTTATCGCTTAGTGAGTTTAGATAATGACATTTGTTTTATGCAAATCACTGTCTTCGCTGTGTGAAAGCGACAGTAAATGATCCATCTCTATTTAACCGTATAGCTTTTGTGTACGGACAACGCTTTGATCTATTCTTCTCTGACTGTATCGCTGAAAAAAGTTGATATGTTGTTCATTCGGTGCGGTCACTTTGTTCAGAAGTTATGCTTTTCAGATCTGACGTTGACTCCACACGGCTGGAGTTTTGTTTATCAGGTACGTCAACATAACTAGTGAGTTCTTTCATAGTGTTAGTTTGATGACATCTACGCCCTTCAGGAAAAATATGTACTGCTGTTTCTGAGTCTGTGGGTCACATTGTTTGAGTTAAGGTCTGTTTGCTATAGTCTGTGTGTGTGCGATGCCAAGTGTCAGATAAGACGCATGTTTTGAGCCTTTGTATCCTGCTTATCTGTTAAGTTTTGGGTGATTTGGGGGAAATGAGCGTTGTGTCTCTAAATGTCTCACGGTCAGACTGAAGACTCCTGCAGCTGGGAAATAAACAGTTCAAAAGCCGTATCGCGGCAAATGTCGTGAATTTTTTGTCTCAATTGCATACCTCGTCCACCAATCCATAGACTAAATATGAAAACAAGAGGATATAACTCAAGGTACAATGTGACCATATTTGAACTATCCTCTTTAAACGATCGAATGTATTCATTTATTTATTTAAAACCGTAGTTATTCATATTAAAAAATTCATAAAAATATAATAATAATATAAGTTCTGTGGCACACACACTCACCGGCCCACTATGTTCATGCAGTCCCGTGCAGAGGATTCAAAGCCGTCTGGGTTCATGGAGGGCAGGATGTGCACTCGGCTGCTGTTCAGCAGACGTGTTACAAAAGAGTCGGTCAGGTAACGGCTGGTCAAATAATCGATCAGCTGCAGCAGTAACACGCGTCCTACAACCTTAAAACAAACACATACAAATCATTAAAAACATGATACGTATGCTGTACACATAATGACTAACTAAATCACTTTGATGACTAATAAAAGAACCAATGACATTGCACCGTGAGAGGGGGCAACCAGCATGATGACCCGGGCAAGCAGGTGAACATGTCTTGTAACAATAATAATAAAAAACGTCTATTACCAATCCACATTATTTATTTTTAATGAAAGGGACATGTTTAATAGAGACCCGGCGCCTGAGGCACTCACAACGATCAACACTACAGATGGTATCGGTCTGCGGTATGGGTGTGAGTGTATGGATGTATGCCTGTGTACAGCTGATAACTTACAGCCTTTTTTCCAAAAAATGTGGCCGAGTGAGATTTGGTTCAAGTACACGCTGTCTCTCTCCCCCCCACACACACAGACAGCAGATGACACAGTAAGACCTGTGATTACATACCACAGGTTCAGACCAGCCGAGCCATGGGTCAAAGTCGGACTGCCCCGTGTGTGTTGTACTCGGTGTATGATTACTATTATTTGTAGCACACAGCCGTCATCGGTGTAAGAACACACCTTACAGTAGATGGCAACGAAGTAGAAATAAAAATATGATATACGCAAACACATATATAAAACATTAAAAGACACACAGGGGTCCATATACAGCGATTTATAGGCTGGGATTTCACGGAAAGCAAGTTTTGAAACGTTTAAATTAGAGATGCACCGGGTAAAGTGTCAGCTGCGCGTTGCACAGGTCTCGCATCTCTCACGGAGGAGCTCCGGGAGCATAAAAGGAGGAGCGACAGGAGGGTACGAGGAGAGAGGAGCAGGCCTGGACATTATGTTTTTTTTTTTACGCCGGCATTTTACTTTCGTTTTATTGTTTGTTTTTGTTATATTAAAAGATGTGTTACGTTCGCTGGTTCCCGCCTCCTTCCTTCCTTTTATCGATCTTTGTTACACACCGAACTTAATTTCGCCACGGATAATAAGATTCACATTTTATTAATTCATATTATACTCAAAAAAATCTATATATAAAGTTCTTTTAATCACTTATAAAGCCTTAAAGGGTTTAACCCCTACCTACCTAACAGAGCTTCTATCACACTACAACCCATCACGCTCTCTAAGATCTCAAAACTCAGGACTTTTGATAACACCTAGAATAACTCAATCCACCAAAGGGGGTCGAGCTTTCTCATACATAGCACCTAAACTCTGGAATAGTCTTCCTGATATTATTCCAGGATCAGACACACTCGCCCAATTTAAATCTAGATTAAAGACGCATCTTTTCAGCCAAGCATTCACTTAATGCAAATATGCTAAATAAACCACCAGGAGATGCTGACATTAGATATTATTTACTAGAATAATTTAATTTACTATATAAAACACCATGTGGCATGTTTTACCCTGTTTTGGTGTTTTACTTTTTATCTTTCCCCTGTAAAGCTAGTTTGGAACAATGCAAATTGTGAAAAGCGCTATATAAATAAAGTTGAATTGAATAAAGTTGAATTGAATATATACAGAGCAAATATTCATTACATTATCCCGTCCTTTTTTGTTTGACAGGATATATCGCCCTGATCATCCGATAACCGATAGTGTGAAAAGTTGCTTTATCGACTTGGATTCTTGGCCGATATATCGTTGCATCTCTAGTTTAAACACTGGAAATGATAACATTAAAAGATCCAAAAATATTTAGGTCATTTTAGGTCATTGCGATCTTACTTCGACTCAAAATTATTTATACGGGATGGCTAATTCATATGAACTCATACAATGTGACACGTACAAAAACAAACGATTATTACGGAAGCCCCTCCCTTAACCCCATCCCTACACCTAATGTCACTGACGAGAAAACAAATCGTACTTAAATGTACAAATAGGATCGAACCTATTCATATGTATAAGCCACCTCGTAAAATACTTACAAGTTCTTGTGAAACAACCAAGAAGCTTACTGGTGACGATGGCCATTCATTCCTCTGTAAGAATAGGCAGATTTCTTTGCTTTGAAACACAATGGCTGCTTAATGTCACATCATGATGGGATAACACGGCCATCTGGCTTTGCACAATCTTGTGGAGTCAATACCCAGAGCATGACGCTATTAAACCAAAAGAGGGACAAACCAATCTCATACTAAACTCATATTACATTTACAATTCAACTTTTCGCTCGGTTTTATACAAACGTATTATATTTTAAAACTCCAAACATCACTGTACAGTAAATGCATGGTACAACTTCCAATTTGAGACGGACTACTGATCAGCTACCAAGAAAACACAAGACAAACCACGAGCAGATAGACAGGCAAGCAGACAGAAAGACATACAAGTTAGAAGAGAAATATAAATAAGATCGAGACTTCATTTCATTTGTCACCGTGAAACGGTCTTGGGATACTGCGTTTGATACGCAAAGTTCACTCGTCACCATCAGTTTTCATTTACTGACACACGTGAGACAGAAGAAAAGCACGGAAAACATCTGTTTTTAGCACAGATTACACTGTTCCAGGAAAAAAGAAAGTCTGTTTCCTCCCACATTGGCACATCCTAGAGTTTGTCTCTCGCTTTATTTATTTTTACCCGTAAAAAGCGAATTGTTCTCTTCAGAGGTCGATTCATCATTACACTGCTCAGTTAAAACGTACATCGATGCGGCGCGACCTTTATTGATGTGGTTTGGTTTTTGTTTACCGTACAATTTATGTGGAGTCCGTCCTCATAACTGCACAACGGCAAGGAGACCGAACACCGGAGAAACGGCTCCTCTTCAAAGAACCACATCAACACAAACAGCACTCGCTCAGTTTCCTCAGCACCATAACCACCAACACAGGGCAACAAAGATACTCTTCACACAAAGCACCCCGATCATCACACGTGTACCTCTATATCAACTCAAAGTGTGTGCGTGTGTGGGTCTGTGCGAGGCAAAGTTGTTAACACTTGTTGAAACGAAACACCTGTGAGAAAGAGGTAAAGGTAGAGGGGTCCGGCGTAAAAAGATTAGCAGGAATTCACAGTAGATTCCTCGTATTTCTTCTTTTAAGTTGTGAAATGTTTTGTTCAAATGGTTTTGGGAAACCGACAGACGATAATCTCAGACGGCACGCCTTCAGACTGACCATATCGCAAAGATTTCACTGAACGTCAGCAAACGCCCCAATATGTTTTTTCTGAGAGACCGTGTGTATGGATTTGTATTACCAAAAAATGGCGTAGGTGCATGAACAAAACTTGTATGTCATGATTCAATGACTCAATTCAACAGATGTCTTCTGGAGAATCAAATAGTCTAATCTCTTTTTAATAACCCTATTGAAGGAACAGCTAAAACCTGCCTTAACTGGTCGGCTGGTCTCCCAGCCTGGTTTTATTTGGTTTTGCTGGTCAAGCTGGCTGATTTTAGAGGGATTTCAGTCACGGCTGCTAAGACCCGAAGAGCCAACGGGTAAAAATAATAAGCTGAACATTAGCTAGACCAGGCTGGACGACCTCCTTATTACAACTTTCATCTTAAACAAATATATTATTCTCATTTAGCTAAATCAAGCAGTAACGCTAGTCCCGACTCGCGGGCACCCAAATTGAATCGGAGATGAGAGAATGGCGTCTTTTGCTTCTAAACCGCTGTTTGTAATGTATAACACAGAATTACCAATACAAAGCGCTTAAAGGGGAAGCTCACCCCAAAATCTACTTTGTGTGATTTTGTACTCGCCCGCATGACGTTAACCATGTTAAGATTACTTCCTGCATCTTCGGAGCACAAATATAGATATTTAGGTGACAACTGAGAGATTTCCAGGCCTCCTCATAGACATCATGTTGTCGGTTGTCGTCAAGGTCCAGAAAAGCACTAAAGACATGGTTTCATTGGTCCATCCGCTCATAGTGGCTCAGTTGAGTGTTTTGGAAGCGACGAGAATGCTATATGTGCGGACAACAAACCAAAATACGACTTTAATTCGGAAAGACGTCTTTCATTCGCTCTGAGTGAGCTTCATTCTTGTTGTTATGTACTTTTGACGAACTCGTATAGCATATTTTCTTCTAATAACACTGAATAAAATAGGCTTGTTTTTGGATAGGCTAATTATAAACTTGTTATGAAATGGTGGCACTTGAACAATAACAGACTAATATAATATTGAAAAATGCCCTGCCATACAGTGACTTTTGTATTACATTGGTTTGCCGTGTCCACACGAGAGCACTATAGGAAATTCCATCACCGCCGTATTTACGTGTTACCATGTTGTTCTCTTTTGTCTAAATGAATGGTTGTCGGGCAAGAATACGCTGCCAACGTTAAGCTAACGGTCCAAACGGAGTACAAAACTGCACTGTAAATACTTTTTTTTACAATCAAAACAACCTAAACCAGGGAGATTAGGCATGGATCTACATCATTCCATAGATTACTCAGGCACGTGGCCTACGTGTTAACATCGGCACGTTTGTGCAGTTCATCTGTGTGTCAGTTGGCAGTGTATACACAAAGAAAACTCTCCTAGATAAACACTCGTACACACTATACCCCCGGCTTCTGTCAAGACCTCCCAAATTCCGGCCCCTCATAACTCAAAATGTAACTGTCCCTAAACCAGATCAGGTTGTCCTCGAACGGACTGAGAGTGAAATGAGAGGGGGAGAAGAAAGCCACGGTCGGATTAAGAGCGGTCCATATATTCACAATCACGCTTTTATGCAGCGGCGCTAGTGCAGGCAGTGGGCTGAGTCCGGCTTCAGCTGCGTGGAGAGGAATAATTTAAGACACAAGTAAAACCAGAGCTGAAAAAGGCAAGCTAGTCACACTACACCGACTCTACTGGCCAAAGGTCATTCGACCCAGTGTAATACATTCACCGGACTTCACCTTTCTCACGAATGGCTCTCAGTGTTGGGGCAAGTTAGCCTGTTTATATAATAAGTATAATGGAGGTCTATACTTAAACCTACAGCTAGTATTCAACTTTGACGTTTACCTTTATCTGTTCTCCTCTCATCGTCCTATAACATTCATTTGTATAATCTCTTTCACTAAAGAGAGACTTTATGCTTTTCAGTTTTTATACATATCCACGTTTTCCTGTCCTATGAGGTCACTGGAGACGCTCGACCAATCATTGGAGCTGCTGTGCGCAAAGGTTTGGCACACCTCACAGCGAAGTGACTCATGGATTGTTTGAGTAATGTTTACGTGTTGACGTTTCTGTTAGTGTGTGTTGATGTGCGCCGAGCTGAAGCTTGCGGTTGTTTCAGATGCACCTCCCATCCCTAAATGCCCGAACAGTTTGCTTAGCGCTTCCTTGCATTCGCGTGATGTGAACAGTGCTCCGTTTCAGACATCCAGACAGGATGCCGTCTAATTAGGTGACAATATAGTGCTACAGATGCCGTCAGACAAGCGATGCTTTGACTGGCCCACTTTAAAGAGCCATCAGAACACCGTGGCTAACCGTGTTGATCGAACACATTTTAGGAACAGCTTAGAGCAACAAGTTCAATTGCAAAAAGAAAAGAAAATGACGCTGATGATTGATCTCTGCGTTTGCTTACTAGCCTTGCTTACTACTTATTACAAAACAGCTGCCGCTAGAAACAACGCATCCCATAAGGAATGGAAAACAAGATTACGGCTGTTACCGTTACTTGGCTAGAGTCTTGTGCATTAAAGCCAGTGGTGTATGCAGCTTGCATTCACCAACCTACTGTAAATAGCCAATAGCCCAAATAACCTAAAGCCCCAAACCTTAAATGGATCATTCCGATCACAGTCTCAATTAAGCAAATGTATCCCACTCCCCCACCCACAGAGACAGGAAGTGCTAAATTTACAATGGTTCTAAGTGCGCTAAAGATCCCCCCTAGACACCCCACCCTGACATTTTTCCGGCGAGGGTCACAGTCCACTGCTCTTCACATCCACCCTAGCCTGTTCCACTGACTGCAATGCTTTTGTGCACGGACCCCCTTTCCCACACCCAATGTACCCCTTTGGACTGCCATTGGCCCCCTCCCGCTTAAAGAAAACTAAACAAACACATAGCTAGTTAAAGATGTGCGAGGCTGGGTCCTTTGGAATAAAGTTATATGAAGCCTTAGTCGCACAATGGCTCAAGCTTGTACTGCAAGTCATGGTAAAAAAAGAACCGTTTTCAATTTACAGTATGCATTACCTCGTTGCCGTGCATGTTGCCCACATATTTGAATTCTGGAATGCCTGTCCGATGCTCTCTGGGGTGTTGACCTAGTATTAAGACCCAGAGTTCTCTTCCTAAAAAGACCAAATGTAAATGTTAATCGACTGCAAACAACTGTTTCAATAGGCGAGCCGGTGCATTTGCAAATGAATTAGGTGTCTGTGGACCTCGTGCCGGTCACCTGAATAATGGGTCACTGTTTTCATTAGTCACCAGATACTCCAATAATGTTATTGCACAGTTCGGGCTGGTACCTGGCAACTCAATCCCATGTAATCTCACGTCTAGCTCTCATATTCACACTCTCGCTGCCTGTCTCTCTGAGGACTATTGTAAATGGAGGTCTCACATTCGTCGAGCAAGTTTAAGCATGCATCCTATGGGGTGAACTAGAGGAAAGAAAGTTCAAGGCCGGCTTGAAGAGAGAAAGTCATTCAAAAGTATTTGAACGGTTCTTACTTGTTTTTGCCAATAAGAAATGGAAGGTTATATGCTATATTATATAAATATGCCATTTTATCAGTCATGTTCTTCAAGGACCATCCTTTTTAAACAGTATTTAAACAGTACCCCTTTTATTCTTGACAATTATTGACATTCAGTTTGACATTTTTTTTATTATATTCAAAACGTTAATATTAACATGCAGCTTTTCAAAGATAACCATTTTTAACGTGCAGTACTTTAATTTACATTACATCTACTGCTTTGAATTGTTTTAAATTGTTGTAAATTGTTTGTACAGCCTCACCACCCTCTGCATTAGACGTTTTTTTTGTGCAAAAGGATCTCTGTATCTAACATGTCCATCCTGAACCTCCACCGGCGCCAGCGATGGCTGTACTGTTGTGCCTGAACTAAGCATTTGTGTGTGTGGTCCATGTCAAGTCCTCTGAGGTGTGGTCTTTGATGTCTCACTCCCTTCACAGAAGCCCCATTGATCAAAAGAGGATTGCAATGCTTCCCGTTTCCTTGCGAGATCAGCGTTTCGGTGTAGAGACCGCAGGTTATTCATACAAAAAGGAGCGTTCTTGTTACGTATTGCTACCAAGCATGCACAACGACCTTTAAAACTCTTTGAAATTAAAGTTAACTAAGTCAACATGATGTCTATTGCCAACTGAATTGTCGGTTTATTTTAGGAATCGCAAATTGCTAACATAAGCTAAAATGGAGAGTTGTTTCAGAGATTGAGTGTGCTTTTTAATTTTGAGGCAAGACTATAAAGAGCCTGACCACAACCAAGATGCCACATAAACCTACAAGAATAAGAAATAATTGCATCAGCTCCATCAGAACGTTTCGGGTCGGAGCGTCCTCACCGCATACATGTTTTAACAATTCAAGTTACGGCTTTGTTTACACACAATTGAAACATGTGTTTTTATGCGATAGGAATTTAATAGTGGCTTCTGTTCACACACAAACTAGAAAAATGCAGATTTACAGTAGGGCCAAAATTGTGATGGTCTCAATGATCATTTGCTTCAATATGCTGTAATAAATTCTACACTACTAGTATTAATCTACCTGGACATTTTTTCTCCAAAGCTTTAAAAGGGTTTTTGTGAAACTATAATGGAATATACTTTCTATGTGCTTTTTTTCCAAAACCACAGTACTCAAGAGCCTACTGTCCCGTTACAGGACATGATATGTCATTACTTCCTCTACCAGATAACAGATCTAAAAGCTCATTATTTCTGTTCATCAAACAGGACAAAACAATGTAGAGAATTATGAATGATTAAGAGATTTCGAGATTTTCGTAATCTTGATTAAGCCTCAGTTTCCAAATGCCGTTTTGTCTGTTAGATGATTAGCCTTGTGCTTTAGTCAAGGCCTAACAAATCAAGCATATAAAACAAAACTGATTAGACAAAGACAGCAAGGTCAACAAACAAGCACAGTCTTCCAGTCTTAGCAGGTGGTGTCCTGGATTACTCGTAGTCAACTCAGGTCTTTCATTTCCTGCCCTTAAATAGGCAACACGGAGGGATTAGTACAAGAGGTTAGCTGGACAGGGCAAGACCCCACAATGGCTACACAATGTCTGAGTCTGATTTTAGGAACGGGCTTGAGAGTTATCCGGCGTAAACAGCCATTAATAAAGGCTCCCAGGAGACATCGGTGCTTCATTAAAGGTTGATTTCTTTAAGTGCGTCTCTATCATCTAGATGAAAAGCTATGATGTTCTCGGATTAGCTTTGGACACCTACATGCCATAGCTGGGGGAGATCTTTAACAGGGGTTTAATTAAGGTTTTAACAAACTAAAGTGGACCCAAAGGGTCACCCTTGGGGCACTCCGTTTGTCTTTAGTGGAAGAAAGAGATTTGTTACGTAGCATATGGATGACCACCCTTAAAGAAAAAAAGGTTGGAGTACAACGACACATTAGCATTTAAATCAGAAGGGCAAAAGGAGAGAGACGAGCAAGAGAGAGGCTAGGCAGCGGATGTGTTCTACTCAATGATGGTTTTGTGTCGAGCCAAAAGAGCAACTTGATCCAAGGACAGAATTAACTTGAAATGTCACAGGCTAACAGCCGTTTCGCCAAAGCTAAACACCCTATTATATTTAACACGATAGCTGTGAGCATGGTGACCACTTAATAAAATTACTACACTTAGTGAAACAATTTATTAATCTTGGATTACAAATTGCCCCAGGAAAGATAGTTTCACATTAAATTACAGGAAATTTAGGTCAAGTTTAAGCCTTAACGTATAGAATGGAATTAAAAGCTGCGTATCGATTCTAAAACAAATGTCTTCCAAATGTAAATCAAAGGTCTGGTTTATTTGCTACTCTCCAAACACAGCGGAAACATTGTGCGCCTGGGCGCGCTGTATTTACCCCCTCTGTTCGACTCTTGTCCGTCTTTGGAAAAAAGCTAACTTTCAGTTGTTGTACTGATTTCCCTTTCAAATAACAAAGACGATGAGCAGACTATTCTTCCAAATGTCCCCGGGCAAAACAGCCTGCATCAAAACATTTCTTTCACTATGATTGTCTAGGCTTAGAGTCAGATCTTTGAACCGTGGCATTGTAGTTGCCCTGAATCCTTTTGTTGAGTAAAAGGTGCAATCACACTAGGCTTTAAGCAAGAGAAATGACCTCAGACCATGTGTGTAATTCGCCTTTTTATAGGCCAATCTCTGATGTTCAGGTCCTGTGTTGGTCAAATGATTTTTCACTTTTGCGTACTGGAATACTGAAGGTTGCGCTTCTCTTAACTTGACCATTGATAGGCAAGGTAATGATAAAATGTCTACGCACACACTTATTAACATACTCTTTTAAAGATAAACTTGAGAGCTTAGAAAAGACATGTTAAGTCGATCACGTTTATGAAATGTGTTATCTCACTGGATTTTTGTCACTGATATGAACCGCTCTGCAACACTAAACGCTTTGGTATTTGCCAGTCAGAAACTACAACTCTTTACTAACTACAAGTCTTTAGTTAGGCCGTTTGCCAAGATTCCAATCAAATGTTTTGTCTAAGGAGTGCCAAGATGTACAAAATGTACTTGTGCCAGTATTAAAACAAATTTTAACATACTGTAAAACTATTGTAACCGGTTATAATAATAATAATGCATACTGCATATCTGTCAACATCTACGGAATGCAAATACAGGTGAAAATGTAATAAAACTGGAAGGGCATCGCATCCAGTAAGTAAAGATATTGTTTGGTGTTGACACGTAGCTGATGGGAATGACCCACTTACAAGTGACATTACAAAGGGTATCAGGTACGGGTGTAAAATTCCCCAGCCATATCAGAGAGAGAGAGTCATAGAAAGGAAGAAACAGAGAATCTCGCACTGGAAGGTCTCGGTATTCCCGGACAAAGTACCAAATCTAAAGAGCTTCGACTTGGACACGTTGATAGCTCATTTTATGCCGGTCTATCTTTACCATTAAATAAAGACGAGCTCGATTTGATAAGCAGTAAGTGTCCATACATTATAACTTTTAACCCTCTTTATTGTCTTCCCATACAGTTAATAATACTTCTTCGATGTTTTGAACTGACGTTCCCACATAAAGCGTCCAAATACATTTACAAACGCAATATAAAACGAGTCAATTTAGCTTCTGATCACATGGTACTTTACTACGTACAAAACAATATTGTCAATTATTGTTCTTTATACAAACCACATTCATTGCAAGATTCCTACGGTGTTGCGCAGAGGCAATGACACAACATGTATTTGGCTCAATCCTTCACTGCCTGAAGAGACATAAAAATACGTGTTTCCCAATGAGCTCTGATGAAAGGCCAGGACAGAAGTCTGGACCTGTTGCATGTAGCTGTCACCACAGGCCTGCCCTCAAACTACACCTTTAACCCATGTGGATCAATATACAGATTCCTCTAATGTATTAAAAACAACTTTTTAAGCAGAAAATAGACTGTATTATTAAAAGAGGTTTGTGTGACATGTCAATGTTTTGAGTTTCTAAATAATGATATGGTTGTGTATATATTATCATTATTTTTACAGTGTGAACGGGACTAGTAAACCCAAAACGTAACTTCGGTATATCTCCATCTACAAGGATCTAATACGTTTCCCGATGGTCTATTTTGTGCATCCCGTTGTGTCTCACCTTGAACAGACTGGCCAATACTGTGTAGATGCGTGATGGTGGGATACGTGGTGTTGATGTCTTTCAGATACTGCTCCATTTCCACGCTGTTGTGATAGCGAAAGCTCAAACACCGAGCGGATGGCAGCCACGACCAGAGGAACAGGTACGCCACGAAGACCATCATACTTTCAGCCCAAACAATGGAAGAAAGCATAGAGACGAACATAAGAGGACCGTCGTGATCATTTCTATTGTCTGTGATCCACCGAGCACCGTTTGGCATCAGGCGGGTATTCAATTGATAAAGACCTCTTCAAATGTTGACATGTAAACACAACTGGCTCATTGTCACATATTGATGCACTTTGACTTGATTTAGTGACAGTTTAAATAAAGTTTAGTTCCAACCTTTAGTGTAAAAAGGAAAAATGTGTGTATTCACAGTCTAATGACACCTTGGCTATTCGCATATAGCCATGCCCAACATCGCTGTCTAGGAAGGATGTTCACTAGGATTTCAAACACATCCAAGATCACATCTGTATCAAATCAAATATACATTTACAAAGAGTTCAGGGAGCAATAAAAGAGCACAATAGGTGCTCATACTACACATTGCATGGCATCACTTGTACCACAAGATGTCAGGTGCCATATGGAAGTGAGTGTACTTGATACTTTAAAGTACTTTAAAGTGACCTTGATAGTGATCTAGTGATATAGGACAGCGATGGCTTTAGAAGTCCACGTCAAGCATAATGAATCCAAACACAACAACCAACTGACAAGGTTTACGAGAAGTAGAACAACACTGAATTGTTGCTTTCTTTATTCAAACAAACAAACAAACAAACAAACACATCCGTGAATATTTCGTCGTACCTTGCGCCTCGCGTGATGCTTCGATGTCTCCGGTCGCCGTGTTGACGTTGCGCTGCGTGTGAAGTCACGATATCATCTCATACCGCGCACAGAAAGTTCACACGATGTTTCTCCGCCGGTGTCATGAGTGATGTGAAGACGTCTCCGGCCATACCGCG
Organism: Barbatula barbatula; assembly: GCA_037178815.1. NCBI lineage: Eukaryota > Metazoa > Chordata > Actinopteri > Cypriniformes > Nemacheilidae > Barbatula > Barbatula barbatula. Next base: position 17,031,903 of record CM074079.1, on the reverse strand, counting down.
GTATTAAAGTCGGTCCGGTCTCGCGCGCTCGAAGCGCGTGTGTGGGAAGGCTTCAGAGGCGGAGCTGTACGCACGCGCGCGCGCGGATAGTAGCGAGTCTGCTTGCAAAATGAGATAAAATCATGTTTTTGTTGTGTTGTCGTGTTTGGGTGCATTTGTACCTTTATTTGTTTGTTATCGTGGAAAAACAAACCAACCGCAGTTTCATTTATACTCATTGTAACGCACATTAAAATACGCGATTTCTGGACATTTTTATTATCTCGTTTTGGAACCGAACTCGTCATGTTGACTGAAGTTGTTGATCGGATATTCGAATGAAAAAAAATGAGTTATCCATCAAATTCAATTAAAAAAACGTTACAGCAAACTGTTCAAACCAGTTTTATTCATCAATTGTTTTAAACAATGCGGTAGGAAGGTGTTCTGTGAAAAGGTGACACGTCTGAACGTTTTCCTGTTTTTGTCATGTTGAGCTTTTGAATCGTGTCCACTTTAAGGCAGTATAGATGCGTCTTTAAGAGTATCGTGCATGCAAATCAACTCATGCAAAGTTTGACAAATGAGCTATGACGTAGAAAAGCGTCCTTGACAAACTCTCTACGTCACAGCCCATCAAACATTTGCATGACTTCATTTGCATGTGATGCTATTTAAAGAAGTGTCTACTTGTCTCGAAGTGCACGTGATTCAAATGCTCAACGTCAAGAAAAACAATCAAGTGCAGATCTGCTTGTAGAATAGAGCGAACAGGAAAAAAGCTTACACGAATAACAACGCTCGGATGTTGCTGTCACCTTTTCACAATACACATTCATTCGGCATTGTTTAAAACCATTGATGAATAGAACTGGTTTGAAGTCAGACGATGAGGAATCCGCTCGGTTTTGCAGCTGTCAGGTTTAAGGTGCAGCACTCATCTAGCGTATCGCTTAAGTCCCTCAGCGCAACAATTCAACCAGATATGACAAACCTGAAGCTGCAAGTTCTTTCTTTAGCTTTGAGTTTACCTTAACGCGCCATATGTTTTTCATTTTAATAGACAAATGCATGTGAAGTGGAGACGTAAGGACGTCTGCATTTACATCTGCAATACGTCTCGGAGACGTCTGTAATACGTCTGCTAAAGATCTGGAAACATCTGCTGCGTGAAAACATCAGCTAAACATCTCAGAAAGAGCAGCTTTACATCCATTCTAAATCATAAACATCTTACAGACATCTTCTGGATGTCTACAGGATGTCTGAAAGCAGACGTCTCCGAGACGTATTGCAGATGAGCAAACTATGTATTGTAGATGTCTTGCAGATGTAAATGCAGACGTCAAATAGACGTGAGCCAGATGTATGTGTGCTATCAGGGGAATACAGTTTCCGGGTCCAAGCATCTAACGTTATTAATCTCACATCGCGTATTTAAGCGGAGCATTTATTAACTCACAGTATACACTACAGTCTCCAGGCTTCAGGAATCTCCGACATCCATATATTAATAAATTCTGAAAAATGAATCACTGACTGGCCTTGTGGGATTGCGTTACGAAGATGAAGACTAGGATCGTGGTTTTTCAGTTTTACAGCTCACCACTAGCGTTTAGCATTTCAGCATTTTTTTGTTGTTGTTGGCCTATAGCAACTTATTGAGCGGAAACAACCGAATCGAGCTTGGCAATCGATATCACGGCGTGTTGCATGCTGGGTCGGCGCCGCCATCTTTGGAGGTGGTTTACTAGCGATTGTTTTGTTGACCATAAAAAAATTCGGACTGGGTTAGATTTTCAAGCCTTTTGAAAGGCATTTTGACAATTCAGAGACACCGTACAGACGAGTGCCAAATACGAAAAACGCAAACGAAAATGTCGGACTGTATGTGCAAAGACCTTTGCCCTTCCGATGACGACAAAGCAGGTCAAAGCCGGCAGACTCCACAGTTGAATACCCATTACAAAATTCACGTCAAATTTTACCAGTCCAGTCTCTGGAGTAGGACGATGAAAAGTTGACTAGGTAGTTGTAGATCAGGATCCTTCATGTATCCTTATTGATACGCGTCAGCATCCCGGGGGCATTAAAGGGATCTATTATGTGTGATCTATTTAGTTTTGCTATGCTTTTGAATGAAAGGCTCACGCTGGCGCCATTCACTTCATATTCACTCCCGTCTGTCCTTGTGCGGGTGGGGAACCTCTTTAATCTTTGTGCGGATTGTAAAATGTGCTTTAGATCGGATTTGGTGAATATGTCTGCGTTACCGTGCTAATATAGTGGAATATAACAAACTTCAAAGGTCTCGGTTGTCTGGAAGGCAACAATCTAATTTCCACAAACTCAAAGCAGACCTATTCCTTTTTAAATCATAGACGGTAAATCATATTTAAATTCCAGCCTACTTTTGTCCTAGTTTTCATACAGCGCAAACAATAAACAGATTCCTTAGATCAATAAACACGAGCCGTGAATAGGCATTTGTCATACTTTGAATTCAACTGAACTGACCTACTTGAAAAAAGAAAACACTTTGAACGAGGTGATGTCTATTACCATCACTACTACAATAACAAACTACACCTGACGATAAAGATCACTGAACTGACTAACCCCTAAATCTCAGCTTGTCCACGGTGAAACACTGTCCTCGCAGAATTACTGAAATAACTGGAAGCTCGTTCACAAAATGAAAGTCTCTCCCATTTGTAAACTGCTTTGGATAAAAGAATCTGCTAAATGACTGAAGATATCAAACTGTCACACGGTGGACTCGCTGCTGCATTTCTAGATTGTTGAAGATGCTTACCTGTGCACTAGTCCAGGGTTATGGATGTGACATTTTTCTTCAATTGGAAATATTGAGTCTCAGATTATGTATTTATTTCCAATATATGTTACGGATGCGACATGCTGTAGAAAACTATCCTGATGCTATTGTAATTTTAATCATTTTATTCCGTATGTGGTATTAGATGAACTCAAAGTTAATAGCCCTCGTATAATGTGATTATCAGAGTCGATGGAAAAGAAAGAAACATATTCCTTACTGATAAATGAACACTCTGTCACCAGTAGCATGTGATGTAATAACGCGTCTATCCCCAAATAAAAATGTCCTGCATGGGGGGACCCTACAGCACATTGTATAAGTCATTATTATAAGCTTACTGTTGTGAATCAGGGTAAGATAAGACAACCGGGATCTGTCCAGGTGTATTTACTAAATCATTTATTTCTGATTATGTTTATCACAGATTGTAGATTTAAGAACATTGAAACATGCGTGAGCTCTAGAGATAGAAGATGCGCGTGACCCATGTCATTTTAAACAGCAACAAAAACCTTTCCAAGGAAAGCCAGTCATAATCTTTTGTAATGTTCTCTTTGTGTCTGAACAAAGCCTGTCACTACAGCTTTCGGGTGACTGTGCGGATCACGTGTCTCTGTTTTCCATAACTCACATTTTCATCACAGAATGTCCTGTGGTCCTCCAAAGGGGCCCAAAATGTAGACCACCATTCGAGGCAGGGGAGGTTTTCTGCACGGCGCGAGATTCAACTTGACCTCCCAGATTCCACGTCGCTGATCTGCTTACACGAAGAATGGAGCTAGAAATGACAGGCATAGGGGACGGCTGTCGTCTGTGATCAAGAAAATAGCACAACAATAAAGAGCTTCTTAAATGTTCACATGAAGTTTCCGGAGTAAACATGTATATCTCTAGCCTGAAGGTGCAAAAGACCTTTGCATTACCCATAGTCGTATGATCAGCTTGTCAAGCATTTATGCTAAAGCAAGATTCTTGTGCATGTTTTTGAATGGGACAATGAGTCTTTGTCATTAGGTCCTGTGTTCATTCAAATCCATTATAATAAATTAAACCATAAACACTGAAGATTAAAGTTTTATGTTGAGTGTTATCTATAGTAGCCTATCACTTCCGAACTAACTTCTCCATGAAGCGATCTACCAAGGTGTCTGTTTAAGAGAGGCAGGGAGACCCCTGGTGGTAGCACTTAAGATGAAGCGTATAAAACAACAATGACAAAACATCAAACCTTCATTAAAAATAAATACATGAAACATTTATTTGTTTATTTTTAGGTTTTAAAGGATAACAAAATATACACACTATAAAACGTGGACTAAGTGGTCTAACAAGTGGGAAACTTCTGCATGGATGTGCATATAAAGGAAACTGACTTCCAACATCCACTACAAAAGCTCGACACCAATCGATTCAAATGACAAAATTGACTTGGAAATGAGTTTAGGTCTAAAATCCACGTGTCGCCGCTTGGTTTGATATTTTGTTGTGATGTAATAACCTTTATAGTTGATCAAATACATGTTGTGACCTCTGTGACCCCTGCATTTACAGTATCTGCTCATTCCAGTTCCGATAAACTCGTTCCTTCCTCATTCATTATGTAAACGTGTGATCGTTGGCGTGCTAGAACACAATGAAATATTACTAACATGACTGGCACTTGTCTTTTTAACCACCTCATGTTGTTTATTAGAGAAGGGACAACCTGAAAACAAACTTGCATTTAGTAGCCAAACAGTGAAATAATGTTCAATCCAACAATCAAAACTGGAACGTCGTATGAAAATGAAATATGTTATGATAAACAAGTCTGTATAACGACATCACAATTTGGGGCTACAGCAGAAAATAAGTTAGCTTTCATTTTTACAAATAAAACATTGAAATAATAGCATTGTTCTTATTGCGGCGATGCGAATTATTGCAAATTAATATAAGGAAAACATTAACAGCGTGTGTTGTGTGGAATGCTGTCGAAGCTGTTTGGAAGACCGGTAGAGCTGATAGATTAACTTTATCGAAATATAACATGTCTATGTTTATCTCTGTATAAAAACAAACAACGTACTCTCTGAAAACAGGTTTTGTGGTATTTGAAAGGAAGACATGTAAGCCTACTGCGTGTCAAGCGGCACACAAACCGGGTGCGTATTATAGAAATGAAAGAGTCATTGAGTTGGTAGTGTCAGATGACATCAAGACGTCAAGGTGTACACGGATAAAGCAATACAATTATAAACCCAGCAGATATACATCATATTCCGGGGGATAGTGAAGAAAATTTGGACAAAACGTCAATAAAACATGCAAATCGTTGCCGAAACCCAGCCGGATGACCCATGCAGAACAGCAGTGTGCTTAGTCGCATATTAGTAATCAGGTTTTTAATGCATGTAGTGCAGTGAAGTCCATGATTTTAAGATGTTTCAAGAAAAAAAAACACAAGGAGCGTTCCCTCAAAAATAGGCCAATGGGTTATGAGTTGAATCTAGTTTCTCAGTTTAGATTAGAAAACCTCGCACCTACAAAATTGGATCGATAGATCTGTGTCAGTTTAACTCATACCATGATTCTGTCACAAAACCTGTGCTTTAGCGAACGCAATTTCACAATTACAAAAAGGTTCGTTATTAGAAGACTTACCGGGTAAGAACACATTTTGGACAGACTTTCACGATAACCAATCACTAAATTGACTTCCCTTTAAGAGTTTAAAATGAAATCATAACTTGAAAAAAAAACATTTGAACAATGAAAGGTTTCATCCAACAGTTGTAGTTTGTTCGTGATTATACTTTCCTACACAAATCAGTGTTCTTGAAAAATATATTCACAATCAAAGAATAAAGTGTCCTCATGTATTCATGTTTCAAACACATCAAAAATAGATGACAATCAGTAACTGTGTCCATATGAGAGAAGCCCTCCGAACATCCATTTAAATATCTCAGTGTGATAACCAAAATAAAAAACCTCTCTTAGCACGTCTAACCATTATATAGCTCACTTCTGCAGTTGAAGAACAAAAATAAACTCTTTTCAGTTAGTCTTTGTACAGTACAAACGGTTGGAACTGGCAAACCTTTTGTTACAGTAAGACTTGCTGCGCAAACAAACAAAACAACACTTGAACAAAACCTCTCGCCAGCCATCACTTACGTTGGTCCCTTTATTCTATTCCAGTTCGTTCACCTCAGAGTAACATGGACTCTTGCATTGCAAAGGCCTCCTGCGCCTGCCTGAAGTGTTGACCTCCAAACAGCGGGGGGAGCTGTTGCCTGCCAGAATGCTCCTGGTAGGGTCCTCTTAAGTGGAGCACAGCATCCGAGATGGCCGTGGGATCAAAGGAAAACTCTTGAACCGGGTGAACGGGAGACAGCTGAGCCTTCTGGAAGCTGGGAGATCGAGGTAATCCTGCTGAAAAGTGTGGAGGCCCCGCCTCTATTTCTCCATACCAGCCCTCTCTCCGCCTTGGTCCCTCGTATCGCAGTTCTGTGGCTGGATAAGCAGGAGACCCTGTCAACCGCGTGGGCTGTCTCAGGCAATATCCGCTCTCACCGACACTGTCCATTTGGGTTGCAAGCTCTGCCGGAGCTACCTTTAAAGGGGGCATGCTGGGTGGTGGCCGTCGGTAGGTTACGTAGCTGTTGTGCATGAATGCTTTCTCTGGAGAATCGTTATATGAGGTACGTGATGTTGTGTCGTAAATTAGCTCGCCATACGGCGGGCCGTACAGTCTCTCCTCTTGCCGAGAATCTGATGTGTAGGTAGTGTAGACAGGCGTCATGCCGGGCGGGAAGTGCAAAGGTGCACGCAGTTCTGCTTTGGATGGAATCATGCTCTGCTTAGGCATTCTAAACGGAGAAACACTGGTTCCACCGCTAGGGGGACGGGTGGGGCTGCCTTGCCTCATAGAGGGTCCCCCGTATGGCCGGGAGGGAGGGCGAGAAGGTGGCTTCTCCAGCTCTATGATCTCCATGTCCTCTCCATCCGGTCCCGGTACATTATCGTATTGCGAGGCATTGGATGCGCGGTTGGAGCCTGCCACAAACCCTCTGGAACGTGTCCGCCGTTGTGCCCCGATGACCTCCTCTTGAGTTTGGGAGCTCGGAGAGGGTGGAACACCCGTCGTTAGACTCGACAGGCTCTCCCGAAGTGCTGCCTTCTTTACCGCTACTAGTTTGTCCTCGGAAGGCTTGACCCAGCGTGGTGTGATGTCCCGGCGCATGCTAGATCTAGCACTGGTGTTGTGATTTATCTGGTTCTGGGTTGTTACTTTGCCACCATCTGTCGCGCTGTTAGGAGTTGGGAACTTTTCCTTCGAAGGGTCCGCTCCCCGCTCCCTTTCACTTTTGCCAGGATGGTGCACTTTGTCCAGGGAGCTTGACGGCCGGCTCTCTTGATACTTCTCAGGCGATCCATCAGAGATGCGAACAAACCCTGCTTGTTTACTGACGGCGCTTTCAACAGGGCTAGGACCACGAGGGGGACCCTCGCCTGTCTGTCCGGCCGGCTGCCCGTTAGCCACGTGATTGGTCGCTGATCCAGCCAATCCAGGAGGCTCAGGGGGAAGTTGACCTAATGGTTTCTTAGGAAACTCATCATCTTTACCTGTGTGATGATAGCAGAGCAGCCGATTAGAATCGAATAAACACAAGACGCCTAAAAGTTTCTAAGACCCTATGAAATCAATTTTGGAGTTGCTTAGGTTGGTGTCTCTTAGCTTTGAGATCATCTTTATTGTGCTAAGATCTAAAAGCATAATTGTCTTCTGACCAAAAAGGGACTTGAGTGCGGAATTTAGGACCCAATTAAGGATGTAGTTCACCGGATATAAACAGATCCGAGTGACGCATACAAATACGGAGGCACGCTATAACCTTGAAATCTCATTGGTCCTTGTGTGCCTTGTGACGAAACATGCATATGACAACTTGTCACGAGACACGCGAAAGCCAATGAGATTCGAAGTTACTGACATTCCTCCGTGTTTGAATGTGTCGCTTGAAACGGTTTGTTTACATTTTAATTTAGCAAAGAAAGCTCGAAATATTCATAGTTTTGTTTTAAAAGACATATATAACAGAACTAGATTCAATTGGATTACTTTCATGATGGACGTTTATGTGTTTTTTGGAGCTTCAATATGTTGGGACCCCTATTAGAAGATCACAGAAATGATGCGTTAAAGTTCAACTGAAGAAAGGATTAATGAGAGTAAATAATAATGAGAGAATTCATCATTTTCCGGTGAACAATTCCTTAAAATGCCTTTGATATCGACGTCCCTTACGTTAATGCTATTTTCTCTGTCCTATTTGAAAAAATGAAAATACAAACTAAAAAAATAGCAATATGAAAATACGTCAACACGCGACACAATTTCATGGGGTCTTCAAAACGTGCAAATATAAACAAACACCAGTGCGAAAGTCATGCAACGGTTTTTCTAAGAAACCAAACTTCCAACCAAAAAGTGTTCAAGTTTATACTCATACTTGAATAAAACGAAACCAAAGAAACATCCACAGCTGGTGTAAATCAAAGCTCAGATTGTGAAGACCGAGGATTCAAGAAGCCAAGGATACGATTAAATGAAAAAAATCAACACAACACTTACAATTCAAGCCTGACTGAAACGTAAACCATGTTGAGAAAGGACGTGTTAGGTACATTTTGGAACACACAATATATGCACGATATTCACGGAGTTCGCAGTGAAGAAAACTGAAGAGAACGTCGAGGGAATGATGAACATCTACACACAGTGTACTGATGGTTAGGGCAGCTCTCGGCTTGTGTTAAGGGGGCGGGGAATACCATGAGAAACCACGTACACATAAACCCCTCCGCGCACGACAAAAGATGATGGTGGTGATTCACATTCATGTTGCGCGGCCTGTGGGGCATCAAGTTCATTTTCGACCCTGTTCACATGTACCAACCTTGATCGGACAAAATTATCTCTTTATTTCTCTGCAAACAAATATATTTTTTGACGCGCTGCTACGTACATAAAAAAAGCATAAAAAAAACATTCCCGAAACAGTTTAACGGAACAAAACAACGTTTAACTGAGGAACCCAGGCTTTGTGAAATACAGAGAAACAAACGAGGGGAGGGCGTGTGCGTGGTGGGAGGAGACGAACGGATGGTTGGTTGATTGACAGATAGAGTAGTCAGCATGTAATTGCCCACCGGTTGGTTTTGTAGGAGGGTTGCCGCCCCCCTTTCCCAGAAGCACTAGTGTGAGCTGAGGCTACGTTCGAGGCGAGAGGGAGAGAACGCAGATTAGACACACGGCACATAGCAGCAGTAAGTGTGTGTGTGTGTGTGCGTTATAGACACAAAGAGAGAAAGAGGAACAGATTAACAATGTTTGCAGTGGGTTGTGTCAATGGCGACATTGTATGATAGAACTGTGTGTTTGCTGACAGTACCTGGAGGTGGAAGCTCAAGTTTAGAGCGTCTGAGCTCAGACATGGCGTTCTGAAGCTGTTCTATGACAAAGTCGTCCTCGTAAAAGAAATCCTTGGACAGAGTCGCCTGAAGAAACTTGACCAGGTCCTCCATGGACAACTTTAGGAGGGTCTCTATGACGCGCGCACAGAAAAGAAACCAGAATGTGACACTAGCATGTCCGAGCGAGATTACACGTGCTGGATATTCATATAGACGTCTATTGTTTTTAAATAACGCGAATTATGACGACTGTAAACGTATGAACGACCAAATAATAAGCATAACTATGTCTGAGGTGTCATTACTTTTGTGGAGTTTGAGTATGGTGTAGGACATCGCGGTCAGAATTCGCTCTCCTTCCAGAATATAAACATCCCAAATCCTCAAGGTGAGCGTAAATGGAGTCTATAAAAAAAACGAAATACACACACACGTAAAGACAGACAAAATGACATGAAATGATAAAATGATAACGGTGCGTTTATTTAAATACCCGATCCAAGAAACACTGAAAGAACCATTTCAAGGTGTACAGGCTGGTGAACACTTCCTGATGATCCTGTAGAGGGCGGCAAATACACGGTTATCACATGCACACGCGCTCTTATATTATTAACATATATATTATGAGATATCCGACATATCATTACTTTGGTTTTTGACACATCGCTATTACAAATAGCAAGGTTATCTGACATATTTCACAGCACGTTCTTTTCATCGTGTAACATGATTTTACGTAGAAAACAGTCGATCAGAAATAAAAATGACTTTTGCTGGGTTTTCGAGGTTGATGTCCCAATTTACATTCACTGTGTTTTTTTATAAAAAAGAAACTACGTAAAGTACACGGTAAAAGTGTCGCACAGCAGAATGCTATACCAATGTCACATGGTCTTGCATGTTTAAGTTTCTGCATTGCAATACGATGAAAAGTAAGTTTTATTTCGAGTTTATTTATCGCATTATATATGAAAGCAAGTGTGCAAGTCATTCCATAATGCACGTTTCTGCAAATGTGTCATGTAGGAATCTCAAAACGCACTCGTACAGCAAAAATAACCCGAGTATAATGATAGTTTCCAATACTAAACATAGACACTGTACAGTACATGCGCCGCATGGGAAACAAAGCTTTTCCTTTGAATTTTAATCCACCCACATCAAAAGGGGACTCGTTCGCACCAATAATGAATCCATTCATCCATCTATTTATTTATTAATATTCCCTTTAATGAATTAATTCATCTGCCCTTTAATAAATCCCGGGCTGGCATTTATTTTAAGCTCTTTCTCTTACAGGAGACTTTGCCAGCTGAGATTTAACTCAGAAAAGACGTTAATACAACAAGCACGGCGCAAGCTTTGGATCTGCACGAACGATAACTACTGCTCATGGTGTTTGAATGTACTATACAGTAATAATCATCATTTCTCACCAACATGAAAACAAGTTGACCCGTGTTAGGACTTCACATGTGATTATATACACTGTGTATACATGCACCACAGTTTCACGGATGTAAGAAATCAGGTTCTCATTGGAACCAGCTCACATGTAGTATATCAAGGAGGTAGAGGATGATGTTTGTCTTACTAGATGTTGTTTGAGTTTGGGCAACATCTTCTGCAGAATGCGGTCATGATGTTCCTGGAAGCGCAAGAGTTTAGGGAATCCCGGTATGAAGAAACCTGCATACGTACACCCAAACAGAACCGTTAAAGTGTCAAATTGTATGAACTGTGATAATACTTCTTATTTGTTTCGAATATAATGAAAGAATATTTTTATAAAGATGTACCGTCGGTGTAATAATTCAAATGAAAGGTCGAACAACATAAATCGAATGTTAGGTGCGTGTTATTTCTTCTTCATTTGACAGCATTGCGTTACTTTCTTTTACATTTACAGGTTTAAAGGGATCACCCCGAAATGTAAATTCTGCCACGAATTACTCTGTGTTCAACAGGACAAGGAAATGTATACAGGTTACACAAAGAAAGATATTTGGATGAATGTTTGCGACTGAGATTTCTGGGCCACCATTGACTACCGTGGTAGAAAAAATATTTTCAAGAATTTAGGAAAACAAACCGTTTGACTACCCGTCCATTGCTAACATTCTTCTAAACTTTCTTTGTGTTCAACGGCAGAAAGATACATTTATACACATGATCGGACTACTTGAGGGTGAGTAAACAATGACAGAATTTTCATTTTTGGGTGGAGTATCCCTTTAAATGTGGATCCTGACCTTTGGCCCCATTGCAATGCTACTAAATGTGTACATCTCTTTGGGTTATCCGAGCAAACCAAGGTGAAATGCTAGAGATGTGAGATGTGTGTATGTACAGCAGAGGCCAAAAGTGACTTCATCCATCATCCAAATATTTTATTAATGATAAAAAATGGTATCCATGTTGCATTTGTGTGTATGCAGTAAAAACTAAAGCTCAGCTTTGAGAATCATTTAAGACGGCTCAGTTTAACGTTTGTAAAGATTCATTCAAAATCAGTTTTGGGGATATAAAAAAAACATATTTCCTAATACACTGCGTGCCAAATAATTTGATCTATTTTGCACAATGCACTTCACTTTTGGTCGCTGCTGTAAGCAAGTAAGGGTTTACCGTGCATTGAGTGTTTCTGTCCCGACAGCAGTTTGACCAGCGCCCAGAAAGCATCCTCTTCATTCATGTAGATGAGTAATAGAGCTGTAATCTGACTCATGCCCTGACAATAGCCCACCTCCTACATACACACACATACCAAAAGAACCAAACCATAATCTGCCAGTTCATTCCGCACATAAACAAGTGCAAACACATACTCACATCTGATAAAAACCACTCAAATATAAGTCTAGAGGAACCACCTGATGGCAAACAAGCTTTTTACTCACCGTGTTATAAACGGAGTACGCAGTGAGCACATGAAACAGATCCTGTTGTCTGAAACACACAGCACAATACATTCACATACTTGTTCTGCATTTCCATGATACATGACATCGTTCGTTTCATTTCGGAGTTCTCTCCATCTCGTGTTTTGCCGTTTTCTTCCTTCTCCAGCTCACAGCTGTATACCGTCACACTGTGAGAATGATCCGACCCTTTCGCATCTCCTCAGGTAAATGTCACGTCAGTCAATAGCAGCACTTTAGCGCCGTCATAACTCAATACACCGATAACTCAAAGAGAAACGGAGGTCTCGCCGATTGCTTCCTCGACTTTCTCATTTCGCACGTTGTTTTATGGCCGTGATGAATGGAAGCATCGCTGAGGAGGTTGTAAAATGTATTTTACGCTCAAGGGTTCCTTTACAGCACGCGGATTAAAAAGCATCTATACGGCCGGAATCGAGGGACTCCATTGAAAGTGCAATTTACTCGATTCGATGTGACTTTTTCGTGACATGTTATCCGCGACAAAGCCACGTATGGCGAGATCATTCTCAATAATTTGATTCTGGGTTTAAAACGAATAAGTTAGAGAGCATCCGTGATTTGTTCCAGAAAACCGTCGTGTAATTCCAGTAATGCACTTATAAAGGAAGTCTATGGAGCAAGTGTACAGCAGCCCGCTTTTATCCTAAAGCCCTTATAGAAATTGCACTGAACCCTAAAAGTAAACTAATATAATCCAATGATGTTTCCTCAATTTACCTTAACGGTTAAGTTGAAATGATAAATGATATAAATGCAAACCAAAGACTTGCTCATTTTAAATCCTTTTAAATTGCATTACGGGAACTCACGAGAGGTGCATTATGGGAAATCAAATGTTATTGCTGAGCACTGATGCGATAAGATAACCGTTTATGTGTGTGTGCACGTGTAAAACACTCACTTGACATCATAGCGGTGCATGAACATAATGTGATCTCTATATGTACGGTTAATATCCAGATCGATTTGACGAACATCTGTAGACAAAGTCCTTGCTTTGACCTTCAGTTTCTGGAGGGACAGAGAGAGACAAATGATTGTATGAACAAGAAAAACTTCCAGTGAATTACAGTCAGGCGCTCCGCAGGCCACAAATGAATTCAAGCACACGCTCATAGACCACAGCATGAGTTCTGACACGCACACAAAGGTCCTGCGAACTGAAAAGTGTGTTTTCTGCCCAGCTGGACGCTGCTGGGCTTTACTAAACGTGCTATTGCCCGAGTGATATTTCGCTCTGCGGTGTGTGTGTCAAACCACATAAGTGTCACTTTCGAAACCTCAGGAGCTGCCGATTTTAGAAAGTCATATTTGAGCAATGCATTTATGCATGCATGGAGAAACTCAAGTCCACCGTGTGTGTGGTCCTGGAAAACCCTTCAGTGTGGAGACTGAATGTTCCCATGATGTTTATTTAAACATAAAAGTTTGTGTATATAATATACACGTCGTACAGTTTATACAGTATTAAAATTATTAAATCTATCAAAAATGGAGCCCATGTTTGTGTGTGGGTAAGTGTGTATTTACCTCATAGAAGTCCTTCTTCTCTTCCTTGATTTTGGGGACGTCGAGCAAATGACACCAAACCTGACCTCTCAGCTGCAGTGGAATCCCTTTATAGATCCTCCTCGCCAGCTACACAAACACAACCGAATGGGTTAGAAACTCAACCACATACATCCATTATATCGAATCACATGCGCTGGAATGGTATTTAAAACAATGACTGTTAATAAAATATTACAGATGCACCGATATTTCTGTACTCGATTATATAGAATGACATCTACCGTTACAGACGGCTCTGCTTTTTTTCGATTTTCTTTAGCATAAATGAACCCTTAAGGCGCATTGACTCCGCACGTTAAAAAATAAATACGACCTCACGTTGTGTGAATCACATTACACGCTGCCTCCGATATTTTGTCTGTCATAAAAAGATTCGGACTGGGTTCGATTTTCTGCGTCTGCGAACCTTTCGGTCTGTCGGTCATATCGTACACCCGGTGTAATGCTGCACAAGTCGCAGCAAAAGTGTTTTTTCTAGTTTGGGCCCGACGCCGAACTCGCGTTGTTTAAAAAGCAAATGCATTTGCGCTCATTTGTGCACTAGCACTGAGTGTTCTTAAAATCATGCGCTTAGATCGGGAAAATAGTGCTCTGTATGTCGTAACATACATCGGTGCATCCCTACAAAAGATAAAACCAACAAACGTCTGCCTTCATGAAAACTACAAAAAAACTACAAAAAACTACAAAAAACCAAACAGCCGCGGGTAACCTTAAGAGATCATTTTAAAATATGTTTTTCTGAAAATGTACCATAGGTATGTGTTTAGATAAAATGATTTCATTTTGTGAACTACTAACAATATTCCTCCAACTAAAATTTCGTTTGTATGTGCATTTATTCGCAGTGAACGAAAAATTACAGAAAATAAGCTCCGTATTGATCAGACCTCAAATACCGCAAAGAAAACAAGTTCACATTTAAGTAACAGTCATATTTTTACGTGAAAAGTTCAAAACTTATTCCATTGCATGTGATAATCCCGATCTTTTTTCACGGTGTTCATGTGTCTTGCCCTGCTGTCAGTCTTTCGCAGTGCTGTTGGACGGCCATATATCACCCCTGAGGTCAGATGCTGTTCAAATTCAACAGACACTGGAATGGACTGGCCACAATACATCTAGAAATGCTGATTATTATTACTATAGCCACAGCATCGTAACCACAAATGAATGTTTTTGCCTAGATTCACAGGGGGGACATGGTGACATGTTTCATATTTTTGAAACCAAAGAATTGACACTATATTTATGTATTAAATGTGCATAGACCTTGAAGACTAATACATTTATAAAAGAAGGAAATCCCACAAATTCACTGCCTACACTATGCAATAAGGAAGTATATACAGTAGCAAGCGCATCCTCAATACAGTATGTACTGTGGTTAACCACTTTCTAAACATTCAATATTAGTTTAATGGAACACGCGTGATTGTGTAGTCAGTAAAGATTAAATTCCCATCAGAGACTAGATTAAGAGCTCAAAAGCAATCCGCTGAAGCCACAAAAGCTAATGGCCGACGTGAATGGTCTCTCAGCCACAATTAAACCCACCCGCTGGAACAGACAGAGAGAGCGAGCGGGATAGAGTGAGTGATGTAGGATAGCAGAGGGGTGGAGAGGTAAATGAAAAGAATGAACACTTTTCCGTTTCCTGCGCTCATCTGTCCACATTACCGCCGCTAAGTGATTTCCTGACCATCTCTTTCCCCCCTCAGGGCCCATCTGCGTATGTGTGTTTGCATTGAGCAGTTGACTAGATGATATTCATAATTTCTGGGAGGGCGTGTGATGAGATTATTATTGACAGACAGCGGCGGGCACATACTGCATCTCACCGCCATATACCGAACATGCACGTGTTTGAACGTATATCTCTAATCTCCATAACTGGCTAAGTGAGACGATTGAGACCGTTTGCTTCTTTGGATAAAACATGACGTTAGTAATCGGCAGGTGTCTGTGTTTTTGTTTGTACGGGTTTGTTGACGGGAGATTGGCGAAGTAATTGTGGGTGTGTGTGGAAAGTCAATGACTCCATCTGTTTGGCAAAAAGACCAACACTACAAATGCAGAGCGAGTGAACACATTTCTGGCACTCAAACTAATAAAATGAACATTGTTTCATCAGGGAGACTCTCCCCAGAAATGATAGATTCATGTTGTTCAAATCCTGTATGTGTTTGTTTATTCTACGGAAAGTAGATGGTTTGAGAAGATTTTGCGTCCATACAATTGAAGTCAACGGTTGCCGAAGCTTTTTGTTTCAGACATTCTTCAAAGAACGACTGGAGGGTGAGCAAATGATGAAAGAGACAATATTATCTAGAAATGATAGAATAAATAGTATGTTAAATGTCACATGAAATTGGATTTTAAGAGCGATGGCTTGTGGTCTCAGTACATCGGCACTCTTGCTTATTAATAAACTAATCAACTGTCGCCATCATTAAGACGTCTTATTAGAGCATAGAGTTATAGATAGAGAGAGAGACACACGACACATTTAGTGCACATTCAGCTGGGGTCGCACACTATACCGGCGCTACGAGAGCATCTCAATGCTAAAGCTTCAAAATTCCCACGATGCCACTGTGTTTTATAAACAGTAGGCTAGTATCCTTGTGCCGTAACTACTGTCCATTAAAGGGGTGATTCGCCGGAAATACGTGTTTTTCTTTGTCTTTGGTGTGTTATAAGTTCCCCGTGCATGTATTAGACACGTAAAATTGCAAAAATGTAAGTGCCGAAACAAAAGATGCATTTTTATCTGGAAGCGAAAGCTCAACCGGACCTGCCTGAAATGCCTCGTGTAACCACACCCTCTCTCACACAAACTCTGTATGATGTATAGGGTTGTTTGTTTATAAGAGTCGTTACATTTCCGTGCAGTTTTCGACCAATCACTACGCACTAGTGAACTGGCCAATAATAGCACATCTTGCTTTTCAGAGCGATGAGCTTTGTAAAATATCAGCGCGTTTCAGAGAGGCGGAGCAAAGAGGAGATGCAAACATGCACGGAATGTGGAAAAAACAGCGCTTTAAACCTTAAATCGTGTTTACACATTGTATTACATCTAAAGCAAACAACAATATTCGATTAGCCGCGTCAAATGACTCATTTAAAGTCTGAAGGGAGTAATAATAAAGCCTGTTTATTTTATTGAAGAATGTAGGCCAATCTGGGCAAAG
This sequence comes from Barbatula barbatula, assembly GCA_037178815.1. Lineage (NCBI taxonomy): Eukaryota > Metazoa > Chordata > Actinopteri > Cypriniformes > Nemacheilidae > Barbatula > Barbatula barbatula. The sequence goes on along the minus strand of CM074079.1, from coordinate 17,014,906 downwards.
CCAAACTTTGGTTTAATAAATAAAAGTTGGTTGAATGATTAACAGACGCAAAAAAATTGCCGCCACTTACTATCCGTTTTATTCACATTTAGTAAGCCAAACATTTTCCTTTAACAGCTTTGCTATAAATGCAATTTGGTACCGCGAAGACCCTACTTGAAGCAGGACGGTGATGTTCTTATGGGACCATTAAAACACAAGGGCTTTAGTCATTTACATACAAGATAAAAGACTTTCCGTAAAAACAGATTGTAACTCTCTCAAGGACTTTGTCAAAAGTGTATTTTTAGACACGCACACACCTTGTCGCTGTTCTTGTATTTATCCCAGCTTTTCAACATTTTCAGCCATTTTGCAGTTCTCTCAATTTCCAGATGCTTTTGCTAAAAAACAACAACAAACACATTAAACACTACACGATTGACCTGTTCAATACTCATACTAATAGGACTTACGGAGTGTACTGAGGTCTAAAAGGTTTGACTGCAGTGCAAACGGTTTATACAGTATTACATTACGTATTAACAGAAACAAACAATATCTACTTCTACATGAGCAGATCGTGGTTTATAAAACGGCCGTGCTAGTGTAAAATACACCTTTGAAGCCACGTTTTGTAATTTCAGGTTCTTTCTCTCCGAGTTTGTTCCTGTAGCTCAATTTCGCATGACAATACCAGTGGAAAAACGTCACAGGATCAGTTCACACGAAAGCACACATTGATCAAATGTATAGCTTACAGTGTACATGTCCTGTCAGTTGCTTTGGATCAAAGTGTCTGCCGGTATTAAAACACATGATTTTTTCAATAAAACTTCTATTCGACGGAGAGCGCGCAGGGCTTGAGTTTAGTTTAGTTTCCAGCTCAAATGAAACCGATCTGGTGCCACGGGCATAAACGCAGGTCTGGACTCACCTTTTCCTCCCCTACGTCATATGCTGGAAGCTCGTTCTCACTGCGAAAGGACAAAATAAACACACAGTTAAACATTGAAATGTATATAATATAAAGTTGAAGTGGGCAATTGCGTGCAGATGGAAAAGGTAGGTCTGGTGTTGGTGGGTCAAACACCCATGTGAGGTCTCTGAAGTTTTTTAAGCCTTTTTAATTACTTTCAAAATAGTTAAGACGCTGTAAACGGTCATCATAAATAGGCATATGAATATTAAACTATTTTATGTTTATGAAGAGCAATCTCTCCTCCATTATTTGTGGTACTTTTGTTTCTGGTTTGTGCATTTGAATTCACAATGATCCTACAAAGTATAATGCATGTATTTCCCTTTACACGAACACGTTTGTTTTTCAGATGTTTGGACTCTACCGACAGGGGTTCAGGAACATATAAACAATTTTTGAAACTTTTACTGCAAACGTCACGTCCATAACGCTGCAATTTCCCACCACAATCGATTCTCATAGACATGAACTCAAATACCAGGCTTAAATTATAAATGTAATAAGCAAATAATATGTTCCCACAGCTCTGACATCAACATGGCTTTACAGGACCATAAATCATACGCTGGTTATTTTGCTGACGTCGTTCCTGCGAGCCGTTCGCATGCATTAGTGAAAAAGGGAATTACTTTGTTCCACAGGAAGTACACTGACTGGATAAATAAACATCGCTATTGGTAGCGATGCCCCTGAAACCCCCACCCTTGAAACCGCTCCAAGTGTGAGGTCGCAGTCAGCTAGACAAACAGGAAACGCTTGTTTCCATGGCAACCATTTTGGGACATTCGCGACGTAACCCAGGGAACTGATGTCATGACATTATGGCTCTGTACCAAACCCGACTGAGCTGTGTTACAGTCTTCTGTGCACAAAGGAAAGGCATCTATGGCCTGTATGCCAGCATCCGTACCAGAGTCGAACCGCACACGTGACCGATCCAATAAAGCTCAATGTTTCTGCCACGACAAAATCAAAGTGACACGCTTTTGAAAATGATGACAGTATATCTGTAGATATCTGCTGAGAATTTGACTTTCTTCTGTTCAGAACGGCTTTTAATGGCACAAATGCATGTTGTATGTACGTAATGAAGACAGTTGGATTTAGTTTCAAACACATCTAAGGTAAATAAGGTATTTATTCCGTATTTAACCAGAACTAAACAAAAAGTAATAAATTGATCTTATATAAAAATACATAAATTATAAAATGACAAAAGCCCTTATAAGACGGATAAAAAAAGAAAAAGGGTCAAATAAAACCTAATTTACAATATTAATAAAACTACAATAACCCAGATTCAAATGAAGAACTAAGATCTATTACCACAAAAGTTATATTAAATTGTTTATGTTACAATAAAAACAATTCAATTTGAGAGAATAGTGAATCCGCACATTCAACGATAACCATATGGAGGACCGATATTGTCGGGATCACTGTCCGAGGCTTGTTTTTTGCGATAAACCATTGAATATCCAATACATTTTAAGACCTCGTGGATTTTAAGGCCTCGTGCATTTTAAATGTGAAACTTCAGCTCAGAAGTTTAGATGTTTCGACGCTTATGTTTACCGTTAGTTATCATTCTTGGTGTTAACAAATAATAAATGAGTTCACCTTAGCGTGTCATTTATTAACTTTTTTTATCAACGTTTCAAAAATGTCACCGTACAATATCACACTTCCTGTCTCTCTCTCTCTCTGTGTGCTTGTCCATCTATAGTATCCATGTGTGCTCGTATCTGCTTGACCGTATTATTTGGTTATACTTCCACGTCCTCCTCCAGTATTCCGTTTTCCTGCCATCTCTCTCTGAAAGTATAATTGCAGCTTTCTGATCTGCCAGCCACATGTGGTACCCTATAAATACCCCATAGTGCACTGCTCTTAAAGGGGCCTGGGTTAACCGCAGTCCTCTGTGCCAAAAAGAGATGACAGGAGTGGACAAGAGGGATGTCAAGATAGGGGTGAACAGCCAGACTCGCACACGTAAACACGACACACCTCACAGAACAGAATATGGACGTCTCTTACTGCAGGAAGCCGAAGCGGTCCACTACTTTATACAGATCAAAGTTGGTCTCCTCCCACGTCTCCACCTGTGCACTTTCTTTACCCTGAAAGCACAAATATAGCGAACTTGTAAATACAAAAGTCCAGACAGAGTGCAAGTCTGTATGTGTGTATAGAGGTCTGACTTTATAATGATTCATACATATTTAAAGGGATAGTTCACAAAAAAAAATCAATATACATTTCATTTTTCCACTCGACGCAAAAGAAGATATTTGGATGAATGTTTGTAACCGAACAGTTCTGGGGCACTACTGCCCTCCATAATAGGAAACCAAATTACTATGGTTGTCAATGCTGCCCCAGTAGGGTTTCCTACATTATTCTACGTATCTTCTTCTGTGTTCAACCAAATAAAGAAATGCAAACAGATTTAAAACAACACGAGTGTGAGTAAATGATGCGTTTTGGGTGAACTGTCCCTTTAAGTTCAGTTCAGAACATAGTCAAGGTTCAAACAAAAAGAGGAACCTAGGGCAAAATAGACCAACACCGTTGACCACACACACGCATGCAGTTTTTTATTAGTATTGAAAATCCGTGAGAATTTCATTATATAACCATTGCAAGAAATGTAAGATGCAATAAGACACAGTAACAAAGTATAGTTTGAATTATTAATGAACCTTTTTCACAAGCCTGTGATGACGCGATCGAAGGTCTTAATTTTTCAATTATATCATTTTTTTTAAATGTATGTACGTCTATAACACTATATAGTTTTATAGTGATGACATCGCGTGCCAAAATATGCCTTGCAAGCAGTCGTTACGCCTTTAATATGCAAATATAGACACTGTGATAAAGTGTATCACTTTATACATAATAGAAAAATATATACATATATCAAATCTGCAATTATGCCAAATAAACTACTAATAAACCAAAGGCAATATATTTCCACTTGGCAGAAAATGAGAGCATTATTTTGGGAATCCTGAAAGACGAGAAAAGAACATGAGAAATGAATCAATGAAAGAGACAGAAATACCACGGAGGAGATAAAAATACTGAGGCTAAAAAATGAAGTGCTACAAGGAAGAGCCATACAGTCGTATCTATAGTGAGATATGATAAGCAGAGACATGCATGGCTTGGATGTCTGCGCGGGTCACACACCCCTTCTGCACTCTTTCTTCGATCATCCACCCATCAGACAATGACCACACAACAGCAGCATCCACACACGAGTATTTTGTGGTTTATAATATCTGATTACCTATTAACATTAATCTACATCACTTCCTATAAACTACATAACTTCCCCTGGTCAGTGGCATTCACACTTCCTGTGTCTCACTTCCTCTGCGCATGAAACACAACAACACAAGCAGAGTGACTAGATAGTAAATATGTGACTGTCGGTGTTCCTTAATACTTATTTTATGCATCATTTATGTATCCACTTAAAAATGAATATGAATCTACACAAAATGGTCAATTATGACTCATCCCTTATTACACTTTTGCATTTGGTCTGCTAGTATTTTTTGTTTTGTTTTAGGGCATTAAAGTGACACTTTAACCAAAAATGTAAATTCGGTCATCGTTTACCTTCCAGTTGTTCCAAATCTGTATAAAGGTTGTTGTTCTACGGAGAAAGATATTTGGAAGAATGCTTATTACCAGACAGATTTCGCCCCCCATAGTAGGAAAAAATACAATGGTACAAAAAAATGTACAGAAAAAAGTGGGGTTGTGCTTTCTGAGCAGAGAAAAGAGCGGAAGGGAGCTTATTACAATCCAATTTACGGACCCGTTTCAGAGTCACAGCCCCCTAATGAAGGCTCAGATTATACCCTATTACAGCCGTCGATTTAAAACATGGGCGCAAGAGGAAGACAGCTGCAAAAAATGTTATCCGCGCATCAACTATTACCATATCATCATCATAATAATAATAATATTATTCATATTAATGGTATTACATTAATCTAACACGTCTCTTCCTCTCATAGAAAACTATTTATCCAGATACAAGACCGTTTTCAAATGCATCCTTGTGAAAAGCATCTGTTGCATGCAGTTCTTACATCAAGAAGTGTTTTAGAAATGCACTAGAATAAAAAGTACACCTCCAGTAGTCAGCTTACAGCAGAAGAGCGCATTTGGTTAGATCGAGCATGTGTTTCAGATCTTTTTCTACTGTTTGTATAACTTTGCTGAAAGGTTTCGCGGGATGAGGAAGCTAATGGCTTCCCTCCTCACCTTGTCATATTTGGCGAGTATCTCGGCTCGCTCCTGTTCCAACTTTACTGCAGCATCCTTCTCCAAATCAGACGCTGGAGAGAGAGAGAGAGAGAGATAGAGAGATTAGACACAACATTCATTACATTTTTTCCTTTCGAATATCTAAAGCATAGCAACAACTGGCTTTTCAAACAGGACCGATTATGTGGTTCTAAAGGGCAACGTGCGCCATTCACATCTTAAGCAAACAACTTCGGTCTGCTTACAAAACAATACTAATACAAAGCCTGGAAGAGAAGTCCCAACGCTAAAAGGATTTGTGGAATAAATAATACATTTGTGTGTGAAATACTGCTTCCGAATGACTGTAAACAAGATTTCTTGTTTGCTTTCATGTTTGTAAACCGAGAGAGACGAGGTGAAATCATTCTCTAGGAAAATCAACAGCAATTTCTTTTCACGGTTTAACCTGTTGTAATCCCGGTACATTCCTTTATCCCGACAAAAGAAGCGTAGAAGGAGACGGAGAAAGATAGAGAGAGAACATTCTGTCTTTGTCAGACCCAACCAACTGGATCTCAGCCGGCACTTTGATGCTGAATAAAGTTGAGATGGAAAAATGCACTTCATCTACCGATGTAGGACTCAGTTTTCTGTGTTCTGAATGTCTCGTTGCTCAAACATTTCGGGCAATGAAATACAGCCTTTCACAATGTACGCTTCCAGGATTTAGGTTAACTTCCTGTTTGGCAATCCTGTTCTAGACGATATTTCTCAGGCAATACTTCTCTTAACACGCACACAATCCTCCAGACTTCCACCAGCTTTCAGAGTGCCCTTGGGTCCATGCCAGTTAGACTGGCCATGCTGGATGAATAGGCTTTTAATGCCAATGAAAATTCTATGAAAGATGCGTGTGTGTGTATTTAAAAGATGTACAGGATATAAAACACACAGGAGAGGAAAGGAAAAGAATAGCAAAAGGGCAACTCCGGCGTTATGAATGGGACATTTTCAGTCAAAACTTGTAATATAAATTATTTTCAAATATATTGAATCGTCTGCTTCTACTTGACCGAACCCCTAATGATAAAGGCCAGACATCTGAAAAATATCAGTATATGCACAAGTTTTCTATTTGAAAAGAGAGAAAAATGCATGCGGTGTGGATTTGACAAGTTCGTAAGAGACAACATTTGAGGATTTCTGTGTATCAACATATACAAACACAATTATACACGACGCATGGAGAAGGATGGCTCTTTGTTGAATTCAATACTTTTATTTTATTGTTGATTTATGAGGAATATGGACTGTTGAGATGGATGTGCGACACTTATATTTTGAAGAATGTTGTTAATCGGCACCCATTCACTTGCATTGGTTTTGTGTCCATACAATAAACCGTCAATCAATCGTCAGGTATTTTTTCTTTAGAAAGAACTCATGGCGTGATACAGTGTTCTAGTCATTTTTGCGGATCTAGATTGTTTTGATAACGTTGTCGCGTGTACGTGAAACTTTTCATCGTGTAAACGTGGCCTAAATGACAACAAATGAAAAGCGATGACAGGGTGAGAAGAGTTTGCGGTGTTTACACAAGGCTGCTGGTTTTAAAGTTGCCTTTTAATCTCAAGGGCCTCCACCGCTTATTAGCATTCACTCAGCACAATGTTTCATCTCAACACTTGCTCGTTCATGCTCCATACGTCAGCCTGACAGCTCACACAGAGCGTATGTGAGCACGAGCTAATTTCTAAAAGCCAGTGAATGTTCCCAGAGGTCTCGGCTGCAGAAATGCCATGCGAATGAAAAGCATTTGAAAATGGTTAATGGTCATTTGTCAGATTAAAAGTGCTCTTTCATATGAATAAGCCTGAAGAAATCACAGCTCATCTTTCCTGCCAATTTACACATCCGTACTGTCGAGCAGGGATTCTAGAACAAGCTGACAGAAATCATAAGTGTAAATAAGAAAGAAAAGACAAGAGCAGTGGTGAAATACTGGACTTTTACACCGGGACCTGCGTTATTAGCGCTCGCAAATATTCGTGTGAGGGACATTAGCTTAGCACATTTTTAAAAAGGAAAAGTTGATGTTTGTCCAGCGATTGACATTAACCAGGGCACAACAATAGGGAGAACATATTTTCTACCCGCCAGCGCTACAAATATGTTGATCAGTTGTATAATAGTGACCAAAAGGGATGTTTGGAGGGCATATTTTTTACATTATTTGGTTTTAAACCTCGCTCGGGCACGAAAACATCAAAATATGAGGCGTATGGTGCAAAATAGCGGAAGCACTAAACTTTTAAGTTACCCCTAACACACCAATGCCACATGCAGACAAAATGTATAATGCATTTTTAATAATATATTTAAATAAAGACGGAATGTGTCAATTGTCAACACCACACGTGGTTTAAAACCATAAAACATTTATCGTCTTTGATTCATTGACCATTTTTGCTACAAATCCAGAATATAGTTGCCAAGGTAACATTACCCAGCTGGCTGACAGAGGTTTTGTTCAAACTGTGAAAATGACTTCATCAGTTAGAATGGGTTGAAAATGATAATTGCTGTACGCCATCATATTTTAACAAGGTATTTGTATGTATACTTGTATTCATGCTATTAATGCTTTATGGCATTATATCGTTTTACATTTCAGCAGTTGTGGTTTGAACTATATTCAATGTTAAGCTACGCAGTCATCATAAAAATAATAAAAATAATGCGTTTTCCTTAGGCCTTGAGCCAAGTGTATTGTATTGTATGGTTACTGTAAATGTCTTTTTTGAAGCAGGTGATCCTTATTATTATTACTTCCATTTGTCAAATATATAAATAAAACTTCAAATCTGGATTTGAGCTTGTGTGAGAATAAAGAGACTTCAATAACTAGCTGTAACAACTCAGCGTCTCAGCCGGGGTCGGGGGAAAGTGATGAGAGTGAGCATATTAATCATCCAGTCCCATCTGTAAATTGGTGGTCTGCTCCGGCTCACCTAGGATGCGCGACCCGATCCTCCACAGACCAGCCCTCCGAACCCCCACGGATCCATCCTAAACCAGGGACCAGCCAGCCACCAACCCGATAGTTCGGGATCTCCATCCGCCAGCTAACATGACTCTGCCTCCAGCCTCCGAGACCTGGACTCCACCTCAGCACTCCGACCCAGTGGAAACACCTTGGCTCCTGCTTTCCTCATGGCCCTTCATCCCAAGACCTCCACCAGGCTCCCTCGTCCCTCCGGCTCCGCATTGCTCAGTATTTAACCATTGGCCGCCTCGGGGTTCCTCCTTCCCTCCGGCACCACCTCCATCCTCGGTCGCTCTGGCTCCGCCGCGGTCTTCCTGGTCCCAGCCTCTGTAGCCTGAGCCTTCCACTTCGCCTGGCCCTCCTGACCCTCGATTTCACCCGGGCTCTCAGTCTGCTCGGCTCAACCCTGGACTGCCACCTCATTGGCTCAGTCTCCGTCGCTCGTCCCCAGGGTGTCGTACCTTAGCACCCTACCATGGCTCCTATATGACGCCGCCCTGGGGCCTCCTCCTGGCTGGTCTCTGGACCATCATCTGGCTCTTTCTATTCTGGCCCCATTCGTGGCTTCTATGCATCTCCCCTTAGACTCTATATATAGTGTTGTGCTTTGTTCGATGTCACGTCTAGTTGTCTTTTGTATGACGCTAGTTCTGATCTTTTGGATTATCTATTCCGTGGATTTTACTCTTACCCGCGGATGTTATACTTACCCGTGGATGTTAGTCTTACCTGTGGATGTTATACTCACCTGTGGATTTTTACCTGTTTGCAAATTAAACCCTGTTAAACCGTCCTTCCAGTCCTGAAGTGTGACAGTAGCACATTTAGAACAAAAAATCTGTATGTATTTTTGAAGTATAAGTATATTGAAAATGAATGAATGGAGAATGCTGTCAAGGACAATTACAGTTTATTATTTGCCATGACAAACTTACAACTAAATATAAGCCATGAAATCATGCATCATTTATGCCAGTCTCTGCTGCAGGTCTGAAGGTGATCTTATGACTGCTAATGTATAGTTACAAGACCAATAAAATGTGTGTCAAAACCTGCCAAAATCTTTGCTCATTTTCTATTTTATAAACATATGTTGCCCGAAAATGCTTTCAATGCATACAACACATTGTTGGGCTACAGACGTGTTCCTGTGTTCATTACTTCACTCTGGCATCTTTGCCCTCACAGATGATTTCACTCGGATTCAAGAGCCATCCAGCTTTATGTCTCCCACACACTGACACTGTCTGACACCACTTAACAAAGATTCATACAAGTTTCGGAGGGAAGAACTTAGAGCTATTATCCACAGCTATTTTCATCAACACTTCAAAACGTTATTTCTCATTGTTCCGTTTTACAAACTCCTCAATTCCTGCTGCGTTCTTAATATCGCTGTCTCTCAAGCTCTCTCCCTCTCTAAAAATATCCAGAACTTCCTCAAAGTGGTATTTTCAGTTTTGTGATGTCAATGAATAGTCTGGCTCTTTATAACTTCACACGCACACAAATACACTAAACTCTGGTAGCGTCTGTCATTACATTAGATTACTCGCACACACTTTCTAGCTACCATTCCAACCACAGCCTCTTTCATAGCTTTGAATGTACAAATCAGCCTTTTTAAATGAACGAAATCATTCAGACCATCCCTAGGTCTGCAATTTGTGTGTAATTTAGTGTAATGCACTTACAAGGAAGGGTCTATTTGCACTTTTTAACAGGCATTAACATGACACTGATCATATCCCCCACTATCTTGTCTAGCATTCCTTATATCTTAACATCAACTAATCATGCAAAGCCAGCAAACCAAGTCACATTTGCACACTATCAGTGGGTAGAAGACATTCTGTAACTATCTGCAAAGTATCATATTCTATTTAAATGTATTAACGCAGTGAAGCGTCACTAAACTCCGCCCTTCGAGTTGTGGGTAATATCAGCCATGAATCCATGGATTAAGTAGACCATACGGGTACGTTGAGAAATTTCATTTCAGCATACTATGAAATAGTATAGCAATCAATCTATAGCACAATCATTTAGTTCAGTAGCGATTTATTAAGCTTTAAATAGGAACTTGTTCTCTTAGCAATGGCAACCAAATTTAAAGCATTTTTTATTTTATGCATCATTTTATTGATGGTTTTAGAGTGACAACATAAACAAACGTTACTGCGCATGTGTGCGTGGACTGTCCTTAACTTCCTGCACACATTCACAAACAATAGTGTGTTAGACTGTAGTTTATTTCTCATAATAGGCAAATGAAAACCGAGAAGAACCGTTACTTGGCTAAACTAGTCATATTTTTAATGTAGACTGCGATACCAAGCTCAAACGCTAGATGTCAATGTACCGTACGGTTTGTTTAAATGCGACCAAACTACAGGAACATTTTAAATGAACATCCGAATGAATTCAACAAATCGTTTATTTAATACAATTGTTATACGATAAAATAATGAGATATATTGATATTAACATAAATTAAATAAAATATAAATAGTTATATATTATTAAAAACTAGCCAAAAGCAGACCGGAAGTTCAATGCAATCCCGGCACACACGTCCAATGAAACGGTCTATATTACAGCATAACACAAATACACATATTATAGCCTCCACGGTGATTTATCATTTTTTGCCCTTCTTTTTTCAATGAAGCTTCTCCTGCTCTCTCTCTCTGAGCAAATGAGTGTAATGTTAGGTCTGACTGGAGCCACATTCACCTCCTCTTCACTCGTACATCATTTCACCCTTATTTCAGCCTTAATGAAATACAGGATTGAGCAGGGACCAAGGGCAGTGACAAGGGCGGAAAGCAAACCAAAGGTTTGACAGTCCAATTTCTGTCGTTTCTTACCGCTACAATCCCCATGCCAATCGCCTTCCCAAGCCACGCCCCCTCCAAAACACCAACACATTCTTATCGAACCATGTACATACCCTTCCAAAAGAAACAGAGCAACCATGGTATCGTCGTTCATTCCCTTTTCCTTCCGGAGCTGTCTCCATCGCGTAAAAGCTGCACCGATGTTAATTAGAGTTTTACCGCTTTCATGGTCCAGACGTTTTTTCGTCACTGCTTTTTCAAACAATGTCAATCGTTTTTTATATTTACTAGCAGAAGTTCTCTCAGGCAAGTCTGGTTTTTGTTGACACATGATGTCTGCATGAACTGGCTGCGCAGTGGGATGCAAATGACTTTGGATGAATATGTAAACAGGACCAGTCTCAACCAATGGCTATCGTCAAAACGTTCGGCCAGAATGTTTTTATTGGTCGAACGTTTTTCGGTCCTACGCCTTTCACAGACCACATATAAATATAAAAATATATTTGTCTTGCTATCAGGACGTGAAGAGATTTCCAACCAGCATGACAAAAAAAGATTTCTGAACAGAATCATGCATTCTGCCTTTAATTCCAACAGACTAAAAACGCCTGCTTACTGTTTTGCATTGCTTTCTATACAAATCAACACAGAAAATGTGCAAGAAAAGTATCCTATTACTTTTAAATGAGGCTTTTAACGAGGGTCCCTTATTTCTGGGCTAGTTTTACATAGTTGGTTAATGTACACATGGACAGGCATCTTCGTCTATTCTGTAGCATCTAGAAGATTATTTGATATCCTGGTTTGTGCAGATGTTGGTTTTGTTAAACATCTTCAAAATATAATTCTTAATAAAGCTTTTCAATGTGTGCTTCTACATGTTACACTGACATGCGACCATCGAAGTCTTTAGAAAATGTGCCGCCTATATAAGGGACAAAAGTGTAAACATCAAACCCAGCAACTCCTATTTGAACAATCCAATTCTCTCTTCCAATCTCATTGTAAACAAGATAAAAAAGCAACAAAAGGTCAAACATTCCAGAAAACACCTAGCTGATAAATCAAAACCATGGCGATGTCATCATGTCTTACCTGGCTCATTCTCTCCGAGATCTGCGTCAATGCGATTCAGATTTTTGGTCTGCATGAGTTTGACGAAAACACACACACTTATCAGATTCTCTCACTCGGCATGTTGAAAAAAACGTTCAGCAGCTTTAAAGCGATCCAGTTTCTTATCAGTCCAAGCGAAACGGGACACGACTGAGGGACAGCGAAAGAATGGTACATAAAATGGAGAAAAGAAAATTCTTTGTGGACTGGTGGACAAATATGACAGTAAGCAGGAAAGGAGGCAATACGATGCGCTCTGACAATACCGCTGTTTGTTTACTTGAGAGAAACGTCACACTTCAGACCCACACACTACATACCAGACTGACTAACAAACAAGAGCTCCTATTCACACACGTACACTTAACTGACCAATCAGAGCACACACACGGCAAAACTGCAAGTACGGTCACCTCGACAAAAATATCAACGTTTCTTAAAAATATTAAACTTTTCGTCCTTCAGAGTTTTAGAAGCAATAATAAAATGTATAAACTTTATAATCCTATGCATGGCAGCATAATAAATCTGAAAACTCTCCTTTGACCAATGCAAAAAAAAATGTCTTCCTTTATAACAAAAAAGGAGGAAAGGACATAGAAATATTTGCGAGATTAAGAAGATAATAAATGATTTACCAGCGTGCGTTCTTGCGTTACATCACTGATTTAAGACTCGACTCTTTTAGCCAATCAGATGTGAGCATTATCCCTCGTCACTGATCACTGAGCCAATTAGATCATGAGCTTAATGCTTCTCTATTTTGATATTAAACAACTAATATATGAAGCAAATACTGATTAAGTAGAAAAATCTATAAACACGTACAAAAAAAATCTACTGTAACCCACAACAATATTAAACAAAAGTGGTGGAGTCCTCGCTGACTGAGAGTAGATGGAAATAAAAGAGTCATGTACCGAAATCCTGTGATAGAAACGTACAGGTTAAAAACTATTTACTGAAAGTGCCGACCATCGAACACACAAACCAAGCAGGTGTGCACACTGTGTTTAAACAATGGGAAAGTTACTAAATTATGAGGCTGGATCAATAAAGTTTTGGAATAAAAAAATCAAACAAAACAACGGGGAAAAGTCTTCGGTTAACAGGATTCAAAACTGACGTATTGCACAAAAGTGGAAGCTCACTTCCATGCACAGATACGGTTTATTACAAGCACATTACAAACATTCAGTAACCCTCATTCTGGTGACAAAATCTCCTCCGTGGAACACAAAAGTAAATGTTTTAAAAAATGCTTTTCTTTACTTGAACATAACGGCAAACCTAATGAGATTTGAGGGCCATATTTGCGGGAAAGATGACATGACAGTTAAAGCGATGGCTGGTGGTTATAGGGATACAAAGTCGAAAGTCTTTAGAATAAATTGTAAATCATAATTTGACTCTTATGGACCTGAAAACAGAAGCATGCAAACTCTTCAAAATGCCTCACTTTGTGTTCAAAAGATGGAAATAAATTAAGATGTCAAACATGATTTAAGAAATGACTTTTAGGAATTAAAAACAAAATAAAGGTCTGATTTGAAGAATTTTGTCATGCCTGTCCAGTGTGTCGTTTTTTGGAGGTTCTACTGACAGAAATGCAATATAAAATACATGTTTTTACTATCTAAGAATGAACTGTTTCTATCTACATACACCGAGGGACCAACATGGAATTAGCCTCTAAACGGAAAAACCTTTCTACAGTTGGTTGCAATTTATCTGTCCTTTAATGTAAAAATCTGTGTTTGTGGAAACAGTCCTTACGTTACATCAGTCATTTTTTCCGCTATTTCTTTTTTTATTACACATAATTATTTTGTCATTTGAGAACTTCTAGCAGAACATTTAACAACAACACTCAACAACATATCATGCACTCAGATATGGCTGGAAGTGTTACGGTAATGAGATTTTCAGCAGAAAATGCAATGAAATACAAAAACTATTATTATTATTATTATTACACAATTCGCTTTATTATGTAATTTGTATGTTAATGCATTATATACTTTACATTTAAAATCAGTACCTAAAAGCATTGCTTTTATATTTAAAAACACGTTTCGTGACAAAGACGATGACCGACTATTCCATCAATATCATACTAAACAGCTTTCTTTCTTTGTCCTTGACTGCCGGACACGCACATGCGCGCGCACACACGTTCCCTCCCTTACACAATCTCTGTACATCTCCGCACCTGTCGAGTGTTAGCTGGTGCGAAACCTCTAAATTAACTCCGATGACAATCTCTAAAACACTTAGCTTTACAAACCATACGCATGCACACACTTCTGCTCATTTTTACATACACACCTGCAAACCTGCTAGCAGCACGACGGCGAGAGGGCGACACCAGTTCCTTAACAATCTGCAGCACCTGCATGCTTAGATGTAGGTGGAGCCGAGATGTGAATAAAAGGTGTGGCAGGAGGCGGGGCCAGTGCAGAACAAAGACTGAAGAGCCTCATTCTTGTTACACATGAAAAGAATACTACGATCAATTCTGCTCGTCCAGGACACCCAACCAAGTACTCTGTGGTCCATATGGCAAGATAACGTTTCGCTAAATCTCAAATCAAATCAAAAATGACATCCAACTAACAAAAAGAAACACTTTTGCACTTCTAAAGTAAACTGCCAATGCATCTATCAAAAAGCAAATGAGCTCTTCCATTCATGTTTTTCGAGTAACTTGTCTCCTCCTCCTTATAGGGTCTCTGGTAGCCTTGTTGCCATTGACGTCATTTCATTTCACATAAAAAAGCAAATCCAGCAATAGCTTTGGTCCACAACACTAATAAAAACATATTAGCAATGCATAGTGCATGAATTTAATCTTTCTAACTTGGTAACTCCGTATCAAATCTGCAGCGTCAGGGTTAAAAAATCAACTCCTGCAGAACCCAAAATACTCCTGCAGAATTCTGCCAGTCCTGGTGGTCCAAACGGGTCCGCGTCTTCTTTCTTCATCGCTTACATCTTTTCTCATTGCTTCTCTCTCTTCCTCACACACAAATTCTTCTTGCACTCAGTATTGCTGTGATTCTTCTGGTTTATGGCAGAGAGACACAAAGTCCACTTCAATCTCCTTTAACCGCAGTGTGTTTGTGTGTCAGGTGAGAGAGACCATCTAGATAAAGTGACTACAATTCTCCCTACCGTACATCTACAGACTCTCTCTCTCTCTCTCTCTCTCTCTCTCTCTCTCTCTCGCAAACATCCAAATCGATACCAGGACTGCTCCGCTCTATTCTGTCTCTCTCTGCCGTTTATTCTTCACAGCCCGGGTTGTGCTCTGACAGCTTTAAATTAGAGAGCATCTGTTACAACAGCCCCTCCCCTCAACTCTCTCTCTCCTCTGTTCCTCCTTGATTCAGGAGTACGTGAATGCTGTTTTGATCTACAGAACATACCCACGACTGGAATAGAAATCGTGGCCGGTCATCGATCATTTTGAGGTAGAGAGTATGACAGGGATCGTGAGGAAAAGAAAGGTATAAACGTGATAGATGATAATCATGACAAGCCTAGTTGAGAACAGTGGCCGATCATCCTTCTTTTTAATATTTTATTACGGTAATGCATGTTATAATGTGACAGAAGCCAAACACACAAATGTAAACGCTTGGTAAATACCAAGTGTAGTGTAAATATTTTGTCATTAATCAACACACACACACACACACACACACACAGAAAGCCACAGGTTTATTCATACAGCACACCAAACCCTACAATAATATAACACACACTCATACAGAAACACACACAACACACCTCCAAGCATGCCAATCATCTAACTTTACCTGTCACAGGACTGATATCGCTCAAGGGTAGAATGTTATCATGGTACACTAATGCAGAGTGTGTCTTGTAAATATGACACGTTGATGCAGTGTGTGTGTTGTAAAGATACTTAGTATGTAAGCTCCCCTGTAATCAATGTCCATAATGGCCTCATTAGAGCTAAAACCGTCAAAACACATATCAGCCAGAGACAATTACAGTAACATTACATCATCACAGCTCACCACAAAATACCACGGTGAGTAAACCGGGGACTGTATTTAACCACACTTATCACGAGACTGAAACTGGAGTGATGCAAAAAAAACCTCTGCTAACCAAACTGCAGTGCAAGTTCAGCATTACTGCAACCAGAAAATAACACATTCACAGTGTAAATGTGTTCTTTAGAGTCACTGAGACCATAAAGCTTTTACAAAACACTGGACAAAAGATAGCATGGAATGGTTGGATTTTTGGAAGACGGTAGTATCACATGCATTAAATAAACATTAGCCAATATCAGTGTTATAGTGTCAAAAACAAGTTTAATAGCTTTTTAAAATATCATCCAATAATAAGAAATAAAATAGAAAGTACAGCTAATTGATAATTGGGTGTACCGTATAACCAAATGGTCAGAAATGTAATAATATACAGTACATAACTGTCTTCAGAGGTGTGAAGCGTCATGTTTCTATACCTTAGAATCATCAATTTCTATCTACATACACCACGGGTCTCCTTGCATGGAATACACCGTGTTGTGTCTACATAAATATGTTATCTCCTTCAGCAAACAGGGGGAAACGTGAAGACATCTTTGTCCTGTGTCAGCCACCATAGTGCTTCGAAAAGGAGGGGTGAGCGGTGGAGTGAGCCGTTGGTTGCAAATCACGCAACAAATCCCTTCTTACGCCTTTTTTGTTCAAAACATAAAACTGGACATTACTTGTGGCGTTTTCTTTAATGAGGGTGCTTGGGCACGGCACCTCCGTGTTGATAATTCTGGGTTGCCAGCCCAATGGCCATTCAACACTAGCCGGAAAAACGCAGACTTGTCAACAGTCTGGCAGCTGCCTTCAGCAGCATTTCCAGTGAAATCCAACCCAAGCACACACATGTAATTTCCCATTACAAGCATTAACGTCGTGAATCAGCGATAGGAGAGTTTGGAAAGTTGACTTCTATGCATTTGACCAATAAGTGATTTTGGTTTATTTTTAACCCAAAAAGTTACTGCTTGCAGCTTTAATATCATTTCAATTTATTTCCCAAACTTAAGGCATGGCATATCTCATTATTTAGCAAGTTGACCTCGATGGAGGGAGGTCATAAAGACAGATAGATGGCAACCAGAGAAATGTCCAGACAGACAGATACTGCTCAGATTACACGCTTCAGGTCAGAAAACACACACATACAACCAAGAAGCAATCTGTTCAGCCTGGCTCCCTATCACTGGGAAGTTATGGGAAATTGAGGCGACGTTCTGCCCCCTCTTCCCCCCTAAATTGTGATATCTTGTGTAACAGAGAAACAAAGCAATAGAAAGAGAAGATCTTGGAGGGTCTGTTCTTGACACCTACAGTGCTAAACTCCATGATATTATTCTGTGGCAGTTAAACCTGATAAGTGTGGGCTGAGCACGGAACTGATCTGAAATCAGAATTTCTACCGCAAGATCCTCAGTGTGTCAGATGGAGTGTTGCGTCATCATAACAACAGTGTCGGAGTTGTAAAACCCAGGCTGCGTGGCTCAGTTGAGCTTTAATAATGAATGTTGGAGAATGCACTCATTAGGTTTAGACACACACACACAGACACTGAAATCTCACTGCACCACACAGCAAACAGTACAGTATGTGTATTACATGAAGATGTGCCTTCTATAATCTCAAGCGTGAACTTTTTCTTCTTTTATTGACCACCATTGACAGAGAAAAAGAGAGGATTGGGAAAACCCCAACAGCGTGTCACATCCTGTTGGCCAATCTCTTATCCTGCACGTTCACATTCATTGTAAAAGATTGCTCAATTCTAATTGCATACAAATTATTTTGTATTTAAGGGATATTACAATTTTGCTCATAAGCTTGATTCGCAACTTTGGATGCTTTCCTGTAGCTCAGTGACAAGAGCATTGCGTTAACAACGCAAGGTTGTGTGTTGGATCCCAGGGGATTGCAGATACCTATGTATAATGCATTGTAAGTGGCTTTGGATAAAAGCGTCGCCCAAATGCCTAAATGTGGATGGAAGCTTTGGCTACTGTTACAAACCTCTGTTATTCATTGTGTAAGAGAAACCAAAAAACCCTGTTTGATCATAATTTCCTTCCATCCGAAACTAATAAAATGATTTTACAGACATAATTTCAAAGACACAATACACAGCCCTGTAAATAGTCCATTCTGTGCTTCATGATATATTCTTTATCTTTCCGTTTCAATGCCATGTTACTCGAGTAACTTAGTTTAACAACCTTGAAATTTGTAAGAACAACTTATTTGCCTATAAAACCAGCCAAACATACAAGTTATTTCTTCCATTGCATTTCCAGAAGCTACTTCACATTTTTGGCACAAATTGCATCAAGTGTTTTCTTTTTCTCCAATAAGCATAACTTCTAAAGAAAAAAACTTGCCATGCAAGGTGTGCATAGTTTTCCGTGAATGTCAGGCGTTCATCGTCTGTGGAAGTGTTGCAAGGTCTACAGGCATAGAGTTCATGTGGGTCCATCCAAAAGGAAGTACAAACTATGTACTGTAGGTAGTACGTTTAAAAGCTGAAGACCTTTTACTCTCATGCACTCTCCCAAGTCACACAAACACGCCCTTGAACAAGAGATAAAGTATCGCGGCAAAGAAAACGTCATACACTCTCTCAATCCAGAAACATGAGGCAGAGAATGTTGTTAATGAAAATAAACATACATGTCTTATCCACAAATAAAACTACTGTTGTTACTTGTAATGGTAGCCTGTTAGTAGCCTACTCCAGTCCAGACAGTTTGTGTGTGTGTTTGTGTGTGTGTGTGTGTGTGCAAACTAACAGCGCACAGATCCATTTCCTCAAGTTCCAATGTTTACTGGGAAATGTAATCACATTCCTCTTTGACTTCCTTCCTGTGATCATCCATCTAGTTAGCTGTGCCAACACACCCACATATTCAACATCAAACCAAGGGCATCTGGGTGAACATCACATGACATCCTAAACGGGCATGTTGGTTGGATAACTCCAAGCTTTGGGTGGCTTGACGTCGGCTTTAGACGGTAATACAGTGTATTTGTATAAAACGACACTTAAGCCACACTTAAACATGTGTAAATCCAATTGCATTTAATAACAAACAGTTCAAACAAGTGACTTTTGTAAACAAATAGAGCTAGTGCATGCTAGCCAAATTGTTTAAAGCTACAATTCGTAACTTTTGGGGTTAAAAACACCCTATTTTTTCTGCGAAACACAAAAGAATATTTAGAATAACGTCTGGGGGGTTTTGTGTCTATAGAATGGAAGTCAATTGAGGGCCAATGTTTTTTGGTTACGTCAACTTTAATTAAAATTTTCATTGTTACGAAGCAGCTGTACATGAAACATATTGACTTATTAAAAGTATACAAACATTTAAAGTTATACAAGTAAAAACAAAAAAGGTGAAAGACGCGCACACACACGGATTCAAACACACACACATACAACGACAAATCCGGAAACAAAATAACAAATCAGAAAACACACGACGACAAGTCAGAAAACACAACGACAATTCGGTCAAACCGGAAAAGGTAGGTCTTTTGTGTGACCGGGGTAGTTACTGCTGATTGGACGGAACCCCTGTCAATCAAGATAAACAGGAAGTACAGTTCTGTAGCTAGCGGTACAGAATAACAAGAAGTAGCTGGCGGCAGTATACACAAATATATAATGTACTGTCCTTATTGTGGGTTCAAATTTGGTGTTTTGCATCTGCTCTGAAAGCATTCCTGACATCGATTAATAGGGAATCGTTTTTTCGTCTGAATAAACCTGCATTCTTGAGGTGTCTTTCAAGAGAGCGCAAGCTGATCTTAATATCATGATATGTTAGAAGCATATCTAGAATCACGCCATATGAATGTCCTTCTTGAAAGTAGTGCTGAACAAACTCCATTTCTTTCTATGAAAACACACGCCTGACTGTTTATCTTGATTGACAGGGGATCCGTCCAATCAGCAGTAACTAGCCCGGTCACACAAAAGACCTACCTTTTCCGGTTTGACCGAATTGTCGTTGTGTTTTCGGACTTGTCGTTGTGTTTTCTGATTTGTTATTTTGTTTCCGGATTTGTCGTTGTTTTTCCGGAATTGTTGTTGTGCTTTATGGTTTGTTAATGTGTTTTCAGATTTGGTGTTGCGTTTTGCGATTTGTTGTTTTGTTTGGCACTTTACGGCTTCCATACAAAACACTCCACACACACACACTAACACACAGACAGACACGCACACACACACGCACAGTGGTTATCACTGAGAAGCACACATTTAAGATAAAGAGAAATGCAGGTCAAATATTAAACAGACTTTACATTCCTATATGCAATATTTATTAAGTAAAACTTTAAAATAAAATAAACATCTTATTTTGTATCTGCATAAGTATGTCATTCAGGTTTGGAATAATGTAATGGTAAATTATGAAAGAATTTTAAAAAAAATGTGGCTGAATAAAGTGGTCGTTTATTCATGCGTTTAATTCTGGGTAATGTTGCAACTTTACAACCTGATCTGTCTGCACTCCTTCCTTCACAGATTTTCGAAATATACTCAGATTTTTACCCACCCAAACATATTTGAGAACATTATGCATTTATAATACACTCGCCATCTTCTCCAGTGGTATTCAATGTTCATCTGTCATCGCATGATCAATAAACCCCATCTTCTGTTGGCACCTGGTAAAGCGGCCAAATGTAACAGTACATTACGACGGATCAATAATAAGCTGTGACCAAATCTTTCATAGATTATAAAACATGAGATGCTCAGGAGGGAAAATGAAATGGCATCTTTTTTTCATGGTTCATACACATCAGCGCATCCAGGATGATGTCACGTCCCTCATTAGAGCCGACACGGGGTGAATGAGCAGGGGGTATGGGGTAATTAGGGTAATTAACTCACCCACCACACACACACACACACAACATCCTATTCCTCAACACTAAAGCAACACGTATGCAAGGTCAAAAAATGGGCTGTGCTGCAAAAACTCTCTTTTACACATAAACAAGAGTTGAAATTAGATCAGAAGAAACAGAAGCAAAATAAACAAACAGCATTATTTTCTTGCCTCAAATTGTCTGCACCACATCCACAAGAGCTGCCAAGATTACACACATGCAGACACACTTCTGTCCAGCTATTTCAGGTGCCTTTTAACATAGCTGCTTTTGGTCTTTGTGTTTTTTCTCTTTCTTCGATCCTTATTGATGTTGAAGATGAAAGAATCAGGACCCTGCCGAGTCGAGCATTAGAGGCTAAACATGCAAAAAGAAGGCGGAGTGGGTGTGGGAAAAAGAGAGACATATGTAGAACTAGCTCAGACATTAAAGCCTCGAGTGTCAGAACATGAGTATTTGTAGAGCGTTTGTTTCAAAAGTTTGCAGAGAGTACTTTTATAAGGAAAAGGTACCAACCCTTAAAAAATTTATCATTTGTTACTCCCCATGTGAGTATGAATTGACGTTAGGTTGAGAGTAAAAATGAAAGAAATTCATATTTGGGCCACCTGTTCTTATGTGCCAGCACCCCTTAGAGGAAAAAAAGACTGCAGCATTTTCCCGTTTCATAAAAACAAAAGAATGATGCATCTAATAGATTTCCCTACAGCCATTTAAAATAAACCATCAACATTACTGTGCAACTACTGTATATCAAAAGCTCAAAACAAGGATAATAAAACAGCGGGTAATAAAACATCAAGCTATGGGAAACTGGGAAAAATGTCTCTGCTCCCTGACTGCCAGAGATCTAAGATAATGATAAAATAATGTGTTACTGTATTATTTAAAACTTTTTTTATGTGAAATGCTATGTTTCTAAACATAACTAACTTTGTTGTGTAACTTTCCTTAAACATCGTAACGTTGTTGTGTAACTTTCCTGAAACATCGTAACGTTGTTGTGTAACTTTCCTGAAACATCGTAACGTTATTGTGTAACTTTCCTGAAACATCGTAACGTTTCCTGAAACATCGTAACGTTGTTGTGTAACTTTCCTGAAACATCGTAACGTTGTTGTGTAACTTTCCTGAAACATCGTAACGTTGTTGTGTAACTTTCCTGAAACATCGTAACGTTGTTGTGTAACTTTCCTGAAACATCGTAACGTTGTTGTGTAACTTTCCTGAAACATCGTAACGTTGTTGTGTAACTTTCCTGAAACATCGTAACTTTGTTGTTATGTCAGGTGTGGCATGGTTGGCTTAGATTTGTCTTTACACATTCCTCAGAGGTAATAACTTTTTTCGACTATGTCGCAGTTACAAATCAAGGTTTTAGCAATTTATAGAATGACTGCCAGTCAACATGCAGTACGAGATACTAGAAGCTAAATTGCTAATGCAAATGTGACACGATGATGTCACGAATATGCTTAGTGCTATTAGTATGTCGAGAATCGATTGTGAATCGAATCGTGCCTCCTAAGAGTCAATTTCAAAAGAAACATTAGGTATCAAATGCTTCACACACATAGGTAAGAGATAAATTAAGCTTTATACAACTTGTCGAGATCGCAACATGACAACCACCATGAAGCAGGGCCACACCACATGTAACTAAGTGAGCATACGTGATTTTAAATATATCTGCCATAAGCACTATTCATTTCTAAAAACCTTTTCACTGTGGAAGTGTTAAATCTTTTTAAAATTTTAACTGTATATTTAAAACTTAGGTGAGGATCAAAGAATCGAAGACTTGTGAATATTCAGTATCGTTGCTGATGCTTAATGGTGTGGTGGAGACTCAACAGGGGACACACCAATCCGGTTAAAGTCTCAAATCAGCCATCCCAGAGATGACCATTCTAATCCCCACACAGTTGCCACAACAACCGAATACAGTTAAATACACTGCCGTCCTAAAACACGCCATCTGTGAGATTAAAAGTCAAACCCCCATAATATCCTGTTCTTACAGGAACTTAATGTAGGATCGGAGTTAATTTAATCGGAGTCAAGAGTGGTTCTTTAACCAGATTTCATGGGACTCAAGCTGTTTTGAAACAAGATGTAAAGAGCCATGTATCTACAAATAAATCGCTCACGTTTCTAAGTCTTATTAAGTTATTTACGTAGCGACACATCTACTCTTATCTTGGATCCCTGGCTATGACTGACATGGAAGAGTAGCCATACTGCATACTGCAAATTTGCTAATGCAAGTGAACAACAAAAGTGTGAAAAGTATACAGTATCTAATGCATATTACTATGTATCAAAATAAGAACGTTGCATTTCCTAAAAACCCTCATCTATAAGAACCTACCTTTAAAGGTCGAGTGTGTAATTTTTAGGAGGACCTGTAGACAGAAATGCAATATCATTTACGTAACTATGTCTTCAGAGGTCTATAAAGAGGCTACATAATGAAGCGTTATGTTTTTATTACCTCACTGTACGTTCACACCACCAGCGACTGTGTGTCGCAAGTCTCTTGCTAAGAGGTCATAAGGCGGCGCTCCTAGCTTTGGTTGCTCTAGTAACATTTATAAACAAACCCTGCAGTAACTGACGAGAGAAGGACGACGTGAGCTCCACTTCTGTACTCCTATTGGTAGTCGCTCCCAAAAGTGGTTTGTCAATTTCATAAGTTGAGCATTTCTCAACTTTTTCGCGTTGCTAGACACGCCCACTTCCACTGTCGCCGGAAGTAGACGAGTTTGGAATGAATGACATTGCGTCAATTTGTCGCTGGCGGTGTGACAGCTATTTCTATCTATATAAACGGCGGGTCCACTTACATGGAACTTGCCATGTTGCTTCTACAGTAGCCTTAAACGGACAAACTGCTCTCCTCTTAGATCCTGCTAAATTTCATACACTGGACCTTTAAACTACTCCATACTCTAATTAAAAAAAAACGTATCTGCTGACCACCAACAAAACCTTTATAAATCACACAGAGTCTAAATGCTTGAGATTAACACATGGCCAGATGCTCAGATTCAATGTGATCATCCACAAAATCCTCTTTAAGGCAAGTATGATGGTTAGTCAATCTAATGTTTGACCCGCCTTTCCTCCACTGCGATTGAAGACAGTGACGAGTTCTGTGTTTTACCCAGTTAACGATTAAACGAGAAAGAGTACAGAAGCTCTTAAACATCATTATGATACAAAGTCCATCAAAACACAGTGTCATCAGTTTGTCTAAAAGAATGCAGAACGTTTGAATGTTTTACGCACCATTTACAAGTGACAGGGAGCATGTGTACATTTATTTTGCACTTCATGAATCCAAAAATTTAAGTCAGAGCGATAGATTTACAGCATAAATTGCGTGTTTCACGAAGGAGTGTGTTCATTTTTTGTATCAACATTGTGGTGTTTTGCTTATGATTTGTATATGTACTCACTCATACTGTGATGCTGCGTGTCGGTGGGGGTGTGAGCACCAGGCAAGGTTCTTCTCAACAGCTGTTCTCCTCAAGGAACTCATGACCTGCACAGATCAAACACACATCCTCAGCAACAAAAAAGACCAGCCAACATATCAGACCATCATGTAGGAATGCGAAGACAGGTTTGGTGAAAACAAGTGCTTGACTTTATCGGTACCGTTAATCCGTACCAATAACAGATGAAGAGTTTGGTTGCAAAATGAGATAACTGATTTTTTTATTGTGCATTCCAATTAATATTGCAGTTGGTTTCTTTTGATTTAAGACATACCTAAAATAATACACCTAACAAACACAATAAAACAAGGATTTATGAACATTTTAGAGTTCTCTCATTTCGGAGCCAAACTCTTCAGATGATTTTTTAGTTTGTTATTGGTAAAAACTAAAGCCAATAGTCGTTTTTTACCTTAATGTATGAAGGCAGGTTTAACTTATTCTCACAAATTCTGAATCTGTTGTATCAATGTGTTTGTGGCTGAAGTGTAAAGATACTTTACAAGAATACAATTGTTTGCTTTCTTACATTCTTCAAAATATCTTCTGTTGTTTTCAACAGAACAAATACACTTATAAAGCATTTTTTCCTGCTATGGCATGTCAAAGGTGGTTTGGTTACTAGCATTCTTCCAAAAAATCTTTCTTTGCGTTCATCAGAACATTCATACTGATTTGAAACAACTTAAGGATTACATTTAGCAGACGCTTTGATCCAAAGCGACTTACAAAGAGTTTAGGGAGCAATAAGCA
The DNA here is from genome assembly GCA_037178815.1 of Barbatula barbatula. Taxonomy (NCBI): domain Eukaryota; kingdom Metazoa; phylum Chordata; class Actinopteri; order Cypriniformes; family Nemacheilidae; genus Barbatula; species Barbatula barbatula. The sequence goes on along the minus strand of CM074079.1, from coordinate 16,989,446 downwards.
AAACGTCATACAAAACAAAAGTTGAAGTCTAAATGGAGACAGAAATTACATTGTGGTGAGGAAGGCGGGATGAGAGCCGTGAGCCGGGGCCGGTGGCGTGAGTGATAAGTGGAAGCAGCTGTGTGCGCACCGGTCCCGCATCTTATCACGGAGGAGATTGGGAGCTTAAAAGGACAATCGGCAGGACTGTTGACGAGAGAGGACCGGGCCCGGACATATGTTTAGTGTGTGTATGTTTTATGGCCGGCAGTCGACCGTGAGGTGGCTGCCGGTCAGTTACTTCCGTATTTATTTAATTAAAGTTTTATTGTTTGAATGTTCGCCGGTTCCCGCCTCCTTCCTTCCCTTTTATGGAACTTTATTACAGACATTTTTGGGTGAACTGTCCCTTTAAGTGCATAATGTTGTTAAAAATGTCAAACAGTGAAATGAAAAAAATTAACTGTACATCAAAATGCATAGGTAGATTACAAACACTTAAAAAACATAAGAATGCATGATTGTATTTGCATTAGAAACCAAAATATCACACCGCATGCCATCTGCACTCAAAATAACCTTGCATGTTCTTTTCAGAACTAACTTCTAAGCCCATTTGTCCGAAAATTACAGGTTGGGATGCTCAGAAAAAACTAATGTATTTACAGTCTTCTGCAGGTCAATGAATGCCTTACAGCTGTCTAGGTGAGAATAAACCCCCCGCAACTTGTACGTCAAAGTGGTCTATTACATCAAATGAAAATCATTCCTTACACAAACACATGATGATATCGAGACTTTGACGTCACCCGCCGCCTTGTCATGACCCTCCCTGCCTTTTCAGTTTTTTCCCAATAACTCCATCACTTAGGACAACTAATAACCCCTCTGCCCCGGCCTCCTGCCGTCACCATTCACTATAGTAGAGTAACTATTACTTTCATTGTATGCGTGTGAGTGGATGATAGTAATGAGAAAGCGAAGGATGGCATGAGAGGAGGTAATCACTGTAATAAGATGATACAGAACGGGTGAAGGTGACAGGACATGTGAATAAGACCTCTCCCTCTCACACGCTTGAAAGATGAGCAATCACTAATAATTCAAGGAAATGTTCACAATGACAATTATGTGCATTTTTACATTTCCATATTTTTTTTAAGTTCTTAAAAGAAGATTTGACTTTGCACCGTTTAAAGGGATGTTTCACTCCAATATAGAAATACGTCATCATTTATTCACCCTCATGTTGTTCAAAACCTATATGACACTTTCTTCTGTGAAGCAAGATATTTTGAGAAACGTCTGAGTGGTTTCGTGTCCATACACCGGAAGTCAATTGTTCCCAATGTTGTTTGGTTACCAAAGTTCCTCGAAATATCTTCTTTAGTGTTCTGAACAAGAAAAACACTTTAAAATGATTTGAACACTCTGCCGAACCATATACAAGACACAATAAAAGTATCAAAATTGGTCCTTTTGAGTCCTATGATAGATATGATGGAGAAAAACAGACTGCATATTTTCTAAACATCTTAGCCCTCAAATTTGACCTTGCATTGTCAAACTAGATTAAAGAGCAATGTAAATCATGTTCCAACCAACATAGAGCTTTTATTTTAAAACGAACTAAGTCCACACAAGCGTTTTCAAGACATCCTAAATGGATGGACGATGAGGTTGAGTTGTTGCTACGGGTAACAAATAAATACAAGGTTTCAAAAGCGAGTGAAGGTGTCCTCGCATTCCACTGCTGAACGATGACTGGAAAACATTCATTCGCTTTTAAAGAAATGCAATCTGAAGACTATACGAACTGGCATTAAGAGCATCCCATCACATGATGAGAGATGATTTCTTCGAAGATCAATGGAAGTAGACGAGAAACTAACACTTGGTAGGTGAGGAAGAAGGAGAGGCGGAGACTGTGGAAAAGCCGGTCTTAATGATGGGATTACTGCAGCCATATGTTCACACATTCAGCTCGCACATCAGAAAGAGGAACAGCCATGTGAGGGTGAAGTTAAATAAGTGAATTCACAACAACCACATAGGCCACGCACATTGTCCTCATCTGAATATCAGTGCTTGTGTTTTCTGTTCAAGCCAAACCATCTCTCCGTGCCAGCGGGCATCTGTAGCGGCGCTGGGCAACCTTTCATGCACCAGAGCTGGAGCTCAGGAATGTGGAGACCTTTAACGCTTTGTGTTTCCATACATATGGACCCTCCTTTATTGTAGCTGAACATCCAGTGTGATCTTCAATTCTGATAGTAGGTTCGATGAAAACTCATTTTCAGACATATTCTTCCATTTTGTTGCCGGTATAAAATTAACCAACATCACAATGACTTTTATACACTTTTTAGCTGACTATTGAAATGCAAAGACTGCTCCGGTAGTTGCTCCTGTTTAAAAAGCGCATAGAAATTTCGCATACGTGCATAGAACATGACGGGGAGCCGTCATATTCACCTCCACGACGGGACTATCATATCACGTTTTTGGATGCAAGTTCCTGTTATAGTTCATTGCATGACTTTATTTCATTTTATTGAATTAGCTGCAAGTAACGTATGGTCAAATTATACAGGACAAATTTCTCTGCAATTCAAACGTTGTTAGAAATATATGGGATTATGTAAGAACACAAGTTAAAAAATATATAACCCTGCTGTTAAGGCAATAATCTTACAGGTTGTACCTTTAACCTATAGCTATTTGTTATGCTGCAACCGATTCGGCCCTTTTAACACATGCATACAAATGTTATCAAATATTGTCACAGAAATATTTGCAAACAAACTAGATTTCTAACAGAATCCCCCCGCCCTGAGGGCCAGTTATAAAACTACAGTAGCAATGTCTGCGCTGCTGGGTTAGGGGACATGTTTCACAAAAGTAATAACTGCGTCCCACACTAGTGCCAATCAGAGAATGTGTAATGCGCCCGCTATGAAAGCTTTGCTCCGCTGTGTGCGATGCCATGGTACAAATCCACCCGCTCGCACAGGAAGTGATCTATCCTTATCTGTTCGGTTCCCCATCGGTTCATCTCTACTTCTCCAGCCACAGTCATCCATCACATATCTGTGTGTATGTGTGTGCTTTGGCTCTTAATTCACTTCCACCAGTTATCATCAGAATAAAGGCCCGAGGGCGTCTGTGACTGTCTAGAGGATGCAGGCTCTCTCGATCACGGTTTTATTTTTTATTAACATAATACACAAACTGCCGACTGTTCACCTACTTGAAGTAGATAGCATCTAAGCTATCTGACCGTGATGCATCCTTTCTACTATTTCACCTGAAACAAGTACAATTACAGGTTTTGAAAGGAGCTATATCGTTTTTATCAAACTAAGCTGTACCTTTCTATTTGTTTATCTATGCCTTCACATTTCTTTAATGAGTTCATATCTGATGTCAGACCTGCGAGTGTTCGGCTCTATATACAGTGACAGGACAGCGATGTGAGTGACATACATATAGGCAACACAGCTCAGCAGAATGTGAGAATGCCGAGAGACACACACCCACTATCAATCTTTATAATGGCTCGTGCATGAAACCTACGGTATAATATACATCTTCCATAGGCCTAAGTTATAGGCTTTATTAGACACATTTTTGGGTAATGAAGTGCGGTTTGAGATTGAATTACACCGATATTATAATAAAACCACTTAACCTTATTATAAGAATAGCTAATATGCTGTAATATGAATAAAGTCGTATTCATTGGTGGTTTGAATATGGCTGGAATCTGACTCTTGCATAAATGTACCATTATAGAGATTTTGTACTGGCACACGCTATACTAAATACTATCGTAAGTGTAGTATCGTTTTTACATGGTATCTTCAAAATACTTTAAAGAACACGCCACGTTATTTTCCTTTCCGCATGTCGTAATAATTAAACGTCTTAAAACGACTGTATTAGCGATTCGGGACAACACTGCGGTGAAAAATGATGATGAAATGCATTTCATTAAATATATGAAATACCGTCATTTAGGTTTCAAAGATTTAGAGCCGTTTGGGACTAAGGATGGGAGAAGCGATCCTATTATCGATAGTATCGATACCAACGCAGTCGGATTGATACTGGTTTCAATGATCGATATTTTGCTTCAAAGTTCTCTAAACTATGGTAAAGTAGACTTTATGCTACTGTTTACATCTCGTTCACTAATCCAGCGGTACCAAGCGCAAACGGGCACTTTAGGGAGCGAGATTTATGGGGCCTCTGGAATATCTCCTGGGAGGACTTTGGGGTGTCCAGCTAGCGGTACTTTCTGCTTTTGTTTATGTATTTTACTTCGTGTTTACAAACAATCCTGCGCACTTTGTATATATGAAGCAAGGTACATTTTATTTTGTTCGTTTAAACAAAACATTCCGTAATAAATCTACGTGCTTTGTTTATTTGAAATGTAGCCTTTATTTGTTTTACGTTTACTTTGACAGAGAAGCCTTAAAGGAGAAGTTGTTTAGGTATCGTGTATTCGTTTCGGTACAAAAAAAAATCTACGTTTTAAAACTTTTGCACTAAAATAATACTTTTGCACGAATTTCACAGTAATGGATTTATTACTAAATGTTTTGTTTAAACTAACAAAATAAAACGTATCCTTTTCATGAAACATATCTGGCTTCATATACACAAAGTGCGCATGATTGTTTGTAACTAAAGTAAAACTTATAAACAAAAGAAGAAAGTCCCTCTAGCTGGACCCCCCAAAGTCCTCCACTGTCCAGAGATATGGGTTATTTTTATTAGGTTATTTAAACATAACTTTAAATAAATGGCACTTTGACAGCACAAATGACAAAATTCTTATGTATTCCGATTAAGGAAGTGACATTTAGGTTAAAATACAGGTTTTTCAAACTTAAAAGTATCGGCGATACCTGACCCTGTATTTTGCAGTATCGCCCATCGCTCGGGACACCTAATGAGTGACGGCAAGCTCAGCCAATCAGCGTTCTGCATCTGCGCCTCTCAGCCAACCAGGCGGCGCCGTTCGTGTTTCCGAACAGCCCGTCGACATCACGCACTTGGCGCTAGGCCTCATTGAATCCAATTTAAATCAAGTTTACAGTGAATTAAAATCGCGTTTCCTACGTAACGGCGCACGAAAGCCCCTGACGTCACACACTGCGGGTGACAGATGTCGCTTTAACGGCCGCGTTTCCCCGCACGGGGCTCAGAGTGCCCCGCTAACGCTACTTTAGCGGGACGGACCGCGAACTTTATCAACAGATCCGATCCGCACGTTTACCTTTGAAGCTCCGCTCGCATCCCTTCAGCCGGTCCCGCGGTGCAACCGAAGGCGGAACAGTCGCATAGTCCGGCGGCAGGAAGTCTGCGGTGACCGTCGAAGCGAGTGAGAACTGCGCTCACTATGGAAACCCCTGCAGCAGCGGCTCAGGTACTCACGCGCCTCCCGCCCCACGTCAAAACAACACAGAAGTCGTGTCGTCACCACGCACGCACGCTTTATCATCATATATTCAAACGTGAATTATAATGGCTAATATATGCGTATATGCATTGGGTCATTATAAAATCGCGTCTGCGATATTATACTCGAGTCTTGCTTTAGTTTGACGTACGTCGTAAATGAACGTGTTTCATGAAAGTTGCGCTTTAACAACGCATGATAGCTTCCGGTAGCCAGTGAAGGAAACAAACGGCACTGAGGCGCCATCTTGCGGCACGGTACGTAGCTTCAATCACACATTTAGGAACTTTCGCAGTCAGTAGATTTGCTTTGAAGTTTTAAAACACTTTTTTCTTTATTTATATTCGTCACACGTTTAGGAATATAGTAAACTCGTTAAACTATGGGATGACACAGTGCTTCACGAACGGTGGGAGGCGGCCCCCGGTGGTCACGTGATGGGATGCGGGTGGTCGTGGTTAGTTTTATAATATATTTAAAGAATCGTTTGTAAACAGCGTGGATTAGAAATACGATATTTATTTACATGCATATATTCAAATTTGACCAAAATGCAATAAACAAATGAAACATAACAGGTGTTTAGTATGCAAGCAGTTTATAGTGTAGAATGATGTCCACCGCCACATGAAAGAAATACTTAAAAAGACTTTTTATTTGTATTATTTAATCGAGAATATCTTTTACTGGCAACATTTAGCATCCATAAATGTGTGTTTGAGTTGACGAGCCTTTATTTGTCATTTTAAAGACAATACATCAAATCAATTCAACGTTTAACAAATAAGAAAACTGTAAAATGTGTTTCATGTGACATTTCAATGATACTGTCTATTTTATGTTGTTCCCTATAAATTATCACTCATATAATTAATATATTATATCCACTACTACCCCAAACCTGTTGAGATTTAAAATCATGATTTGTCAGATTTATGAGTCGACCTATATGTTCTTTCTATATTACTAATATATACACACAAACTTTTAAATAAGAGTGAAAGTTGATGTTTTGTCACGTGAACACGTCCTTATAAGTGCAACTCCACAGTGTGGACACTAGAGGGCAGCATACGACCTCGTATTGTAATTCTTTCAACCAGAACGTATTTATGATTTTGATTATTTTTCATGTGTCAGTGACACAACATAATTGTAAACAATCCGATGATATAATCCTAAAATGTTCCTTCCCGCTCTATGCAGAATTGCATAGCATGCAGCCAAGGGATAATAACCGTTCGAGATGAATGTACTGTAATATAACAGCGTCGTTTCTTTTATTATCCACTTCTAATACATTAAAGTACCTAATACGTTCATAAGCAGTGTATTCTTGACCCATAGTAAATCCTTATAATATCATTGCATTGAACTGGAATGTAAAAGGAAACCTTTGCTTTATTGTCAGGTTATAGTCAAATGCGTTTGATGAAGTGAAACCCAGTCCTATAGATGTATGCCAATCTGAATAAACTGGCTCATGTTCATGGCTATTCTCGCCTTACCTGTCCTGCAGCCTCACATGGCCAGGATGAGTTTTTCCTCCATCGTGTTGCTGGACGTCTTTGTCGTCTGATGTGAAGTCTTTGGAATCCAGCAAAGCTCTTTGATGAAATGATTTGACGTTTATACAGGCCCAGATTCAGTTTTCAGTCATGCACTGACACGGACTCCTTTAGTTCTGACACTTCTTTTGCAACATGTATTTTAAAAGCGTCATATTTGAAATCGCAACAGCACAAAATCTTTTCTTTTGAAAGATAGCTATTGTAACTCAATACGCCTGTGAAGTATGAATAGGCAGGAACTTTATTAATGTTGTTGTAAAGTTGAACAGAAATTCCTGCGTACCTGCGATGATTTATTTGAGATTTGCTGCTGTTGAAACCCATAGTTCACCCAAGAATAAACATTCTATCAGTTCTGTCAATCTATTCAAGCTTCGGTATCTTGGAACAGAGCACACATGATGTCATATATACTTTACACGTATACTTTTCTTTAGCTATTTATTCGTGGGTCTTCAACCCATCGACAGTTTACAATCAAATGAGCGTTTTGTAAATCAAGGAGTTTTATTTTTGGGTGAACTATTCCTTATATGAAATGATGTGAACTTAACATGACTGATAAACAAAAGCAAGCATCGAATCCCTAACACCTGATATAATAACCTTCTGGAGCATATAAATGATCAACGTTATTTTCTTATAATGGTAGTAAATCGATTTGGGACTCTCTGGTATCTCTGTAGGGATGCAGACATGGACGGCACATAGTGAATCGGGACACAGACACAGAAACAAACGGGGGGCTACGCCCAGAGCAGCAGTACAGTACAGAACAGTGTGACCTCATCATAGTCAGCACCTTCGCTTTTATACATCGTTGAGTTTGTACATTGCATCTAGTGAAATCTTTAAGGAAGCGGGTCAATTTGGACTTGACGTGAACCATTTCCCGGTTCCTCGTTTTTGAGGTCGGACGTCACGTCCCGAAGGAACAGGGGCGAGGTCACGTTCTAATAAGAGCACGATGCGGCTGTCCATCTACTGTTAAAGCAAGTTGGGCTGCACAGAAATATACATATACAGATCTTTATGTATATTTACCATGTTTGGTGATGGGACGTAAATCAACTGCAAACGAAAGCAAATATTGGAGAAATGAAACCACAAACGATACAGAGAGAAGTGAGGCGGGAGATAGAGAAGAGACGTGAAACGCCACAACATTCGTACAACATACTGGACGGATACTGGAACACCACGCCACAGAGAAAGAGACGAGTATTAGGAAAAATGGTTTAATATCGGAGACAGAGGCAAAAAACTGCATCACACAACATACATTTACAAAAATAAGTCTGACCGTTCCAGCTACACAGTTAGGTTAACAGCAAAGACAGAGAAACCAGAAAAATCTAAACAGCTAAAAGCAAAGTCCTCGAATTACTTTTATCTCGTTGTCAAACTAATACATTTATCCACTGAAGGTGACTAAATACTTCTAAATCGTCTTATCATGGTGACAGCACAATACTCAACTAAATGAAACTTACCGCTGTTGTAAAGACAAACTTTACAATGCATTACGTATTTATAAGCCAAATGGAAAACTCCTCGACCCTCTTTCCGAGAAAAGAAACAAACGAAAGGAGAAAGGAGAAAGGAAAGCAACGTGAAGATTAAAGAAGAGGCGGCTAAGGATACCAAGCCAAAGTGTTCTCCTAAAAAATCTTTATATCAAAACCTCCCGTTCTGGACGCCAACTAGAAATCAAACTCGGGAAGCAGTCGCTGTCGGCCCGGGATGGGGCCGCGCAGCCTGTCGGATACATTTTTTTCCTTTAATCGCCAGTATAAAAAGTTCCACTGGTACAAAAGGCATAAGTACAATCAGTGATAGAAATAGGAAAGCCTGCTTTTTTTGTACTTTTTCAATTCCCATCCAATGACAGATTTCCAAAGTGTTGTCAAACAAACATGTATCACGCTTACATAATCCACTGAAATGCATTGACTTTGGCTTTTCTCAAGACAATACTTAAAACTATTTAAATCTTTTCAGAATCAAACGAAATGATATTAATCTACAGACGACAAGCTTTTGTTACGGCACGTTAGATAAACACATACATTGTTTTCAAAAAACTTGACATAAGCCAAAATGCAAAGAAACTACACATCATTTTTTTTTCTTCAAACTACAATTGTTAAATAGCACTTAAGAGAAAGAAAAGAAACAAAGAAACAACAAACAGGTTTCAGATGTGTGTGGTGCATTAAACCCCCGAGTCCCGAGTCTCAGCGAGAACTCCTGTGAGCTTGTGCTTTACTAAACATCAAACGAATTCGTTTCTATGCGTGTGTATGCTAAAACTGTGCCGTCCGTGAAAACGTACCCTGTTTGTCTGAAGTCGGCGGAGATGATTGTGATGAAGCGCGCCGGACGGACGCGAAAACTAAGGTGGAATCTAACCGCCAGTGTTTCAGAAGCCCCGATACTGAGCTGAGGTAAAGACACTTAAGCTAGACCGCAGTCCATTACAGCGATACTACGTCAAGCGAATCAAATGAAATCCAACAAAGTGGCATTTAACGAAAACCTCTGCATGATTATAATCGCCACACGGAACTCAAGAGGGTCGGACGAATATGGTTTTCATCGGGTGACGGGTAACCGGTTTGTATTGAGTATTGGGTAAGCAATCAAGTCATCAGTTTAAATACGGCGCGCTAACGCGTGTGCTTTTGTGTTTGTGCTAGTGGTTATAAAATTTGGCAACGACTGACTGACTGTAACTTCCCAATGCGAAACCGGTTTAACGGAAAACAAATCTGTCGGGCCTTATTCATGAAACACAAGCCGAGATTTCCGGGGGGGTCAAAGTGGTTCGCAAAGTGCACGTTTTGTATAGAAATGAATGCTTTAATGCAATTGGCTACACTATAAATGAACCTACACTGCAAAAATTCCGCAGTAGTTTACTGTTTCTACAGATATTAACGTACAATCAGTGTTGGGTAAGTTACTGTGAAAAAGTAATGAAGTACAAGTCACCGATTACCTATTCAATGGTGTAATTGGATTTCGTTACAAATTACTACAAATTAAAAGCATTGAATTACTAATTACATTCTATATCAACCTTGATTAGAATCGATTCAAGGATAGACATGAAACGGCTCTTTTAATTCAGTCAGATAAATAATAAATAACTTCATAAATTATTCTTATTAACTGACCAAAGTATACAAATGTGAGGATACATTAGAGCAAGCATTTTAAAGTTAGCGACTTAACGTGTTGATGCAATTTCCACCATTGAATATGTTACACAGTATTTAGTTCAATGACATCAGAAGTAACTGTAATTCAATTACTGGAAAAACAAAAGTAATCCCTTACTTTTTCGAAGGAAAAGCAATTAAATTACAGTTACCGATTACTTACCCAACACTGCATCTAATATAAAAATGTTAGTTTTGGAATACGGTAAAACGATGTCAAATAACATAAAAAGACTGCAGATTAACAAGAATTTATTTGACGGAATTTTACTGGTAACCAAGCTGATTGAAAATTACAGTTCTTTACATGTTTTCTGGGGGTTGTTTCGATCCAAAATACCGGGTTGTTTAAACCCATCGTGGGGTCAAAAATACATCATTTGCTGCCCAACATCTGGGTTTGTCCATTTTGACCCAATAGTGAGTTGAAGCAATTTCAGAATTGGCTTGACGAACAAGTGCACGATTTTGAATAATAATGGCTTTTTGCAGTTTAAGTAAATATTGGCTTGCTTCAAAATGTCGATATCTGACTCAACCACGCGTTAAAACGACCCAGAATTGAGTGCTGAAATAACCCGACATAGGTTCGCTTAAACCCAACCGTCGACTCTATTTTTACCAGCATTCGGTGTGTGCTTCATGAAAGAAGGTCCTTTGTTTTTAAACCGGCGAAAAAGTTGGAAGGTTCTAAAATAACGTGGACAGATAGAGGACGAACAACCGATCACATGTGCACATTTACACAGACACAAACCCTTGGCACACGTTTTCATCGTGCAGCAAAATATTCCAGCCCACTAATACTGATCGACACGTTAAGGCAACGGCAGAGCCGGGGTAGAAAATAGTGCTATAAAGTGAAGTAAACGACTTTTAAGGGGGCTGCCTGTAAACTAGGTTTGTAAACAATACTTATACGGGCCGTATGAAAAAGATGTGTAAACGTTTTCGGCAGTGCTACAGGCGCTATCAAATAATGAGGGTGAAAGACTTTGGCATCAGGACGGTTTCGCTTGTCCTACTAACGTAAAATAGTCCTGATAAAGGCAGCGGGAAGTAAGACTACACTGAGATTTCGTATTAACTAACATAGAACAGCTGTCGTGTGTGATGGTCGAACTACTGATTCACATAAAAACGTTCAATGTTTTGTCTCGACACGCATAAATCGTTCACTCACAAACATAACGCATCACATGACCTGTCACATTTGGCTCTGAATGAAATAAGTCGGCCTTCAGTGGTGTTAGTGGACCCTTAATGTGTGTGTTTGTGTGAGAGAGGAGAACTGCTGAGACTCAATCTCAGGGGCTCACATACACACACCGTCAAAGAAAAGAGGGTTGTGAGCTCAACCTGTAGCACAGGTGTGTGTATGCGTGCTCACTCGCGAACGCATGTGTGTGTGTGTGTGTGTGTGTGTGTGTCCGTGTGCTTGTGAGAGAGATTATGACACATGGGCACCTTTTACATCTTTACAAAGAAAATAAGAAAGAAAAGCAAAAAACATGAACAGTTTCAGGCAACAAGACCACAGAAGAGCAAGTTAACAACCTTTTTTAAATCTATATCTTTAAATATGAGGGTTTCCATACAAAACACTTACGTAATAAAATACCCATGTTATCAAATAATTTCACAAGTAAAACACTGAAGCTGTAGGCAGGATGTACCGTCAGAATTTGGCACTAAATTCCACTCTTTATAAGAAAAAAAAAATCACATTTTGCTGAACAACATAACACATCTAAATATTGTTTCCCACAATAGAAATGAAATCATAGAATGACATAGATGCTTCACAAGCCGACACTGAAACTTCTCAGAATTTTTATATAGCTAATGACCCAACAAGAAATTTAGCGAAGAGGGACTCCTATCGAAACCAAAACAAAGAAAAGAAAAACAGGAAGAAACAATACGAACAGAAACAAAAAGCGTAGTAGTAAGAGTAATATGAAAGGCTTTGTCTATTGTTCAAGTAAATTGATTTTTAGTCTTCTCTTTAAAAACATGAGACAAATAAGACTGTTAGACTTGATGAAACCACGACTTTATCCACGAAAAGCACCGACGGGACCGCGGGTTACACAAACTCTGTTTTTTCCTCTATACATTTAAACAGTATAAAATATAGGTCATTTCATGTGCATTTAAACCACGGATTGTCTAACTGTAAGTCAGTTCAGCAAAAGGTGTGACACGTAGGTAGCATTTCCCCCCAAACAGGGCAACCTTGTTTTTTTATTCTTTTTTCTTTTTTTAATACCTTTACTACTCTAGAAAAAAGTGGTTTTATATAGACTTTAATGAGAAATCAAGCCACTTAAAATGGCCTTAAAAAACTTTACACTGTCTGAAAAATGTAAAAACCAGAGAGATTCTAATATCGATCAGACAGTTTTTTTTATTAAAACTGTGTGGAAGTAGTCTATTTTGTTTCGAAACCGGCGTAGGTTTCTTACGGCAGGCCTCGGATGAAGAGTGTTGCCGACAGAAAGTCCCGACGCCAATCCCTGTATTAAGCGTTCAAGTTTACTTTAAATGAATGAAAAAAAAAACAACGTAAAGAGAGAAATCATAATCTGACGAATGAAAAACAAAAAACAAAAACAAAAGCAAAATTTCGTAATTGTTTCGCCACAGGATTTTTTAACGTTTTTTTCGGTTTTCTTAAAATGATGCTCTGGTTATGTTAGTAAATATATTCTGTCTCTAAAGAGCGAATGCAGCGTTTTCACATTATTATTATTATTATTATTATTATAATCATTATTCTTTTTTTCTCCCTCCCTTCACTCCCCCGTTCCCTCCCTCACCAGTTAATCCGAAAAACAAAGCTCAAAATGAGGTCACATGCGAAAAATGTCCAAAAAGATCAGGCTAAGGTCAAAGTTCAGAGATCAGTAGAAGGAGACCAGGTTATGATCAGGAGAACTCAGAAAGACATCAGAAACAATGACGGGACGATGAGACTTTTTTTGTACGCCACGTAGACATGCTAGGCAAACGATGAGCATAGAGTCATGGAGATGAGTTCTAGGAAAGAAAACGGGAGAGGAGAGTTACACACACAGCTCCGGCACACAACTAACATCATTAAACCATGAGAACAACAAACAAACAAAAAGGAACCAACCAAACAGACAAAAAACAACAACGACAGCAGCAGCGCTATTAACCAGCGTCACCAACGTCACATTAGCATTTCTAACGACAGTTTTTGTTCGTCATTCAAATCGATTGCAAACACGTACACGTAAATGAGGCGCTCGTTCAACCACATAAAGTACAAACAAACACCCTCGATCTCCTCAGTAGAAACACACACACCCAAAAGTATCCATCTCGGCCCGGCCTCCGATATAAGATCGCAGATGGATCGCTGTTTGGGAGAAACGTTCGTTTTTTTGGCCGGCGAAAGGGGGGGTGGGGGGTGCACATCAAAAAAACCAAACACAAAACAAAACGAAATCAATTTTCCACTACTTGAGACAGAGCAGAGAAAAGACAAAGTGGGGCCTGACGGATGGGATTGTGGGAAATGGCGAGAGGGAGAAAGAGAAAAAAGAAAGAGAGAGGGGTTGTGCACATGATTGTGTTTTCTTGTCACACAACAGGTTTCGTTATAAGACTTTATAAGACTACTGGACCAGGCTCTGGATAGAGAGAGCACGACTTTCGGAACCCAATAACTTAAAAGATAATAAATAAAGTCCTTTACTTCAGAGGCAGTAGAAATTTTGTATAAAAATAGAACTGCATTTTTTTACAAATAAAATTTACAGGCCTGTGGCTTTCTGCGATTTCACTTTTGCTTCTTTCGATAGACATCGCGTTTTCTTTCCCCCACCCCTCCACATAGAACCTCGAATGCTTTATTCATCTTAACCATCGACAGATCAGAATGTTTTGTAACGCTCTACACAAATTCTGTTGGACAAAGACCACAATCGTCTGACGCATAAACTAACTTTTCCCTTAAAACAACAAACAAAAACAAACAAGCAAAAGCGAAACTCAAAACTCACTGACAGAAACCAAATATAAATAAAAGTCACTGAACATTTGACGGCAAGTTTTTTTTGAGGAAGCTGTTCAGGCAGTTGTTGCCGTTGACTACAGAGAGGCCACAGCGGGTTAAACCCTTTCCTCTCTAGTGCCAGCGGGCCAAGGGTTCGAAGGAGCAGCAAAGCCCTGAACCTGACACCAGAGGTCAAAGGGCGAAGTTTAATGTGCATATTGGTGCTTTAATCATATCGGAACCTTCCCTACTTGTCCTTACAAGCCTCAGGTTCGCAAAGAGAAACAAACAATACTTTATACATCGTTCCTTTCTGCTGTTGTTCATCATAAAATGAAATAGCCATTGTATAAATATTGACTTAAAAAAACAAATACTTTACACGTGACTTAAAGGAAACGGAAAAACAAAATCCGACTGTTAATAGCTGTTCATCCATCGCAAGTCATACAAAATAATGGCGGAAATGGAAGCGTTCATGTGGAAAAAAAGACAAAATAATACTGTTATCAATAAAAAATCAAATCAAAAAAGAAGATTACAGGAGAGTGGCTCCCTCAAAGGGCGAAACTCCCCATCGTGCCCCCCACCTCCCCCCGGAGTCCCAGTTTGGTAACCGTGGCAGCAGTGGGGACTTACCCTAGCAGTGTAACATGAGAGAGGCCCTATAGTGCTAAGATCAGTACGGTTTGCTGTCGTTCTTTGAGCGCTTGAGCTGGACTTTGAGGCGCTTCATGCCGATCTGAAACCCGTTCATTGCCTGAATGGCGGCCTGTGCTGACACGGGATTGTCATAACTGACGAAACCTGCGGAGAAAAGAGAGCTGTGAAGCGACGCAGTCACGGTTGGCAGCGAAATAACTTCATGCAAGAAATGCCGCGTGCCCACCGCATCTGATGCAAGCAAACTGCAAGTATAGTATTATTAGATTTTTCACACCGTAACCCATTCTGAGTCTACGTTAAGTTCGCTGTGGTTTTCACTACATTAGTTAGTGATGTTTTGGTCAGAAAATTCCCCAAAGTGAAAATGTTTTTTAAAGGTTCTAATGTTGTAAATAATATTATGTTTATTGCTCAGGCCCATCGTATGTCTTTGTATAATATATCATCAGAAGCCACAGGGAGTCGTGTAATGTTGCCTGTGTCTTCTTTTAGAAAAAGCACCTGTAGACAAGCTTTTATTTTATTTTTTAACTTTTTTTGGACTAACTTGTTATGAAACACAGTTTTTTAGCGAGACATCTCCTTAACTTCTTCACTAATAATCTTACTTAATACAGAAGCCGTTTTTTGGAGGGGGGGAATTGCACATTTTAATATTTAAAAAACGTTACTGAATATTTGTGTCAAAGATGCATTGCATTGTTGTAAACAGGTTGCAAATAGCTTCGTGAAACAGAACGGCACTAGAGTCTGTGAAATATGTCTAAATATGTTATTATTTTTCGCCCAATAGAAATGTTTGTTTTAAAAACTAAATGGATTACATAACCACAGGAAAAATTAAGAGACCACTTCAACATTATTTTCAGTCTTTCTGAATTTGCTATTTACTATTAGTGTTCACTTATACAACAGTAATATTTTGTTATTTAATAACCTCGATTTGATCACAGTCTTTATGTGTCTTGTCATGCCGTCAGCCTTTAACATTGCCGTTGAAAGACGCTTGACTGGAATAGCCACAATATATATAGAAATTAATTTGGAATGGTCTCTCATTTGTTTCCGTGGCTATATAAATATCTATCTTTCATATACATATATTTCAAAGAGGGTAATACCCTGAACCAATACGTGGACCACTGCGTGTCTACTGCAAATGCTATGCCGTTCTTAACATTAGCATGTGTGTGTTTGCGTGTCAGTTCATACCAAAGCACTTGCTCAGATTGGTCTGTTTGTCGATAAAGACTTTGGCAGACACCACATTTCCAAAAGGCATGAACATCTGTAGTATGTCCTGGTCCCCGAACTCCTGTGGCAGGTGGTAGATGAACAGGTTGGCCCCTTCAGGTCCTGCTCCATACACACGAAACACATGTAAACATTTAGCGAACAACCAGAACTGTGGTCGCGGCACTGAAATACTACGACTAAGTCAATGAAGGCTTGGGTTTGAACGGACAGTAGCTCCAAATGTAAATGTACAGACCGTTTCATCGGACGTGCGCGCACCTGACCCCCAGTTAACTTTATATTTAATTTCATTTAATTTTACTGTATAATAGTTGTATTAAATAAACAATTTGTTAAATTTTGTTGTATGTTTACTTTCTTAAATAAACAATTTGTTGAATGGGTCCTGTTGTTTGGTCACATTTAAACAAAGCGTACTGTACATTGACATCTAGCGGTTGAGCTTGGTATCGCAGACTAAATTCTAAATATTGGAGAGACGAGTTTAGCCAAGTATCGGTTCTTTTGTTTCCTTTGCTTGTTTTCAGAAAAAATCTACAGGCACTCTATTGTATGTGAATGTTTACTGAAAGTTAACTGCAGCCCAGGAACGCATGCATGCGCAGTAACGTTTCTTTATGTTGTCACTTTGAAAGTCTATAAGTAAGCAATTCATAGGTTGGTCTCCCTGAAAAGTGTAAAAAATACATTGATGTTTCGTCCAAAGTGTTGTTTTTTACATCATTTCATGTATTTTGTTTGGTCATACCAGCGGGCTGATATAACACTCTGTGGCTTTCATTTATTAAACATACATGAACGTGTTGACACGCCATCGTTTAAAAAAAGGCAACGCTCACTGCAAGAGCATAAAAATACAGCGTGAGCTGCCTGTACCTGAAAGATGAAGAACTGAAAGATGACGGAAAACTAAAATGCATCCTGTGTGTTTTGATTTCCTACCCTCTTTCTGGCTTCCCGCAGCGCTCTGTTGCTGCAGTAAGGACTGGCTGTAGAGGGTGGGCAGGGCGGCAGCCGCGTACTGTTGGATCCCTGAGTAGGCCTGTGTGAGAGCATCCATGGGCCCGGCCGACCCGTTACTCAGGCCCGTGCTGCCCAGCCCGCCGTTCAGAGCCGCCATACCTGAGAGCATGTGAGCAACTTTACATAAAACCCAACAATAAAGAAAAAAGAAGTGCTCTTACTCATTAGCGTTTGGACTCAGGGAGTGTTTCTACAATACAGCACAACACAGGACACCACACACTCACACACACAAATCCAACAAAAAAACACAAACGTAGAAAGTACAACACTCGTCGACAGGGTACAATAAAAAACGACATAAAAAACGACGTAAACGCCACTCACGCACAAACACAAGATAGATAACATACAGAATATACCGACCGGTTTATGCAAATGAGGAGCACGGCCCACACATGCACACTATGTCACAACAGCAGCACGAAACGATCACCACGGCGACCCTCAGACACACAGAAACATATGACCAATCACCTTTTAAACGTCACACAGCGGAGATCCATCTTTAATTATCTGATTATTTAACATCAGCAATCTTGGCTGTGTTAAAGGGGTTATGGGGAAAACGTTCTTCAACTTCTTTAATAATATACAACTGCATCCTTGGATCTGATAAAAGCAAAACCCCTGACTGCGGAAACAGATGCACACGTGCTCAGGGGAGCAACTCCTGTTAGTAAACATATGGGATACATCACTACAGATTTACTCAGAGGAAAGGGGTTTTTGTGGTGCTAACAGCGGGTTTAACTTTGTTTTTCCAGATCTTGGTTAGTAACTGTAATGATGTCTCTAAAGGGATTGTTCACCCAAAAAGTCGCAGAATGTTTTTTTCCCTTTTCAAAAACCTTTTGTCATTTAAACATTATATTTCTTTTGTGAAACGCACAGGAAGATTATAACAAGCATGCCGGTACTTGAGCCGTGAGGGAACGCTAGTGATACTGAGTGTCTGCGCATTGCACTGGTCTCGCATCTCTCATGGAGGAGCTCCGGGAGCATAAAAGGACAAGCGAAAGGAGGGTACGACGAGAGAGGATCAGGCCTGGACTTTATGTTGTGTATTATTATTTTTGTATAGCCGGCAATCCGTGAGGGAGTTGGTTTTATAGTTTGTTTTTGTTATATTAAAAGTTGTTTTACGTTCGCCGGTTCCCACCTCCTTCCTTCCTTTTATTGAACCCTGTTACATTGGTGCCCAAACCCAGGAGGAAGGAGAGGGTGATCACGGTGCTGAGGAGTTCGGGCAGCGCGAATGAGGGAAGTCCGCGAGTGGCTGACCGAGGCGGTGGTGCTGGATCCAGTATTCGGATGGGACGGAGGCTTCGCTGCCATGCTCCTGGGTCGAGGTGGGCTGGCTGCCGTCTGAGAGGGAGCGGAGGAGCCGCCGCCGTCCACCCTGGGCCGGAGCCTGTTGCCGTCCGCCATTAAGGGAAGGAGCAGGGAACGGCTGCCCTGAGCTGGAGGAGCCATCGCTGGCAGTCAGGGGGCGGTGGAGGATCGAGCCGTCCACCAAGCGTCCAGTACCATCGCATGGCACCGCGAGGAAGAGATTCTCGGCTAGCTGTGGACCGAGCAACAGTTTATCTGGGAACCAGACCAGAATTATTTTTAATTTTCGTATCTCGTCTCTGTTGCTCATTGTGCTTCTGGCTCCTTTTCTCTTGTCTCATCTGTCCATACACCCAGGTGCTGCGGCCGCAGAGATTGGCCTCTGGGGGGGAGTAGAGCACAGTCTCTTGGGTACCCCTGGCCTTTGAGGGGCAATGGGGGTGTGTAACGAGCAAGGCGGGACGAGAGCTGTGAGGTAACGGCCGAGGGTAACATATCCCTCTTACACTATGTCACACTATACAGTAGCACCTTTTTTTTGTATTTCAACTTTCTCAACCTTTAATTATTTATCGACTGTTCATACACACTGTCAAATTAAATACAGTGTATACCACAACAAAGGTCTATAATTTTGAATTTAGGCTGTTTAAAATGTTGCCATAGAATAGCAATCATGAATTCATTGGACATTTGTTATCTTGTATGTTTATTACCTAGCATAACGAGGATGGTTAACTTTCTTAATCTTCTGATTGTCAACTCTGATTCTTACCACTATACCACAATATCCAAATAACCTAAATTACTCTTCATAATACATTTTTCCAGTCTTCGCAATAAGCAATATTTAAGACATGAATGCTTGTCCTATTGTTCATACTAAATATGCATTTCAGAGTTACTGTGGCGGTACTAAACCTTAGTACACCGAGGAGGTTATGAAGCTCCTTCAAATGTTAGTGCCATTAAACGAAATATGTAATAACTTCAGTCCAGTGTATGCTATTTAGCGGCATCTAGCGTTGAGGTTACGAATTGCAACCAACGGCTCACTCGACCATTCCCCACTCCCTCTAGCTTTACAATGGGCTGACACAGGACTAAGATGTCATCATGATTTCGTATCTTTGCCGAAAAAGATAACGTATTTTCGAAACGCGCTCTGTAGAGTAGTTTGCCCCTTTTGGGTTACTGTAGAAACAACATGGCAAAAATGATGTAGATAGAAGTAGCTCATTCTAAGATAATAACAACATCAACGCTTCATTATGTAAGGTGTTAATACACCTCTAAATACAATTTCATTTCGGTCAATAGATCCTCCCAAAAAATACACACAGCACCTTTACGTCGTCAACTATAAACAAGTCAACCGTTTTACTAACCTCAACTAACTTGCTTAGCAATATTCTAATAAAATGGTTGCTCCTTCGAGACATCGATTGACCTCAAAGACGCAAATCTGACCTTAGAAGTGGCAGCTTATGATAACGGACACCAGTCACACACGAGAACACGCAGATTGCGCTTTTACGCATTACACAATGCAACTTCGTGTGATTTAGGATCTGCCAGTGTGTGTGTGTGTGTGCGTGTGTTTATAAAGACTGATTCATGAGTATTTACTGACTGGCCTTTGGGCTTGACAGCCTGGAAACAATAAATGATGAGCGAAGTGCTTGGACGGTCAGCTCCCTCATTTATCCAGCAATAATTACAATACTGACCTTTTATATTTAATTATACTATACAGCCTTTTAAATGAGCGCGCGTGCGTGTGAAAGAGAGTCATTTAAATGAATTTAAATTGTTCTGTTAGAAAGAGGTCGATTTATAAAACTAGAAACCTGGCTGAAAGGTCAACGGCGAAGGAGATTTTGCCTGTGTGCCGGCACGCTGACATATACACATGCACGGACCGCCGTGATCTTTAGCTCGACTATTCTTAGTAATTACACTCCACGACGCCCATTAGGTACATTTAGATAACATTCCTTCAGCGTAGCCAACGGGCAATAGAAATGGATGCAGTCTAGTCCTAACTCCTTCCAAATTCACATTCCTGCGAGAACGTACATACATTCACACAACAAGTACACAAACAGTAGCGACAGAACAAGTGCACGTCTATAGAAACACCCAGTGAGCAATGGTGTGGCGGTGTGTTAGCGCTTGTGGAGATGTGGCCGACTGGTGTAAACACAAAAAACTACATGAGATGGATTTGGTCTGATTTGAATGATGAAGCAGTTTAACATTCACACATCAATTCAATTCAATATATTAAGCAAGAAATTACAAACATTCATTGTGCACATGTACAGTGACCCCAGTAAGTATTTGTACATTTAAGCCGCAGCGTAAGAATGTCATTTCATTGGATAACAAGTATGACACCACAAGTGCAAGGGAAATGTGCTAAAAAGAAGGTTGTTTGAAATAAAAAAAGTTTACGAAAAAATATCCCATAGCGGCATTTCCTACATTCTGTCACATGATGGAATAACATTCATACATGAAGCGGGGCCAAGTGTTTCGGGGCTACTGTACACCCAACATTCTCTCATGTGAAGCCAGAGAGATGCCCACTCTTTTGTCGCCTTACAATCAGAGAGTATCAGTGTAAACTTTGGTCACGTGTGCACGAGCGGGCATCTCTATGAGTAGCGGGCGGCCGGAACTATGAGGTGATGCTGTATGGTTTGGGATGGAGAGGCTGATGAACGGTAGTACTCACTGTTGACGCTACCTGCTAGTGCATTTATGTTGTTGAGGCCCACGGTGGCCCCGGCCAGACCCTGCAGCGTGCCCAGAGAACCCAGCGAACCCATCGCACCCATGCCAGAGTTAGCCGTGGAACCTGCTGTGGGGAAAGACAGGAAGAGCAGAGAAGAGAGACAGATGGAGAAATGGAAGAGAAAACGAGACCTTTGAATGTTCAGATAAAGTCGCAGGTGATACTGGAACGGTTAAAGCTCAAATTCGACACGCACGGGCTTTGGTGGGGGCACTCAGGGGGGGAAATGGGTGGATGGACGGGTTGGGTAACATCTTGATTATTCTTGATGATTTTGCTGCTGATGTAAAATTGCAACATTGTGAATACTGGCATGATTTTAATGCGTTTTTTATTTAGTCATTAAGTTTCCTAATTAGCGTAATTATCATTAGACTCGTTTTGATCTCAAACTGTCTGGTTTAATGAATCTCTGATTCAAACTCAAATTAACCGTTTGTCACTTCAAACAGAAGTCAGCTTGTGGCGGTTGTCATTTATGAACGTGTTTTTATTTCAAAGAAATATTTTGATATATAATGCCGTGCAGCCAAGTAGTTGAAAGATATTTTAAGTACAGTAAAAATAATATTTATTTCGTTCAGTCGTGTTTACCCTGTTACAAATACGTGGTATTTATTACCGATTGCCAATATTCATATACATAAATGTAACTATATAACAAATACATATTTCTTATTGCACTTTACAATGGGATTTCAAATCTTTACACTACTTGGCATGGATGCTCAATATTGAAGAAAAACTTGCTATATAATGGAATAAAGGAAAAATGTAAAATGTTTATGTCTTAAAGTTGTTAATTTAACTATATTACAATTTGTAAAAAATAATAATAATATAATGTTATTTTAAACAACTGCGATATGCAAATGAGAAACTTTTAGATAATGTGGATATATTGTGTACCACTACTTTAATAATAATAATAATAATAATAATATTTAATTAATTGAATTACAATGAATAAATAAATAATTCAATTACACTGTATAAAATGGATAAAAATAGGGCAAAACGTACTACAGTAATGTGTAGGAACTACTTTTAGCCATTGTAGAGCAAAAATCGGCCTAAAAGGTGAAGAGATAAATGAATGGACAGACTGTTACAGTAGATGGATATGGTACTTTTTTTGATTCTGAAAGAACATCAGTTGAAATTAGTTTTCGCCTAACAAACACAATAATGATAACAATGAAGATTATAGCGAAACTCCCAACAAAGAAGCTCTCGGGACAACAAAGAAAAGCAAAGAAAATTCAACTTTTCATCCAGAACTTGTTTTTTCTTTGGCCCATTTAAACAAATGCAAGTCTGAAAGAAAATGAGCGAAGTGTTGCAAAGCGAGACACAGATTTGCTAATCTAACCGTCGATCAATGTGCCGCACTTATTTGTGTCTTTTGGTTGTACGTTTCAACAAAAAAGACTTCCAAAATGAGTGAAGCACAGTCAAAGTCACTACCAGCTTTACACCACACACATCCACACACTCATCCAAACATGATGAACCGGTGAACCCTGATGAATGGACAAGACCAAAACACACACGAAGACAAAACATACGGACTATACTACAACGTATGAGGGAGACAACGATGCTATGGAGGTGATGATACCGCTATCGAAGATGATGATTGTGATGATAGCGTTGGGATGGCCTCTGGTTACCTGGGCTGGCCAGGGCTCCCAGGGACCCTGTGCTGGAGGTCAGGGCGCTAGCGGCGGACGGGCTGGCCGAGCTCTGTGCTGCAGCCGCTGCTGCTGCTAGAGTGGCAAGATTCTGCAACTGCAGAGCATTCATACCTGAAGAAAAAGAAAGTGTCAGTGTGTGGGTGTGTGTTTAACTGCGCATGGTTAAATAATGAAGGGAACCACATCTGCGCTAAAGGAAGCTCATGTGCAGCACGTCTTTCTACAAAATTCAAATCGAGGTGTGCGTCTACGTAAGGGCGAAATTATTCACCTTTGGAGGGAAAAACTCCA
This sequence comes from Barbatula barbatula, assembly GCA_037178815.1. Lineage (NCBI taxonomy): Eukaryota > Metazoa > Chordata > Actinopteri > Cypriniformes > Nemacheilidae > Barbatula > Barbatula barbatula. Next base: position 16,966,106 of record CM074079.1, on the reverse strand, counting down.
AAGGTGACTCCAGATTAGCTCGCTGCATGCGGCGGCCGTGACGCCAGCACGCCGCAGGAAGTGGCCTGTAGCCAAGAAGGACAGAGATTGGGAGTGGTACAACAGGAAAATGCAGCATGTGTCGTATATACACACTCAATGTATATACTCCATACTATGAGGAAGGACGTACACACAGAGAAACACGCACACAAGACGCAGGACGTCTGAATTTGGATGTTAAACAGGTGTGGAAAGAGTACATTACAGGCTATGTTTACACTTGGTATTAACATGCAACCTCTATCCGGATGTTGTACAAGACAAGTTTGTTATGTCTTTCCTGGCGCTGAGGTAGGCGAGAGTGTACTTCTACTCAGATCCTAGTGAAATTTAAACGCAATACACCAATCGTATCTGCATTCGCAGGTCAGCGTCGCGCAAATCCGCCCACTATCATTATTCAGCCTCTTCTCTCTGAAGGCTGTCAGAAAAAATGAAGGGCATCAGGTGTCGGACGTTGAAAGTTTGCTTTCGTGCCCAAATGATGTGCACATTTTCCACGAGTTCGGCCATATATATATATCGTTTTATAATGCAACATCTACCCAACTTGTTTTTGCAATGGTCTCATCCTACTCATTTGACAAGATCAAATTTGAAATAAATTTACATGTAAAATCCCAACTTTTTTGGAAGAATTTACACCGCTGCAGAGTTTAAGATGTTTGGCGGGAAACAGAGATCCAATCAGATACAGATGCCACCTGATGTTGACAAGTGTAAAAACACTGCGTCCTGATTGGCTGGTGATCCAATCCTGCTTGCTGAGATTAGTGATTGCATGTTAATGCCAAGTGTAAATGCAGCCATAGAACTGTACAGTCTTGTCAACAGCCTGAAAGCAAGGACGAACAGAATCTGGAGCAATCATGGTAAAAATATTTTGTCGCTTTACATCGCAGCAGTGTGTAATTTGGATTGGTCAGACAGTGCTCTGGGAACGCCACGGTTGTCTGCCCTCTCGATCCACAGAGCAAGCAAGAGTAGTTCATTAAGAGTCTAATTAGCACATCACAGTAGCAATTAGAGGCATTAAATGTATCTCTAATCATAAAACAAAGTCCAGGTCGTGATACAGCGATGGTGCCGTAACGTGCTACAGATCAAGGTAGGCATGAGGCTCCCATCATGCAACATCATTCCAAGTGAAAATTCATTTGTAAGATTGAATTTGGATAGTGAGAGGTGATCTGTACATCAAATGTGGTTGCAAGAGGTGAAAAGAGGGATCCAGAAATCAACCGGACTTGATCATAGACTACGAGGGCATTGCTTTTTGGAGTACCGTGCCCTTATGAATCATTCATAACACCAAAAGGTCTTCAAGTCGATTTGGATTTCGAGTTGACTTGAATAGTATTTTACAAGAGAAAAAAGCTGCATTTATGTTGTACTAAGAAAGTACAGTGTCGGGAGGTCAAACAGGAAGGCGACGTACGGAAATCGAGGGCTCTTTGACCGCATTTGTGCTTCTAAATAAAGTGGGAAAAGAATCGAATCGGGTTTCTGGCACACGAGTGTAAGAAAATGGGTGCTGAGATTTTGGCACAAAGTGAATTCTGTGGTCGAGCGGGGTACTTCTGCGTAAGTGATAGCGACCGATCCATGCGGCATGTTCACACCATCTCTGCAGACTGAGCAGAGAGAGAGGTGTCAGGAGAGGTGATGTTGGCTCTCGCTGAATGTTCAGCATGTGTAATGGAGCTCCTTATGGCTCATAACTCCACCCACAGCACAGACACAGCAGATGTCAGCTGTATATATCGACTGCCAATCATAGATGGTTGCCAGGTGACAGATGGAGGGGCCCAAAGATTTCACAATTCAACTGAGAAAAGCCTTCAGATCCTGTTGAGTTTGAGAGCTCCTGTCGGGTTGAGCTTCAAGTAGCGTGCACATACACACTTTATAAAGACTGTTATGTTTCTTTGGTCCTATTGGGCAAGAATCTGGATTGAGGTCAGAAGACTGTCCACAGTGGACTTTTGTTTTCTTTCTGGCTTTGTGGCACTTTGATGGAGACCGTGGAACAGGAATACTCTTCTGGAGCATGCGAGTGGTTATTTTACGTCTTTAATTAGAAATCTGGACCTAATTGATAGCTTTCAAATTGTATTTAGTGTTGGATTCGTTCATGTATACAAGATCTGAAATGTCACCACATTTTTGAGTTCCACATGGGAAATAATTTCAGATGGAGCAACATGAGTGTGAATAAATGAAGATTTAAATTGTAATTGTAATTATTTATATAATCTCCATCTATAACAACCAACCACAGCGCCCACCATTCGTGGGCAACTGGCATTCATTACCGCAAATAAACCGTTTGATTAAAGTGCTCAAACAAAGCTGTTTTCACCCAATATATTGCTTTAAAAAATGAGGTCCAGAAAATGAATTCAATTGTTATGGTAATGTGAGGATTTCTCCTCTTTAATTGTGAGGTGGCAGCTGCCGCTGCTTTGGCTTGTTGCGGACCCGACTCTTGCTGAGAGGCTGTCACAGATGCACGGCTGAACTTAAACAAGATCTTGCAGAAGTCTCTTCATAATGATAAACAAAAAACGCCACGGTCCTGCTTGCCCTCTCCACGAGAGCCTACATTAATGAGGAAGCCACTCTCTGGTGTGCAAAACTGCTGTCCTGGGGGAAGGCTTTAGGAGATAAAGGCACTCAACCTACACACTCTATAAGCCATTTTGGATGCTAATACGTTCTCTTTCTTTCATCCTTAGCAGCTGCAATTAGGCGAGAGCGTGTGCTATAAATATTTCACTTTCCTTGAAGGCCTGGCAGCTTGAAAAACAGACCACAATTAAGACCTGACAACAACAGAGATGCACACAGGGAACATTACGGAAAAGACAGTATAAATGGAAAAAGAGGAAAGCAAACTAACCAACTAGAAATACATAAAAAATGAGCGTGTAAAGGCAGCAGCCCACTGGCTGATGTTGAAAACCCTAATCATATTCCAGAGTCCTAAACCAACTCAGCATGAAGAAATAATAACATGTCATGTTGCTTCCGTGAGAAATCCCTCTCATGTTGCTTAATTCTCCGTGGGTTCCTGGTAAATTTGACAGAATTCACAACACGGACAAATTGTGATATGTACGCTCTTCAGATAAGGCCTTTTTGGTTCGTCTGTTGTTTGAGTGTTGGCAAAGTGAAAATGTAAAAAGCTGAAGACAGGTAACCGTTGATGGGTCAAATCGTTATGATCTGGTCACTGACAAGCCTCACAGAGAACGTGATTTGAAGATGAGACAAACTCTTCTTTCAAGAAACAAAAGAAGCTTTGACATACAGCAGAGTAGCTGTGGAAATAATGGATTTTATTCACAAAGTCAAGTCTCAGTTCATCTTCACATTTTGACACACAATCACACATACTCTTGCAGACAAACAGGCGCTTCCAACTGTGCTAGACACTGTAACGTCCAACGACTCTGTAGAGTGTTGAAACAAAATTTTGAGACAGAAACTCCTAGTTCTGATATCTAGGATAAGATCTGTTGAATAACGTTATCCAGAGCTTGGTCGAATGGTTTAGTAGAGGAATGGGGGTTTAGTTGAGGAGCTACGATGGGGCAAGTTGCGTTAACACAAATCTAAGACCAGAATCTCACCTGCCATTTGTTGAATACCACTGAACGCTCCTAGGTTACTGGAGGTGGTCGCTTGTTGGAGCAACTGGGAGAAACAAAGCGAGAAAAACAACATTAAGTCGCAATCATCATTACACTTGGGCTTATGATAATGGCTATTTAAGGAGAATGTTTCAAGGAGGTAGTGTTAGCTACATGTTTTATGTATTCCATAAAGCAGTCTGTCAACAGTAAAGCAACACAACAGCTTCTCTAAAATGGCATCACCTCAGGGTGTACCTCAAGTAACAGGACAAGGCCTGCTTTAATTTTGAGAATACCAAAATATCTGAGAGTAGCAAACTTACATTCAAATAAAATGACAGCCAATTAGGAGATAATTGACATTAAATGTAAAACTTAAAGGATGGGACTGTGCGTAACTTATTTTGACTGCACATATGTTTCATTTTTTTACTGTATCATGAACTGCCTAGTTAGGACTTGAGAATCATTATTTAACTAAACAACTTTTAATTTTTTATGAGCCACAAAATATTGCCAAATGTAATCAGTTACTATAAACAATCATTTGTGAGCAACTCGACCAACAAAACATAATGCTCATAATAGAAGTGACGATAAAACTAAACGTAATAGTATTATGAAAGTCCGCATGACTTAAACATAAGCATGTGAAAACGTTCACGCCAAGAGTCGCCTGTGAGTTTTGCTGGTACTGTGTTGCTGGGCTGGGCAGTTCCTGCACATGAAAGGGGGTGGACAATGGACTCTAAATGATACTAGAGGATTAGGATGACATTGAACTAGATCGTCATAATTTATAAAAGCTAGAACCTAACCTCAATATGACAGGGAAATGGATAAAGCTAAGTAGAAAGAGGAAAAATGATAGAAGGGAAAAATGACCTGTCCCAATGCTCTTGTCCTTATGGACAAACTCTAAAGTAAATGAGTGAAATGTCATCACCAGGTTGTATCCCCATTATATTTAGACATGGGTGGACTATGGGCTTCCAATCCGATGGGATCTTCTAATCCAAAATAGAGCAGTCCCAGAGGTTTGGTTAATGGCCGAGCACTACTTATTATTTAGGACTTTCGTGATAACTTGAATTAACACGAGCGGTTACATTCCTTGATTTGCGAATGCCAGCGCCCCCATCACTTTTTCGAGTATAGGGACCGGTTTCGATCAAGGAATGATCGAGGTTCAAAAGGATGAGAGGTTGGAAAGGGCTACAATTGGCTCGGAGAGAGCTAGAGAAAGGGTGTGGTCTGCACTAAGAGAGGGATGGGGCGGAGACAGTGACTGACTGCGGCGGCCGCGCTGGCTGTGCTGCTGGTGGGCGTGGCTGCGTGGGTGTGTCCTCTTACTGCCAGATACTGTGGGGTGAGGCCGGTCAGCCCAGTGAGACTGCCCCATGCAGACGCGCTGTTCAACTGCTGCATCTGCTGCGCCAACTGCTGCTGAAGCCGCCGTTGTTCCTTATCCTTCTGTGTGTCTGCAAACTTCACCACCATTGGGGAGGAGCAGCCCTGCTTGAACAGAACGAAAGTGCCAGGGAGAGAGTGTTAAAAAAATTGAAAGCTAAGCATCTAGAAGAGCAATGATCGTGTGCTGTGGTAGTGCGTAAACTGATAATGGTACACAAGCGCCACACACACCGGTTGAAGCGACGGGAGTTCTTGGTGAAATGAGAGCTGTGTGCTGTGCCTGTGTGGCTGATTTTATTTCCCAGGAAAGCGATTTCCTGCTTTATAAAGCTATTTCATCATCTGCCTGAGAGAGCGAGCGAGACCTCCCACCCCATGGCCCACACCGCACCCTACAGACCTGCTGCGTTTCTCGCACGAAAACGGGGCAAACATCTCAGGCTGGACCTGTGATGCTTATATAGCTGAGTAGGGCCTGTGCTAGTTCTTGAAGTAGTAGTCCACCCAACATGTTTTATGGTTTACCGTTGTGTCTTTCAAAAATGCTATTTTTAATGCTTTTACATAAAATGAGATCCAAATGCAACTGGATGTTTTTAAGGTAAATAAACCATTTAAACGATGCTACTTGGTTCATGTCAAAAGTAATGCAAGATACATTTTTTATACATTAAAACAATAATAATAATAATTGGGCAATGGGAATGTTAACTGTCTTCATAGTCGGTCCTGAAATGTATTTAGAATGTATTTTTGGTTAAAATATGACCTGGACTTGACAAGTTTACCGAGATTCGGTCTGTTATTGTGCATTACATTTTCAAGTTTTCTGCCGACGTACAAGAGCTCGCATAATCGGATGTTAAAATGTAAGAATGTCAATGAAATTCAGTGGAGAATGAAACATCATTACATTACGTATTAATATTAAAGCTGTTCCTCAGGCAACGCAGGGCGCCCATATGGAGTCACGAGAGGACGAAAGACAGAGACAACCGCTTCAAGGCAATTATTCTAAATGTCTGTCTCTTGTCTCTACCTTACAGGTGCTGATTCACTCAGATAAATCACTCTACCGCTTTTATTGTCTGCGCTCTGTTACACAGAGTAACAAGATGAAAGATCACAGACCTTCTGTAAAAGCGAATGTGTGTGAGGGAGAACATTTGCGTTTCTCGGAGATGGAGCGCCTCGCATCCACCCAAAGATTTCTTCGGTGTTTCCTCCATTCTGAGAGCTGATTTTCTTATTTCTGCTCTCAGACGGATAGGAGGTAAAAATAAAACTTGTGAGGGAAAAAATGAGATTCAACTCTGGCTGTCATTCGAGAGCAAGCATCTCGAGAGACCTAAAAATCTCATTACTCACTCTCTGTGTTTCAGTCTTTTTTCAGACATGCTCACGCAGTCTGTCTTCAGGTTAACGCATAAGCGGTTGAACCTAAAGAGTATGTTTTAAAATCAGGCAGTCCAGGTCAACAATCATATTATTATTTGTATTATTATATATTTTTATTTTATTCAACAATACAGTTTGTGAAAGCACTACAATCTAAAACTGTATTTTTTGCATTTAATTTACCATGTTTAGAACAACTTCTTTGTTTATTACATTTCGGTGCTGACGGTGCTTATAAAAATACCAAGTACACGAGCTAATGCAATATACAGGTGCATATGTGGGCACACACAAAACACCGTGGCACAATGAAACAATCACATACAGATAAAACCAGACAAACATAAATTGGTCAAACGTCCAGGGAGAGGACTGAAAACTGCTTTACCGAGCCTTTGGAGACTAAATTAAAGAAGCGAAACATACGGCAACTCTGTGTGTGTGTGTATCCAGGTGCCGGCATGTGACCACCCTACTGTCACATCCGTTTTCATTAAATTGTGACATTCAGAAAGGCCACAAATTCCTCGGTGTGAGAGGAGGGCACGAAAGATGGCCAAAAACAAACATCAACCCAACACAACTTACCCAACCTCATGTAAACCCGGTAACTACTTCCCTTTTTACAAACAGACATGGCTTAGATTTTGGGGATATGTTTTATGGAGAATGACGCAATAAGAGACACTAGGATTAGGATTAAATATATTTGCTAAGAATTGAGAACTGCATGCTTCTGAGTAGTAAAAAGTTTCAATGCATTAGTGTCGGTCATTTCTGATTGGTTAAAAGGTGGCCTGGGTTTAAAAAAAGTCGTGTCTGCAAGGGTTAACGTATGGCGTAAAAGTTGTGGAGAGTGGTGACATGCGTGCACAAACCTAAACCTACACACACACACAGCTATATAGCAAAGGCCCTATTAGACAGCTGTCAGCACCCTCTGATTTTGTGTGTCAGAGCTTTGACGTTTTGACAGGCGACGAGATGGGCCGCTAAACTCTGAGAGCTGCACGCCCGCATTCTACAGGGCAATCACAATGCAAGGGCCCATCAGAGGTCTGTTATTAAAGTGTCTGTTACATCGTCACCATTAGACCCGACTGCTAATGGCAGACTGGGTGTGTGGTGGGTGCAGGGGTCTTGGTTTGACCTGTCTGGCCTTGGGTGGTTTGGGCAACGCCTGACAGTAATAACAGGGAGCGAAGAGGCATTTAATAGGGTGTTGAGAGTTCTGCAGAAAAGTGACTGAGGGAAAATTCTCTTTGAAAAGTTTCATCTAACTTTATAAGGAATATTTTATAGTCTGTATACGGTAGTGATACTGGCCGCCAAATCAAAATGAAATACGAGAGAGAAAAAGACAGAGAGAGTGAGTGGCTCTGTTACAAAACGTAGTGAGCAGCCTTGGTGTCTACTGCCTACATAAGGTGCTATCTTTCAGGGCAGCATTCACACTAAAACAGCAATGAGTGAGCAAATTGTAATGCATAAGAAGCAAGTAACGCAGCGCTTCTTATGCAAAGCACCGAGACTGCTTGACTCATAACTGACTGCAGTGTTTTACCTTAGCATGTTGCTAAGCTAATATCTTAATAACATACACACATATTGGATAAACCAGTCCCGTTTTAATTAGATTGAACTATTTTTATCCATCTAGAATATGATGACATTTATCATCCTCCACCTTCAGAGACCACTGTGTTTGTAACAATACAGTGTGTGCTTTCTCAGTGTAAGAGACAGGTACTGCTTACTTAAAAATTGGCCAAATGAAAGACTGCTAGAGCAATGTTGGTGCCTACGATGTCTCAAAACTATTTTGCTTCATAGGTAGCTCACTCCATTTTGGAACAGACCGCAGAGACAGAAAGACAGAGTAGAGAAAGATGGATTAGAGAACTGTACAGTACCTCCATGGTTTGAGACTGATGCATGGCTTTGATTGCATTCTGTGCCATAGCCCTGGTAGAAAACGTGACAAACGCACATCCTGCAGGAAGGAGGGGAGGATCGTGGGAGGGAGTAGAGGTAGGAGGAGGAGAGACAAGAGAAAAACAAAACAAGACAAAAGGGTTGGACAGGTTGTTATAAAGCCCAAAAAAACAAAGATCGTACAAAGAACACAGCAGACAACAGTGCTCTACAGTTGCTAGAATAGAACAATCAACATTCAACATTCAGCTTCAGATAAACACTCAACATTCAACATCTCAAAATACACATTCAACAGAATGGCTGTCAGCAAATGGATCCAGATTTGAGTTTAGTTTGGTGTGGTGGATTGGAAACCATGAGGTTAGAAGTCTCATTACACACATAGTGGATGAATCCCAGCGAGAATTTCTTTTCGTCTTTAAAAGGCCCTGTGGGAAGAGGATGCCGCCCCAAAAGTCATTCCAAACGAGCCTTTCACTTTTCACAAAAGGTCTTTCCACAAAGAAGTTATTAAGGAAGTAATCAAGGCAATGGTCAGTTCAAATTCTTTTGCAATTCATGAGGATGTTTTTTATTCATAAGCGAGATCTGATGTCATGGATTTACAAAGGATTTAAACTCAGCGACTATCAATGACAAATAAGCCTAGTCAATGCAAGAGCTTTTTTGTTATTCAAAAGTATTACGTTTTACGAGAACTTTGAAAAAATAGGTGCTTCCAAACAGAATTTGTGCACAGTCACGCCCCAACCAAAATCTTTTGTTAATATTCATCTGCACTTAAATATGGGATGGATCTACCCCGACAACCCCAGGCTCTTCTTTTTAAACAACTGTAAACAAGACAAATGATCTCTGGAGTTGCAAGTGCTTTGGGAGAGCTTGAAACAGCATCCGGGAAACAAAGTATTGGAATAGAGGCTGTACAAGTGGGAGCCAAAAGTACAGGCCATATGGAGGCCTGTTGGGGGAAAACGTGTCTCTCTCTATATTCTACTCTGCAGTCTAACACATTTGTACATATGGAGGACACACACATGCTCACATGCATGGACAGCTTAGTTAATGGGTTAACTACTGACATCTCTACATACGCAAATATGATAGAAAATAGGAGGACAGAAAGGAAGAAGGGAAAGAAGGAAGAAAGAAATGGATGAAAATTGACGTATTGGCCCATGTTTTTTGTACGTCTCAGACTCAGTATTACTCTTGCAACACCTGTAAACAACTTCTGTAGAACACAAAATATATTTCGAAGAACATTTCTTAAAGTGTTACCCGATGCCCCATTTACTTCTATCGTATGGAAACAAAACCAATGCAAGTCAATGGGTACCGTCGTTGTTCGGTTACCAAGTTTTTTAAATATATATCTTATTTTGCGTTCTGCAGAAAAAAAGGAAGTCATACAGGTTTGAAATGACAAGAGGGCGAGTAACTGCCGACTGATTTTTCATTTTTGGGTAAACTATACCTCTAAACAATGAACATTGACCCCCATTGACTTCCAGTGTAAGACACAAAACCACTGAGACATTTCTCAACATATCTTCTTTGTGTTCCACAGATGAAAGAGTCACAGGTTTTGAACAACACTTACATCATACACTCCAACCTGAAGGCAGTTTATATTTTATTTCTCCAGTACAGTGTTATGACCACACGGTTGTGCTATAAATCTGCTAGCATCGTCTTACTTCTCCAGTGAAACTAGCATTCTTCATTTTTGTCCATCATTAGAATCCCTCTCTTTCAATACAACACTGCTTTTGAGAGCGAGTGGATCTGGCCCCGGCGAACCGCAGTGCAAGTGCAATGAAAGGCTGTTTATTTTTAGTCGTTTATTGGCCCCAACATTAAAGCAATTTCAGACACTATGGGCACTGGCGGGGTGAGAAAGTGTAGCGATAGCATCTCACAGGAGAAAAGTGCTGGGAAATTCTAAGTTTGACATTAGTTTCTGATTTGTAACCCAACAGTCAAGATTACAAAACAAATGAAGAAATTCAATTAGTTAGGAACGTTTTTGTATCATTTTCTGACTGCTTTTTGGTAGGCTTGATTCTGATTGGTCAATCATTGAAATATGCAGCCAACCATTGTCTTTTTAATGTCAGGACAGTTTAACCGACCCATTTCATACATGGCTACAGTGTGTACGCCCTTCATAATTGACCAATTTGTACCCAAATCAATATTTGATGTCATTTTATTGATCTATTTGCTAAATAGCCGTATATTAAGTATAGAAACAGATATAGATAATCATTTTCAATAATCAAGATTTTCATGCGATAATAACCAACTGAACTATATGAGTCCTTTCATAAAATGAAGTATAAATACCTGAAAGGCGACACCAGTGTCATTGAAAGTGAATAAACCAGGGGAAAGACAAAGATGGAGGGATAGCGTGCTAGAGATGAGAGTTTTTTGAAGAAAGTGGGGTAGCTCCCAGGGCTCTGCGTTCACATGTGGCCTGATCTATATTTTATTAATAGCGTAGTTCAATGATGATTGATAGACCTCTTTAATAACATCGAGAGAGCGGTTATCTTCATCCTGTGTTTTACCACACACCTGTGCATACACGTTTACTCGTTTATTTATTCATTCCGTCCATTATTTCATGGAAAGGGGTGGTAGTTTCTCTTACAGCGCCATTTCAAATATCTCTCTAACCACGAGCCCAGGGAATAAAGCTAATCTCCTGTGGAATTAAAATATTCATGAGGACAGGAGAAAATAAGGACTGCGGTGGAGTAACGGGACTGAACCGAGGATGGAGAGACGACTAGAGTGGTGGATATGGAAGATAAACGAGTGATAAAAGACGGCTGGTGACAAGGGGACTGTATGTGAAAGCAGAGCATTGTGGGAAGTTGGAGGTGTGGTAGAATTCCCTGCAGGTTAGCCTTCAAAAAGCAGGAGACATCTTGAATGCTATCATGTACTACATATATTACCATTGCTGTCATAAAACCCAGACACACACACATGATGGGGGATTTGGGCGATAGACTTGAAGAATACGTTTAAGAATAATACACAACTGGATAGTTTGTGCGTTTTCACATTTTAAACAGGTTTTGTACAGACGCTTGATGAATGTAAAGCGTCAGGTCTAATGTACGAGCGCTCCAAATAAAGGGACCTTATTTTGTACACTTGTCTTTGATATCATTTTTAGCAATTTAGTTTTAGACAATCTTAAAATGTTTTCCTCATGCTTGTTACTTTGAAATCGGTAACAATTTCGCCACATGCAGCTTAAAGGGACAATTCGCTCCAAAATAAAACTTCTTTCATCAAGCATTCTCATTCCAAACCTGTATGACTTTCTTTCTTCCGCATAGCACAAAAGAAGATATTTGAAGGAACGCTTGTATCCAAAAAAAACATTGACCTCCACTGTATGGACACAAAACCACTGAAACATTTCTCAAAATATCTTCTTTCTTGTTTCACAGAAGAAAGAGTCATTTACAGGTTTTGAATAAATAAATAATGACAAAATATTTCGTTTTGGGCGAAGAGCAGATGAAGAACGTACTTGCTAGTTGGCCGTTGTGGTGTGCTCAAGCTCAACTTTGCGGAACTAGTTCTTTGATGTCGCTTTGGCGCGTCATCAGTGTCCTAACAAGACTTTTGTGTCCCGACTGAAAGGGAAATGCTAAGTGACAGCGAATCAGATCATGTTTGATGTTTAGTATACAGCTACGTGGACCAATGGGAATGATCAGTGGGCGGGGCTACCCACCACGACCCCACAGAAATAGAAACAAGAGATGGGCGAGAGACGAAATGTCCCAAGGCTCATCACTTGTCATCGATGTTTCCCGAGCCCATCACGTCTGATTAGGACTCAATGATAATTTGGAGTAAATGTTGTTTTTATAAATGTTCTTTGAGCTTTGTAAATTTTAAAAGCGTGACAAAGATCCATGCTCCCTTTAAAGTAAACCCTGGTAAGTGTACAATGGTAATCTTGTCTTTATATGTCTCACCTCGGCTGAGTCCGTCTGGTCCCCTCAGGATACGGCACTCCTCGATCTGCCCGAAGGCAGAGAACATGACCCGGATGTCGTTCTCGTTGCACTTCTTGGACACCATGCCGATGAACAGCTTTCTGTCCTCCACCGCTGAACGAAAGGAAGTGTGGAGAAAACAAGTGAGATAAACAATGTGAGACAAAGGAGTGGGATTAAACAACGTTACAGCTGCACGTGATCAATGTCTCATTTGCACATCAAAACGCGATTCTCTGTTCGACGCGCTCACAAACCCCTCCGTTTTTATTTTCCCTGTTTCTCTTTGATCTTTCTTTCAATGACCCGAGAGCTCTCTTTTGCCTGTAATCTGTGTATGCGCAAAAGATGCTGCATTCAGGTCCTCCTGGGTTCCTCCTTACAATCTCTGAAGACGAAGAAGTGACATGCCTGATGTGATTTTAGTCGGAAAAGAAGCACTGCGCAATTTCATATTTCTTTCTCTCGCTTAATGATAAAGACAGAGAGCCTTTTAGTGCTAATGCAACAAAATGAAGAGCAGGGGATGTGAACTAAGTGTGTAATTGACGCTTTATGTCGTTTATCATTCCTGTTCTGTCACAGAGAACAATGGGAAATGTATTGTTGCTACCGACGGAATGAGTAGTGTTTTCTGGCGAGCTTTATTGCTACTCTTCATCAACGGTACACAAATTGTACTGTCAACACTCTCAGTAAAAATCATAGTAACAGGCCCCGAAGTTGTATACATCTTGGCCCAGTTTCTCAAACACGGTTTATCTTAAGCCAGGAATGTGCCTTAGTTGAATTAAGATATTTATGTCGCTTTTATAAACATGCTTCTTGAGACAAAGCAATAGCACTGATAAATTTAAGATATTTCTGGGCTAAATTGAGTTAAGACAGGTCAAATTTGTAACTTATTATTAATTATTCAAAATGGTGATATTATTAAACAGACAATATAAATCATTACATCATTTTACCCAGTCTGATGTCATAGGCATTCATAACTATTTTACGAGGTGTCTGTTTTGTTTCAGCTATTGTGTTGAAGCCCCACCCCTAACCCCGCCCCTAAACTTAACCATTAGCATTAACCGCTGGCATTAAAGCATATTGTAACTGTGACAAGATTCAATATGAGGAAGGAAGGAGGCGGTAACCGGCAAACGTAACATAAGACTTTTAATAAAATATCCAAAGTAAAATGCCGTACAAACGTAATAAATCATAACATATTGTCCAGGCCTGGTCCTCTCTCAATGACGGTCGCTCGTCCTCTTATGCTCCCGATCTCCTCTGTGATACCAGACAAGTGCGCATACAGCTGACGCTGACGTTATCACTCACCCCCGGCTCTCGTCCCGCCTACCTAACTACATACCCCATCGCCCCTCACAGGCAGGGAGTACCCCCCGAGACTGTGCATGCCCCCTCTCCCTCGGCAGCTCTCGTCCCACCTACCTCACTACATACCCCCATCGCCCCTCACAGGCAGGGAGTACCCCCCGAGACTGTGCATGCCCCCTCTCCCTCGGCAGCTCTCGTCCCACCTACCTCACTACATACCCCCATCGCCCCTCACAGGCAGGGAGTACCCTCGAGACTGTGCTTGCCCCCTCTCCCTCGGCAGCTCTCGTCCCACCTACCTCACTACATACCCCCATCGCCCCTCACAGGCAGGGAGTACCCCCGAGACTGTGCTTGCCCCCTCTCCCTCGGCAGCTCTCGTCCCACCTACCTCACTACATACCCCCATCGCCCCTCACAGGCAGGGAGTACCCCCGAGACTGTGCTTGCCCCCTCTCCCTCGGCAGCTCTCGTCCCACCTACCTCACTACATACCCCCATCGCCCCTCACAGGCAGGGAGTACCCCCGAGACTGTGCTTGCCCCCTCTCCCTCGTCAGCTCTCGTCCCACCTACCTCACTACAGTAACAAAACAAGATTTAAACGAATTTTGTTACCTCATAAAATAGTTATAGATGACAGATGTCTTGCCTTTTACATCAAAATGAATAAATACGAATTTAGCTTGAATTTGGGTTTTATCACAACCAATGTAAATTGGTCACCATGTTTCCTGGAACTTCACAATTTGTGGTTTAAAGAATCTCTGTGATACACAAAACAAATGATGACTTTATTACCATTTTTATGTATTCGAAGCAAAATCATTACAATGGGACTTGGGGCAGCGGGAGATCCGACAAGATTGAGAATCCAAAGTTTAACACCAGGATGGACGCAGTGAAGTAGGTTCAAACAAAACAGTTCAAATACACTGTGAAGGTGAATGTTCACATCTGTGTGCGCCTCTGGATGTATGTTCGTGAGAAACCGAGAGAACGAGGGAGGGGTAACTGTAATCCAATTTCTTTTTAATAAAGAACGTGTCAGCTCTTACCGCCTGGCGACCGATAAGCCAACCGCTACACTCTAGGAATCGATAGCTTGCTTGTTTATTTTGCTGTTTGAATTGTTTGTACATTTAACAGCGACAGGATGAGCCGGTGATATGTGCAGCTTCAAAGTCTTTCCTTTCTCGCACTGTATTCTATCGGGTTAGCCACACGCACACGAGAGCAACCATCGCTTGGATGGGTGACGGCATTCGCTAACAAGCATCGTCTACCATTGACTACCATAGTAGAAAAACACACTGTTGAACTGTTCTGTTGAACACAAAATTTGATATTTTGATGAATTTAGGAAAGCATACAGTGCTGGCACATTTGACAACCATTTTAATTTTTTTCTACTATGGTGCCCCAGAAATCTCAGTTGCTAACATTTTTCCAAATATCTTTCTCTGTGTTCATCAGAACAAGGAAATGTTCATTATTTACTCACTTTCATGTTATTACATTCAGTGTCACTCTGTCTATTTCCATGCAGTGAAAGTGAATGGAGATCGAGGCTGTCAGTCCCTAACAACCTGCCCAACTATCTCCTATTTTGCCTCCCAGAAGATGCTTAACAAACATCATGCGAATTGATTGAATATGAATGTTACATTTAGTTAAAAATGCATTGAAATAACTTTTAAACACTACACGGAAGCTCATGTTGGAATACAGGCATTGTATTGAAAACAGAAATACCCAAAAGTCCTCTTTTTCAGTACACACAGACAAAAATGGCCCGAATCAGTGTTTGGTCTTGTTTTCCAGGTAAAGATCCAGTAATTACACTTTCAAATTATTTTTGCTTTCCCACTGGCAAATATATATATTTTTTTGCGTATGACTCAAACTACATTTAGCGAGGTTTATACAAACAAGAAGAAAAAAATTCGCCATGTTCACACAGTAAATGGGGTGATGCCGTTTTGGTGAAGCAGTTCATGCAATAAAATTGTTAAGTTACGTATTTGCTGTAAAATCAATAGAAACGTTTGCTGGTTCTGAAAGAGGTTCACGCATCCCCCCAGCCGAGACCCCCCTCTGGCACCAGCAGCTTTTCAGTAGAACAGAGTCTACAGAGAGACCTTCCGACACATCTATTAAATGGTTTTGTGACTGGTATGATTTATACGAGCGTGAATGTGTAGACGCGCGCGGGTCACTGCTCGGGCGGATGCTTAAACTAATCTTGACCCAGAAGCCTCTTGGTTTTCAATAATTCAGTCCCTCACACACACACACACACACACACACAAAACACAGAACCAGAAAGAAACCAACCCAGAGAGCGAACGTAGAGTGGAATGACCCTGGAAAAAGAAAGAGACAGATGCGTACAAACACTTACCATTTGATTTCTCACTGTCTGCGGGCTTCATCTGTATGGGATGGTGCATCTGAAACACAGGACAAACACACACGCTGGTTACGTTCACACAAACACGGCACGACGCATTTACTACGCCGCGCTCATTAACGCTGCCACAGGCACAGAGATCACAATCAACCTCGTCTGTGATGTTCGACATTATCGCTGTAATCTTGTTGATGTGGCGGCATTTTTTTCGCTCCATCTATTCTTCATCGACTGAATGAAGATGCACGTGCGCACGGGGTTTGATGAAGGTGATTTGTCAGCACTTTGCCGATAAAGCGCTAACTGCGCTCCATATTTCTCTCGCACACTTGTTCTGGCATCTACAGTATATCGAACCATTTACGGAGTAGAGGGGTGTACAGAAAACACATTCCTTCTGCGGTTTGTTAATAGTCGGTTGGATGGGTAGATAGATTTAGCTTTTGCACCTGTTTCGGTTGCATCAAATAGGGTAACACGGCTAAAATATTGTTCCTGTTTTAATGGGTATTCAAAACCTGCCAGGATTCGGTTCCTTTATCGCTTTTAGAGCATAAAAAACATGATTTACAAAGAAACGTATATTTGAAGAGCACAAGATGATGCAGTAGTGTCTAGTGGTTGATGTGCATCAAAACGCATGCATACACAAGACAAGGCTTTTTGATAGCTATCCACTGTAGTGACCTCTATGCATTAAAAATCGTAAACAAAAATGGCACACAATGTTCCCTTAATGAAAAGCAACATACATCGTACATGTGCATTTACATTTATTCATTTGGCAGACGCTTTTATCCAAAGTAGTTTTTTATGTGCAGTATGAAATGTGAAACAGTGAATGCTAATTCACAATGATCCAATAAATGGCAACAAACACAAGCTTCATTCATAGCATCAATAAGAATGACTGTTCTTCTACACCAGAAAATTTACAGTAGTATTATGTCTTACATGCTTTTTAAGTGTTTTAAAAGAAGAAAAACAGAAAGCTTGTATTTCCAAAACTGCCACTTTACAGGAAATCGAAAAACAGCGATTTCTCAATAACTAAACACTGTGTTGAAAAAAAGGAGAGAAGCTCTTTTTAATACTTTTTATGGGTTAAATATTTGCAAAAACCCACTGTCTAACATGGAGGGTATGGAATAGGACATACGAACCAAAAATCTAATCTAACCCTAAATGGAGATACAAGGTTTGCGACACCAACGCCGTCGGTGAATATATACGTGCTAAAATTTGATCATTTAAATGAATTTTTTTCAAAATTAGGGCTGTCGAACTAGAATAAGATGTTGGTTTGCCTTGCATGTCAATTTTGTACTTCTAAAAACATATTAATGCCTGAATATATGTGAGGAATATACAAATTAATAAACATTTATAGATCGTTTTAATCCCACGGTGTCCACTGTAGCGTTTATTTACTCTTAAACAGACACAACCTGGAACACAATGTCAAAAAATAGCAGCTAACAGTATATTTCAATGGAAATACATGAGGTTAACTGTTACCTCTGGAGAGGGTCCTGCTTTTGATCTACGGCCAGAGGTCACATTTGACCAACACATGCACGCACGCCCTCCATCTCTCGCCAGTAAAGGCCAAGGCACTTATTACAGGATCATTCTCTGCTATCTACTTCTCGTGAAATATACATGCTTGCTCTGACAAATCACAGCCGCATGACCCCACGCACCCCCCACGGTCATAACTCTCGGGTCGGATCGGATTATAAAGGCAGTCAGAAATAACTGAAGATATCCTTTACTTCATTTCAACTCTGATCTTTGACCTTCAGCACACACAGGCACGCAAAAGGGACCCGGGGGGTCCTGTAGGCTTCGGGGGGGTTTCAGGATCGAGACGTTACGCCGCGGTAAACAACAAACACAGTCTTTCTGGCTAAAGGCCTGACACCTGAAGGTTTGTAAAGACCTCTCCTCTCTTTGTGTACAACTTTTTTAATACACAAAACGCATTTACTTTCACAGTTTAGTGTTTCTACTATGAGAAAAAAAAACGCTGAAGCAATTTTTATGCCTCAATTTGGAACGGATTCCAAGATTATGGTAACACTTTATAATAACTTTCATTAATAAATCATTAACTAACATTATACAATGCATAATATAGCATTAGTTAGTTATGTTCTCGTAGCTAGAAATATGAGATAATGTGCTTGTTAATGTTTATTAATATAGTTTAAATAAACATTATAGAATGATGGACCGATCGTTTGCTTACAAACTTTGAATTCATATGATCATGATAATGGTTTACAATGATTAAAAACGTCATTTATAAATGATTAAGAAACAGTGTATAATGCTTAACGGATCATTGGTTAATACGTACATATGTCATTAAACTTTCAAGTCATATGATCGTGCGCTTTTAAAAAAGATTGCTTGGTAATACCATTCATTTAACGTATTATTAGTTCATTCATAATCACAGTCTGTAAAGGTCATAAATTTGCTCTTTGTTTGTTTTGTAGACTATTTTGACATTTTAGCAAATCATATAGTCATTTTGTGTTCGTGTTTTTGCAGTACTCGATCTGGAAAGTGGAAACTATTAATTCAATGTAAACGTTTATAAAGATTTACTAAACATTAGTAACTTTATGAGTAGTCATCTTGATCGTAAATACGTGTCCCAAATGACATGAATTACCCTATTTACACACCTGTAAAAATATTTTATTAATAATTTGTTCATGTTGACTTTTCTTCATTTTTGTATATGTTTATAAATGTTTACTAATCATTTAGTACTCTTATGGTAGGGATGCTCATATTGTTAACCGGTAGTTAACATTTGGACCGAATAATACCATCAGTGAAAACGCTTATTTTAATAATATATAATAATGCGTCTTTAAATATACATGTTTTTTTCATTTCTGTATGGAGAAATAAAAAATATGCTATACATGTGTTAACTCGCGGATCATTTGTTAATTACATAAGTTATTTTTTGTTTATTTTATGCTTTGGATTTATATTATTGAATTATAGTTTTTCTCCCTTGTCCGCAACGCTGCACGTTCGTGAAATGTGATGTTGTTGATGATCTTTTCGTTATGCGTGTTAAAATAAATCTGTAAAAATGTGTTTGTATTTTTAACCCTCGTCAACTGTAGCTGTGTCTCATTTCGAAGTCTGCGTGCCCCAGATGTCGCATGGGAAGGCGTCCGGCAAATGAGACCTCCGGAGGACGCAGCCTTCGAAATGAGACGCAGCGTGTATTTTAATTTATAATCTTCTCAGTTAACGGTTTACGTTCGGATAACGGTCATCCCTACTTTACATTTGTGTTTAGGGTTGTAAGTTACATCATAGTAATCAAATTGACCCCTGTACACTGTTGACCCCGTAACCAACCCTTAAACCTACACATACCACTAAACCTGTCCCTAACCTTAGCCATATCATACTCAAAAGCTTTCAATCGTTGTATAACATCTGTTAAAATCTTGTGTAAGTTTTCAAGATGCGTATTATCATATGAATTAAAAGTTCAATGACATTTGTTAACATTAACATTTAATTTACATTAAATAATCAGTAGGTAATGTTTAATACGTTTATACGTAAATATTAACGAACACGTTATCTTACGTTTCTAGATATTTAAATACGTATATAGTAACTTCTGATATGTTTAGCATTTATAATGTTTGTTTTTGTTTACATAATAAGCAGTATGTCTTTGTTCTGACATATTAATTGTTATTTATAAACACATACACATAAATGTACACATTTATAAACTTTTAAATATAATCTAAATTATTGGTAAATATAAAGGAATACATCTAACTATTTCCTAAATACACATGTATGTGTACATTTATACGCACAGTACACAGACATATATTATGTAAACACAAACGTTTATTCTAGATGCGATGAATCATTTGACAGCCCATATTCTTATTCAAATCGATCACTACAGTGCTTAAAGTAGCTACTGTACTCTATTCAAGGTGAGGACGACAACATTACATAACATATAAAACTATAGATAACACATTATTTAATAAACGATTTACTACACGCCATTTTTATCACTTCATTCAAAATGCAATGAAGATACGCGTGTCGCTCTATGTCATAACAAAAAGGCAAATTTCAGATGTCGCTCCCGAATAAAAGTTTTCCGTCCAGTGGTTTAAGGACACACGGTGTGTGTTTTTGTGAAAGATCACAGGCGTAGGACAGATGGGCGCGCGGTGGGGATTTTATAAGCTGCTGCTACACACAGACACGTTGGAACACACAAAATGGCATAAATGAAAGCGATAAAGAGAGCAATATGCCATTAAAAATAAAACACAACCATTACTGACGGCCTCATACACACTTCTTGAGACCAATTCAGACTGTGTAAATAATAACATCTACAAGTTAACCCAGTTACAGACACATAGTGGTGAAGGAATTTGATCAACACTGTCAAATCAAATGGAGCAAAGAAAAGAAGAATGCATTTTGTGTAAGCATAATATAAAAACACAACCGTATCGTCTAGAAATGGGTCACGAAGGTCAGCTAGATTAGCGAGGATGGCTAGTTTTTTAAAGCTCTCTTTATATTACCCACCAATACTGTACGTCCAAGCTTCAGCTGTTGGGTTGTGTGTCATACGTGTACACGCGTTGTGTCCAGCGAAAGTGAAGTGTCAAATCCAAATAAAAAGATGTGGGATTGCTATTTTAAAAAGTACCAAACATGTGAAACGGCCTTTGACATCTTTTTGCGCACGCTCTAATAAGTCTTAGGCCGGGCAGTTGTTTCCATATCAATAGGGCCCTCTACCCTCTGTCTGACCCTACAGAGAGCTTCACTAATCCATACAATGCACACGCACACACCATCTACAATAAAGATCTGGAACTAAACCCATTAGAGTTCCCCTTTAACCCGTCTCCCTGAGCCCAAACTCCCTCTTCCATCCCAACTCGCGCATTTCCCTGAATTACATCTTGAAAAACAGATTAAAACCTTGAAACCTGAGAAATCGTCACATGAATAAGGACGTCTCCTCGCTGTCTTTCAAAGAGACAGACACGAGCAAATAAACAAACACTCACCCCAGTTAAGGTCTTTATGTTGTGCAGTGCATTCTGGGCCTCCAGGGCAGCTTTCCGTGTGTAGAATGTGACAAAACAGCACCCTGGGAAAACAAACGGGAAGAGAGAGAGAAAGAGTGAGAGGGGGGTAAGCATTTTAACCATGCAATAAGCCAAGTGGATTTGATCTTTTCTTTTCGTCTCACTACCTGCTGAGAGAGAAAACAATCTCACTGCTGTCATACAAATCTCTGCCAAACTGCTCTGGAGAGAAGATAAGGGACGAAGAAGCGAGAGATGGAGAGGGAAAGAAAGATGGATAGATTCCAAAGCCGATCTAACACCAGACACGACAACTTGAGCGTGTTTTTTTCGCTTGTAGGCACTGAAAGCGTGAATGCTGGAAGTGACAAAAATCGCAGCCAATGAGCAAATATTAGAGTTTAATATACGTGCAAAAGGATTTTGGACCACGATAGTACATTACATTTTCCAGCACTGTGCAACGGAAACAAGTGACTAAGGGAAGCCAAAAGATGTTGCGGTGTATACAGTCTTTTAAAGGCAATGTACAATATCTGATTAATAGTACAAAAGGATTTTGGACCGGTACGTTTCATGCCGGAAATGCCCCAGTATTTTTTGTCTTTTGACATCAAAATGATGGACCAAAATGATGGACCAAGATGGATGACCTTAACACTCATTCTACACTGGTCCCTGAACACAAAAAGTTACCTAAATACATATGCTTCTCTCAGAGAGAGAGAGAGAGAGAGAGAGAGAGAGAGAGAGAGAGACTTTTGGCAGGATACACTAAGGCCTCGGTCGTCCCTGGCATCAGTACACTACCGTCCACAGCCAAACCACTCATTTTCCAGAGACACACAGTTCTAACCAAACACAGCCATGACATACAAACTCCCTCATTCCCATTACTCAACGTTGACATAAATGATGGCCGAATAGTTCCGGTCAATAAACACAAAGACTGCAGGTTCAAACCCAGTTAGGAGTGACCCACGAGCTAAAGTGTTATCTCGTATCTGATCAATCACCATTGTGAATGGAGCAAAGAATTGACCGCAGGGTTGTCCAGAAGGAATTATAGTGAATTATACTGTAAGACCCCCAAAATGCTTAGCATTTGTGAAATTACAGCGCAATGCCAATGGACCATTTACAGACGGTCTTGTGTGGCAAGAACCTCTATGTGATTGGCTGTATTCATGTAATTCCCGGTAGCTAGGGTGCGCAGGGCTTCATCCGTTTCTGTATATCCCTCTTTATGATGTCGGTTTTGGGGATATGGACACATACGTAGACACATGAGAGCAAAACAAACCGTGGTCGGTCGCTTTAAATGTCAATCAAAGAGATTCTTCCTGTCTAAGTAGCCCGTTCTTGGCAGGAACAAGCAGCAATGTGGACCAGATGCCGACTGTCAAAATCCTGGCTGTGCAAGAATACACAGGAGGCAGAGAAATATCTACCGACCTCCTCCATACATGGCCTCATTCATTAAACGTTTTGCTCAAATAGTTCTCATATGATGCGTTTGTGAAAGTAATTAAAAGCATTCAACGCAACGCCTTGCCTATTTCGCAATTGTATCGTTCATTTCGCAATGGTCAACGCAAACGCGTTCGGAATGACATATGCGAGAACGGTTAGTGAACTGTTGTGCGTGTATGATGGACAATTCCCATGCAACGAACGTTATGAAGGTGCGCACGAATGTTTTGTGTACAGAGGACCTAGTTTATACCACATGAGCCTAAACACTCCGCAGCTGAAAGTAATACTACATGAGCCCGTAATATTCCATCAGTATTAAATAACACGCCAGTAAAATAACTTGGAAGGCACCGTGAAGTTGCGTAAGCCCAGTGAAGCCAAACGTGTTCATAATATGGACACATCTGAGTTTAAATGGATGTTCGAAGCCATTGTCAAACATCCAGTGTTACTAGATTTACTGCATTCCTTGAATATACAATATCCTACATTTCTTCTAATGAACTATATTACTAGGCCTATTTATTATTATCAACAAATTCTTCCATTTATTAAAGCAATATCGTACCACTGTCCGAAGGCCCTGTGTTTCAGTAACTTCACTACAGTTAAGGGGTTCATTTGGCTTTTACATTTCAGCCTTCGTTTCTAAAACACACAGATGTCCAAGGCCATAAAACTGTTGCCTTCAAAACATGAAGGCAAGCTAATATGAAACACTCATTTCATACGTGCTCGGAGATCCGTCTCATTCTTGAGTTGTCAGCAAATGCAAAGCAAACGCAGGCGTTCTGGTCTTTTGCCACCGTCTCATTCCTCTTCGCTGACAGCTGTTGTTTAATCGTGTTGCGACACTGGAAACTTTTGACAATCCCAGGCAGCGGGGTCAGGACAGCCGTCCCCGAAGCGGTTTCCACGTTCGTATTGTGGCAGGACTGCTGACATGCGGCGCGAAAGACAGTGCCGCCTCACCTGAGACGGATAAGACGGGATAAAACCGTGAGGCGTGCAACCGCCTCAAGAGGTCCGTGACCGTCCGTAATCGTGCTGAGACTTGCTGATGGACCGACTCCATGATTTCAGTAGAGGATCAAGTCCAGAGGTCTCATATTTGGCTGTTTTGGGCTGTTACGGTTAATAACTGTTAAAACCGAGTTAAAAATAACCACTTTTTAATTTGATTTCAGTTTTTTCCGCGCACGATTCATAAGCGCACATAATTCCTAAGAGAACAAAAATATTTGCCATAGTCATGTTTCATTAAAATGTAATAACTTTCTCCGCTTGGAAAATGATATCATCATCACTGATATTATCAAGGCTACTTTAACATCAAAAGCGAGGTACTGTTTTACCTCATAATACTATATCAACATCCTCATAGCAAAAATTACAGTGATTTTGTTACGTTTTACAGTTTTTGGGGGGAATATTTGAGCATATATCTCATGAACCACTTCGAGCAAGTTTCATTTTGGACCTTGACAGCTCCAGTCTTCATTCACTTTTATAATTTGAAAATAAATAAAACGACATGAGGTTGATTTCGTTTTGGGGGTAAACTATTGCTTTAAGTTTACCCCAGAGCAGTGACCTCCACGGCTGACTTCCATCTCTAGTACGGAAGGTCCATTTGTAATCCAAACAATTCCCGACAGTCCCATCCTATACCTTTTTTAATTTATCTTGTTTCACTAGAAAATGTCACATTGTGCCTCTTCTTTACGTTAAAGTGGTCTCGATAGACTAAAACAACTGACGATTATTTCCAGAATCTGCTTTTGATCCGTTATAAGAGACAGACTGTCTAATGCCTCACAGGTACAGACTTCATACCACAAACACACACATCTGTTAGAATTCATTTCAATACATTAGCATAACACGTTTGCATTTGGCCTTAGAGGACGCGCTCGCACAAAACTCACACGTTTGTGTGGTTCCGCGCCTGTGCTACGTGTCCGGGGACTGAAAAGATGCGCACACACAAGTGCATTCATTCATCCTGTGAGCATGTAGGCGTGTGTGACGGACTTCAAAGGCACACAGGAATACATCTTTACTAAAGAACCCCAGCTGCTAAGGGCTATTTAGCCCTGGACCGCTCTCACATCACTCAATCAACAAGGGACAGTCTGTTTCTGTGTATGTGTGTGCGCCTCGAAATTGCAGCCCGGCTCTGATAAACAATTCCTGCTCTTCACCTCTGGGTGCATTTATATTCTGCGCCTTCATTCTGGCATCACACGCACATGCGGGGCAGGCGATCTGTGAGGCCGTCTGTTCGGAAGCACCTCCCCGCTGATGATCGGACTATGGTGGCCAGGCAGGGACACACAGCAAACGGGGCGAGACGTCCCACTTTGAGTCGGAACAGCGTGTATATCTTTGGATGCGACACTCTTGCCCAGTCTTACTGGGATGTGTATGAGCGTCAACTTTTTTTGTTCGGACAAAGTGCTTGGTTGCCCAATATGACAACATTCCATGCAGATCTGGGCTGGAAGAAATGGCACTGGTCCATACATGAAAACTCTGTCATCGTTTATTCACTCTCATGTTGTTCAAAACCGGTATATGACTGTTTTGTGTCCATACAATGGAAGTCATGTGGTTCGACCATTTCGCAAACAAAACTATTCCACTTTTAAGGGACAGTTCCACAGTAGAAAGAGTCATATACAGGTTTTGAACAGCAGAAACTTTGACAGAATTGTACGTTTTAGGATGAATTATCCCTTCATTTTTTTATTTTAATTGATGTAAAATTACTTTTATTTTCAAATGTTTGTCCTAGTAGGTTACGTAGTAACATTGTTTTGTCCTCATGACCTTCTCAATTGAGTGTAACGTGTCACGATTGAGATTTGCCGTTCCCTTTACCCCGCCACAGGTTCCAGGACAAGTCCAGTTAAAAAGACATAAGTGTGCGCTATCTTCAATAAGCCGCAGAGCTCCAGTTATCTAAAATTGTGTGTTCCTTGCTTTAGGACACCTCAAATGACGTCCTGTTAACTGGGACGCTTTTCTTAATATAATCCGTCCATTAATTGGTAATTTCAACGGTGAAAATCCGTCCTTGTGGGGAAGGAAAAATGGAAATCCAAATCCTTTCAGAGAGGAAAAACATCTTAATTGATGGACGCCACAGGCGGAGAGACGCACTGGAAGTTAACGCTCACCGCGTGGCGTTATTGAAAGATTTCACCACAAAAACTGTCCAATTTAACAGCTAGAGCCATGCCTTTTCCTAAATGAAAATGGGCCATAGTGCAGTTGAAGGTTGGCGGTGGCCATCATGGCTCGGCAGCTGTGTCAGAGGCCTTGATGAAGCGAGACCTGAGAGAAACGCTCTAACTGTTGCTAACAGAACTACAGCAACACTCCTGTGTGAAAGCCAATAGCACAGCTCTGACTGAAAGGCCCGACACACAACTGTGTGTTTGTGTGTGTGTGTGTTTGAGAGAAAGATTAGGATTTAAAGAGTAATGCTCTTGCACTCTAACCTGATTCATCCGCCAAAAGAGAGAAAGGAAATGGAATGGGCGGCACTGTAACCGTGCACATGCCATCTTTCAGTGTTAACTCTGAGCCACTCCACACAAGTGGGGCTAATGCCTACAATTTAACTGTGTTACAACACCTAGTGAGCTGCTATGTTGTCTACCGCCTACATGGGCTCCTGTCCTTCCTTCACAAGTCGATGTTTTGAAATGCAGTTCTAACAGAAACAATTTTGTGTTGCTATACGCACGTATTTCGTAAGGTAAAGACTCTCAAACTTAAATCTTTCAGTAGAACATTGGCTTTGTTAACATCTCGTCTTAAAATACTGTATGAGTAATAATAATGCATTTTAGGCAGCTTACTAGGCTCTAGAAACAACTTGTAAGAAAATTTGAAGCGAGAAAACATAGTATGAAAAATTCAGCAGAAAAACAGGACGTCAGAAGCTAAAGATATAATGCGAAGCAATAAAAAAGGAGACACACACTACCTTTACTCTGTGGTGGGTTCTGGCTGCGATCTCGCAGTATGTTGATCTGGTAAACGGCTCCGTAAGGCTCGAACAACTCCTTCAACTCTTTCTCGGACCAGGAGCGTGGGATCTGTCCCACGAACATCTTAATGGCGTCCGGATCGGGCTGGTCCGCGTGTTCCAGGGCGCCATTCATCTTCCCAGCTGTACCGTTACTGCAGAGAGAGAAATCGAGGGTTATTTGGAGTGCACACACATGATGTCGTTCATATACACTTGAGGGGTCCAGGAAAAAGGTGAGCGAGACTGTTTGGTCTCCACGTTCACAGTGAGAGCAGCTGTGTGCTGGTCAGATCGACAACTGCTCCTCATTAAAGCAGGAAGACACGGAGACAAACGCAGATTAACATCACAACAGTGTTATTACGCCCAGCGTGTGTGCTATGTACGTCCTGTGTGTGTTAATGTTGTGCTCTCATTTAATGGGAGAGTAAAGAAATAACTTTTCTTTCTTTGATTTGAAGAAATAATTTAGATGTCTGCCATTGGGTGGACAAGTAAAAAGCCCCACCCAAAGGTTACTTGATTGGTTAAACCCTTGTTGCGACAAACAGAGCTTTACGTTTTGAGGTCCAGCATATGAAGTAACGGGATGGTTCACCCTAAATTGAAAATGATGTCATAATTTACCAACCCTCTAACCTGTATGACTTTCTTTCCCCTGTAAAACAAAAAGGAAGATCATCCGAAGAAAGCTGGTCATCGAACAAAAGCGGTACCGATTGACTTGATTGTGTGTCCATACGATAGAAGTGAATGGGTACCGCTGTCGTTCGGTAACAAACATGCCTCAAAATATCTTCTGCAGGAGAAAGTCATACTGATTTGAAATGAGGACATCATTTTTGGGTGAACCATCCCTTTAACATTTGTTTTAAAACTGTAGACGGACAGGACGTGGATGATATTTTTCCTGAGGTAAATCATCAGCTGCTGTCAATAAAGCTTAACATCTCAAAACATTCCCTGCCGTCTCGAATCAATACCCGAACTGAACCCGATCATGGCATGATAAATACACCTAAGCTCGGTCATGTTGCAAGTCATTTAAGTGTCGCCAAGATGGCCATCTTGCAAGGTCAACGAATTCATGAGGAACTCTGTGTGCTTGTAACAGATGAAAGCACTCAAGAGTATTATTGACCCAAACACGTTCCCTTTCTGTGATTACGAATAACAAAACGCATGAATCACGTCTGAACCGACTCCAAATCCCTCAGATTCAACTTGAGATATTGCTCATAAAAGGCCAATCCACCTGTTGACAAAAATTAATGAATAAAAGGTTTTCCTCCGTGAAAAGGCTTATCCGTTTCCTCGCGAGACTAATTATCGCACTAAGCGTTCTGCGTGTGAGCCTACTCGCTGTACAAGTTTCTTCCTTTGGACACAGGCATCACGCCAAGGACATATTGACATAAATTTGGCATTATTCTCTTTTCTTTATTCGGTAAATTGTGCCAGTTTATCAGTATTATGAAACATGTTCTTAAGGAGTTGATTTGAGGGAACTCAACTAGAGGGAGGTGGTGCATTGTATGCTATCCACTTTGGCGATAAAATATAAAAACAAACTGTCAGAGGTCTCAATGATGCCAAACTCTTTATCCAGTCCACCGAGACCATTTATGATGAACGAATGATGATGAAAATATCATAAACTCAACGTATACGATTATATGCATAAGATTCGATTGAACCAATACACAGATCCTCAGGCCTGAAAATAATTTTTAAGATGTATTTCCTAAATCAAGGTTCAAAACATTCTCGGATCAGAGGTGAAAACAATCCAGTCAATGGGGCGACCACAAAGCCTCCCACTTTTCCTTTTCCGTGATTTGCCATTCTATTCGAAACAATAAGGCCTCGAGTTAAACAGGAGCGACAGATAAAGAGAAAAGGTTAAAGATGAAGCGAAAAGACACAGACCTCTGCACTCGATTCATCCATCTCTTGCAGAAGGACCCTATTTTCTCCGCGGAGACGCCCAAGTCTTTGAGCGGCTTAAAGGACATTTCTGAATGCCTTGCAGGAAAGCTGCCCCCTCGGGTCCCCACGGCAACCGGTGCTCAGCTACCCCCACCCCGATAAATCCCCCGGCAATAAGAGCGCCCCTCGCCGCCGATCAGAAAGCAATAACGGCGAGAGAAGCTAGCATGATACTGTCACGGGGGCCAAGAGCCAGAAACCTGACTCTGATACACAGAGAGGGATGGGACTGTGAGTGTCAGGGTGTCATGCGTACGCGAGTGTGCGAGCGCTTGTGTGTGTCACAATTAGTAATTGTTTCGTTCGACAAGGCCTGCCCCGAGGAACACAAAGGCACAAGTCACAAGAAGCCTGTAACAGCGGGCTGTAGGACACTCACACACTGAGGCCAAGAGTTAAGGGGGCCGAGAACCAGTTCATATGCAAAATCTGGGTTTTCTTCCTTTTAGACAGCACAGCTAAGCGATTTTGGGTTTAATCAGCGCTTCTTGAGCGTCAATATTTTTCCACCAATATGGATGTTAGGCATTATCAAATTGTTTTCCCTGCGCTGCAAAATCTGCATCGTCACAGCAGAAGTAATGATGCCCTGGCTACGTTCTTACGTTTGAATGGAACGTGATTCATGCTGAGCAAAATAATGATGAAAAATAATACATTTGATGGAGAGCTCATCTTTTCTCGTGACATATTTACTGGTTGCGCACGATAACAAATGTACAGCGTGACCAGCGTAGGCTGATTCACGAGGGAATTATCTTCTAAGCAGTCAAAATAACTTAGAACTGACAACTCGATGGTCTTAAAATGGCTCACTCACTCGCTCTATCATTTGACGTCAGACTTGTAACATAAATTGCCATTTCTATTGCTCATATCTCACTCAACATAAACACATGGTAACTGTTTCGCTGCACTCCGTGAGGCCTAAGTTTCATTTGAGCATCCAGCCCAGCCGAGTTAAGGGTTCGTTCAAACATAAAAATGCTAACTACAATCATGATTATTAAGTTATTCGCTTACAAAAACAGCATAGCTATTATGATATAGAGCAGCGATAATGTTGGGATCACTGCCGGGGAACGATAAAACGTTGCCATAAAGGCAAAATAATGACATGTAGGAAAATAAGAGCTCATCTATCGTTATGACATCCTTACTGGTTGCGCACAATAACAAATAGAGAGTGTGGTTTGATTCGTCATCAAATTATCGTCTTAGAATTTACTTAGAACTCGGTGGTCAAATGGTAAGTTGAACGAATTTGAACTTGTAATCGCAGCACAACAAGAGCCGGGTTTCCATCCAAAGTTGCACATTTCGCGAAATCATTTGGGAACACGCAACGTTTCCATTCAACTAGTCAGCTAGTCACTTCGTCATAAGCTGATACGAGCCCTTTAAATCTGAATGTTTCATTATTCTTCACCGAAATGGCGTTTGAGCAACCCAGTGCCGTTCACAATAAAATGAAAAATATATCTATAAAAATAACTGTTTTTTTCCCGATGTTTAATTTTTGGTGTGAACACACCTTTAAAGTCGCTTAGCCACTCGCGTGAGTTTTGGAGTTTGCCCAGCCGATGGCAGACAGGCAAAACTGTTTGAAAAAAGAATTGCTTCAGCAATTTTGCAACGACTATCGTGTGTAGAGTAGTTAGGATGAATTATCTAGTGTCTCTGCAAAATCTTTAACAAAGTGGACCTGGATACACTGAAGAACCAAAATCATTAAATCCTTTACAGTCTCTGTCCCTACATAGGCCTGAGGAGAGACGCCAACAGTGTAAAGGCATTGGCCTTTATTTAGACCATCTTTCTTCATATCTTCTCTGCTGACAAGGTAGAAAAAGCAACAAAGTGAAACTAAAAGTGCTTCTGTGTGTATATATATATATATATGTGTGTGTGTGCGAAGTCCTGAGGCTCAGATTAAGTTGTCAAGAGGATCTACTCCTGCCATAACATTCTCTATCTCTCTCTCCCTCTCTCGTTCCATCCACTTCTCTCTCAATTTGAGTCAATTGTCTGCCTTAATGGCTTAACTAGACCTTCCATCAGCCAGGGCTGCTCTTAAGGTATGTGTGTGTGCTTGTGTGTACCACTGATGTAAGGAATACTGAAACACACACACACACACACTCATGTACTTACAGTACAACAACAATACTGCAGGTAATCATTTGTTCTTAGACAACCTGCCTTGTTGCATACAGAATATATCGTAAGTTAAGGTTGGAGGCACATTTACGGCTAGACGGAGGTCATTTTGAGCAAGAACATCCTGGATAAAGGTTATTTAAACTGTAAATCAAGTTGTCACGCACAATGCGAAACGTCCCACTAACCGTTACAAATGCTTTCAGTTTGATGGCAGCAACACATAACAAAACAATACAAATACAGTTTTATATATCATTTTGTGTGGTTGTTACGGCAAGCATTGCTAGCATTAAGTGGTAAACTTGCAAAACAGAAATGACTTTAGAATTTCACCCTTATAGATTTGCATAAACACCAGCCATATTTAATGACTGCTTCCATATTCAGGGATGTATGCTATCTTCGGTTGAGGTCCCCCTGAAGTCATTCAGTTTTTTCCCTGATCATCAAAATGACAAATGTAAACGTTTTCGTCAGTGAAAATGATTTCTTCATACTTTAAAGCAGCTTTAAGGGGAAAATGCTCAGCAACGGCCAAGACGAATTAGCACAAGGTTTGTCTTAAAGCATGTAAACTGTACGATGCTGCTAATTCGGCAGAGAGTTTTGCACGGGCAAGCATTACAGAATAGGACCAATATGAGGGTCATATATGATGACAATAAATGACGACAGAATTTTAATTTCTGGGTGAGCTACCCCTTTAATAATAATGCATTCTTTAAGAAATAACACTATAGTTTGACTTGACGGATTAATAAACACAAGGGCATTCCCAGTTGTGCATATATTGAACGGGTGATGCACATCCAGTATAGTATATTCTCATACAGTTAAAGATTAAAATAGATGGTTTGTAGTGTTTTGAAGAAAATATGCACGATAAATATCAGAAGTACATTAATACCAGAAGGTAATATATAATGTGATAATGTCAAAGTACAGTACAAAGTGACAAAGCCTAAATAAAGTCATTTGGATACCAAATCCCTTCTCCATCCAGTCCACACATACACGGGTTGACAGGCAGCTGGGGGAAGTTGCAAACCTGTAATTTCCTCCATTAAAAAACGAGCACAGCTGACAAGTGAAAAAGTGATTTTTATTTATTTTTTCAATCACATCTTCAGTACAAGTTAACACTCGCCTGTCTGGCAGCTGCGGCGTCTCGTATCTCTGCCTGCCTCTCTCGCTGGCGACAGGTGATGCTTTAATTCCACTCATCAGTTAAGCTTTATGATCCTAATTAATCTCGTTGGACATAAATATAAGGAGTTCTGCTCCGAGCTCTGAAAAATACGCAATCCATCCACATTTAATAGGGAAGATTCATCTCTGTTTCTCCATGGTTCATCTCTCGCTTTATTTCTCTGTCTCTTTTTCATCAAGTCTTAATTTGGGGCTTGTCAATCATATCCGTGATGGCGAAACCATCCGCTGAGTGACTCTGTATGCTGAATGTCCCTTTTAGTGACAACTCTGTACTATAATCGTTTAAGTGGGAGACAGATTGTTCAGCAATTCCTTTTAGCGGGTAGGGGCTGTGTCTAGAAACGTAATAAGCTTCCCACCTGGACCGCATTTTTAGCATCATCAGCCACAATTCGGGGCGTCGTAGGGAGGTTTTACTGATGTATTTATTAAAACATAACATGTACTTTCATGTCCAACGATGAGAAATGCATTTTGGGTAGGCTTGCTCAAACATTTACACCATGCACGTATTCAAACATCAATAGGCATGTTTGAATGCAATGTGATAGTTAGTGATCTTTTTTAATGGTCGTACAGATACCGGTATTAAAAATAGGCCGATTTAACACAAATGCAACTACAGTACATGAGAGACATGAAATTGGCGAAACAAAATGAACAATTATTGAGTATTGTGTGCTAATTAAGTAGCATGTAGCTAAGCAATACAACTTGAAGACAAAAAGGTGCACACGTGACATTATGATCATCTCGGGCAGATTCATGTGGCTAAATTTCAATAAAATAAATGCTGGTTTTACATCAGAGTATATGCTAGGGCGCTCTCTATCGATCGAACAGAAAATGTATCGATAATTGTAATAATAAGAATAATATGAATGCCTAAAATATGCAACCTTTTAACACGCACAATGCCAAAAAACGCCGTCTAGGTAGGCCGCTCACTAGATTTCGAGATGCAGCCAATGAAATGCATTTGTCCTTTACAACGTCCTGACCAAGATTAGCCAATCTAACCACAAACATACTGACAACATCTCACACACCGAGGTCAGACACAGCATGACTCCAGAAAGACATTTCCTGTGATCACCTTCATCAACTGTCAGAGACGTCAAACTCCGGCTATGTTTAGAAAAAAGCATCTAGGACAAAAAGTGTCCTGCAAACATCACATACAAAGCCAGCGAACAAGAACGAAAACGACAAAATGTATTTCAAGGTCTAAGAAAAACATGCCAGCTTAACTGTAAAGAGTGAAATGGATCGGTGTGTGTGTGTCGGGCATGTGTGAGATGTACAAAACTGTTCTGTTAATCACTCCACTTGTTAAAAGTGTGAAGGGGTGGGTGCTATAGAAGTTTCCATGGTAACTTTGGAAGCGCGAGGCGCTGATGTGATAAATGTCACACTTGCTAATGAAGCAGCGAGCTGGAAACATGCCGTCTTTCAGCGCTAACGAGGAGGACATGCGCGCGCACAGCCAGAAAAACACAATAATAACTTGTTTAAGTGAGAAACCATTTTAACCGGCTCATAAAAAATAACAACCCCGCCGGGACACTTGGCCATACATTTGACTTGAAAATGGAAAAATAAATATTTGTATTCATGTTTTCGTTACTGGTTCATTTACCGCATTTTAATGTCAAAGCCTGCAAAATCGTGCAAAATCATTCATTCTTCCTCCCGCTTTTCGTACGAGAAAATTGACATTAACCTATAATATCAACACGTTTGACATCCAAGGTTTTTGAGTGTTAAGAAGTTGCAATGCAAACGCCCACTGTACAAAAACCCCTGCAAAAATAAAGCATAATGTACTTAGTTAATAGAATTGAGTTTTTACGTTTTTATCGTAGATTTATTTATCATTAGCCTGCGCTGCATTACGCTCTGTTCTCTCCATAACACACACACACGCACAAACTCAGTGCATCCTAAAGCACGCATGTACACAGGGATGCTTATCCTCACAAATGTTTATGGAATCAAGTGCTTGAGAGGAAAAGTGCTCCTCAAATGACACTAGACACACTGTGCTTAAACGTGCGGCTCCGCACATGTACACACTTTTGCTGCCGAAAGCGGCTTTAGTGGAAA
This sequence comes from Barbatula barbatula, assembly GCA_037178815.1. Taxonomy (NCBI): domain Eukaryota; kingdom Metazoa; phylum Chordata; class Actinopteri; order Cypriniformes; family Nemacheilidae; genus Barbatula; species Barbatula barbatula. The sequence goes on along the minus strand of CM074079.1, from coordinate 16,931,785 downwards.
TCTGTGGCAACAGTGTGACAGGATCGCCCAAATTGCCAACAACATCCCTGCTTTTTATTGCCCTACTGTTGCTATGGAAACCGGGTGGAGCGGGGAAACGGGACTGATGATGCTGCAAAAGTCACTCCGTACATCTCCAAAAGACACAGACAGGATGCTCTTGAATGGCTGTTGTTTAATACTATATGGGTTTGAGTTATGTTAAAGGGCTACTTCACCCAAAACGAAACATTCTGCGCAATTCCATGAAAATGTCAACCTTATGAATTTAGTTTGAATCAACGTTTTTAACTACGGTAACAGCACAGATATTAACATTTGGTGGTTCGAACACCCATGTGAGATCTCTCTTCGAATTTGTAAAGCATTTGTTTCATTTTTAGTGCATGATTCTTCACAGTCAGGCCATTTTCAGGATTGTGTCGTCCGTAATGCCACATATTCCTCATAAATGGATATTTCAATGAATGTGAAAATAAACAAACTATTATATGTTCTATAAGGAGGCAGCCCTTCTCCGTTCATTGGGTATTATTGCTTCAGGATTGTGCGTTTCCCGGAAATCCTACAAAGTTTGTCATCTCCCAAAAAACGCGTCCACAACGCATGTTTATTTGTTTTAAATAGAAACGTCTCCTACCGTGGTAGTCAATGGGGAAAATTTGGAACAACTCAAAGGTGCGTAAATGACAGAATTTAAATTTTTGGGTGAAGTGTCCCTTTAAGCCGCGTCCGCGTTCATGTGGCTGGCGGGCAGACAGCAGGTGCAGAAAGTGGAGACATGAGAAGCAATCATAATGACCATGAGTTGGACCATCATCAAACTTGGACAAGTCAGCGCATCATGGCCTGTGGCTCACCTACGTGCCTGTGTGTTTGTGCGTGTGAACATCTGGTCGCCGGGTCCTTCATCTGACAACTCCCCATCTGCCCACCTGCCTCCCTCACAATTCTTCTCTCTCATCCACGGCCACCTAGATCAACTTCTCGACACTTGGAGGCTCACACCATTCTTATTTCGGATTCTTTTTCAAGCATGATACTATGATTACTATGTAAAATGCAACAAATTGTCTTTGGTTCGATGCAAAAAGTGATGCCCGCGGGGTGTAATGCTCTCTCGGGTTCGATGAAATCATCAGATTATGAGGTGAACGCTATATTTTTATGGAATTTATTGGGACAGATTTAATGGTTATAAAAAGCAATATCACTGAAAATACGGATTGTTGTTATATAAAAAACGTATACAGATATACAAAACATGCATAGGGAGACAAACACTTGGAAATCATGCGAACGCCGACTTAAAATAGTCCCTACATTTTCTTAAAGGTACATTTATGCATCACGAATACGAAGTTGTTCATATTTTAATATTACGTTTATCTTTATTATATTTGATGAAAAAGCTGGACATCACTTTTGTCGAGGATTGTATAAACTGTCCAACAGCAGTCAGATTACACAAACATTTAGATAAATCAGCTTCACAGAATCCGCATTCAAGAAATCCATCCTTTGTGTAGAATGGGTCCCATTATTGGTTTCGATCGAAATTGCCTAGTTAAAGATGCTACAAATGCACATAAGAGTTTGTTACAACAAACAGGATTTTAATTGATTCAATAGAGACGTTTACAAAAGAATAGTATCGTTTCGCTTAGCATGTAGCGAGGATGAATTACAGCATTTACCCTTCTCTACCCTGTTTACCCCTTCTCTAAAGCACTCCTCTCTAAACAGAGAAAGAGAGGGAGAAGACTCTTTGTGGAGAATCGTACCGATTGCCAGGCACAAAAGAAAACATTAGATTTGCTCCATTGACGCGTTCGGTTAAATTACTCCTGCTTGTGAACTAAACCACAATGCATGCCTTCAATCGCCTGTGAACCGTCTTGTGAATGTCTTGCCTCTGCGGGGGAATGTGCACCGCTGCCTTTGTTTGCTCGCGTCTTCTTCTCTGCAGGTGCTCCGACTCTTAGGACATTCAGACCCTTCCAGACGCCTTAATTAGACATCCTTAAAGCTCGGTCCTAACTTTATCACAGCTCGCTTAATACGACACGCTGCTAAAGCTATCGTTTAAAAAAACAAGTACGAACCATGTTGGTTTAATTTAAAAAACGTCAATAAACAAAATGAACAAAGCCGTGCCCATGCTGTTCGGTAGAACGTATTTCCCTCGGTGTCGTAGCTGTTTCGGGCCGGTGAGTCACGGTAAGATTAGCCAAAGCCGCGAGCTAGTCTTTCACGGCCCTTTTGTTCTTTCCCCATCTGCTTTTAATTCTTTTCGTCTGTCATCAGTGCCGGGAAGCATTTCGACAATATCTTGCATCTTAGATCGTCAAACGACAAAATGACGCAAAGATGCATGCTAACTGTCAGTCAACATCTGCCCGAGTTGCAACGTAGCACAAACTTCCAGGCGCGGCTAGCTGTGCGTCCCCGGTTGGAAACTGAAAAAAAACTCAAACGAGTCCTCCCACGAATGTCGTTTATTAGCGAGGTGTGTAGAGACGCGCACGAGTTTCATTAGGGCACTTTAGGGGGAGGCGTTCGTTTTCATTACGGTTTATGGGACGGAAAAACATCGTCACGCGTCGCAATTAACATCCCGACAGATGGCGGAGAGTGTGCGTCAAGTGCGCCTATCTCTCAAGTTCTCCTTCGCAAGAACCACCTCCGTGTTTTCACGCTTCTTTGCGAGAACAGAGCGATACTGACAGAAGAGGAAACGGGGGAAAGAAAGGAAAAGAAATGCGCACGGGAAAGAAAAGAAAACATGGGAGTCAATAAAATAAACAGCGGCATCCAAGCTTGAAGTGATTGGGCTCTGGCGAGCATCAGTTGGCCAAGTTATTCCAGCGAGGGCCGAGGACATAAACATTGGGCGCACACACATACACGCTATGAACCAACGAGAATAAAAGTGCTCTGAACGTTTGGCTTCAGAGGCCTTGGCCGAAAAGCACCATATGCTGACAACGTGTCAGATGGGAACCAAGAGCGTTATTGCTTATCAGATCTAGGGTTGTCACAATTATTCAATAATGGTCTAATCGTAATAATTTGACCTAAGAGCAATTATTTCAGATGAACGCAATTATTGTGCATCTTTAGAAGACAAAAGAGGGATCTCTGAAGCACCTTTATATCCACCATCACTTACTGCTCCATTCGCATGACATTTCTCCATTGTTGGAGTTGTATGAGCTCTGTTTGTTTATTCCTCCCCAAAACGAATGCAACGCTCTCTCCATCACTCGTTCCCCATCACATTTATCACGCCCTTAAAGAATGACACTCTTTGTAGTGTGTATGTGTGTGATAAGCACACCAGATGTGTGCCTACTCTTTCTCTTTGTATACAAGTCGGCGATAAGCGTGTGTGCGCGCGATACAGGTGCGTGTTGGCAGTGTTTGCTCTTTATCCACGGCCCGGTGCGTTTGAAAGGCGAGCGAGCGCACTCGTCGAAACGCCACATTGATCTTTCACTTGCAGAGGATTCAGACGGCCGCATTAGAATGCAACATCAGAGACTGAACTGAACGCAGACTGCAGATTACAGCCCCTCGTACATGGCGTGCTATATGTTAGCGTGTGACACAGACCTCGAGGGTCTATATATAGAAATGTATTCCATTATAATCCTATTATCTCGTTAACAGAGCGGGCAAGAGGCAACTCGCCAGACAAAACATTTTGCAGGCCTATATCTCTCAAGACATGTGTTTGTTTGTGTCAGCGCCGTAGCACGCACCACAAGTCTTGCGAGATGAAAACCGTTTGATGTTGACAGTTAGATGGAGGGGAAGAGAAACAGAAGGCTTTAACATAACCAATAAGTTGTGTTTTGGACGCGTCTTGATTTTATAGATTGGGATTTCAAAGATGTTACAGTATGCGATGCTTTTACGTGTTCAATTCAAGCCTAAATTTGCACACGCATACTATAATAAGAAACACTGACAATGAATTACTATAATGTAATGTAACAAGGGGTGTATCATATACAGGACCAATGATAAAGAATATGATAACTTGAAAAATATCATAAATATCTCTCTCTGTAATCCTTACGCTTGGATTTTAAGAGTGAAAAAGGAGAAAACACAAAATAAAACTAAATAAAGATGAATTAGATTATTTGCATTACACAGTATGTGTAACACATTTAACTATATATTGCTATAATACCGCTACGGTGGACTAATCGTTCGTGATAACCACGATATATATATATATATATATATATATATATATTGTGTGTGTGTGTGTGTATATATATATGTGTGTATGTATATTGTACATATGTCGTGATAACCGCGATACATATATATATATATATATATATATATATATATATATATATATATATATATGTGTGTGTGTGTGTGTGTGTGTGTGTGTGTGTGTCGTGATATATATATATTTTGTGTGTATATATATAATATATATATATATATATATGTGTGTGTGTGTGTGTGTGTGTGTGTGTGTGTGTTTATTGTGTGTGTGTATATATATATATATATATATATATATGTGTGTGTGTGTGTGTGTGTGTGTGTGTGTCGTGATAATGTATATATAATATATATATATATATATGTGTGTGTGTGTGTGTGTGTGTGTGTGTCGTGTATATATATATATATATATATATATGTGTGTGTATATATATGTGTGTGTGTGTGTGTGTGTGTCGTGATAACCGCGATATAATATATATATATATATATGTGTGTGTGTGTGTGTGTGTGTGTGTGTGTGTGTGTCGTGATAACCGTATATATATATATATATATATATATATATATATATATATATATATATATATATGTGTGTGTGTGTGTGTGTGTGTGTGTGTCGTGATAACCGTGATATATATATATATATATATGTGTGTGTGTGTGTGTGTGTGTCGTGATAACCGTGATATATATATATATATATATATATATATATATATATATATATATATATATATATGTGTGTATGTGTGTGTGTGTGTGTGTGTGTGTATGTCGTGATAACCAATATTTGTATATATATATGTGTGTGTGTGTGTGTGTGTGTGTCGTGATAACCGTGATATATATATATATATATATGTGTGTGTGTGTGTATATGTGTGTGATATATATATATATCTATTTGTGTGTGTGTGTGTGATATATATATATATATATATATATATATATATATATATCACGGTTATCACGACATATATATATATATATATATATTCAAAATTCTAATAATGTGACAGCTCTAAATGTAAACATTTTTAGACAAATAAAACATTTTCACCAGAATGTAGGGCAGATTTTATACGTTGCTATATTGTTGGTCAATTCCCCACTCATCCACGTGCATTATATCAACAGAAATGTCATTCAAAAGAAATGTTGAATTACTTGTTTATGTTTATGACAGTAAACAGGCTCATTTAGAATTGATGCTGTGGAACTGCAAGATATAAGAACTGCAGTTAGCTAGAAGGGAATGAAAGGAAAAGAACGATTCGGGGATTAATCCGCGAGACAGATCACAGCATTTCTGCTTCTGTCGGCTCTGTCCTCCTAAATGTTTCATAAACCTTATTCTATATGTGTGTGTGTGTGTGTGTGTGTGTGTGGTCCATGGAGAGATCTCTATTAGACTGAATCATTTCTCTACAGAGTGCCCACAAATCTCACGCTTATTTGAGCTTGAAGTGCATACGACATCAAAGTGAAGCATGCGAATACGTGCGTATCGTGTGTTTGTGGGCTCTCTGGCCTGCTTGTTGTGCTGTGTGCTAATTGAAGGTCTATAAACGTGGCCCTGGACTGAAGGTCAGGCACCTGTATGGGGGGTATTGATAAGGATCAAGCTGTTTTCACTCCATTGAATTATAAACTTGAATGTAAATACAATCATGGCAGCTGGTTCTAAACAACGCTGTCTGAGCGTGGCCGTGTGCATCACGGACAGCCCGTGCGCACGTATGTCCAATGATGACAAAGCACATCTCCATTAATAGGGTATCAATTCAAACGTGCTATTCACGATCACACACACCTGCACACAATGACAAGGAGATGAACAATAGGTTGGCTGGAAAAGGCAGATGTGGACGAGAGTGGGACAGATGGGTCTAAAAAGAAGATAAAACAAAGGTCTTTCCAGCCAGATGTGCATGTGTGAGAGAGAGGAGACGAGCGTGGGAAAAGATGAACCGATTGGGATGGAGCGCTGTAGAGATAGACTGATCAATGGTATTGATCGGGGAGCACTATGTTAAAAGTAGTTAACACACAGTCTGGCCATGGGCAATATGTAAAAAATGTCATTAGGTCATTACTGCAAGACATCTCGCAGATTTGGTTGCCAATAAGTATGCTGCATTGTTGTAAGCCCCCCCAAGTAAGGGGCCTTCCTTTGTGCCCCCAAATAAAAACTTGGAATCTTAAACTTAGACATTTTAATGAAACCAAAACATATTCAATTATACGATTCTTCGATTGTTTTGCTTTGTGGCCAAACCAGCCAAAAAATGGCCTTGCTTTTTCGTTCGATTGCAAAAAGATTTGTTGTACATTTCTATATACAATGAAATGCCACAAAAAACCTTCCACAGAGGGGCACGACCCCCAGTTTGAGAACCACTGGACTAGACGCACATTGATCACCCAAGCCTCTTTTAAAGATGATCCACAAACTAAGCCAAGCCACCACCTCATAACTCCCCAATAGCCAATAACCCGAGCCTATCCGTTCTCTCCGACCAATCAACACCAAGCATCGATCTGTCCCTCCTCCCTTTTGCTTGCTGCCACATTAAATTGACCTCCGGCCTGTACTTCACAGTACCGTCAATCAATGACTACATTTCCCCCGAGTGTCTCATCCAAAGCTCAGGATGACAGGAGCATCTCCACTCTTAGACAGAGGGAGCTTGAGTAAATCAGCTTTGACTTTCAGATCAGTCGAGGAGTCCAGGGCCAAAGAAAAACAGAGATTGATGAAGTGATTAGCCAGATGTCTACGGCTGTTTCCAATATCACAGATCTTTAAGTAAATTTCAAGTAAGTACAATTCGCTCCACATGTGCGCTGGCACTTCTCAACCGTTACTCGTTACATCTCCGGGGGTAACCGTGGGGACCGTCTCCATGACGGGTGTTCTGTCACCCTTTAAATTGACCCTTTAAATTGAATAATGCTAAGTGTCCCGCTCAATTACCGACCTTATGTCTATGAAATCTCTGTGTGTGTGCACGTGTGAGAAAGAAACAGCGTAAGAATGGGTTTGACTACGCTACAGGTGTGATAAGGCGTGACTCTAGGTGAATGTTTGTAGGTGGTGTAGCGCCATTCCAAACTCTGGTTGTGCTTCATAAGTTCACCTACTTGAAATGCGTAACCGCCAGACAAAGTGTCGCTTGTAAACGAACCACACAAGAGGAACGATCAATTTCAATCAATTATGTTGCAACATGGAAACCGAGTTTTAGGAAAAATAGTTAATATTTTATTAGATTGAACAATTGTTATTGATACTAGTCAATATTTATAGTTGACATTTCTCTCCAAAAGAAAATGTTATTGATTCAGCAATCACAAAAAGAATATTTAGCATTTCACAAAAGAAATCTCATCATTTATTTACCATCGTGTCATTTAAAACCTGTATACGACTCTTTCATCTGTGGTGATGTTTTATTGTATTCGCGTCCATACAATAGAAGTCAACGATATTTGGTTACAAACGTTCTTCGAAATAATATCTCTTTGAGCCGTTCGAACATGTTCAGCATTGGAACGGGGCTTATGTGAACTCCTACGTGAAGGGAGATGTTTTTTTCGACTAAACGTGCATCTCTCAAACGCAAAAGAATACACACACATACTTTGACAGAGGTCCGGGAGTCTGTCCGCTCCTTTTAGCGTCTGCAAGTGTGTGGAAATGTGCGGAAAGGTCAGAAACCTGCTGGACTGTGTGCATGTGCGTTTATGTTAGTGTGTGTGTGTTCGTGCAAAGGTCAGCTTCCTAAAACTGCCACTCAACAGGGGTGTTGACTGAAGCCCAGCTTGCATACGGGGATAAAGGTTACACTTTAACACCCCAAAGGAGAAAAGTTTATGATGTTCCACTTTGCAATATAAACACAAGTGTAGTCACTTTTCTCTGCAGCGGAGCTTTGTTTATCCAATAAATGTGTATCTTGAGGGTGGTTAATAGTGCTGCAAAACACAAACACACTCTGTGTTTACCGCATGATTGTATTTGGCCATGAAGGAGAGTCTACATAGATTACCGACAGATCACAAGAACAGTGTTGTATACTTGACTTCACCCAATACATTTACATTTATTCATTTGGCAGACGCTACTATCCAAAGCGCCTTACACTATAGCCTTATACTGTACATTTGTTTCTAAGCGTGTACGATCGAACCCATGACCTTGGCGTTGTCAGCGCCATTCTCTTACCACCGAGCTATACTCAAACAGTCTTTGAAACTTTTTCTCACTGATCTTGAGTTTATATAGTATAAAGGTTTGCCCATAAACGTCAACCGAGAATTCCGACTCGACCCCAAATCAAACCAGACTTTTCTTTCTGCAAAAATCGACATTTTGAAGAATGTTGGTAATCAAACAACATTGACTTTCGTTGTATGGACACAATTCGACATTTCTTGAAATATCTTCTCATGTGTTGTTTTGTGCGCACACACGAAAGAGTCGCATACAGGCATTGAAAGATATCAGGGTGACCGAAGTATTACTTTTGGGTGAACTATCCCTTTAAGAAGAAAGGTGTATCCCAACCAAATTCCGTACAATCCGTAAACAAGACAGCAATCTTTCAAGAGCAAATCTAAATTTACACCAATAATTCCAGTTTGCTACTTATCCGCTCAATTTTTGATCCGACACAACCGAATCTAAACTGCGTGCGAGCGCGAGGGCTGTACTTGGTATTTTAAAGTGTAAAAATGACATTTTTAAATACGGCGTTCAACATTAATCAAGCCACGCAAATGATCCAGCATCAGAGAAGAGGCAGCAATTATAACAGCGAGAAATTAGCTATCAACTCACTGGGGGACTGAGAGTGCCACACACACCGACTTGAACACACAAAAGCACTTTATGTCATATAAAACGCAAAAATTAACCGGAGGATGTTACATCATAAGTGTCCTCCCCCCCATGTCCCCCCTGCCGTCCCCCCCGTAGCCAAAACACAAGTTACATATTTAAGGAGCGATTCAGCAAAAACTAAAAAAGCCAAACAAACAGCAAAAAAAGAGTCATTGAGCATATAGGAGAAAACACAACGAAGTCTATGTGTGCACCACCGCCTTTGTTTGCTGGGGATGGGAAGAGTCATCGATTTGCATAGGTGCGTCGGCATAAAAGGTAACGGTGCGATGCAAAGTTGAGCATCGGAAACAAGTTGCCATTTGCATCGCGATGCATCATTTATGAATATTGATATGCAGGCTGACTTCTCTGAACTTCTACAAGCGGGTTCTGTCGTCACTGCTGCTACGTGATAATGACGTATCACATCACTACGTCGACTGAAGCGTGTCCGACAGCTTAGTGCTGCCTTCGTAGGCTGCATTCCAAGGCAGAACGGCATTAAGGCACATCCTAATACGACGTTTGCTTTACTACCTGTCTCCCGAGAGACTTATATCTGATAGGTTGTCAAGGCAGCAATGCATAGATAAATGATTTTGATGTAACGCTAGCTGCTAGCGGCTCCAACGATATAAACTTCCGTCTGGCTAACAGCTCTGCTTGTTCTAATGGTTCTTTAGTTTTTTTTCAGCAAGGGTACCATTTTGAATTGCACGCCATCCATTGCATCCTATTGCATTGAATCGCATCGCAATGCATCGGAATAGGGATGAATCGTATCGCATCGATAGCTGCTTCGTATCTTTAATGTTTGTCAGACTCAGAATTATTCAAATAAACGTTCAGATTCAATTCAATTTTACAATTAGTTGATGAAATTGTATTTGGTATTGGGATGCGATAAAATGTGACATTTATTGCATTGTAAGAATACCCACCCTTAAACAGAAAACCGATGCGATCTCTTCTTGATTTTGGAGAACAGCTAGTGTCTAGACAGGAGCAAACAGAAAAGTGAGGTGTAGAGAGGAAGAGAGGTATAGATGGACAGTAAGAAAGAAGAACGCGCGCTGTTGGAGTGGTATAATCAGTCAGGAGAGGTTGGCGAGTTAAATGAACGGGTCTCTCTGTGACCGCTCGCTGAACAGTGTCATTTACTCTCTCCGCAGTCTAACTCGCACACTACACGGCCTTAAAAGAGCTTCCTCTCTCTCCCTTGCTCGCTCGCTCACATCCATTGCCCCATTTTTATCCTCGGCTCTTCCAGATCTTTCTTTTCACTGTCTCCGAGGCTCTCTTTCTATGTGGTGCATTCATCCTCGTGCTGCTGAAGAATCACTTAGCAAGGTGTTGGAATGAATCCATAAGGTAACACACACATAGCGTACGGTCAACAAAATGCTCCGTGCTGGAATCCCAGTCTGCAATATAAACAATTCTACATCGAAATCTATAAATATTACACGTCTCTCTGAAATACTTGATGGTAATTGCTCAGTTGCAGGATCAAATCCTTGTGTATGTCAGCTAAACAGAAAAATGAAATCAGCCTGTCTGGGTTGATTTAGTGCAATGTGCGTAAGTGTTATAATGCTTCAGTAGGGCCTAAATACAAACGATCTGATACAAGCAAACGTTCTGAGATTGAGCCTAACTGAGCATCACATAGGAAGAAGGGTTTTTAGATCACGTCTAACTCTCTCTCTCTCTTTCTCTTTCTCTTTCTCTTTCTGTCCCCTGGGCTGGCCCAATGAGGCTTTAATGGTGGAACAACAATGGAGTGCATTGATTAACTATACCACGAATGAAGTGAAGAGGAGTCAATATACACACACTTTCTCAGAAGAGTGCAAGCACGTAGGAGTCAAACTGGCGTGGGTCTACAAAACGGTCATGCGTTAATCCTACAGGTGACCGTAAACCCACGCGCAGTTCTTGAGCTTTCCAAAAAAAGACCCGTTGGTACAAAGGGGCACGGTTGTAGTGTTTCTGTCGTTCGATCTGTGCTTTATGTTATGGGTTCGATACCCTCGAGAGAAAATACTTCATGTATATTTGCACAAATGCATTACGAGTTTCATACTTTTGATAAAAGCGTCTTCCAAATGAGTCAATGACGTATAACAACCACTTGTCACATGGTGCGACCAAGAACAACAATAATCATATAAGATAAAAAAATTCAATACATAACTTTTTTTGTGGCTGAATTATGAATCTTTGATACAGTGTGTTTCAGTCATTAATGTTTAAAATAAGTACTTTTGTTAAATTAAGATTATAGAACAAAAATATGAGATGATTACTTACCAAACCACAAATGAAATAATAAAGATTTGTTTAAATGTTACGCATTTCAAGAAGGAAATTATAAAACTTTTAGACAAATCACAGTCGCACCACGTGACATTTTTAAAGGGATAGTTCGCCCCAAAATGAAATGTCATCATTTACCCTTTAAGGCTATTTCCCTTTCATAGATGTAAAATCACTTCATTTAAAATTTGTATCTGCATTAATGTGAACACCACATGTCCAATTCTGTACATTCTTGTAAAACAAAAATAAAGCAAGTTTACAACCAACGATTCTTTATGTGTTGTAACTGCATTGTATACTGTATCAACAATCAGATCGACATAAACATCTAGGCACCAATGATTCCCTATGGAGTGGCATTCGTATCTTCCACAGTAACTAAATCTAAACGCGGGGAACTCTCCATCAAAGCACACGCAGACACTTCAGCTACTGAGTGCAGTGAAGCATTACTGTATAGCTTCAGGCGCACACATCAGCCCACAATCGTATACATTCTCAAACTGTCCCTTGCAGCACAATAAGCAGCTAAACTCCACTACTCAATGGTCGAATGCTTCAAATAAATACAGGAAAGTACCCTTGATCTGTGTCCTATGTCAGCGTGACCCTCAGCCTTGTCCGTTGACTTGTGATGCTATAAGCTAACAGCTGTTTTTCAAGCGATTTAAAGGGATGGTTTAAAATGACAAATCTTTCATCATTTACTCACCTTGATGTTGCTCCTTTATGTTGACTTCTGCAGAACATAAAATATATTTTGAAAAATGTTGGAAACCGACAGTGGTATCCTTCGACTTGGTTTTGTGTCCATGCAATAGAAGTGCACAGGTCCTGCTGTTTAACATTCTTCAAAATATCTTATTGTTCTGGAGATTTAAGAAAGTCAAACAAGTTTGGAATGACAGGAGTGAGAGTAACGGATGACAGAAATGTAGAGTTAGCCACTTAGATAAGGTTGCGCGCTTAGCCTTAAACATAAGTATGTTTTGTCTGTGTGTCACCTGTCCAGTTCTGTAGTTCTGGAAAGTTCTGTTGTACACGTCAGTCTGTCGACGGGTCAATGAAGCTAAAAAAACACAACAAAACGCAACACGTAGCCCTCGGCGACCTCGCTGGTTCATCGATCGGCTGTACATAACTCCTCTACATCTACGATAAGTGTGTTTTGCCAAGCGCCGTGACATCTGCACATGAGGGAGCGTCGTTGTCTTCACCTCTTTCCCATTTGTATCTGCCTCCACAGGGTTCCTCATACAAAGCTATCGGGGTGCAATTTCCGTGAAACAAGTTATGAAAATAAAACAATGGCAGTTGTGGTTGATATGATATGCCTTGAGGGGACCTAAACGTTTAGACGTTTTTTTCCAGCCCTGCTGGAAAACTAGCCAACGACATGCGGTCCCCGGGCACATTACATAATCAACTTCAGTCCTAACCACCACCAGATGTTAGATGTGTAATCTCGCTCGCGTCCAAGTGAGACCGGATCAGCTTTTCCAACATGTACGATCTCTATCAAGCGCGCACACACATACACACGTGTGCAAGCGAGTGCATTTGTGTCTCTGCGCGTGGGTGTGGATGACAAGGCGAACGGATGCTGCGTGGCGATTGGTTAAGAGGCGAGACACGGTGACCTCAGCCAATTAGCAGCAAGTGTAGGAGAACAATGATGGACCCTCCATTTAAATGTGAATGAGGCACTATTATCTACATAGGCTTACAAGGTTTGTGTGTGTGTGTGTGTGTGTGTGTGTGTGTGCTCTTCATTGCTCACATCATTATGGGAAAAAAAGACAAAATAGAGTACAAACTAAATATCACCGGATTACGGCCGTGTTGATTATGATGATTGCGAAAAATCATTTCTTTCTTCGTTCTTATTCTCTCTCACCATATCCATCTGGTTTCCTGGTTCCATCTCTTTCCGTGCGCTTTAATACTCTCTTTTATCCTCTTGACATTTCCAGATGCTTTTAACTTGATGTCATCTTGTGAATGGATGAAATGGTGAATGTACAAATAAATAAATCTGAATTCTACGTGCCTTTTTTTATCAAACACAAACATGCTGATTAATATAGTATGTATAAGCGTCTGCTAAATGAAGCCACCCTGCAAACTCTCTACACAAAGCCATGTGTTAACCTATTTTTTGATCATCATCTACTTCAACCCTAAAACAAAAGAAAGCCCATGCAAGCGGACATCAATTTCCATATACCAGACTCTATTGTGAGTCATTGCAAGGCGAGTGAACTGCATTGTGGGATACAGCATCCCACGCAGGGCGCTCTACTACCTACTGCACGTTCTGGCATATACATCAGGTAAGGCCTGATACATGCATACTGGGAAAACAGCTAAACGTAGTATTACTATATGGTAGTAACATCTCTGTTTTCAAAGGGCATCGGTAGAAAGACCGCGCACACTCTTGCACAGACACAGCCCAAGGGTAGATAGAGACAGAATCGTTCCATTCTGCCCTTAACAGTGAAGAAAGGCCCGCGAGCCTGCAGTCGATCAAGCGTTGCAATAAAACAGTCAGGCCTACTTGCGCAAACCGTAACTGAGCACACACACAAAATTCTATAACCCTATCCAACACACATTTATCTTTCTCTCATTACTCTATCATCATAGTCCCCACAGCGAAGACTCTTGCATTCTTATATAACTGAGAAAGGGAACAATCTAATCTTTTTACTCCTTCAAATCAGAATGCATTTTCCGGTCACAGTCGAGGTTGGCCTTGACATCGCTATCCCAACAGCCTCTTTGTATGCAATGGCCTATTTTCCTCCGGGTGAGTGAGGCAGAGGTGTAGAGATGGGGAGAAAGCGGGCGCAAGGTGGGATCGGTGTCATAAACTGGTACACTTGGTTGCGCTTTGGAGAGGCGTCGGTATCGGAACTGTCCAGGGGAGGTGAGGCCTGTCTCTTAGCCTTGGCTGTCTGCTGGCATGGAACCCCGCGGGGCTGTTTGCCCATCTGGGAGGCTGGCTGAAAGGTTTGGGGGCTTTGTGTTAACCAAGGTTGATGGCCTGATGTGGTCTTGGGGATGGGCAAGGCATGCTGGGGATTGTCAGTGAGGGGAGTGAGAGGATGCTTAATGAATATTGAGATTCATTAGCATAGAAGATTAAATCGCCAGACATTTGACAATAAGAATGACGCTAAAAGGATTAGCAAGTAGTAAGCACCGGTTTTTATTTACTCCATGTTCTGACAGGCACACCAGAAAACAACAAATTCATAATTCGGTTCATACATTAATATTGAAATATATTCTCTTCGGTCGGTTGTGCAGTATTTTTTTCTGACTGCGATATAACTTACTCAAGGAATCTTGCTATGTCTGGAACACAGTTGTTGAATAACTTTCAAATATTTATTGGCACTAACGTGATAGCTTAAGCAAACTTTGGCAGGCCATCGGTTCTTCTTTGGCCTGATATGGACAATTTTGCAGAACACTGCTCCAAAAGCACTTCCTGTTTTAGTTTTCACCACAAAAAATACAACCGACAGAACGTTAAACATTTAATTGGAACGTTAGAAGAACTTGTATATGTGACCCACAAACTCCGGCTGATCAGCCAATCAGACTGTAGCTTACCATTGTCATATATGATATCCATCTGGTGGTCAATGAACTTGTGTGGGCTTGTTATCTGAGGCTATACGTTAGAGAGAACTATAATTAATCCACACACGGATTTACAACCCTACGCACACAGCTAGCACACAAGCTAACACACGTGTGTACACACACAGGTGTGCGATGTGGATAAGTGTGTTAGAACACAAGAGCCGAGCCTGAGCGCTTTAGTTGAGGGCTGCCAGGTTCTTGAGTCCCCATGTGTGTGTGTGACTTAGCGCAGTGATGACTGCATTTTAAACAGGCAGAAGAAATAAGTCCTCAAATGTTTCCCATAATCCTGCATTTCGCTGCCTCTAGCTGCAAATAATGAGCTCTCCTTTTGAAGAGCCCAATCAAACAAGTAAAACATTTGAGAGAGAGAGAGAAAAGGGCGGAAAGACTAGACAACGTGGGCATAAAAGAAGGGAAAAAGAGGATGCAAAGATTACAAAATGTTAGAAAAGGATGAGTGATGTCGGAGAGAAAAAATACAGAGGGAAAGATACGAAAGAGTGAAAAAGGGAAAGGCAGGAAAAGACAGAGGGGAAAAAGGTCCGTGGAGACT